>CM022752.1:19668922-20268922 GCA_012411365.1 Ameiurus melas
TTCTTTCTTTCCTTCTTTTTTCGTGGATCTCTACCCTACATTTTCTTTCTTTCTTTCTTTCGTGGACCTCTACCCTACATGTTCGTTCGTTCTTTCTTTCTTTCTTTCTTTCGTGGACCTCTACCCTACATGTTCGTTCTTTCTTTCTTTCATGGACCTCTACCCTACATTTTATTTCTTCCTTTTTCTTTCTTTCCTTCCTTCATAGAGTTCTACCCTACATGTTCGTTCTTTCTTTCTTTCGTGGACCTTTACCCTACATGTTCTTTCTTTCTTTCTTTCTTTCTTTCCTTCTTTCTTTCTTAGAGTTCTTCCCTACATTTCTTTCTTTCTTTCTTTCTTTCCTTCTTAGAGTTCTTCCCTACATTTCTTTCTTTCTTTCTTTCTTTCTTTCTTTCTTTCTTTCCTTCCTTCTTAGAGTTCTTCCCTTTCTTTCTTTCTTTCTTTCTTTCTTTCTTTCTTTCGTGGACCTCTACCCTACATTTTCTTTCTTTCTTTCTTTCTTTCTTTCTTTCTTTCGTGGACCTTTACCCTACATTTTCTTTCTTTCTTTCTTTCTTTCTTTCTTTCTTTCTTTCGTGGACCTCTACCCTACATTTTCTTTCTTTCTTTCTTTCTTTCTTTCGTGGACCTTTACCCTACATTTTCTTTCTTTCTTTCTTTCTTTCTTTCTTTCTTTCTTTCGTGGACCTCTACCCTACATTTTCTTTCTTTCTTTCTTTCTTTCTTTCTTTCTTTCTTTCTTTCTTTCGTGGACCTCTACCCTACATGTTCGTTCGTTCTTTCTTTCTTTCTTTCTTTCTTTCTTTCTTTCCTTCTTAGAGTTCTACCCTACATTTTCTTTCCTTCTTTCTTTCTTTCTTTCGTGGACCTCTACCCTACATTTTCTTTCTTTCTTTTTTTCTTTCTTTCTTTCGTGGACCTCTACCGTACATGTTCTTTCTTTCTTTCGTGGACCTCTACCGTACACTTTCTTTCTTTCGTGGACCTCTACCCTACATTTTCTTTCTTTCTTTCTTTCCTTCCTTCTTAGAGTTCTTCCCTACATTTTTTTCTTTCTTTCTTTCCTTCTTTCTTTCGTGGACCTCTTCCCTACATTTTTTTCTTTCTTTCTTTCTTTCGTGGACCTCTTCCCTACATTTTTTTCTTTCTTTCTTTCCTTCTTTCTTTCGTGGACCTCTTCCCTACATTTTTTTTCTTTCTTTCTTTCGTGGACCTCTTCCCTACATTTTTTTTCTTTCTTTCTTTTGTGGACCTCTTCCCTACATTTTTTTTCTTTCTTTCTTTCGTGGACCTCTTCCCTACATTTCTTTCTTTCTTTCTGTCTGTCTGTCTGTCTGTCTGTCTGTCTTTCTTTCTTTCTTTGACCTCTACCCTACATGTTCGTTCTTATTTTTTTTGTCAGTCTCTCTCACAACTGTTTGTGCCACCATTCTTTCACCCTCTCCACCTCTTCTATTCTCACGATTTTCATCTCTCTGAATCCATTCTTTTTTTCTCTGCTCTTTTTTATTTTCATCTTTGTTCTCTGAGTCTTTTTTTATTGCCCTTTTCATTTCTTTTTCCTTTTATTCTGACCACTGTTTCTTCCTTTCTTGTCACAGAGCAGCTCTCTGGGTTTTTATCTGAATAGACTCAACCTTTATTTGCTCCTGTGCTTTTCAGGTCTTTCACCTTTATCTCCCCTTGAGGTGAAGTTGGTGACTTTTTTTCACCCCTCCAGCCTCCTCATTTATTCTTGTCTTTGGCCTGGAGGATTATCTGGCCTGGTGAGGGAGACAGCCGATATACTGACCACACTGAGAGGACTTTCTCTGACAAGAGACGGGTTTTTGTCCTGTCGCAAAATGCACTATGGCTTTCACCGTTACACAAAGGAACACTTATCTAACACATGCACATATACACACACACACACACACACACACACACACACTTACACAAAGCAAGGAATGGAGCACTGTCTCAGCTGACTCATAGACTTTCCAGATCTGAATTAACTTATTAAATAAACCCACGATTCCATGGTGTAAATATCACACCATGTTAAATGTTTTGTCCAATAGTTGAGCACCATGATGTCCCTTAAATAAGGAATTTATACAGTTGAGTGCAAATGTTTGCTTACTCTTATTTATTATAATACTTTCAACCATATAACACACACTAAAATTAAATAATTTTCATTCAATAAACAAAATGTACAGTCTGCTTGAAACTATTGGAACAGCAAGGCTAATTCATTTGTTTTTGCTGTAGACTGAAGACATTTGAGTTTGAGATCAAAAGATGAATATAAGAGGAGAGATTAGAATTTTGGAAACTTTTATTTCGTAATTAGTTTTTATATGTAGATGTGTTTAACGACATGCACATTTTGTATCGGACAACCTAATTTGTAGCTGATCAAAAACGTGACTGACAGGTGTTTCTTGTTACCCAGGTGTATCCTGTTAGACTGATTGTTTAAACAATTAATAGCTTTGAACATCTACTCGTGATTTTAGGCTTCGGTTTCACCTGTGAAGACTGCATTTTTTGGTAAAAAAAAAAAAAAGGATAAACCAACATGAAGACCAGAGAGCTGTCTATGGGAGAAAAGCAAGCCATTTTGAAGCTGAGAAAAGAGGGAAAATCAGTCCGAGACATTGCAAAAACTTTGGGCTTACCCAAAGTTACAATCTGGAATGTCCTGAAAAAGAAAGAAACCACTGGTGTACTGAGCAACCAGATGTTGAACAGTTTGGCCAAGGAAAATAACAACAGCTGATGACAGAAATATTGTGAGAACTGTGAATAAAAAACCCAAAACAGCAGTCAGTGACCTCAGTGACAACCTCGAAAGGTATGGGTGAAGGTATCGCAATCCACCTTTCAAAGAAGACAACAGAGATGAGCCACAAATGTTCTGGGTGGTCTGATCCAAAAGGTTCTATCTAGATTACATCTAGGTTACATCTAGATGTAAACACCAGGAAATAAAAGCTGAAATCATAAACCCTTGTCTCGTATCCATCTTTTGAACTCAAACCCATATGTCTTTGCTATATACCACAAACAAATGAATTGACCTTGGTGTCTATAATTTTGTAGGGGACTGTACATGCAAAATGTATTTAAAATACATTTAAAATGCATTGTTATATAATTTTTCATGATATCGATATTATAGCATCAAATTGTCCGGCCCTTTGCCCACCCAACATTACATCTAAATTTTTTTGTATCCTCTGAGCAGCTTTTTCGTTTCCTCAAATGTAGTATTTAGTGTTCTACAAATTAGTTCTGGAGACACACATAAAGGGTCATGATGAGATTTGTTTTTAAAATACTTTTGCATTCCCTCGCAATAATTTCCACTGTAAAAACCCTTTTGGATTCTTTGCACTTATGCACAATATGTCCAGAATATGCTTTAGTACTTGTTCAGTAATTACATACCCATGTGTACTAAGCAATGTCAATATATCCCAATACATGTAAGTGCTATGGACGCTGCTGGGTGATGAATGCAAAACCATTGCAACTGAACAGAAAAATGATGGTGAGGTAATACAAAACTATTGGGAATGAGCACAAACAATTATCATGATAGAACACAAAATTATTGAGAAAGAAAATTATTGCCAGGGAACACAAAATTTGCTGTTCAGGAAAGAAAAAAAATGATTGCAAGCTAATGCAAAACTCTTGCAAGGGAACACAAAACGTTTGTGAGGGGGTGTAAAAATTATTGTGAGAGAATGCAAAACTAAAGTGTTTTGAAGGAAAACAAAAGTTGTTGCAAGGCAATACAAAATGTGAGAGAATGCAAAAATTATTGCGTGGGAATGCAAAAATGATTCAGAGGGAACAGAAAATTTTATTGTGAGGTAACGCAAAAATGATTGCAAGGTAACGTGTAACTAATGTTAGGGAATTCTAAACGATTGTGAGGGAATGAAAAACTATTGATACAGAATGCGAAAAATGTTTCAGAGGTAACGCATAACTATTGCGTTATAGAGGGAATGCAGAACTATTTTGACGGAACATTATTCATTATTAAGGAACGTTATTAAGTAATGCAAACTTTTCTGCAAGGGAACGCAAAATTATAGGAAGAGAATGCAAAAATGGGTAATGTAACTATTGCGAATTAATGCAAAAAATGATTGCAAGTTAATGCAAAATCAGGGAACACAGAATTGAGTGCAAGAGACTGCAAATCTATTGCAAGAGAACACAAAACTGTTGTGAGGGAATGTTTTATTATTGTGAGAAACACAAAAATGATTGGGTGATAAAGCAAAACTACTGAGAGGGAATGCGAAATTATTGGAACACAGAACTATTGCAAGAGAACGTAAAAGTATTGAAAAAAATTCCTCTCATGGTGAGCAATTAGGGGTTCAGTATCAAGGCAATTGTTGTTTTTGGTTCTTTTTAGAAAGGTTTCTTTTCATCGTGTTCAAGCTTCATATTTGACTGGATGGTTGTTCTTTTCTGGAGGATACATAGTATAAAAACAAAAAAATAGGTACATTTTCTTTTTTGTTTCTTCAGTAAACATCAGGAGAACCATCTTTTGCACTCACTATAAGTGACAAGTGTTCATTAGTAAACACAGTATGCCAATTCCACACTAATTTGAATTAATTAAGTGGTATTGATTTCTCCAAATTGTATTATAACTGAGTTTGACTGGAACAGCTGAGTAATTAAGGGCTGTTCAAGCGCTTTGCTCGAGAGTCCAACCATGGAATGGTGCTGAAAGATAACTGCTGATGTTTAACATTTTCCAGTGGAGGTGTTATGAAATCTTCAACTCCCACGTCTTACAACTCGTATATTTTATAACATTCAATAGTCTAGAACAAGCAATAAAGACCACGAAAGTGAGAATACAGGAAGCCAACATTAAACTCTTTCTCGAGCATTACTGTGATGAATGCCTGTTTACAGCCTTATCACACTTCACAACAAAGAAAATGTCCCCATCCCCATGTTATCTCCAGTATCTCCAACGTTCATGAAGATATTAAAGGTTAAAAAAAACAAAACACCACGATGCTTGTTTTTAAATATATGAGCATAACCAGTAACATACCAGCATGAAGTAACTATCAAATGATTTATTATATTATTGAAATCTGGATTCTGATTGGTCAGAATGTGTAGATCTGTTATTTTTTTATAAAACAGTGCCTCTGATAGTAGTGCAGCTGCAAATCATGGGTTTTGTATTAATACACCCACTGTCGTTTCTATAGCAACAGTTCATTCACAGGAGCTTGTGTGTTGGAAACTGCACATAATCTATGTCTAATAATAAACAGATTTGAAAATACGTTAGTATTTACCAAGAAAAAGGTGTAATCATTGACATGATGATGTTTCCTGTAATGAGTTTATTTAACATGTACATAAGGAGTCTCCAGTGTCAGCACTTTGTAGCAGTCAGAGGTAAAGTTGTAGTTTTAGGTTTTCCACCACATGATAGTCTTCAGGACTGGAGTTTATATTTCGCAGTTTCTCAGTAAAATGACAAGCTGCTGGGGTTTTTGTATTTTTTTGTCCTATTAACTTCATGAAAGAGGAAAATTTTGAGAAGGCTACTAAGGAAACGGTTGGGGATTCAGTTCCCATCTCTGCCCTGTGTGCATGGAGTTTGCATGTTCTCCCTGTGCTTCAAGGGTTTCCTCTGGGTACTCCGGTTTCCTCCCCCAGACCATAGACTGCATGTAGCCAGATGGTAATTTCCAAATTGTCCGTAGTGTGTGTGTGTGTGTGTGTGTGTGTGTGTGTGTGTGTGGTGTTCCCCACTTTGTTGGAGGTGTTTTGTTGATTTGTTGTTAGGAGAGTGCTTGATTTGTGTGCTTGCCCTTGTGGCTAAATTCTGTATTTTGATTGCTGTTCTGGTTTTGACTTTGAGTTTGGTTATACCTATATCTTTTTTTGTGTATTCTCTTCAGTTTGTATATATGTTCGATTGGTTCACTGGCAGTAGAAGTGTGGCTGCCATTTCTTTTGGGAGAGGGTTCCTTTTGTCTCTGTTTCTTGCTTCGGTAGTTAGGGAAGAATATTTGTATATTCTTTTCTTTCCTTTTAGGTAAGTTAGCTACCTAATCATAGAATCCTTTTGTTTATTATTTTGGCCTTGTCCCACCAGAAAGATACTCATGTTTTGGTTATATGTATATATTGTCTGACATATTATACCACAACCATTTTGAACAACCTTATTCAAACCTTGTTTGTTCCTGACTCCCCCATTTACTATTTAAAGATCAATCAGCTTGAATCCCGAGCTGGTTACTCTGTGCGGCCCAACTTGAACTGGGCCGTAACAAGTAACAAGCACTTTTAAATGAGCTGTTATAGGAAAATAATTTGTAACACTTTACATTTAGGTTTCCTTCCCTAACATAATTTCCCACATTAGTTACCAACATTACCAAAACATAAACTTCAGCATTAACGTCATACAATATATGTACCTTTACCACTAATACTCTATCATTAATATATACAGTTTGTTACTTCTATTATTTAAAGGAACCTCATTAGAAAGTATTCTTATATAATTTATGAAGCTGAAAACGTCCATGACCTTCGATAATGACCTCATTTGGATACCGAGCTTGAGGTGCTATCAGAGGCAGAGGCTCTGTGGTGCAGAGAGAGAAAAAACAGGAGAGGAACGAAAACCACATGAAATGCCTATTTCGCTTGGCTGGTGCAATTTTTGATTACACCCAAACCAATATCGAAGTTTTGTCTATGTGAGCATTCTACCGTGAAAAAAAAAAAAACCCAAGGAAAAAAAAACCAATGAGGCCCTCACCAAACTGCAAATGAAACATGGAACACATACAGAGATAAAGTGTCACGCATACCGCAGTGCATTTGGGCTGATAGAGAACACCTAAAGTGACACAAATGGTTTTTTTATGTTTTTTTTTTTTAATCAACACGTGTCCGATAACATCGAGCACATTATTTCTGAGAAACCATCGGAAGACCGCAAACAAAAAAAAAATTTTTTTTTTTTTCCCAACAAACAAAAAAAAAATTTAAAAAAAAATAAAAAAAAAACCCCCCCCCTTTTTTCTTTTTCCCAATAAATATTATTTTTTTTTTTTTTTTTTTTTTTAAAATAAAAAAAAAAATATAAAAAAAAGGACCCCCCCTCCCCCCTTTTTCTTTATCATAATTTTTTTTTTTTCACAATACATTAAAAAACAACAAAAAATATTTACACCTGAAACAAGCAGCCTAGTTTGAGAATATTTGAGAACTGGATCATGCAAAAGATCCAGATGCAAATGCGTCATCTGCATGATCAAAATTTTTGCGTTTGGCCAAAGATATAAAAGGGTGCCGGAGCCAGCTCTTATAGTGTTGCATGCAATGTGTCTGAGGTTTTTCAGGAAGCAGGCATGAGAAGCATCATGTCAAATGATCTCACTTATTGCATCGAACTGTATATATAAATGAAGTAAAAACATAATCCATTTTCTAATTAAACCATTTTCTAAATCATCTTCAACTTTCACTGCGATGGACTGGCACACTGTCCAGGGTGTACCCCGCCTTGTGCCCGATGCTTCCTGGGATAGGCTCCAGGTTCCCCGCGACCCTGAAGCAGGAATAAGCGGTTGAAGATGGATGGATGGATCTTCAACTTTCATGCTAATTAATGGCGCCATGCTCGTCAAGTCATGTCATGTCTCTGATGTAACTCAGTGTTGTGTGGCTGCGTTGCATTCTGGGACTTTGAACTCAACATCTCCACTACTCCTATGGTGGATTTCGCATTCAAATGACGTTTAAAAATAGTGAACGAGAAAAGAAGCGACAGCTGTTGCTCATGTTTGACAATTTTGATATTTTCTTTCTCCGCTGTAACTGTGCTAGCAATAACGATGTCACCATTGTGATGTTATAGAGCAGCACACAGCTGCTAGCTTTTCACAGGAATAACGAAAATGCATTAGCTACCAACACCAGAACTGCTAAACAAGTCACGAATATTGAACTTGTTTCAGGGTGGAGTTTCCAGCTTCAGGCCACAGACAGCATCTGTTAAGCTTCATCAGAATCCTATACTGTATAGTAATAATCCAGACCAGATGGTTTGTTGTAAAAGAGATCACACGGTTTATTATATGCTATGATAACATGGTTAAATGCATAGCAGGCCTAATATCTGCCCTAACGCACTGGTTGCTTCAGTATGTTGAACGTCAAGGCACAAGACATAGCCATATGTGTGAGGAGACACCATATGAGGTCACGTCCGTTGAAGAGCCTATTATATTTAGACCACCTGAAAGCACTGAAACAAAACCCTTTCACACATGATACACGTCAAATTCGTGCAACAGTCTGAGCGCATCCACTCTGCATGCTTAGATCCATGTTTAATCTAATTGTCTAATGAGCGACAAAGGCAAAGGTAGTACCCTGTCCTCTTTTCCTTCCCTTTCCGCAGACAGTTTGTTCTCAGCCACCCACAGTTTATTGCTGAGCAAAAAAAACAAACAGTGGAGAGAATAAAAGGGCCGGCTCTTTCTGTGGGGGCTGAAGGGAATATTGGCGGTGGCCCACACAAAGCCGGCCCTGAAAATAGCCCCCCGGCACAATGAGACCTGCCACTCGGTGTATGAGATAATGTCTAATTGAAAACAGTGCGGCTATTGTCCTGCTGTCACCGGCCCTATTGTCCAGGTCCTCCCCCCCTCCTTTTTTTTCCATTGATGCGGCACAATTGTTCCCTGCCATTGTGGTTCGTGTACCTCTCTCTCTCTGTCTGTATTGTTATAATTTCATTACTCGTTTGTTTTTTGTTCCTCATCTCTTTTCGCTCCGCTGCAGGTCTTTTGTTCGGAACATTTAAGCACTCCATACCGAGTCGCCACCACAGTATGTGTGTCTCTCTGAGTGTATTTTATTGACAAATAAACAGAAAGCTAGCTGTAAAAGGAGGGAAATGGCCCATTTTAGTGCCACAGAGGGTGAGAAGTTCTTTTGTCATTTGCATAAAGCAATAAATACGACTAACGCATTCAGTAAGCCCATTTGACTATTCATGCAAATGGTCGAATGCGTATCGGGTTTAGGTTAATAACGAGCTAAAGCAATTGCGTTTAAGCAAACACCTGTGCGACCGTCTTCGTATGGGCGTTGAGTTTAAGTAAACACAATCTGCTTCGCTTTTTATAGACTGTAAGAAATCATGAGCTGCACTTTCACGACCCTGTGTCCTATCATCGACTTTTTAACAGCATGGTGATTTTGAAATGGTGCTGACAAGCAGGCGTTTTTTGGAACCGGCTCATTATTTGCTCAGACAAAGGACGGACACTTTCTCACCTTTGGTTTTACCCTGGACCGATTCCCACCTTTCCCACCACGCGTTATAGCCAAAAGGGTTCGAACAATGAAAAATGCTACTCTGTTTCCTCGGCTGAACATTCAAACAAAAGGCCTTATCAGAAGCTGCAGATTATTGTGCACGCTAATTGTAGAAATATGAAGGTACTATGCGTTGCTGCTGCGCTGTTAAAACAAGATAAGAAACGTACTAGTGTCATGAACCACTCATTCAGAGCCATTTAACTGGAAAACACGAACACTTTTCTAAAGTAAGCCTGGAATGACTGTGGAGGTTATGACTGTGTGTTTTAGGTGAAACCTCTTGACATACAGGATTCTCAAGCCAAGTAATGAATGATTCATCACTGAGCCTGAAACAGCACTGAAACATGGGGAAGATCTTTTGAACATGATTTAGACTTAAAACGACTTAAAATGACCTTAACATCCCAAAAACCACGCACGTGATAATACTACAGAGGACTTTCAAGGCTGTGTAAATATAACACAACGAACGGGTAATTGAAACATGAGGAATGCTAAGTTATGCTAAGGCAAATAAAATTATTAGAATTAATTATTTTGATTTTGTTTATTCTTTAGGCTAATCCAGAAATGGTTCATGTTTCCAGCTCATTTATTTTGGCACATTTTTGTCTATAATTGCAAATTGTACTTTTTTATGGTCAGAAAAAGGCAAAACCATACATTTAATCATTGTGTATAGTCCTTTTAAGTAAGTATGTATATAGTATGATGTGTTATGAGTTTTTTGTGGGTTTTTTTTTTTTTTTGCAGAAAATCGTTCCGCATTCTCTTTCGCAGTGATGCTTGTCTGTAAATGAGACGCTTTTGGCTGAATGCACATTGTGAAAAAGTATTGCCCTGATTTCTTTTGTTTTTGTGTATATCTCATACTGAATAGTTTTAGATCTTCAAACAAAATACAACAATTACAATGGCAAAAAAAAATACAATGCCAACCTGAATAAACACACAATACAGTTTTTATTTATTATTTTTATTTATTGAAGCAAAAAATAGTTATCCAACACCTATCAATTCAGTTCAATTAAATTCAGTTTTATTTATAGAGTGCTTTTAACAATGCCCAAAGCAGCTTTACAGACATATATAAATTCAGGATATATATTTAAATGTATGAATTTATCACCCATGTGAAAAACTCTTTGCTCCCTCAAACTTAAAATCTGATTGTGCCATCTTTAGCAGCAATAACTGCAACCAAACGCTTCCGATAACCGGAGATCAGTCTTTCACTTACTTCTAGGACTAGGACTTACTCCTACGCTTTGGATCATTGTCTTGCTGCATAATCCAGTTGCGCTTGAGTTTCAACTTACAGACTGAAGACCGGACATTCTCCTTTAGGATTTTCTGGTAGAGAGCAGAGTTCATATTTCCCTCAATTATTCGCTGTTGCCCAGGTCCTGAAGCAGCAAAGCATCCCCACACCATCATACTTCCACCACCATGCTTGACCATAGGTATGATGATCTTTTTGTGGAACTCGGTGTTTGGTTTACACCAGATGTAACGGGACCCCTGTCTTCCAAACAGTTCCTAATTAAAGATATAATTAAAGCTAATTTTTACAGACTACATTCACATTACCTTGTAAAACAATGCACTAAAAGTATAAATGTGACAAGAAAAAAAGTAAAGTTTTCTGAGAGTATACAGTATTTTTATGGCATAGATACAGTTACATTTCCAATTTAAGCAGATAAGTAAGGCATTTTCTTACATTATAATGGAATTCATAATAACACCAATTTAATGAAAAGAGTTGATAAAGGAGATGTGAAGATGCCTTTTTTCTGCAATTCTTTTATGCTCCTTTAATCAGAAGAATCAGAAAAGCAGTAAACTTTTAAATAAACTATTTGTTTTATCATTTAAGGATCCTTTAAGACCTATACCCTAAATAGATGCCATCTGAATGAAAACTGTAGTCATTGTGTGGTGCTGTGTTTGCACTGTAGGGACATCACTGAACTCCTAGGTGGTGAAAAGTATTTATCTTGCTCCATGGTGCTACACTGCATATAACGATGGTCTCTGATGTTGACCCTGCCTACATAGCGCGCTTAAAGGCTGCTTTCACAAAAGAGCTCAATGGGCGAAAGGAGAACTCAAACCTGTGGTGGTTAAAGGTGGCAACCGCTCTAGATCCTAGATTCAAGGACCTTAGGTGCTTGCCCAGAGCAGAGAGGGTCAAGGTATGGCAAAAGCTGAGTGAGATGCTGAAGGATAGAGAACGTGCACCACAGACCTCTGGAGAAAAAGTGGAGGCAGAGCATCCAAAGTAGAACACGGCCCTCCTACTCATAGGATCAGAGTCAGAGTCTGATGATGAGGTACTGTCCACCGATAAATCTCTAAAGGTACAAGGCAGAGCCCGGTGTCAGTATGTCCACTACAATGGTGGTCATCACAAGCAGGCGCTATGGTAAACTGGCCCATATTGCAAAAAGGTACTTGACTACACCTGCCTCAACAGTGCCATGTGAGAGACTGTTCTTTTTGGCAAGCCACATTTTGCAGACGAAGAGGTCAGGCCTATCATCTGAAAATGTGAACAAGCTAGTCAGCCTGAGCAACCATTGAAAGAAGAGTAATCTGTATGATTGGTTGACAGGAGGTATGTTGCACAGATGCACACGGTTTGGAGTAATTATCTTTAACCAAGAATGTAGAGATTGTTAACTCTGTCTCTTCACAGACATTATGGCATTCCTTTTATAAAATAGGCCTACTTACTGTTGCATTCATTTTAGTTGATATTACTATGCAAAACATTTACAGGTAAGCTATTAGTGACTTTACTACAGTTGTTGGTTTCTGCTAAATGTGCCTGCAATTCATATGGAAACAAATTAAGAGATTGCTATTGAGCATTTGTTAAACATGCTAATGTTAATGGTTGTGATAATAAAACTGAAGAATCTGTTTCCTTAAACCAGATTGTCATGCATTTATTTATTTGAACACTGCACGTTTACAAGTAAATCCTAGTATTTTAAACTTGCGATTATATATATATATATATATATATATATATATATATATATATATATATATATATATATATATATATATATATATATATATATATATATATAGTATTGTGCAAAAGTTTTAGGCAGCCTATGTTTTTTAGTACAATCTTTGTTATAGATTTTTTTACATTGCATTTACATTTCTACATTATCAAGTCAGTACAAAAACATATTAGATTCCAGTTTTCCAGCACAAAATCAAATTTTACAGAAAACTGTTTAAATGTCATTAAAGAAAGAAGAGTATTAAGTGGTAAGAGACACTTTTAAATAAAATACAATGCAGGCTGCTGGGTTTTGCTGCAAAAGTAAGAAGCAAGTGTGACAGTCAAAGTCTCAAGAAGGAACCGTGGCTGGTTCTGCAAGACGCTCAATAAATCTTACAGCTCATTTCCTTACAAAACTGTAGAAAGTTTATCTGAGACTACAATTTTTTTTAAAGTAAAGGGTCATCAAACTAAATAGTGACTGTGTTTCATTTATTACTGTTTATTACTGCACTTTATAGTATTGTTTTTAAGTAGAAACATTTAATTTCTTTATTTTTGAAGGAATCTTCTTTATTTTTGAAGACTTTTGTATGTATACACAGTATATCCTGATCCTTGTGGGTGGTGAGGTAGTGAGATGTGAGCCGGGCAGCCACCTGGCTAGTCAGAGCTAAGGTACGAGACAGGTCATGGGGAGAAACCGAACAAAGGGGCTGCTTCTAACAATCACTCCCGCTGAAACAGGAAGGCCTCACGGGATCAGGCAGGATAGCGATCTGACCTGGGCAGCATTTCCGTCGGCTAAATCCCGAGAGCCACTGAGAGCTAAGCGGAGTATGACAGGCTCGGTCATGGAGTTTCCCACAGCCTGGCTACATCGATAGGAGGCAGAGACCCAGTCTCTGGGGCTCATGGGTAGACGGAAAAGTACAAAAGATTTGGACGAGAGGTTTTTCTGTAACTTAGCAAATATAAAAACCTCCAGAAAACATGGCATCCGCCAGCATGTTGAACTGAGACAGTACTCTCATGTCACCATATAAAGTATATCTTAGGATCAAATACTTGAGTAATCCAATGTGAAAACTGTCACTGCATTGTCTTTAAGAATCAAGAAACTAAAAGAAAACCTCATTGGAAAATCAGAGATGATATTGAGGATATCATAAAATATAAGACTCAATATGGATAGATGGATGGAAATACAACTAACTAAATTTGTTAGAAAACAAAATAACAACTGTGCAAGTGGGATTAAAAAAAATCTCTCACACACATCTTCTATTTGTAGGATCTTTTCTAATGAACTTAATTGGTTCTATTTCACGAAATATTAACATTTACATTTATGGCATTTGGCACACGCTCTTATCCAGAGTGACGTACATCTATCTCATTTATACATCTGAGCAGTTGAGGGTTAAGGGCCTTGCTTAAAGGCCCAACAGTAGCAGCTTGGCAGTGTTGTAGACCAACGTCTTAACCACTGAGCTACCCCTGCCCATAAAATATAAACATATTAGTCATTTCATTTTGGTCAGGAGTGCATCGGGACCAGGACAAAAAAGTCGCAGGAGATATGAAACTCACTAGGATGAAGGAACATCACATTAACATGCAAGCACGTCCTGTGCAAAACATTTCCCATGTTAATTCAACCGGCTTCAGTAAATGTTTCATCCTGGTCAATCAGTGAGGTTTTAAACGACCTATTTGCTCATATTTTGGGAAAAATCAACCAACCTGGTGTTAGTAAACATATCTGCACGAGGGTCAAATTTTCAGAAGAGATTGTTATGATGATGATCATAATGAGTCTTAGTTGGTCACGTATACATTACAGCACAGTGAAATTGTTTTCTTCGCATACCCCAGCATGTTATGAGGTTGGGGTCAGAGCGCAGGGTCAGCCATGATACAGTGCCCCTGGAGCAGAGAGGGTTATGGGCCTTGCTCAAGGGCCTCTAGGGCTTGAAACCCGGACCTTCCAAGCACAAACCCAGAGCCTTACCCATAACTGTGTGGGAGTGGGATTAAATAATCAGTCCCAAGCACAACTCAGCAACCAGATATCTTCCAGAATGCTGGACTGCGTAACTACACAAGTTCGTTTAAGACATTTCCCTTGCCTTGTATATAAGAAATAAACCTCTTTCAAAAGGTAATACCAAATCTCGATGAGTCTCACACGGCCTTTAATCGTGCACCAACCAACCCCTTACTCTAAACTCACACTATACTCACATCCCCACAGAGATAAAATGAAAGCCTGATGCAGTATCGCTGTGGTTTCAATCCACAGGCAGCTACTGAGCGCTTGTGGTCGCAGTTATGAAGTAACGCTCGTGTTGGGGGGTCTGGAGTCAGCAACTGACTTCCTCCCACTGAAGCTGCAGAAAGCTGCATTTGGTACTCCTGCTTTCCACAAGAACTTGCAAACTCGCTTAAAGTAATTGAGATGCCACTTCCTTCTCAGGTTGCCAGTGAGTTCCTATCTATAAAGCTTCCCCCCACCCCGCAGCAGAAACAGAGCTCATCAATGGAGGAGCATGGCACCGTGCTGCTTTTGCTGACGTGCGACACCTTTCATATTTTCAGATCGTTATCAAACTTCCCGTTGAAGTAGACGCCTGTTATTAATAGATAATGCGTTTGGTTTTGCTTCCTTGAGATTTGTGTCTGCGACGCAACTAAACAGATTGTATTGATGACAATTGAGTTGTGTGGATCGTAACCCCAGCCCCACTAAAAAAAACAAAAAACAACAAAAAACAAGTGTTTTAATAGTTCTTGCTGAATCTATCAAGTGGAAATCACCCATACTTATTTCTAATTATTCTTATAAAGGAACTACTTGACTTTTTTTAACGTCAACAATGTCACTGGCTTATGATTCTCATGAATAAAGCGTGATAATTCTTCGACAGGTGTTTAATCTTCAAGCTCAAGGAATTTTAAGGTTTATGGACATACTGCCCTCTTGTGGGTTTGTAAATCATTCATCCCTTGAATTCACTCCTATCGAACGCTTACATTTTTACAACTGTACATGACTAATAATAATGGTGTATGAACATAGTTAAATGTGTGCGACAGAAGCATTAACTCCCATCAGGGCTTTTTCGAAGAAATATTCCGTTTATACTCTTTGAAGCTAGAAAAAATTCTGATTCCCATCATACACCAAAAACATTCAGAGAAAATACCATCAGCAGTTATGTGGTATCATGATGAATCTTGAAGATGACTCTTCACAGTATTCTTATGCAACATTACACCAGGGAATCAGATCAGAAGTATGTTAAATGATATCAGATCTAGCGGTTTTAAAATAAAGAAGACCTCCTCAAGGGTTTATTCAGTTGGGGGAACAGTTCTAACGATCTAAAGATGTCCTACATGTTTTAACATTTCTGAAAGGTAAACCCTATCTCACGTGGTTCATTAAATCTTAAGAGCTTTTTTCTAAGTTTATACAGTGTCTCACAAAAGTGAGTACACTCCTCACATTTTTGTAAATATTTGATTATATCTTTCGTGTGACAACACTGAACAAATGACACTTTGCTACAATGTAAAGTAGTGTACAGTTTGTGTAACAGCGTAAATTTTCTGTCTCATCAAAATAACTCAACACACAGCCATTAATGTCTAAACCGCTGGCAACAAAAGTGAGTACACCCCTAAGTGAAAATGTCAAAATTGGGCACAAAGTGTCAATATTTTGTGTGGCCACCATTATTTTCCAGCACTGCCTTAACCCACTTGGGCATGGAGTTCACCAGAGCTTCACAGGTTGCCACTAGAGTCCTCTTCCACTCCTCCATGATGATATCACAGAGAGGACCCCAAACACACCATCAAGACAACCACTGCCTTGCTAATGAAGCTGAGGGTGAAGGGGATGGACTGGCCAAGCATGTCTCCAGACCTAAACAATATTGAACATCTGTGAGGTATCCTCAAACGGAAGGTGGAGGAGCACAAGGTCTCTAACATCCACCAGCTCTGTGATCTCATCATGTAGCTTTGGTGACCTCCATGCCCAAGAGAGTTAAGGCAGTGCTGGAAAATAATGGCGGCCACACAAAATATTGACACTTTGTGCCCAATTTTGACATTTTCACTTAGGGGTGTACTCACTTTTGTTGCCAGCGGTTTAGACATTAATGGCTGTGTGTTGAGTTATTTTGAGGGGACAGCAAATTTACACTGTTATACAATCTGTACACTCACTACTTTACATTGTAGCAAAGTGACATCTCTTTAGTGTTGTCACATTAAAATATATAATCAAATATATATATATATATATATATATATATATATATATATATATATAAATAAAATTTTATTATATATTTTAATGTTAATGTTAATAAAATTAAGGGGTTTGGGCAAAGTCCCAAGAGATCGTGATTTGGAACCTCAGACTAGTGTTTATAGTTCTAGCGTGCTACATAAAAAGATATTTTGACATTAATCGTTATGATCTCCAGGGGCCTTGCCCAAACTCATAAATAAAACAAACATATATGCATGTATAAAAACTGAATGTATTAGAACACTTAAAACAGCTCGTCTATCTAAGCCATGAATTCTCATACTTTTAACAAACAGGGACTGGAAAGAAAATCCATGGAGCGCTCTAATTTACTTAAAAAGAAAAAAATAACTACTCAAATATTAGGCCCATTTATATGTGTACAGTATTATTCTGCCAAAAATAATTATCATATACTTTTATTCATGAGTTGTTCACTATAGAACATGTTTCTGTAAACTAAACTATTGACTCAGGTTGAAATTATTTATAGGCAACTTGTTTGAGATACTTTTTTGTATTAAACCCATTCAATTCAAGTGAGCGGTCAAACAGGGTAATAGCAGCTGCTCAGTAACAAATATAATAAAGTTTGATAACAGGGGATTGTGATTTCCATCTCTGTAACCAACTAAAGTAAAAATCATGGACCCCAATGATTCATGAACACCACTTCGAGAACTGTGGCTCTGGGAAACTCTATAACATTGTGTTTTCCTATGAGAAATGGTTCCAAGTAGAAGCATTTTTATAACCTTCGAACCTTTCAAAAACCATTGAACACCACTTATTTTGAGAATGGAACACATGAAGCTTTTAAATTATTTTCATTAAATAAACACTAAAAGGTGAAGCAGGTACGAGTCTAATACGTGCAAATGGGGAAAAATAAGTTCATATACACAACAAAAAAGTTCTGTGTATGGTTCTACATTTTGTGACAAAGGGGAACAAATAATGGTAAATGTTCACTTATATAGCGCTTTTATCAAAAGCGCTTTACACCATCTCATTCACCCATTCACACACCAATGGTAGCAGAGCTGCCATGCAAGTCCCATCGGGACTTCATGGGGTTCAGTGTCTTGCCCAAGGACACTTCGGCATGTGGAGTCACCTGGGCCGGGAATCGAACTGCCAACCCAACAATGATTAGTGCACAACCCACCCTACCAACTGTGCCACATCTTTGAGGGTGTTCGATGGAACTCTTAACCTACTGTTATGAGAACAGTATTTTTTTTTTGGTGAATTTTAACAAAAAGATCAAAAAGTTAAGCAATAAAGACAATGTTTCACAGCCTTCTTTGCTCATATTTACCAAGGGTGCCAATATTAATGGAGGGCTCTGTAGATGTACCTTTTTTGGAGAGAGAGTATATTTATCAGGCTTAAGTGACATGTATGTAGTATTTCCTATTACAATAAATCAAATAAATGATTAGAAAATTTATTTCTAGAATTTTTTACAAACCTAAAAACAACTTAAGATTAAAAAGGAAAACAAGGGGGAAAATACAAAAAAAAAAGGAAAACACACGGTCAGAAATAAACAAAAAACATTCTTTAATGGCGTTTGGTTAGAAAAACAATGACGCATAATAATCACTGCTGAGAAACAAGTCAAAAAGCTAAGAAATTAAACAAAGTATATCAAAATTAAGGTTATCAGACAATACTCCGTTATCATTCCAGGAAATCCACACGAGGTTAATTTGAGACACTCTGTAGAAGTGTGATGTTGTCTCCTTTCAGCATGACCCTTCCTGATGGAGAGCAAAAAGGATATAAAGTGAAATAAATAAACTCTAAACAACCTTTTTTTTTAAATAAATAAAAAAATCACTGATTAAGTTTTTACCTAAAGGCTTCCTGTTCTTGGTCTTCATGTGCACTTCCTCTGCATCATCCAGAACCAAGTTCATGTACTCATCAAAGCCCTATAATTAAAAAACAAACAAAAACAAACAGTTGAATAAATTTTTTTTTAATGGCCACAGAGTTCGAAATGGAGTATACTTCAAAAGGCTATGTGAACAATAGTACGAAAAAAACCTAAGTATATCAGAGGCTTAACAATAAACTACGCAAACAGAGACTGTAACTATAGATGTGTGATGATGGATGTTCACGCTCACAATAATACAGCCTTCTATCCGCATGTTGATCTGCTCATAAAGCCACACCTGGATACGGGATCGCTGCCAGGAAAAAAAGAATGACATGTTTGATTAAGCCAAAATAATATAATGCATACCAACGTGCATTGTAAGTGAAGCATCATTTCCAAACTTTGTCCACTAATACTTACATTCTGTAGATACCTGAAAATAAGGTTCTGGGATGATAAAGTCAAGGGCAAGAAACAAGGATTAACTTGACATTTGAGGGAAGAAAAAAAAATAATAATGTACTTAAGAGCTGTGTGTATAAACATATTTTAGTCTCAACTAGTTAAGGAACTTCTGACTCGTTTCATGAGTCGGACCATTTACTTTGGCAGACCAATAACATCCGACTCTTTTGCCTATCAATCGGGTCAATAATATTTTTTTCTAAACCTGAAAAAGTGATTACTTCGCCCAACTATGAAATCTTAATAATAATAATAATAAAACAATAAAAAAAAGAACAACTAGCTTAATTAGTGTTAATACATATTATTACGATGATGTGAAAAATTCAAGAATGACAGTAACTCTCACACACGTACACCAAAAACAGCTTTCACATGCACTCAACACATACATGTCCAACAAAATACACAAATAAACATTAAAAACTAGTATTTTTTTTCTCCCGTATTACGTCTATTAGCTAACAACAAATATAGTCTAATTAGCGAGTTGCTTAGCTAAATGAATGAGCTTGGTGGCTATGCTAACCAGCCAACAGCATGAAAGGATACAATGGGTTGCACCATAACCTTCTGGACTTTCTGTCCTTGTCCTCTGTACGCCATTATTTAGAAGTAAACCCTGTTAGTCCTTCTTTAAATAATAAAAATGTGAAAGAAATGCAAGACGTTTGGCGCGTTAAACGAAGTCTTCACGTTGGTAAAGGCGACAATGGCCACGCACTGGAAGTATTACATAAGCGTGTGTCGTAAATGGCGCAGTGCCGCGTGCGTCTGGGAGGCGAACTGCATAAACGTATTCATAAGGCTACATAACACCAACAGACAGTACATAAGATCGTTATAACAACCACAAGTACTGTGGTCCATTACGGGATAGTGGGTTATACCATGGTCTCATCGCCTCAACTGACATAAACCTTTAAAAAATACTTAATTATATTTTTTTATAATAATAATAAAAAAGACATATTAAAAAGACTGCTTTTATCAATTACATCGTCACAGTGATATAAATGTTTGCTGGGTGAGTCCATGATTGTGGTGCCATGATTGTATACCCTTGGAACTCAAGGTACATTTCAACATAACCTCGAGGTATCTTCATGATATCTTGTTTTATAACATGTTCGCATCTAGTAAAGTTAGACAAGGTTTGCATTTTTAAATATAAATTATAATGCATGTTTGGATGTTACTAGAGCCCTTATGAACATGGGGGGTTTGTTATAATCCAACTCAACCCTGTGCCCCAATGTTTCTGTTTATAAAGACATGACAAATTACGAACAGCATGGGGTATGAATAACTATCCTGCATAACTACATGCTTTATAAAATATTTATAAAAAAAAAAAAACCATAACCCCCCCAAAAAAAAACAACGTAATATAACTAGTATTTTATATTATATTAGGCTTTTCATGTTATCTTATTAGTGAGGCATTAAATAAAGTTATTAGGTAAAGATCAAATTTAGGTATAATTGTGATTTTTTTTATTACATCTAATATTTTAATTAAATACTATTTTAAAACGTATATATTATATAAATAATATGTAACTAATAATGTAAATTATATTCGACATTTTTTTTTTTACCAATCTAAAAGGTGTTTGTTTATTCGTGAGGCAAATCTGTTAGCAAAAGACCAAATTTGGTTGGCATTGTGAAATATTTACAGGTGTATATAATATTTACTTGTATTCACAATGAATATAATATATTTGTATGATAAAATAGCACATCACATCGCGTGAGTTTAAATTAAACTGAGTGTTTGGTTTCCTTTGAACTGAAAAAAAAACGAGAAACCTGACAGGTTTGTGTAATCACTAACAAAGAAACACGCGCACCTTGGTGACGATGTACGAAAACACTAGTGAGTCTAGTCTTACGCACGTTGCTTATTGGTCAGTG
The DNA here is from genome assembly GCA_012411365.1 of Ameiurus melas. NCBI lineage: Eukaryota > Metazoa > Chordata > Actinopteri > Siluriformes > Ictaluridae > Ameiurus > Ameiurus melas. Next base: position 19,689,956 of record CM022752.1, read on the forward strand.
TGTCAGCTCTGTTGTTATAAAGACGCGCCGAGGTGAGTAGAATGGAACGTTGAAAATAAACGCGACATAATTTAAATAATTTGATCAAATATACGTGTTTCAGTTTTAACATGTTGATCTACGAAATACAACCGGGGGAAAACAAATCTGTTAAGGTACATTAGCCGGATAGCTAATGCTAACTAGCTGGTTAGAGCTGGTTGAACACGATGGTTAGCATATGCCGGTTAGTTAACACATTAACAGGTTAAATACAGATTTAATCATGTACATATTTACCTCAGGTTTTATTTATGATTAAAAAAATATAATGTACACGACTTAGTACTGTGGAATATTTATTGTTAAGTTAGATAGCTGTTCTAAAATAGCTAGCAACCGGCTACTGCTCAGTTTTCTCCAGTGATGTCCATAAAACAAGCCAGTGCTCAGGGTAATTCCGTCAGTAGTCACAGAAATAAACTTTATTTTGATTTGAATTATAATGTGGATGTATTATTCCAGCATGTTAAAGCTACCTTGCTTATTTATAAAAGTGCTGCATCAGTGCAGTGTGAGTGGACTTGAATGACAGCAGAGGTGCTTTTGTGACATTACTGTGGTCAGCTTCCTTCCGTCTGTACTGAATACATTATTTATTTGGTTAAAAGAAAGCTAGTTGATACTCAAAACCAGGAATGCCAGATTGTTATGTAGACATATCTATAAGTTAGGGGTTCTCAAAATGTTTCTAGATATGCTTATCTGTAAATAAATAAAATACATAAATAAAATCACAGGACCCCACCGTATAGATTTATGTTAAACTTTTCAGATGTCCGGGTCATTATTTTGAATCGTACAATGATGTTTTCGGCTGTTTGTTCGAGCCATAGAGCTGCCTTGCTGAACTTGCTTTGTTTTTGAGCTGTTGAGACTTGGGTTAAGCCCACGGTTCACGTGATCAGCTAAACAGGCTTCATTCATCTTTAGTAGGCTCTTTATTCAGAGAATAACCTCGAGCTTGACCAGGAACACTGGGTATGAGAGAGAGGTCGAGCGATAGTGGATTGTACAGATACCGATAACTAAGTTGGGCCGTACTTGCCGATAACCGATTAATCAACCGATCGTTTTTTAAAACTGATACAGAATGAAAACAGTAAAAACACATTCAAAGTCAAATATTGCTGAACTTTATTACAAAAAGAAACCGTACTGATTGTACTGTGAAAATGTACCATATTAAAATAAGGAAAAGATATACATTCAAACCGAACCAAAAAGTATCACTCTGAATAACGTCCAAAACTGAATAAAAAAAACCAACACTTCAAATAACAGTTAGCAATGTTTTTATTTCACCTCTAGAGGCCGGTCTCGTACTGTATTATAATAACGACAACGGACCCTTCTGAGCCGCTCCACGACGGACATGACCTGGAAAAACTCTGTGTGGATTTTTGTCTATTTATTTCTGGTTATCAATTGGTTATTAGTGACGATAAATCAGTCAACCTCTAATATGAGATGGGGGAAAACACACTGGATTGGATGCCAGGGCTTTATTCATATACAAAGACACATAGGGGAATTTTCTAGAAGCCAATCCATGTACCGCAAAGTTTTTGGGAGGCAAGAGGAAACCGGAGGAAACCCATGCGGATATGGGAAGATGATTGATTTGACAGATGGTAACCCAAGCTCAGGATCGAACTGTGAGGCAGCAACGCTACATGCTTAACCACCACGTCTGCCTAATAACTACAGTAACTCCAGAATAAATACGATATCATTGATAATGTTTGCTTTTCTTTTTGCAGAACTCCGTGGTTTTCCATTTTGTGGCGCAACTAGAGTTTCCCATCAGCTCTGGGTGTTGAGAAACGTTTCACTGGTACTACATTTTTTTTTTTGTTCTCTTTTTCTCATCAGGGACTCAGGATGCTGCGATTGCGGTGCAAGGCCAAGAACGGGACTCATCTGATGCAAGGCCTGACGCACCAGTCCTGTGTGCAGGAGCTGAAAGCCAAGGTGGAAGAGCTGACAGGAATCCCGTGCAGCATGCAGAAGATCATGGTGGGCTACCCACCCTCGAGCTTGGATCTCCGCAATGGACACGCACATCTGAAAGACTACCCGATAAAATCAGGTTAGGAAAAGCACACGCAGCCAGATATTGGTTCTGATTAAGAAGTCGTGCTCAGAATTAAAATAGTTTATGAACCTTAGTTGAATTGAAAGGTTTAAAAGAAAAAGAGAGAGAAAGTCTATCTTTTTCCACAACTGGGCAGTATAGAAATATAATAGCATCGAAAATCTTGTGGTTCACAAAAATTACAGCAGTGATAAACTCAAGAGTGTTGATTAATCCACTTCAGATAAGGCATCCAACTAGGTGTTATTTGGTATAAATACCAAATAAGTGTCAGTATTATTAAAAATAAAATAACGTTTAACCAGTGGTTAAATTTCAACACCCCAGCACTCGACCAATTCAACGAGACAAGGTGGGGTTTCGAATCTTCTGACACAAAACGAAGCGGTTACGTGATTGGACAGGAGCCTTGTTTGTCTTCGATCACACGATTCTCTGCAAATGATAGAAGCCTCGATACTAAGCTTCAAATGGGTTTCTTTTACATACCTCGGAACAAGCCTCGGATCGTCAGTGTATATAAATTGAAATCAATTTTAAAAATGTCTCTGTTACGTGACTAGAGGGCAAAAATAATAAATAGTCCTTCTGCTGTTATAGAACTCAAATAGTCATGTGGTTCTTTATAGAAATTAAGAATATATTTAGAACCGATTTCGGGAACCTTTTCAGCTCCATGAAAGCAAAAAAAAAGTTATGATTTTTTTTCTTTCAAGAGCCAGAGAAAAGTTAAAACATTTTTTGTTTTACATTTTTATACACATCTCCTTTATTATTCTAGTTTTTACCTTTACTATTTTTACATAATTATAAAAAGCCTCCTGCGATAGGCTCCAGGTTCCCCGCGACCCTGAACAAGGAGTAAGTGGTTGAAGATGGATGGATGGTAATACCATGAAGGGTGGTTGCGCGTTCTTGACCCAACATCCTTCACTTCACCTAACAGGCCTGTAGGTGGCAGTTGGACTTCATTTATTAACCAAACTATGCTTATTTCAACAAATGGTAAATCAATACAAGATGCAGTACGCAAGTAAGAATAAACCGGACGCTACTCATCGTTAATTAACTTACCACAGATTCGGGCCGAGGTGCGTCGTGTGACGTCGTCACGACACGCATTTGATTCATGTGCGTCAAACATGAGTACAGCTAAAAGGTCTCATTTACTAACAAACATCACTGCGAAAGAGCGTGAGAAACTATTTCCTGCAGTTGGGATTTCGCCAATGCGAGTAGTTTTCCGCAAAAAAAATAAAAATTTTGAAGGAAAAAAAAAAAAACACCAAAATCGAGCATCAAGGCTGTAACTATCACAAAAAAACCCTCTGTGAAATCCCTATGGACTGACCAGTCATGTATTTTCAATTTTTCAGTTTAGAAATAGTTCCAATGATGCCTCAAAAGGTATCTTTTTACAACCCAGTCTTTTTTTTCTCCAAACAGTCAGGCGTCTCTACCGATAGGCAGTTCCGAGGTTCAGCAGTATGTAAGTGTCCTTTTCCTGTCTGTATGTTCTCATGGTTCCTGAATTATCTCCTAGGAGACACGCTGATTGTAGAGGAGGAAAAGAACAAGCCTAAAGTGACCACTCCGAAAACCCCGCTGAAAACCCCACTCCTGGACCATACGCCTGCGTTGAAGCGCCGTGCCGTTCCCGCTGACAACTCCTGTCTGTTCACCAGTGTTAATTACGTGGTGGAGGGAGGTGTGTATAACGCGGCCTGCGCGGCCGACATGCGGCAGCTCATCGGCCACATCGTAGCCAGCGACCCCGCCGCATATTCCGAGGCTGTGCTAGGGAAAAGCAACGAGGACTACTGTGCTTGGATCCGCCGCAGCGACACGTGGGGCGGCGCCATCGAGCTCTCCATCCTGTCCAAGTTCTACCAGTGCGAGATCTGCGTGGTTGACACGCAGACCGTCCGCGTGGACCGCTTCGGCGAGGACGCCGGCTACGGCAAGCGCGTGCTGCTCATCTACGACGGCATCCACTACGACCCACTGCAGATGCTCGTGCCCGGGACAGACTGCCCGCCGCAGACCATCTTCTCCACTTCCGACGACGTCATCCTGGCACAGGCGCTGGAGCTGGCCGATGAGGCACGCCGCAAACGCCAGTATACGGATGTGAACCGCTTTACGCTGCGCTGCATGACGTGTCAGACTGGCTTGGTGGGACAGAAGGAGGCGAGGGAACACGCCAAGGAGACGGGACACACCAATTTCGGCGAGGTTTAAAACGCGCAAATGTCAGACGTGTCTGTTACCATGACGCTACACGTTCTCATGATTTCACAGCCGTGTCTCAGTGCCGTTCTCTACCTCACGTTATTCTCATCCCCCTCCCTTTCAGTATTGCAACTGTGTTCAACACTGGGTATTGACGTTCTCAAGTTTGAAGCATTAATTTGCTGTGTGTGTGTGTCGCGCACAGTTACAGTATTGTAATGTCTTTTTTTTTTTTTTTAACATGTATTAGTAGCAGTTGAGTCTGTTGCCTAATCGACTGAGCCTTGATTCAAACCAAAGCTTAAGGGTGCTTTCACAAATGCAGTGTTTATTCCGTTTGAACCGAACCCTGCTGCGATTTCCTCTTCGGGAAAACGCGGCGCTCGGGTGAGGACCAAAACTGAGCGAGGTGGACTCCCAGTCGAACTCTAGATCCTGAATCGGCTTCGATACGGGAAGTGAACCGAGCATGCAGTGCGTTTTGGGATACAAGTGACAGTGTCCTTTTCTGTTGATGAGAGCTGCTAAAATGAGCTACGAGGAGCAAACTGAGCCAAAGGACAGAGTTGTAACGCTGCGAGTGACGAAACGTGATGCGTCGCAGAGAATATAAAGAGTGAACGCGATGCACAAAATGTCTAGTGATGTATCGAAATGTTCTCCGTGATTACGGTTTTCACACACACTCTGCAAGGGCTCTCGCTTATTTTATTAGGTCATTCTATACGTTCTACACGTACAAACTCCCTCAGCCAGTATAAATTTCAACCAGTGGACGAACAAATAGGCGTGAAAGCTCCCTATAACTTACAGAACCGTCACAGACTAAATGGCATCATCATATTTCTTGCACGATTTCTATGGAAGCATTATCCCCCCTTGCGATGTAAAAAGAAAAACACTGACAAAAAGAAAACAGTGAATTCGGTGCCAAAAAAATTAACCTGGTCTTCGAATAAACAGCTTTCTTTGTTAACAGTTTTCTAAGCTTCGTTTTTTTTACACATTCAAACTTTTGTTTAGTTTACTTTCGCCATTCATGTGCAAACCTCTCATGTGGGCGGAGCTTAACAGCGATTTACTCTCATTGGCTAGTGAGATTTGGTTGGACAGCTCCCTGGCATGGACATAGAGACTTCAGTGGTGTGAGTTTTGTAGAGCATTCTGCATGCGTTCTCTGTATAGTTCTAGTGTTTGTATTTTGTAGTGGAAATGATTTACTTACTCATTATATTAGTTTGTAATTAATATTTTAGGTTTGAGTAGTCTCATGCCATTATTATTTTTCCTTTTTTTCACTTGAGCTCTCAGGAGCGACAATGTCATCGTCATCGACTTCATCTTCCTCCTCGGCCAAAAGGTCGAGCTGTCGATCCAAATCTCACTAGCCAATGAGAGTAAGGTGCTGTTAAGCCCCGCCCACACAAGAGGTCTGCACCAGAAGGGCAGACGCAAATTTCGAAAGCATAAAAGCGAAAACATGTTCATAAACCGCAATTAGCGAAAAGGACGCTTAGCAAACTGTTAGAAAAGTACAGGTTATTTTAAAGATCGGTTAAATTTCTGGCAGCGAGTTCACACTTTTTGTTACGTTCTTGAAAACTTAAGCTCAATACATTCAGCACGAATTCAATTCCGTATGCCGATGCCCTCACGGTAACATCTTCAGAAATCAGAGTCATGATATCGATGCAAGTCTTCAAGAGGGTTTGCGTCTTTTGTTCACGTGCACAATCTGCGTTCTGTCAGTCGACGTCACAGGCGTTCATGGCATGAGATACATCAGTGGGTCAGAGGCTCGGTTACACCATTAAAGGAGAAATCCACCCTGAACAAAGTCCGTGTTAATCTTTAGAACTAACACATGATCTCGTTAATGAAATCGTTACATAAAGAGGTCGATGCGGCGTCGCTTTAGTCCTTTAACATGTCCAGATCACCTTCTCATCTCTGTACACTCTTGAACAGATCGGCTTCCAAAGCTTCAACCGTCACGCCCGTCATCTTGTAGATTGCCAACTGGAAGAGCTGAGTTTGCGCATTTCGACTTCCAGTTTAACCTCATCGTTTATCATGGTCTGCATTGCATTCTGGGACTTTTCCCTACAGTACCAACCAACAAATTAGCACCAGAATCACTGAACACATCTCGAACATTTCGATTTAAACCTATTTAATGTGTTTCAGGGTGAACTTTTCCTTAAAGGTAGTCTAATCACGCTTTCAATGTCGCAGTGCTTTTTGGGATTAGAATCTGATCCAGCGCTTCATCTGATAAGTACATCCCTTATATTTCTCCAGAACGATCGATGGCACTACATGGTCTTAAATGCTGTGTCTGATTATTCAGTGTTACTTGAAGTGCTTGCAGAGGTGTACGATGGTGAACACCACATCTGTATTCGCTCTCATCCGAGCGTCTCGTTTTGAAGTATTTGTTGAACTTCAGCCGTAACGAGAGTTACGTGTATGTTTGTAAGGATAACGGTGCTGATGGTGGACTCGGTTACACATTAAATTGCGTAGTAGTGTGCATTTTCTGTTCACGGCGTATGCAAAATAAATCGGCTTTTCTTTTTAGTGACTGCAGTGGCAGTGAATTGTTTTGTTTTGTTGTTGTGGGTTTTTTTTTCACCCCTCATATCAGACTTTGCTGAAACACTGGAGCAAATGTTGCTCGATAACCGAGTGTACTAAATAGTACGAGTGGAGAAACTGTATATATAGTGTATTCCAGTTATGAAAACTCAATACATTTACAGTCAGGTACTGTCCACACACTACAAAGCTTTCTAAGTGAATTTTTAATGGTAATTTTTACAATAATTTGTTCCAGTGTGAGGCCAAAAAGAAATATGTTTAGCATTAAACCCTTTTCTTTTTGTTGGGGGAGTGTGATCTAGTCAATCTTTTGTGTTGTTAATGTTAGATTAAAACTTCATTACCGAGTGAGATGCGAGTGGGCAAGAAACTGCATGATAAAGCGGTGAAACCAGAAATAAAGGTTACGTTGTTGACTGAAGATTTCCTCACGATTCATTACTTCTGGTGGTGTGTTGTATTTTTTTTCACTAATGCAAATAGTCTAAAGTAGGATGGGACATGTAAATAAATAATAAACAAACAAACAGCTGTTTAGGAAGATGCCTACAATTCAAGGGGGGGCCAAGCCACTATCGGGCCTTTGAGCAAGTCCCTTAACCCTCTCTGCTCCAGGGCAGCTGTACCATGGCTGACCCTGCACTCTGACCTCAACTTCCTGGCACGTTAGGATATGTGGAGATAAGAATTTCACTGTGCTGTACTGTATATGTGACCAATAGGTTCGTTATCATTATCATTATACCACGGCACAAAATGTTTAAGTCTGAACGACCAGAAGGTGTTGATTCATTTTCTATAATGGTTGTAAATCAAAGGTTTGTATTAACACGCTTGCTATAATACGTCATTGTTGTGTACAGCCACATAAACAAATCAGTCCCTCCAGCACTTCAGGATTATACAATCACAGGAATGAACGCAAAATCAAGCAAACTCCGCAATATTCGGAGGAGCTTGTGATATTTTTTTCAAAATCACAGCAGATTCAGGATGAATGCGTGTCACATGACATCATGATGCGTATTCAGCCAACGCCATCTTTGATTCACGTGCGTCAAATATTTATTTACCAATAAACATCACCACGAAAGACCGTGTGAAACAATTTGAGAATTCCAAAATTAATCTTGAATTGGTGAAATTGCGATCGGACGAAATTCGCACTCTCTTTCACAGTGATGTTTGTTGGTAAATGAGACTCATGTTCAACGCATGTGAATTCAAAGAGGGCTTTGACTGAATATGTGACATCACGATGCGTCTCAGCCTAAATCCGCGGAAATTTTGAAAAATTGTAAGATCCTCGGAATATCGTGGAGTTTCCTTGAGTTTGCGTTCCTTTCTGCGATCGTAAAAACCTGCTGGGACTGGTTATCAGAAAATAATCCACTTCAGGGTGGTAACCAAAACTCTAATTTGTGTCTGGCTACAACACCCCAACCCTGCCACGGATTATTTTTTAATAACAGAACGACCCCGAGTGTTTTATTACTCATAATAAAGCAGCTATATAAATAGTCCAGGTTTTATATCGAGCTCCATAATAAATGAACCAGAGGCAACATTGAAAAGGAAAAAGTCCCTGAGAGAACATTCAGAAAGGAACAGACACATGCCAGCTTACCAAAAGTCTCCATGCTCATTGGTGAGCTAAAGTGCACCTTAATCTAAAAGAGCAACTCTCTGTTAAATGCCTGAGTAAACAATAAGTTTGTTCAGCTGTGGCGCAGTTGTTAGAGCTGGGTTGTCCACTAATTGTAGGGTTGGCGGTTCGATTCCCGGCCCGGGTGATTCCCGGGTGACACCGGAGTGTCCTTGGGCAAGACACTGAACCCCAAGTTGCTCCCGATGGCAAGCTAGCACCATGCATGGCAGCTCTGCTACCATTGGTGTGTGAGTGTGTGTGAATGGGTGAATGAGACACCGTGTAAAGCGCTTTGGATAAAAGCTCTATATAAGTGCACATTTACCATTTCAGTCTAAATTTGAGGATTAAAACTGTCCAAGTTCCAGACACTAACTGAGTAAAAGATTAAAACAAGACTGAAACGATGCCGATTGAAGTAGTCCAGTTTTGAGAAACCCTTTAGTCGTTTATTATGAACAATCTAGGAATTTGAACTAGAAACAACTAAAAAAAGGACTACAGTGAGGGAAAGAAGTATTTGAGCCCCTGCTGATTTTGTACATTTGCCCACTGACAAAGAAATGATCAGTCTATAATTTTAATGGTAGGTTTATTTGAACAGTGAGAGACAGAATAACAACAAAAAAAATCCAGAAAAACGCATGTCAAAAATGTTAGAAATTGATTTGCATTTTAATGAGGGAAATAAGTATTTGACCCCCTCTCAATCAGAAAGATTTCTGGCTCCCAGGTGTCTTTTATACAGGTAACGAGCTGAGATTAGGAACACACTCTTAAAGGGAGTGCTCCTAATCTCAGCTTGTTACCTGTATAAAAGACACCTGTCCACAGAAGCAATCAATCAATCAGATTCCAAACTCTTCACCATGGCCAAGACCAAAGAGCTCTCCAAGGATGTCAGGGACAAGATTGTAGACCTACACAAGTCTGGAATGGGCTATAAGTCCATTGCCAAGCAGCTTGGTGAGAAGGTTGGTGCGAACAGAGAACAGTTGGTGTGATTATTCGCAAATGGATGAAACACAAAAGAACTGTCAACTCTCTCGGCCTGGGGCTCCATGCAAGATCTCACCTCGTGGAGTTGCAATGATCATGAGAACAGTGAGGAATCAGAACTACACGGGAGGATCTTGTCAATGATTTCAAGACAGCTGGGACCATAGTCACCAAGAAAACAATTGGTAACACACTACGCTGTGAAGGACTGAAATCCTGCAGCACCCACAAGGTCCCCCTGCTCAAGAAAGCACATATACATGCCCGTCTGAAGTTTCCAATGAACATCTGAATGATTCAGAGGACAACTAGGTGAAAGTGTTGTGGTTAGATGAGACCAAAATGGAGCTCTTTGGCATCAACTCAACTCGCCGTGTTTGGAGGAGGAGGAATGCTGCCTATGACCCCAAGAACACCATCCCCACTGTCAAACATGGAGGTGGAAACATTATGCTTTGGGGGTGTTTTTCTGCTAAGGGGACAGGACAAGTTCACTGCATCAAAGGGACGTTGGACGGGGCCATGTACCGTCACATCTTGGGTGAGAACCTCCTTCCCTCAGCCAGGGCATTGAAAATGGGTCATGGATGGGTATTCCAGCATGACATTGACCCAAAACACAAGGCCAAGGCAACAAAGGAGTGGCTCAAGAAGAAGCACATTAAGGTCCTGAAGTGTCCTAGCCAGTCTCCAGACCTTAATCCCATAGAAAATCTGTGGAGGGAGCTGAAGGTTTGAGTTGCCAAACGTCAGCCTCGAAACCTTAATGACTTGGAGAAGATCTGCAATCAGGAGTGGGACAAAATCGCTCCTGAGAGGCAAACCTGGTGGCCAACTACAAGAAACGTCTGACCTCTGTGATTGCCAACAAGGGTTTTGCCACCAAGTACTAAGTCATGTTTTGCAGAGGGGTCAAATACTTATTTCCCTTATTAAAATGCAAATCAATTTATAACATTTTTGACGTGTTTTTCTGGATTTTTTTGTTGATATTCTGTCTCTCACTGTTCAAATAAATCTACCATTAAAATTATACTGATCATTTCTTTGTCAGTGGGCAAACGTACAAAATCAGCAGGGGATCAAATACTTTTTTCCCTCACTGTATAACAATCCCCACTTCCACGATAAGATGAGTAGTCATTGTTATTAGTATAATAGATAACTAGATGTGTTGCCTGTCTATCAGTGATAGGTTAATGTGTCAATGGTGGCTGTGTTCTGATTGGTTACCGGTTGTTGCAGGGCAAGGTATACTAGTTTATGGTGCTGGATCTCAAAGTGCACGGCTCCCACAGATGTTTAGTGGGTTAGACACTGGAATACCTGTGGTGTTCTTCAAGACAGGTAAGTTAAGTTTTACAGCATGCTCACTATTCAGTTAAACAAATTTATATAGCCTATATAAACATCTATAGTCAAGATATTGTGTCTACAATAGTATATAAATTTATGCATGTTGGCATGGTAGTTTGAGACTATTTATCAGGGAAGGTGGTTCATGATGATGAATATGAAATATTTAAGTTGATGTTAGTGATTTGTTTTTTCTCTAAGTAATAAATGCATATTTACGTCTTGTTACAACTGTAAAAGATTGTTTAACGCACCATCATAGATTAATCAGTGTTATTTGAATAGGAAACCTATGAATCCATAGTCCTACTCTTGTTCTTTTCCCAGAATAATAAAGTTATACTCCTCATGTATTCAAGATCAAATTTATACAAGATTTACTTTCAAATATAATAAAAGGACAAGCGTGACATCATGTTAAATTACGTTTTTGTTCATCCTATAACAGATCGGCGTTTGCGAACGAGTTTTTTTTTTTTTTTGCTCTTCGCATTTCTGAAAAGCAGTTTTCAGAGTTAAAAGACTTCAACAAATTAATTCGACTCACTGAAAGGCCACCACTAACACTAAGAAGTGTTTAGCTTATTATAATGAAACAGACCATGCATGTATTACATAGGCTACATATTATAAATGTAAATAATGTTTAAAAAAGAAATAGTTATTTGGTCAAATATGTGATCTTTGCAGAAATAGCCTAGTATGTACAGAGTACAGTTTTACTTTCATGATGAGGGTTGTAAAAAGTCAGCTGATAAGCTATTCCTCTAAAGATTTGGTAGACTTACAATTTAGGTAAGTGGCGGGGGGAACCATATATTTTATTAAAATAGAAAATAAACAGTATTATAAGAGTAGTTATTTGGTAAATCAGGTGAGTAGTTTGAAAGAACAGCACAAAATAGTCAGATCAGTTCTTTAGTGTAACCCATACAATGGTGTGATTGGTTTAATGATCTGGACTTTGGACATTAAACTTTGTGGAGTTATAAACGTTACACAATTTTTTTCCTTACTGGAATGACTGTAAAGACCTCGGCAAACACACACAGCCAATTTACTGTGTATGTTTTGTGTGTTTAACCCAAATGTAAAAGTAACACACGTCTTTATAACATGTGATGATGTATCGAAAATCTATATGTTATCATTTACTTGAGATGTTGTGATTTATTTATTTGCATCCATTGATGAGACATCCCTCGAGCATCTCGCAATTACACTGATTGCTAGATTTGGCATAAAATCTTTAAAATCAGTCAATTGTGTGAAAGCAATGTGAATAGAAATAGAAAGCAAGCGCTTTTCACAATGTATTCAATTTGCATCACACTATGTTGTAAAAAAATATTATCTCACGTCACATTCAAATAGGAGGAAGTGGAGTTCATGTGAACAGCACACTGATGTGCAAATGCATGATTTACAGTGCCTTGCGAAAGTATTCGGCCCCCTTGAACTTTTCAAACTTTTGCCACATTTCAGGCTTCAAACATAAAGATATAAAATTTTAATTTTTTGTCAAGAATCACCAACAAGTGGGACACAATTGTGAAGTGGAACGAAATCTAAAGAAGAAAGCCATTTCTCAAAGATATCCATAAAATGTCTCGTCTAAAGTTTGCAACAAGCCACCTGGGAGACACACCAAACGTCACACCAAACGTTGAGAAATGGCTTTCTTCTTGCCACTCTTCCATAAAGGCCAGATTTGTGCAGTGTACGACTGATTGTTGTCCTATGGACAGACTCTCCTACCTCAGCTGTAGTTCTCTGCAGTTCATCCAGAGTGATCATGAAATGGCTGCATCTCTGATCAGTCTTCTCCTTGTCGGAGCTGAAAGTTTAGAGGGACGGCCAGGTCTTGGTAGATTTGCAGTGGTCTGATACTCCTTCCATTTCAAAATGATCATTGCACAGTGCTCCTTGGGATGTTTAAAGCTTGGGAAATCTTTTTGTATCCAAATCTGGCTTTAAACTTCTCCACAACAGTATTACGGCGCTGCCTGGTGTGTTCCTTGGTCTTCATGATGCTCTCTGCGCTTTCAACAGAACCCTGAGACTATCACAGAGCAGGTGCATTTATACAGAGACTTGATTACACACAGGTGGATTCTATTTATCACCATCAGTCATTTAGGACAACATTGGATCATCCAGAGATCCTCGCTGAACTTCTGGAGTGAGTTTGCTGCACTGAAAGTAAAGGGGCCGAATAATTTTGCACGCACCACTTTTCAGTTTTTTATTTGCTAAAAAAGTTTAAAATATCCAATAGATTTTGTTCCACTTCACAATTGTGTCCCACTTGTTGGAGATTCTTCACAAAAAAATAAAAATTTTATATCTCTATGTTTGAAGCCTGAAATGTGGCAAAAGTTCAAGGGGGCCGAATACTTTCGCAAGGCACTGTAAAGAGAGGCAGGGGGGCTCTCCATGATTCACCAAACACTCTGCCATATCAGTGCCATTGTGGGCATATGTTAAGCAAACTCATATACAAGCCATGTTGCTTTATGAACACATAACAAAAAAGCTCGAATTGTATACACGATATTAGTAGTAAAAAATAAATAATAGCTGCATGTGATGTCAGTTTACATAGATGAAAAACATACATCTCAATCTCAAATTTTAATAGTTTTTGCTTCTGCATGAATAATTACAAGGTATACAGTTCAACAATCAGCACCACTTCATGATAAGGCCATGAGGAGACGAGCTCATGGACACTCTGACGGTACGAATAGCTGTGACAGGATCATCAGCTTCAGCTCCCGATCTGTGAGTCTAACTTCTGACTTCAATTCAGTCCAGTTTCACATGATTTTGCATGATAGCACTAATGTATTACTTTTTTTTATCCAGATGTGATAATAAATATATGCATATTATATACATTGATGATAAAATGATACTAAAATCTGTGAATCTAATATGTCAGCTACAGTGCCTTCCATTAATATCGACACCATTGGTAAATATGAGCAAAGAACGCTGTGAAAATGTCAGAATCTTTATTGTTTAACGTTTTGATATTTTGTGCATAATCATGTGCACAAACTTTGTGTTACAAATCAGGGAAGAGATTTACAAACCAGACTCTCGAACTATAACTCCAGAATTATTAGCATCATTCAAGAAACTCCCAAAAGCTACTCATTACACCTATTTAATTTATTTAAAGTATTTTCAAAAATATAGTTAACATAGTTAATTTAATTAACAGATATTAATTGTGGGGGTGCCAGTAATTTTAAAACCAGTGTTGCTCCAATAACCCCTTTAATGTCTGAACATATATAATTTATTTATTTATTACAAATAAAACTATACACCGTCCCTATGCATTTAAGTGTTGTGCATGTGGTTAATCATTTTCTTAAAGGTGCCAATATTTCTGAAGTTGATGTTATCATATTGTACCTCACTGCTTTTGCTTTTCTGTCCTGCATTTTACACTTAAGATCCCGTCTTACACTGTGTTCATGTAGATAAATTAATTTAATTACAGCTGTATGCATGTATTTGGACAAGACAATACAAATATTTCACTTGCCTTGTTCCTGGGATGTGCTGCTTATTTTTTGTGTGTGTGCACATTTTGCAGAGTGATGATAGCTCACAGCATCTCTCTCCAGAAGAGAAAGCTTGTCTCACATTTTTGGAGGAGACCATCGAGTCCATAGAGACAGAGGATGATTTTCTGCCCCGTGAAGATGCTCAATCTTACGGAAATACGATTAGCAAAAACCATGACATCACATGTGGTGTTCCTCAGGACCGGTAAGTTTCCATTGAGGTTTATTGTGTGTTCAGTCAAACTGAGCTATATATAGATCTATAGATATTGTCTATACATTTATACAGTGAGGAGAAATAAGTATCTGGACAATTTTTCGTTATTTAATATACTTCCAGTACATATCTCCGCTTTTGTACTTACACAGATCAGCCATAACATTAAGACCACTGAGAGATAAAAGTGAATAACATTGATTATCTTGTTACAATGGAACCTGTCAAGTGGTCAGGTTTATTATGCAACAAGTGAGCAGTCAGTGCTCAAAGTTGATGTGTTGGAAGCCAGAAAAATGGGCAAGCGTAAGGATCTGGGTGACTATGAGGAGGGCCAAATTGTGAAGCCAAGACTACTGAGTCAGAGCATAGACCTGGGGAAGAGTTGGCACCAGGATGCACTATGGGAGGAAGTGTGATGCTCTGGGTGATGTTCTGCTGGGAAACCTTGGGTCCTGGCATTCATGTGGATGTTACTTTGACACGTACCACCTACCTAAACATTGTTGCAGACCGAGTACACACCTTCATAGCAACGGTATTCCCTAATAGCAGTGGCCTCTTTCAGCAGGATAATGCTCCCTGCTACACTGCAAAAATCGTTCAAGAATGGTTTGAGGAACATGACAAAGAGTTCAAGGTGTTGATGTGGCCTCTGAATTCCTCAGATCTCTATCTGATCAACATCTGTGAGATGTTCTGGACATACAAATCTGATCCATGGAGACCCCACCTCACAACTTACAGAACTTAAAAGGATCTGCTGATCCTTTTAAGACACCATAGCACACCTTCAGAGGTCTTGTGGAGCCCATGATTCGACAATGAGAGCTGTTTTGGTTGCACAAGGGGGACCTACACAATATTAGACAGGTGGTTATAATGTTATGGCTGATCGGTATAGATTTTTGTCAAACAGTTATATTTGAGTTTCGTCTGCCCAGAGTATATTGTTCTAAAGGATTTGTGATTTAATTTAGACGTACAGTTCTGTGCTTCCATTTTGATCAGAGAAGTTTTCTGTGAGAGCAGAGAAGCTTATTCTTGTTCTCTGTGTAACTGTGTTCCTGCTGCTTTCAGGTCATTTTGCAACTCTGTTCCAGTGATTGGTTCCACTGACGATCTCTCTGCAGAAGAGAAGGCTTGTCTCAAGTTTTTAGAGGAGACCATCAACTCCTTAGAGAATGGCGGTCTGTCCACTGATGATGCTGAAAGTCTTCCTGAGTCTTGGCACACTATTGTCAAAAAGCATCACTTCAATCAAATAAAGAATTACTTTGTTCCTACACCTCTTGTGCAGATAACCAGCAATAGTAATGTCCCTCTCAAAAGAATGGCATGTTCCAAGGAAAAACCACCACTGGTTAAGGATAATAGCTCTCAGAATGTTCAAACATCATCTGATGACTCATCCCATCGGGCACCTTTGCCCTATGACGGTCTGATGGAGCTATGCAAGGGTGTGTCCACGATGAAAACCTCAGTTGAGAAACAACCTTCTACACATGGTGACCAGATGTATTCTAAAAAAATCCAGAACATTTCAGAAAGCCGTTGCAGTAAGCCCAGTCCTCCACCAACAGCCCCCAAGCCCAAGAAGATACCTTCCCATATATCCAATTTTAATCCTAAAGGAAGCACCATCCATAATCCACACTCAAATCTGCATTGCTTATCTACATCTCCTGAAAACATTGGTTTGATGAGACAATACAAGGCCAAGCTAGAGGCTTTTTCGAAACTAGGTCTACTAAAGGGGGATGTAATACCAGAAAACAAACAAGGCTTGGCTGCTCCATTGTCCAGCTCCTTATGGGAATGGCCTCAGAAGAACCCACTAGAGAAGTCTGGAATGAAGTCGGAGAGCAGTCTATCCAATGATGAGCAATTAGCACTCCAAAAGCTAACACATGCCCTAAGATCAAGCCTACAGATGGTTCCTGACAACGATGAGGAACGGCGATGGGCTCTAAGAAAACTAGAATTTCTTAAAGACTAAATATTACTAAATAGTCAACTCCATAATTAGTGGCACCCTTTCTGGACTATCTAAGTTAAATAACACAGATAATTAGACATATGTGGATGCTGTATAATTTTGTTTTAACAATGATTGGCACACCACAATTAATATTTTTTGATGCCTCCTGTAGAGAGAATAACAGCACTGAGTGTCTTCCTGTAATGTCTAACAAGTTTGGAGAGACTTGGACACTTGTAGAGGATCTTGGACCTTGTAAAGAACCATGGTTGGTTCTTGGTTCTCTTTAATTCAGACCACAGGTTCTCAGCATAGGTCGAGTCCAGAGACTGAGATGATCATTGTAAAATGATTTTATGTTTGTGCAACCATTTCTGTTTTGATTTAGTGTAAACGGTTATTATTTTGTTAGAAGCTCTATCTATGGATAAGATGACCTTAGTTTGGGTTAAACTATCCTTGTACTTAGTACCTGAAACCTAACCACAAAACAGCACACACACACAAAACCCTGATACACCACCATTTTAAGATTCTGGGTGCTTTTTGCATGAATGCAGGATCCATTTTTCACCAAACGTTTATTCCACAAAGTGTGTTGTAAGTTTCATTTTACCTCTATGAATTATTCCAGTTGTAGCTCCGATGGGTCATGGAAAGGGCTTCTTTACAAACATACAGCATTTCCAAATCTACATTTGATTGATGATCTCAATAGTCAAACTGTCTAATAGGGATACTTTGGGAACATCGTGGGAGGTTGGGAACGTATTTTGGGAATCGTGTATTTCATGTAATCATTTCTGATCATTCTCTTGAAGGATACCAACAATTCTGGTGTTGACTTTATGGATTTGAGAGACCAACACTGTAATGTACTGTATATTGTATTGTAATATCAACCAAATATATGCCTTCGATACAATAACTTCTTCGACAACATATTTTTCTCCTGAGCTCAAGAATTAAGCCTTAGATTTGTTTCCTTGTCATCTTTAGTACTGTGAATTCACCAGTGTGAAAGTATAATATACTGATGATTTTATAAACTACACTTTAAACTGCACTTTTCCCCAAACTTTTACTTTAATAATACATTTGATTTGGACAATGAATGAAAATTTCTGTGCAATGATACATATTATAATCACTCTTTTATGGAAAGCATTAGAAGCATTTTCACATAAAGAAAAATGACATTTTCATCAGTTCAAGTAGTGTAAGAAGACCAGAAAACACAGGTGTATATTAATGCTCTCATACTAATATACTTTTTTGTTTATATAAAAACTGCTTACACAGGGAATTTTATGGCTCGCATAATTTAAGCCTAACAATAAATGTTATAAATAACAATTGAAAAACATTTTTGGTGAAGTTCTTCTGTAAGGAGGCATTTTATTTAACTTTTATGGAGACAGTCTTCAGTGTCAGTGCTTTGTAACAGTCAGACAAAGCTTGAAGTAACTTGAAGTTTTCCACCATGGGGAAGGCTTCAGGACAGAGGAGTTTTACATTTTGGAGTTTGTAGGTAACATGACAAGTTGCGTATTTTCATCAGGGAACCTCTGTTATAATGTAAGTGATAGCAAGAACTAACTTGTTTTGTGGACATTTAATATAAAGGATTAAAAATGTTACATTTCAATGTAGAATTTCTGTCAGATAAGGGGAATAAACTACTTTTGGACATGCTGTTATTGGATAATAATCAACTTCGCACTGCTCCATTTAATTCCTTAGCTAAACAATGAACTGGCCTTCATCCATCATTAGCAATATTAAAAAAATTTGAATTATATTTGAATTAGATAAACAATGGACTAGGGATGTCACAAGAACCGATACTTTGGTAGCAAGTTGGTACTAAATTGTTAAAACGTGATGGTACTTGTTTTTCTGCAGTAGAGTAGGTACCATTGGTAATTAAGGTACTGATGTTGCAATTCATCCAGAACTGAAGGGGGCAGCAAATATGCGTAAGTGTTTTAGTTGGTCCACAAGTGGTAAAGAAGAAGAAGAGTGCCTACAAGCACACAGGAAAAACTACAGAAATGGCGACAATTTTAGCTCCGACCCGACTCATTGAGAGGAAAAGAGAGGAAAGCTAATTGAAAGGTAGTATCGGTTACCGGTGTGCAGCTGATGCTATCGCTCATTTCAAACAAAGCGAGGAAACACCTGGAATTTGGTGAAACACCTGAAAGATGGTCCTATATTATGGTTCTTTGAGGTAGCTGGCATTGTGACTGTGAAATCCAGCTAACGTTATGCTCCATGTAATGTTTGCGATAGCCTGTTATTTGTTAACGATGCTAACGCGTTGTAATGTCAAACTACCTCCTAATGGGCTTTCATGCATCTCCATTCAGCCCGTGTCCTGTAGCCTAATGTCACTAATAATTATTCAAATGTTAATGCTTTTAATAAATCTTTTTGGCCTGCTACCATATCAGTGAATTTAAACTAATGCTTGCATTCGGAGTATAAGGTGTATGTGTGCACGTTCGCGAGTTTAGGAGAGCACCTTAGCACTTGTTATTAGCGCTAAGCACTCATTTATTAGTCATTGTCAGACAGTGACTAAAATATCCCAGTATTAGCCAAAGGAAGATGTCCTCCAGGAGTTTTTCATTTTACTTTTTATTTTTTTATACCACACCAGGGTATCGACTTTGGTATTGAGTATCGTGTACTTTAGGTGGTATCGACTTTTTGGTATCGTGACAATGAACACTTGCGTTAATATTTATTCCAGTCAAGAGTAACAATAAACCCACAATGACCAATAGGACTAGTCAAGTCTTAATTGATGCATGTGATGATTAATTGGCAGACTTGATAAGGCAGACTTTGGACATTCACACCAACTGATCTGACCTGAGCTCAGTTAATTATTAACATTTAATTACATGCTTTTGGCATTAAATGGACTTATTTATAGTCATGGAATGAATAACCACTAATAAGTGAAGGTATATTTTTACATATAAACATACATTAATATGCATATGCAGTAAACACGTGTTAAGAAAGAGAGCCCTGATGTAACTCCTTCACTCTGAACATAAATGCAGCAAGGTGCATGAGTAAACCATACTGTTCACTCCCAAAGAAAGTAAAATGGAAGATCAGATACCATCGCAGGAGACATAGATCTTGCTCTTCTTTCTCTTAGCTTTGCTGTTGGCAGGCATGATGCCCAGAGACTCCAGGCGAAACGGGCGCGGGAGGAGGGCCTCCATAGCGGGGTTCGATCCACAGGAGTTTTGATGCGGGCCATTTCCTGGGACAACAGAGTGACTGGCTGTACAAGCAGACGTGTAATGTTAGAGCTTTCCATTGGGAAAGAAACAAACAGATGTTTCTTTCTACCACAAATACTTTTCGTCAAGAGGTCTGTAAGCACACTAAATAAAGCTCCAGGGTGTGAAAATTTCCTTAACAATCCCATTTCAGAGATAAGAATTATTAATATTATTATTATTATGAAATGCCATTACTTTACAATGCTACATTGGAATACCTTTGAACAAAGTGGTGCAATGAGCTCTTCACAATGAGCAAGATATTATTATTATTATTATTATTATTATTATTATTATTATTATTATTATTATAAGTCACTGGACTGAAAAAAGTTCACAGGATCACATCTTTTAAAAATATCCAGGATTTTTAATACATTCGTGGTGAAAGAATGTGGTTGGATGCTTGCAATGTTGGTCAAATTGCTGTTCTTAGTCAATTTTAGTGATGAAAAGCACCACTGTAGTAAACGTTACAAGTCTGACTTGCGAGACTACAGAGTAGGTAGGACCCTCAACGTTAAGTCTTTGGTACCTTTAATTCATATTTTACTCCTGGAAAGGTAAATGTTGTGCACCTTTAAGACTCACTTAAGGTAAAACATAATACTTGATTATCATATTTAAACTCTGAAACACTAAGTCATGGAAGACCATGGAAGAGTCCTTAACACTCAGATGAACTTGATGAAAAAAAGTATATAAATATAAATATATATGGAAACGTGCTTGTTACATTCGGTTACAATGAAATGTCTAGGAATCTAAGTAGGAATCTAATTCTCCAATAATATCTAATAATCCACATATATTTTCCATAGCCTTTTTTGCTCATCTTTACCAAGGGTGCAATAATGCTGCCTCTCTATATAGGTCTACCTTACAAATTTGTCACTAAAGTACTTTTTAGAACATTTTTTGGTAAACAGCCATAGCCTTATATGTTAATCTGACCACTTGTATGCAAATTATGTCATGGAAATCACACACAGTACAAAAGGACATCCCAAATTAGACGAGTGCTCTAGAAAACGTGCTCTTACCAAGGTTCTTTGTGGGCTCTCCTGATAAAAGCTGATTGGCTCTCTTCATCCTGAAGTAGTTACTAGCGATGTTTTCACTGTCACTGCGGTTCAGCATCTCCTTATAACGGTCCTCCTCCTCCTACAGAAACAACACACCCGCTGTGTATTACAGTGCCTCCTCTGGGATTCGGCCAAGTAGCTCAAGATTTACAATACGTATGGCTCATTAAAGATGCTGTCTGTAATTGTAAAATAGTGTTTCTACATATGTAATAATTATAGATTTCCAAAAAAATGTTTTATATGATATTGTCTTTCAGTGATATCTCCAGTGGGCTTGGCTTTGGAGCTCAATATTTACTAAATCTACATCACATTAAAGATGCAGTGTGTAATTTTAAAAAGTGTTTCCATACCCATAATAATCATACAGTTTGAAAGATACCATAGATAAATTGTGATTTATAATATTGTCATGTGGTAATTTTGTCCTACTGGTTAATCATTTTAGGATTCTTTTTGTATTTTTCTGACCCAGAAATTAAACAGATATTGCAGATATGCAGAATTTCCTCTTGAAGACAGCAGAGGGCTCCAAAATGACAAATTCAATTGTACATTTCAGGCTTACAGTATTTGAATAAGCGAGTACCAGGAAAGGCTCTGCTGGGTCCGAAGCGGAGTTCCTGCGTCCTGGGAGTCTGGAAGAACTGCTGGCTGCCGATGAAGGCACTGCTGAGAGTCAGAAACATCCAGTCCATCACTGAGTAGCATCATCTCAGAGCTCATCACTAACAAACACATCACAAGACCTTGGTTTTGCAGCAGCACTGGATTCACCTGCAGGTAGTGCTGTTTTCTGCACCAGCACCTCGGGCAGCCTCCACATGCCACTCTCCTCGTCCCACACCGCCTCCTTCCTCAGGCGCTCTAGGTTGCTGTAGTTGCAGTCCCTGCGCACCAGCATCACCGTGCGCTCCAGAAGGCTCTGCAGTAGCTGCGTTTCACATTCCAGACGTCTGATGGAGGCCAGGTAGTCATCACGCTCAGCTGCAAACTCCACCTGCAGATCTCGGATCTCCAACTTGGCAGCTTTTAGCTTGCGGAAGAAAAGAAACAATGAGTTGGAAGATGATATTAATACACTTGTTCTAATGTTATAATTTCTATAGTAACAAGTTACATAATGATTTGACAAATTAAACATAAAACATAAAAATAGCTATGTACAATAACTGTTAATATTTGACATTTTAGGAAGGAGTCTCCAGCGTCACTGCTTTATAACAACAACCGCTCCGTCATCATTGTGTTTTATTCCTTATTTATTCAACTAAACAAATAATTGACACAGTACCCATTTAGATGACTGGACAACTGTTTATGTTGCATTATACAAAAGTAATTATTTATATAGACACACACATATGTTACATATATATATATATATATACATACACACATCTCTCTCTCTCTCTCTCTCTCTCTCTCTCTATATATATATATATATACACACACATACATACAGTGCCTTGCGAAAGTATTCGGCCCCCTTGAACTGTTCAACTTTAAAGCTCTCTGCGCTTTCAACAGAACCCTGAGACTATCACAGAGCAGGTGCATTTATACAGAGACTTGATTACACACAGGTGGATTCTATTTATCACCATCAGTCATTTAGGACAACATTGGATCATTCAGAGATCCTCACTGAACTTCTGGAGTGAGTTTGCTGCACTGAAAGTAAAGGAGCCGAATAATTTTGCACGCACCACTTTTCAGTTTTTTATTTGCTAAAAAAGTTGTGATTCTTCACAAAAAATTAAAATTTTATATCTTTATGTTTGAAGCCTGAAATGTGGCAAAAGGTTGAAAAGTTCAAGGGGGCCGAATACTTTCGCAAGGCACTGTATATATATCTATATTTATTATTATTTTTTTTATATATATAAATGAAGCTGGTTTTTAAAGCACATATATTTTGTTATTTTAAGAATGCTTCTCCATAAATTATTTACCCGTAAGATACCTGTAAAGGTATATTGCTTTACAGACATCCTCAGTGCCTTAACCATCAGTAAGGAAATTGAGGGCAATTAGGACAAATAAAGACTTTATTTATAGTATATTTACCACAGATATAAGATGATATCTGAATTACACCCCCCAACACGAGCGCACACACACACAAAGTAGTACTGAAATCCCACCTTGCTCTGCGTGTTCTCCAGCAGTCTATTCTTGGCATGTACCTCCTCCTGGATTGAGTCGTAGACATTGAGCAGCACGGCGTCACTGTCCTCGTTGCACTGACTCAAAGCCTCGATCAGTTGCTTTTTCCTCTGGTTAGCCAGAGTCTTCCTCTGCCTCCTCCGCTGCCTCAGCTCCTCATTTCTCGCCTGCTCTCCACCGACAAACTCCTGCTCCAGATGATGAAGCCTGAAGGTCAAAACAGCCTGTTGCCTGTATGCTCATTCTTCATGATTACTTGCAGCTGTGTTTGTAACAATCTGCCTCCTTCTACTCCTCATCATCATTATCCTCCTCCTCATCATTATCCTCGTCCTCCACCTACTCATCATGATTATCCTCCTCCTCCTCATAATTATCCTCCTCCTTCTCCTCCTCATCATTATCCTCCTCTTACTCCACATCATAATCATCATGTTTGCTCTCACAAACAGCACAATGAAACAATTCGATCAAAAAACAAACCTAACAATTAGTTACACATAATTCATATATGTACTATCTGCTCATATAACCAGATAATTCCTTATGTTCTATTGTACAGAGGTAACCTCATAAATAAATTATGTAATTATGTCAACCAGCAGTAGGAACGCCAACTTGTGACTTACAGCTATAAAATCGCTTTATGTACCTTCAATCTGTAATTCTTTAATAAATAATAAATATTAATACATACTTCTTTAAAAAAAAAAAAAAAAAAAAAAAAAAACAAGGCTGCCCATCAAAATGAACCATCGTGGAAAAAAATTAATAAGTTGTACTCGGATTTTCAGCATGACCTTATTTTTATACTGTCTAATTTAATGTCATTGTTGTGAATGAATAAAAATAAATTCCCTAGTTGTGTCACCTCACCTTTCCAAAACATGTTTCTGATCCAGTTGGTCTGGCGTAGTAACGACCTCTGACTCTGTAACTCCGGACTCTCCCCCTGGACCTGCTCTAATAACTCCCTTGCTTTGTTCACTCTCCTGCGAGAAACGGGTGTGTAATTCTGTAACACTGAGGACTTTTCCTGAAATGACCCCGTATGAATAATCTCTACAAATCCACCAATAAAATGAAAAGACACTGACTTGTAACATGTCTTGGGAAGCTTCTGAGGGCTCTGGTGTGGCATCGTTGACAGGACTGATTTCAATGGTGGAGTCATCTGCTGCAGAAAAGACTAGAGCTGATGATGAGGTCATGGAAATGCAACAATATGCTGCTGCTGCTGAGAGGAAAAGTTTACATCCCTGGTGATTTTTGCTTTAATAATGAAGAATGTATGTAAACCTAGATAATAATTCATCGAGCTTCACTTTTAGCTCCTAAAAAGAAAAGAGCAAGAGTGTCTTTTCTCACTTAAAATCATATTCATGCGAAATCCAGTGTAAAATTTGAGGAAACATGGGGCAAGTGTTGGACTCACAGTTCTACAATGCAATGCAGCTTAAGACACTGGGTTACATCAGAGACTCGGCTCGGCTATATGTAGTGATCTACAAGATGATGAGCGTGATGGCACTGATGGTGGTATTAACGTGAAAGTTGAAGCTTTGGAAGCTGATCTGTGAGCAGGGTATACAGATGAAGAGCTGGATAGATTAAAGGACTAATGTATTTATGTGTTAATGTAGACATGAAGCAAGGGGTAAATCCCATTGAAACCAGTATCAGCAGGTTGTTGAATGGCATTATGGGTGATACCAAAGTGAAAATAGAATAACGAAAGTTTAAAGTTTAAACGAATGACTTGTCTCAGATAGCATTATAGATTAGATGTTGATTATAAAAATTCATGCAAACGTCGATCAGGGTGCATTTTTCTTTAATATCCTGTCATACACTCTTTTAACATATTGTGTGCTTAATCATTTCGTGTTTTGGTACTTTTCTTTTTGTCCTAAGAGTACTTACATGCACGGGTAGCTTTTGCTCTTTCCAGGCTGGACAACTTGGTCTCATAAGACATTCTCAAGGTTGCAATGTCCTCCTGGAGCTTAGCTTTGGATTCCTGCTCTGCGTTGTAGTCCGCCTGCAGCCTGGCAAGCTTCTCCTCGTAATCCTGAACTCACACACACACGGAGCTCTCTACATCAATCCTGGTGCGCAGTAATTTAGATTTGCAATTGAAAACTGAGAAAAGCATTCAGACCAATCACCTTTCAAATGTTTACATTAATAGCATCTATATTTCTGTAGAGACTCTAGTGCCAAAAATATTTAAAACTCTAAACAGAAAAATCACAATCAGCGCATTATCTGAAATGTTGACGAAGGCTTAAGCTCCACCTACTTGTCATATCTCTCTGAAAAGCTTGTTTGCACATTATTGGCACGAAATTATTGGCACCCCTGGAACTTTTACAGAAAATGACCACTTCTCCCAGGAAAGTGTTGCAATGACAAATGTTTTGTTATACACATGTTTATTACCTTTACGTGCATTGGATCAGCACAAAAAAGCAGAAGAAAAAAGCCAAATTTGACATCATTTTACACAAAACCCCCAAAATGGACTGGACAAAATCATTGGCACCCTATTAAAACTGTGGGTAAATAATTTCATTTCAAGCATGTGATGTTCATTTAAACTCACCTGTGGCAAGTAACAGGTGCTGGCAATATAGAAATCAAAACTGAAGCCAGTTAGAGTGTATAAAAGTTGGCTCAACCTTTGTGTTGTGTGCCTGTTTGTGCCACACCAAGCATCGAGAAGAGAAAGAAGAGCCGAGAATTGTCTGAGGACTTAAGAAGCAAAATTGTGGAAAAATATCAACAATCTCAAGGTTACAAGTCAATCTCCAGAGATCTTAAAGTTCCTTTGTCCACTGTGTGCAATATAATCAAGAAGTTTATAACCCATGGAACTGTGTCAAATCTCCCTGGACGTGGACGGAAGAGAAAAATTGTTGAAAGAATGCAATGAAAGATAGTTCGAATGGTGGATAAACAACCTCAGTCAACTTCCACGGAAATTCAGGCTGTCCTGCAGACTCAGGGTGCATCAGTGTCAGCTCGAACCATACGTCGTCATCTGAATGAGAAGCGCTATGGCAGGATACCGAGGAGAACCCCACTTCTGACACAGAGGCAATAAAAAGCCAGACTGTAGTTTGCAAAAATGTACCCGAGTAAGCCTCAATCCTTCTGGGAGAACGTTTTGTGGACAGATGAGACTAAGGTAGAGCTTTTTGGCAAAGCACGTCATTCTACTGTTTACAGAAAACAAAAAGAGGCCTACACAGTACCTACAGTCAAACATGGTGGAGGTTCAAGGATGTTTTGGGGTTGTTTTGCTGCCTCTGGCACTGGGTGCATTGACTGTGTGCAAGGAATCATGAAATCTGGAGACTATCAAAAGATTTTGGCCCATAATGTAGGGCCTAGTGTCAGAAAGCTGGGTCTGCGTCAGAGGTCATGGGTGTTTCAGCAGGACAATGACCCGAAACATACCTCAAAAAGCACCCAGAAATGGTTAGAGACAAAGCGCTGGAGAATTCTGAAGTGGCCATCAAGGAGTCCGGATCTAAATCCCATAGAACACCTATGGAGAGATCTCAAAATTGCTGTTGCGAGAAGGCACCCTTCAAATCAAGACCTGGAGCAGTTTTCAAAAGAAGAGTGGTCCAGAATTCCAGTTGGGAGTTGCAGGAAGCTTGTTGATGGTTATAGGAAGCGATTGGTTTCAGTTATTTTCTCCAAAGGGTGTGCAACCAAATATTAAGTTGAGGGTGCCAACAATTTTGTCCAACCTAATTTTTGAGTTTTGTGCAAAATGATGTCAAATTTGCCATTTTTCTTATGCTTTTTGTGCTGTTCCAATGCACTTAAAGGTAATAAACATGTGTATACCAAAACATTTGTCATTGCAACACTTTTCTGGGAGAAATGGTGCATTTTCTGGAAAAGTTCCAGGGGTGCCAATAATTTCGTCCAGGACTGTATGCCTAATAAATCACAGTAACTAGAATGGAAACAAATTAAATCTCATTCTACATTACAGAGGAATATCACAGTGGAATTTCCCAAAATGTTCATTATTGTCTGGAATTATGTTCGATTTTTTTTTATTATTTCATAACATAATTTAGTATTTATATAAATTACAGCGCACGGTATGTTGATTAACAATAAAGAATAAAGTTCAGTAAAACTCTTCATCTTGAGAGCATCTTCAGAGTGATATAAATATTTCAATTCTAACAACATAAAAAGATTAGACTCCAGGTTTCGGCTTTATTAAGTATGCAAACTTACATTAAAAATATGCATATTTAATTAGACAAAGCCTAGAAAAATAAATCAAAACTTAATCTTTGAGTATTGCTTTTAATACTCACCTGTTTAATCTTCTCCTTCTCGCTGCTCTGTGGTCTGGACTGGAAGCCTGTGCTCCCCTGTGAACTCTGACCTGCTAGCAAAGCTGATAGTAAACAAAGGGGATATTTGGCATGTAATAGTTTACAATCATCTGCCTTTACAAGACAAGAAGCATCCTTAAAAGAAATATTCATAAAGGAAACTCTGGGTACTAATCCAAAATCTGTTTTAAAGACTATATAGAGCTATGAATAAGTATTTGCCCCATCCTGATTTCTTCTGTTTTATTCTATATCTTTCACTCTCATACTCGTTTAAGATCTTCAAATGAAATGCAATTGAATCAAAGGCAACCTGAGTGTACACACCACACAAGAAAAACTTATCCAACACCTATCACCCATGTGAAAAAACGAATTGCACCCTTAAACTTAAAATCTGGTCGTTATATCTTTAGCAGTAATAACCGCAACCAAACACTTCTGATAACCGGAGATCAGTCTTTCACTTGCTTCTAGGAGTAGGACTTACTCCTACGCTTTGGATCATTGTCTTGCTCCATAATCCAGTTGTGCTTGAGTTTCAATTTACGGACTGAAAACCGGACATTCTCCTTTAGGATTTTCTGGTAGAGAGCAGAATTCAAATTTCCTTCAATTACTGCAAGTTGCCCAGGCCCTGAAGCAGCAAAGTATCCCCACACCATCACACTACCTCCACCATGCTTGACCGTAGGTATGATGTTCTTTTTGTGGAATTCTGTGTTTGGTTTAGGCCAGATGTAACGGGACTCCTGTCTTCCAAACAGTTCTACTTTTGACTCATCAGTCCAGAGAACATTCTCCCAAAAGGTTTGAGGATCATGAAGGTATGTGTCGGCAAAATTCAAACGAGCCTTAATGTTGTTCTAGGCTAGCAGTGGTTTAACCTTGCTACTCTTCCATGGATGCCATTCTTGCCCAGTGTCTTTATGATAGTGGGTCATGAACAGTGACCTTTATTGATGCAAGAGAGGCCTGTAGGTCCTTTGATAACTTTTTTTGCTTCGATATATAACATTACCATTTAAAAGCTGTATTATGTGCTCACTCAGGTTGCCTTTGTTTAATCTTAGATTTTATTTTCATTTCTGAATTCAATTTAGTATGAGATATACACAAAAACAGAAGAAATCGCAAATTCTTTTTCCACAGCAGTGTACCTTTTATATATATAATTAAAAATAACTTGCATAATATATTGCATTTTCACAAAACTTACAGAGAACAGAAAGGGTGCAGAAACCTGCTAACTATTTTATCATCCTCAAGAAATCCAGATTCTATCAGTGAAGACCTGTAAACCAGTGCTGCAATCAATTTTGAGCTTCCCGTTTCTTAAAAGACTGCACTGCAGATTTATATCCTGAAATCTCACTTTTATCAACCTGAGACAAATGTGAGCTAGTTTACTAGCAGCCAATCATAAGGCCAGCTAAATTATTTTAAGTAATGCTAGTTATGAACAAAATGTACAGAGGTTTGAATACTATTAAAAAAATTCTTGCTGAGAATACAACAGTGTAAACTGGATCTCAGATACTGATATCAAATGTGAAATGTGCGCTAGTTTCCTAGCAGGTAATTAGCCGGCTACACAAGTTAGCTAACATTAGTAATATGGGACAGCAGAAGGACATTGAGGCGTTTGAAAATTGGATATTACTGTATATTTTTATACCTAGTTTGAAGGAGACTAAAGTTGTTTGAAGATGTTGGTGTAGTGTAATTTTGTACATTATTTTAACAGTGGAATGTTCAGGAGTACTTTTGACATTAAAGAAAGGTTGATGTAAGATTACTGAGAAGATTAAGAACGTCAGGGATCTTACAGTCGAGGCTTGTGTTCCCAAGCTGACCGGAGATGAGCGCCTTCAGCTGTTTGATCTCCTCTTGGTATTGGCGCAGGAGTGCATCCTTGGGGTCCTCGTTGACACGTGGACGGTTCTGTATGCTCTTGGCGCGGTTGGCATAGCGCAGTGTGCTCAAGCTCTCCTCGTAGTTGTTATCAGCGGGGGAGAGGCAGGCCACCATGAGGGTGCGTGTGTTGCCACCTAAGGAGTCCTGAAGGAGACGAGTAAGCTTGGAGTCACGGTAAGGGATGTGCTTGGAGCGTCCGTCCACCAGCGCCGAGATGACGTTGCCCAGTGCTGACAGGGATAGGTTGATTTTGGTGGCTTCCTGAAGACGGTCTCCTGTGGCACCGGTCTTGGACTGGCGCTCGCTGCCGGCCAGGTCCACCAAGTTGAGCTTCCCGGCGCGTAAATGATCTTCACCAGCAGCATCTCAGATTATATGAGTAACACGTGAAATCATTTATTTCATACTGATAACTTAATGGTAAGATGATGCAAATGATTGCAGTATGTCAACCAGATCATTTTAAAGCTCTAATTATATAAAGTCAGCAATATTCCGGAGCTTATCCTGGGAATACTGGTTGAGAGGCAGGATTACACCCTGAATGGAATTCCAGTCCATCGTAGGTCAAACACGTTCAAACATAAGGGCAATTTAGATTCGCCAGTCAACCTAGTGCTATGTTTTTTGGAGGAAACTGGAGAACCCAGAGGAAACCCACACCAACAAAGGGAGGATCGCTTCAGGGACCCTGGAGCTGTGAGGTATCAATGCTACATGCTGCACCGCCATGACACTTAATGCTTATAAATTAAAAGTCCACATCAAGGTCAACTTATACATTTAAATTTAATCAGAAGAAACATTTGTCAGAAGAACTTTCTAGGTGAATAAATTGAGGAGTTTCCTAGTTGTTACATATGTGTGTGTGTGTGTGTGTGTGTGTGTGTGTGTGTGTGTGTGAGACCCCACACCTATGTTGCAGATCTCCAGGTGGATGGTGAATATGGAATGTGAACGAGAAGAGTCTTTGTTCATGAGTGTGTATCCCACCGAGCGATTTTTCCAGCCCAGCTCCATGATCCGCTCACACTCCCCCACACTGTGCACTGTGTGCATGGAGAGGTCTCGCACGTACACTCCTTGCTCTGGATGTTCTTTCAACTGCTCAAAACACACACATATGCTATAGATCTCAACCTGCTGAGGTAAAGTTATATATTGCATTTACTGTAGTTAAAAGAGCAACACACCTCCAGCTTCTGTTTGGTGTCTTTCCCCAGAAGGTCCCTGATTTCCTCTTTGTAGATCTCAAGGTAGGAGGCCCGCACAAGGAACTTTGTGTTTTCTGCACACTTTAACATACATCACAGTATTCAAACTTCCATTTTATAATTATTTGCACCCCTAAGTAATATTACTCATATGCATTTATTGTTTATTGTCAATCATTTACATGAAGGTTGTCAATAATTATGAAGACTACTGTACTCCCAGAGGAAGATTGGACAGTGAGATACTTAAATATAAAAATTTTATTTACCCAAAAGCATATATAAAGTAAACACAACACATGCATTGTGTAATGTTATTTAGGGGTGCCAATAATGATAGAATTTTCTATGCATCCAGATGGCAAGATGAAACTTTGAGCTTTTGTGCATCCCATTATCTCTATATACAATCAGTTCCATAAATAATGGCACCCTTTATTTAAAAATAAAAAAAGGGGCAAACACAAAGATGGTATATAAATTAAATGTGCAATGACTGATGTTATTTAGGGGTGCCAATATTTCTAATTATTATTATAGTTGACTGTAGACAGAGATAGTGGGATGCATCATTCTTCATCCATCCTTGGCTTCTGTGTCAAATGGCAGAACAATGCTATCTATACGTATTCATCTCCATAATTATTGGCACCCTTTATTTTTAAGAAATATGCAACTGCTAAAATGAAAAACACATGCAATGAGTGATGATATTTAGAGCTGCCAATTATATTGCCACATACATAAAAGGTTCTGATTGATTTTTGTTAAAGAAAATACGTTTCTCCAATTTTCATTGTGTGATTTTTATTTTTACACAGTAGCCCCCCCCCACCACCACAATTATCTTTATATATATTTCTGCATACGACTGTAACAAGACGCTCAGGTAGGATATCTGACCTGGATGGTCTCAAAGATGTGCTCGAAAGCTCTTGGTATGACCCCTCTCTGAGCTGGAGGGTCTGACACACCCTGCATGGTGAATGACTTTCCACTTCCTGTTTGACCGTAAGCGAAAATTGTGCCGTTGTATCCTTCAGTGACCCCCTGTCGTGAAAGCAGATGAGAATTAAAGCTTAAAATCATCTACACAATTGCTTACGTGCTATAGAGTCCTTCAGGACCTGTTCATTTTCAGGGGTCATCCTTTGTGCCGTCGTGTCATTCGATCTTGACTAAAGCAGACAGAGGCTGTTATCCGATTTACTATCGGTGTCACTGTATTCTGTTTCACGCATAGAAAAGTCCTCAAATAAATCTACACCTTATTGTTAACCCTTTCATGTTCGGTGCCCACACTCATAAACCGTTAATTTAGGGCTGGTTTTAGGAACGTATTAGATTACTCCAATGTTACATACACCATTATCCTGATGTTTATTACTCCATCAAGCGTTGCTCCTTCCAATCCAACAGTGACACATGCACGACATCTTCACCATTTCTGTCTAAACTTTCTAATCAAGTAAGTTTTAAGTCAAATCATGTATTAAAAAAAAAGAATTTAACAAACATTACTAGCATTTCTAGCTAGGAACCATAGTGGGAAAGAAATTACCTCCACCAGAGGATATGCAATCTCGTTGTACATCTGCTCAGTGGTCTGATCGACGAAGTACGTCCCGTCAAACGTAAACTGCTTGGGCGGCTCCTCTGCGGCTCCAGGCTTCTCGATGAAACATTGACAGCGGCTGCAATCAACAAACACCACCACCTTACAGTTGAGCATCTTCTCTCGGTTGTTCAGAGGCCGGCATCGGACCACCACCTTCACCGACTCGGATGCCATCCTAGAGCGTAGGAGAGAACCTTGAATTTTTTCTGTAAAAACATAAACTGGATGCCTTTTAATCCAGATTAGAAAGATCGCTTCAATCTGGGTTCAGTAAAATTTTTTTATCATAATTGTTATTTTGTTTAAAGATCTTGTTTTTTTCATTTACTATTGCCCTTCAGGTTGCTACATATGATATTTACATATTTCCCAGAAGACAAATTAATAACAATTTAAACCGATCATCTTGTTCAAAAGTTTACACCCCTCCTGGCTCTTAATGCATCCTGTGTTGCCTTCTTGAGAATAAGTGAACATTTGCACCTTTTGTAATAGTTGTGTACGAGTCCTTCAGTCGTCCTCAGTGTGAAAAGACGGATCTTGACATCATATAGTCGATGTTGGAAAGGCCTCAAATATGTAGAAGATTCTGGAAAAGTAAAGAATGTGCAGGACCTGGAGGATTTCTCTGAAGAACAGTGGGACAAACAAGGGACTCATGAACAACTATCACAAAACATAAAAACAATCATGGATAATCCAGGAAATGACACACAGTATTAAAAAACTGGTTCATTTATGTAAATTCCATTATTATTGTGTCTTGTAGACAACATGTAAACATCTGTTATGTGAAATAGCTCATTCAGGGCAGAACTAAATAAACAACGAAATGCAACGTTTATGATTCTCTTTTTTTTTTTAATTATTGATATTTTGCAGATTCTGCAAGGCAGTTGTAAATTTATGACATCAACTGTAACATCAAAATTTCACAAGTCTGCTGCAAATGGATTAATATATATAAATAAAAATTTAATCCAGAGATTAAATAATGTATTTAAGGTAATAAATTTTATTTCACCAACAAAAATGGTGACATTCTTGCCACATATGACATTTCAGTAAAGGATTGATTTTAATTTTGCTGCTGAAATTCAGTTTCCAAAATAGCAGCATATATGCGATGCATTGCAAAAGGGGTTTGTTTTTTGTTTTTTTTCTCTTTAAGTCTAACATATCAGTAATTATTAATGTCATTAATTGTAACATGATCTGTGGTTTTTATTTGGTTAATGTTATAATATTTTTTAATCAAATCGTCATTTTAATTTTGGACATGTATAAAACATTTATTTTTGTTGTATTTATCTTTTCATATATATATATATATATATATATATATATATATATATATATATATATATATATATATATAAAATCATCCAATTTCTTGAAGAATTTCCCTGAGATTCTTTGAAAACAGTATTAATGGAGTTCTCACCTACACAGGACACTTATCGGCTGCTTTTATGAATATTTCGCTCCAAGTCATCCATGGTGGGGGGGGGAGAGAGAAAAAGCTTTTTAAATTAAATGTTAGTTTACAAAAGAAATGAATGTCTGCTCGATTTATATATATATATATATACATACATACATACATATACATACATACACACACACACACACATACACAGAGAGCTTATAACAAAATCCTTATTGTCCTCCAAAGACTAGTTTAGGCAATAAGAACTTTTTATTTTTCAGTAGCACATAAATGAAAAAAATTCTTCTTTACATAATTATTTAGGCTATTCATTCATACATTCTTATTTCCTTTTTTGAGACCCTTAACTCATTTTATTTTAGAAAAATTAAATGCAGCCTGAATTATTTGTATTAAATATTATAGTTCAAAAGAGGGTTTTACACATTATAATTTTCTGGGAACAAATAACCACTCTAAACTGGTATGAGTGTGAAGTAGAGAACGGTAAGGAGAAAGTTAAGACATAATAATAGAGTATATTACTTTATTAATATTATTTC
Source organism: Ameiurus melas (assembly GCA_012411365.1). Taxonomy (NCBI): domain Eukaryota; kingdom Metazoa; phylum Chordata; class Actinopteri; order Siluriformes; family Ictaluridae; genus Ameiurus; species Ameiurus melas. Next base: position 19,724,384 of record CM022752.1, read on the forward strand.
CAGAAGCCAATTTAGCTAAAGGAACTATGCATCTAAGAAAAGCCAGCTCGCTATTCTTCCTGCTCTAATGTTATTTAAGAGAGAGTTAAGAACAGATAATACCACAAATATTTGCTTACACTAGTCGTCAACATTCCCAGATCCATAAAAGCATTCCGGCGTTAAAGTCGAGGTTAAATCAACACCGTTCTGATCAGAGCTGTGTCCCCTACTATGGCGTGCTCGGTTGCCTAGTAACCTGAAACTCGGCTCGCGCAGGTTTTCTATCCCCCCCTTTCTTCCCTTATTCACTGTAGCCACGTAAATACGTCATCAGCGCCGCCATGTTGGAGGAGCTCGGAGAGAAAAACGCAGTCTGCATTTGGTTGGCATTTAGTGAAAAAACGTGGGATTGTATGTTGACAAATGTATATGTTAATGAAAAAGTGAAACGAGTTCTAACAAGTCTAACATGGATAATTACACAAAAACACTGACCAGGTTTTAAACGAGTTGACTGACTTAAATCTTTAGTTTCAACTCAAGATTTCTCCAAAAATGCTACCACACCTGCTAGCAATTTAAAGTACGACAAACAACTCGACCAAAGAGAATAATGAATCACTTTTTTCACACGTGACAACACTGATATTATAAAACGCTAACAAAACTGTGCTTTAATTTTTTGAGTGATTTTTTTATTTTTAGTTTTTAGGACATTAGGCAGGGGTGTACCCTGCCTTGTACCTGATGCTCCCTGGGATAGGCTCCAGGTTCCCCGCGACCCTGAAGAAGGAGTAAGCGGTAGAAGATGGATGGATGGATGGATGGATGGATGAGGCAGGGTTAGCTACTGGCTAAATATGTTTCCAGTTTAGGCTACTATTGAATGCTTTTTACGAATTCTCAAAAAAAATGTCAGCTTCGGCTTAAGGTTTGCTTGATCAAATGAAAGTGTAAAGCTATTTTTACATAAACACGTGAAATGTAATATGGACAGCACATATACTGTATATTCAAATTTGTCAGATGCAATACACAGAAATTTATGACAATTATCTTGAAATTCATTTAGTGAAAACTGTCTTAAGATAAAAAAAATAAAACACTTGGAAGGTATGCCGTTATTGGAAAATTGTTACCAACAGGGTAGAGTGATGTGGCCCAAGAGGTACTGTTCCCAATTCCTCTTATAATCACAGCAATTTGCCAACAAGTGGTGTTTTCAATTTATTAACGAACGGGATATTATACTTTCAACCATTCAGTTACATTTAGTGTTGTAGACAGACTGTGAGACGAGTTCCTATTATCACTTATGCTATAGCAGCTATAAACAGTTGTTTCTTCACTAAAAAGTTATTTGTCCTATAGACTCCTAAGAGCGAGCGGACACTGGAGAGTCCTAAGTCTCTCATTAAGAAATACTTCAAAAACTACATGTGCACCATACAAGTCTGCGTCAGTAAGTTGTGTCTGTTACATGAAAGGAAGATCACACAACTGATCTCCGATCAATAAGAAAAAATCTATGGCAATAAATAATGAAACCAAACAAAGAATCGCTGTTAAAATATTTATATAATCATTTCAAGAGATGTATGATTCTCTTCAGGAAAGTGCTTCAGTGGTAAAGCGGATTTTAAAAAAAGCCTAATAAAAGGTCAGGTTGTGTTAAAAAAGACAGAACTACTGGAAGTTCATCAAACAAAAATCTGACTAGATACAGTTCCATAAATACCATCAAGAAAACAGATTGCACAGACTTCCACATCATTCATAAGATATTTAGCTCTTTAACTGACCTGCAAACTCATGTACAAATTACTTGGTAGTTTACAGCTCTGGCTAGTTAGTAATACTGCATAATAAATGTTTGAAGAAAAGAAAAATGGTTGGAGAAAAAAAAGAAGAAAAAAAAACAAAAAAATCACCACCACATTTAGACATACAATACATTAATAAATTATGTATTGTTCAGTGTCCACTTTGTGTGTGTGCAAACTTTTTTTTTTTTTTAAAGAGCCCTTATTCCTAACAAAAAAGAAAAACAATCATAATCACCTTGTGTTTTGTGCATCAAGTGCAGAACATTAGTGGTTGAGTGTGATTAAAGGTTAAAAGTGTATAGAAGTTGATGAAAAACTAAAAACACGTCCCTGTTTACAAGTCAAGAGTCTAAAACTAGAGATATTTACACCGATAAAAACACTGAACCCAGGATTTAAACCCAGGATTGAATTTAGGTATTTTTCCATTGTGGTGAGCGCTTAATCTGGACTTTGCTCTCTTCCCATTCATAACAGTGGTTAACACGAATGCAACTCAGTGGCACCTCCAGCTCTTCTCTGGTCTCAGTGTAGTGCTCGATTAGCTCAGTGAGACTCTCAAACTGTACACGACAATTCTATGAAAAGAAGGGAGAGAAAGTCCTACAGTAATTAGCACACAGACTACAACATGCAAAAGTAATCTATACAACAAGCATTTTCCCCCACATGCAAGTTCAAGCTAAAGTACATAATGTAGTCATCACTAGAGAGTAGGTGGAACACAGTTGCTTGCTTTACTTCCTGCCCTCATGATGACTCGCAGTTCTGCAATGTGTTTGATCAGAACTACTGCTGGGAATTCCACCTCTTTCACAAAGTCGATTTACCGATTAGTCAACTCTCAAACAGCTTTTTGGCTTATTTTTTGGTTAAAAAAAAAAATTATATATTATATATATATATATATATATATATATATATATATATATATATATATATATATATATATATATATATATATATATATATATATATATATATATATATATATATCTCTATATCTCACCACCAAACACTGCAAAGTAGATTATTTTGTTACATATATGTAAAAAAGGTTATACATATCTAAACTCTTAAATACTGTGCATTTATTTATAAATAATTATGCTGATTTTAATGTTCATTGAAATCAGAATTCAAAGATTTTATGCTGAGAACTTATCTCCCCTTTATCACTGCATACATTTTAGATGTCCTCACGCTGAGAGTCACATCGAATAGAATTGTGTGATAACACGTCTTAATATGCTCTCACATAGGCGCTGCATCGTTAGAAACAAACCAGATGTTGATAAAATTCACTCAGTGCACTTTGGTTGATGTTGCACTGTGATTAATGGCTTCAGAAAAATATGAAAACAAGCTACAGATTTTTTAAAATTAATTCTCTCATGTATATATCTTCCCATGTTCAAGACTCGTTCCCAAACACCACATCATTGGTGTGATTAGGAAGTGGCGCAATCTGGAATTAAACTGCATGGGAGCGCAGAGAAACAACTCCAAATTATAAAAAAAATAATAAAATAAAATAAAAAACCCAAGTGGATCTGGTGCTGAATATGGCGAAAACCATGATTCCGACCAACTTCCAACTGTCCACGTGAAGCTACAGGTTAACAGCTTCGTTAATAGCATAAGGTTTAATGACAGTCTAGGTTTCCAGTTAGATTTTCAAGATTTAGACCAAACTCAAGAGGCAGCTGCTTAGATAAACATGTGACGTGGTTAAAAATATACATAAAATAAACTCGAGGAATAAGCTAAATTCAGGCCTTCACATGTAATGTATCCAAGGAAATAAAGATTTAAACTAAGAATTTTTATAAATTTTAATAAAGTTGAAAAAAATTTATAGAAAAAAAGTCACTGTAAAATAAATCTAGAATGCAATTAAATATCACATTAATTATAAATAAAATTATAATACTCTGACATGAAAGTCACTCAGGGTGGAATGTTTCCTACATTTTCCCTGAATTTAATAAGCAGTTGTTTAACTACATTAAGTTTTTAGGACAAACAGAAATATTGGGAACGTGTCTTAGTGTTTCCATGATATTAATAGTGATAAATCCAGATGTACATTGAGCAGAACTGTTGGTAGCCATGAAATAAGCACCACTCCCAAATATTTAAATCTAGAAAATTTTAATCCCTAGGACAACCAATATTTCCAATTTTATCCACAAAGAGCAGGTATGGCTGCTGGTTTTTGTTTCAACCAAGCAGGAGCTACACCCAACTCCACCTGCTTAAAAATATTTGATCTCTGTATTTAATTCACTTTTAGGTGAGGCGACTCCCGCTTGGTTGCTTGGACTTACTACTACTACTGGATATTATACATCTTCATTCACAAAGCATGGATTTAATTATGAAACCAAATTTCACCTCAAGGAATAATCTGCCACTGCTGGAGGTCTTAACAGCCAAATTGACCAGACCTGAGGGGAAACGTATGAGCAGAGATTCGACGCTGGGGTCTTTGGCGTGGGGACACAGCAAGTAGGAACCGAGGACTTCTTCAGCAAGCAGAGAGGAACTGCAGACACTGGAGCACAAATACACATTTGCAAATCATCCCTAAACAGTCCAATTACTTTGTTACTTACTCATCTTAAAATCTAAAGTGTGCTGATCTTAAAATCTAGGTTTATTCAACTTCCAACTTCCTGCAAACTAGAACCTACATATGAAGAACCTGAGGTGCTCCAGTCTCAACTTTGAGAACTGTAGTGCCATGGAAACATTGAAAATAACTTTCATAATTACGTTAATGATAATAGTCCTGTCTTGGTAAGGGCTTAAATTGCAGTTATAATAGGCCAAAAAATAAAACAACACTTCACCTAGAGACGCCAGCCCAGATCCACACGGCATGAGCCAGTGCTTCTTCGGTTTCGGCCAAGCTTGGGGCGCGCACCTTGAATTCCGGTATACTGTCCTGTCCCTTGTCTGTTACACATGCGCACACAAATACATCCCAGAAGCATCATTCATATACACATAAAAACATGACATTTATCACACACCACACCTCTTACACAGACCATATACAATGCTCTCAAAAATAAAGTGAGAAAACTATTATACTTGGTCATTTATGTATTGAGGATCCAATATTACATATCTGAGTGGTAAAGGTACATGAGCCTTTGCTTTCAGTATCTGGTGTGAACCCCTTGTGCATCAATAACTGCAACTTAAAAAAAAAAAAAAAAAGTTTCCAGTACCTGTCGATCAGTCCTGCACATCGGCTTGGAGGAATTTGAGCCCGCTCCTCAGTACAGAACAGCTTCAATTCTGGGATGTTCACGGGTTTCCTCAAATGAACTGCTTGCTTCAGGTCCTTCCACAATATTTTCACTGGATTAAGGTCCAGAATTTGACTTGGCCATTCCAAAACAATATTATTCTTAACTTTATTTTTCTTTAACCATTCTGGTTTCTTTAACCATGACTTGTGTGCTTAGGGTTGTTGTCTTGCTGCATGACCCACTTTCTCTTGTGATTCAGTTAATGGACAAATGTCCTGACATTTACCTTTTGAATTCGTTGGTATAATTCAGAATTCATTGTTCCATCAATGACTGAGTCGTCCTGGCCCAGATGCAGTAAAACAGGCCCAAACCCTTATACTACCACTACCATGTTTCACAGATGGGATAAGGTTCTTATTAGGGACGCACCGATATCGATACCAGTACCCAGGTCTCGGTCCGATACTGTGCTCAAGTACTCGTAAAACAATCCCATACAACCGCACTGATACCACTTTATGACATAGCCTAACGTCTCGTCAGTTGAGCAGGTAGTCGGAAGAGGAGCAATGTCAGCAATTTGGATAAGTGATGATAAAAGTAGAGCAGACTGCAAACTATGCTCTGCTAAACTATCAAGAGGAGGGGTAAAAAAATAGCTCATTTAACACAAGCAATTTGATTAAACATCTAAAGAACAAACACAAAGAGTTTGCTAATGCTACTGTAAGAGGGTTTAAGGAGAACTCAAAGGCCCAATCTCTAAACAGGTTCGAATAATGCAAGCATACACACGTAGAAATAAAGCTTTTACTAGCTTTATTGACAGCGCTACATTTCCTCATGGATCACCGACATGAACATTTTCGCGCCCTCCCCTTGCGCATGTCCCCCGACCCCAGCATGAACTCAGTAAGTCACTCGCACAAGCCCAACAGCACTACTTCTCATACTCAACACAATTATACGGAAATATAAATGACTCATAATATAAATTTGCCTAATCGCACAAACATTTAAAATAAAATAAAGCATTTAAAACTCTTATACAAAATATAAAACATTGAAATAAATCTCACATTAGCGTCAAGAAGCGGCAACAACCAATTTTGCAGCAAATGCTGGAGAAGCGAGAGAAAATGTCCAGACACAACCCACGGGCAGTAAAAATAACAAACCCTTACTCAGTTCATTGCTCTTCATGACCAATCGTTGTCAGTTGTAGATAATACAGATTTTCATCATCTTCCTGGTGTACTTGAGGTGATGTATGAGATTACCAGCAGTCACCCCATTACAGATACCGCATTACCAAAGCTGCAGGACTTGGTGAAAAAGCACGTCAGGAACCTGTTGCAGGACATTTCGGCCTTCAGCTTCACCACTAATATTTGGACGAGCAATGTCAGCCCAATGTCTTTCATAAGTTTAACAGCACAGTGGATTGATGAGGATTTTACTCCCCTGAGATATGTTTTACAAGCAACGCAGCTTAGGGGTTCGCACACTGGACAAGCCATAACAGGTGTGTTTGATGACATGCTTCAGACGTGGGGCATTCCGAAAAAAGTGGTATTGGTGCACCCCTAGTTCTTATGCTGGAAAGCAGTGTTTTCCTTTCTTCAAACATAACGCTTCTCATTTAAACAAAAGTTCTGCTTTAATCTCAACGGTCCACAAAACATTTTACCAATCTAGCTTGTCCACATGATCTTAAGCTAACTGCAGCAATGTTCTTTTTAGAGAGCAGTGGTTTTCTCCTTGTAACCCTGCCATGCACACCATTGGTGTTCTCCTGATGATGGACTCATGAACATTAGCCAGTGTGAGAGAGGCCTTTAGTTGCTTAGAAGTTACCCAGGGTTCCTTTGTGACCTCGTGGACCATTACATGTCTTGCTCATGAAGTGATATTTGTTGGTGTCCACTCCTGGGGAGGGTAACTATGGTCTTGAATTTCCTCCATTTGTACACGATCTGTATGACTGTGGATTGGTGGAGTCCAAACTTTTTCGAGACAGTTTTGTAACCTTTTCCAGCCTGATGAGCATCAACAACTTTCTTTGAGGTCTTCAGAATCTCCTTTGTTTGTGCCATGATACACTTCCACAAACATGTGTGTTGTGAAGACTATCAAATTAGACTTTGATAGATCCCTGTTCTTTAAATAAAACAGGACGCTCACTCACACCTGATTGTCATTCCACTGATTGAAATAACCTGACTAATTTCACCTTCAAATTAACTGCTAATCCTAGAGGTTCACATACTTTTGCCGTTCACACATGTAATATTGGATAATTTTCCTTAATAAATAAATGACCAAGTATAATATTTCCCCCCTCAATTGTTCAAATAGTTCTGTTTGGCTACTTTCAGGACTTCTGATGTTTTAGTTCATATTTATGCAGAAATATAGAAAATTCTAAAGGGTTCACAAACTTTCAAGCACCACTGTACACCACAAAACATGCACACTATATACACACACGTGTCTCTCAATCTTACACACGCTCCCTCAATCTCACACACGCATATAGTTAGTTTATCAGATTTAGCAATATGATACTTGTCAATTGTGGATATATATATATATATATATATATATATATATATAAATTAAAAAAAAGCCCAGCTGTGTGTTTAAAGTTAAATTAAATTACCTTAGACAGCAATGTGAGAAGAAACCCAGTGACACACCTCATCCTACCCCACCCGGTGAGGTCTAGCACATATTAAAAGGTCTGCATTACCTAAGGAACTCTTTCACTTTTGACAGTGTTCTCTGAACACTTGTCCCACCTTGTGGAGCGTTCAGGCGCTCCTGCAGGTGTCGTTGTTTTACAGGAGTGCAGGTGAAGGAACGGTAAGCCCCCGAGCGCAGCACTTTGTCCCTCATGGCCTGCTTACGTACGAGTGTAGGGGACGTGGGAAAGACATCGTCTGGACTGCAAACAGATTCCGTGTTGGAAGAAACCTGATGACATCAATGGCATTAATCAGGACAAGTGGAATATCACAATGAAATGAATGAATGAATGAATGAATGAATGAATGCATCTTGTGGTCGTAAATAAAAAGGTTCGATATTTTTCTCACCTCTGCCTTTGTTACCGACAGCAGACCCTGAGTCGGCGCCCTGCGAAAGGACACCAGGGCACTGACGCTGAGTGGGTAACCATGGTTCAGCAGGGAGGGGCTACGAGTCGGCTTCTTCCCAGATGACTTGTCTTCAGCATCCTCTGGATGTTTTTCCAAATAATACAGCTGGAAGCAGCGGCACAGCAGCAAGTTCAGGAACTGGGCCTTAAACACAAAACACACACTATGAGATTGTATGATACACAGGAGGTGGACATGGCTGCCTGGTCACATAGAGACATACAGCTCTGGCATGTCTGGCCTTGAAGAGGTGGCAGTAGAGCTGAGTGTCGGGGCTGCCCGGATTGTGGGCGATGAAAGCAAACTGAGAGTCAGAGGGCCGGCTGATGGACAGCGAAACTCGCTGCAGAGCATGGGCCATCAGAAGAGTCTGAGTGGATAAACATTAAATGGTTAAAAACCATTCTTGCAAGAAAGGTCAACTTGTATTGAAAATGAACCCAGACATGACTAGATCTTACCGTCTCATCCTCGTTATAAACCTTCACTCCTTTAATGGAGAATTTCAGGGAGACGTAGCGCCTACGCTTGTAGTACTATAGAGATTCATTAAACCACATGAGTGTATGATAATAAAAAAAAGACATCAGGTTTTTATATATATATATATACACACACACACACACACACACACACACACACATATATATACACACACACACACACAGATTTTCTGAACAATTTACCTTGAGGGACTTCAGCTGCGAGTGCAGCTTTTTAACTTGGTCATCCAAACAGCAGTCATCAACAGGAAATGAGCCGATGTACTAAACACAAGAATGAAAAATGAATGGAGAACTGACAGGTCCTCAAAACATTTTAAAAGAGACAAGCAAAAAATCTTAGCAAATTTGAGAAAATAAACTGTGCAAGCTTTTCAGCCACTAGGGCTGGGCAATATGATCATATCAATGTCACGATATACTTTAATAATAGTGGGTGGGGGTAGATGATATGACAAAAATACCCTCATCTTATATTTTAAAACATTTCTATGAGGATTAAATACATCATACTTTATTTTAATAAATAAATGAACACTTCGGCATGGGCTATTATTGTAAAATCATCTACTTCAGGATGGCTACAGTAATTCCGCTTTATGTCAACACCACTCTGTTGTTGATTATCTTCCTGTAACAGTTTTTTTCCATCACCATGGTTTGCAAATAGAGCTTTGTATTATTATTATTTTTTTTTAAGTTAAACATTAAAAGAACCCTTACTAAATCATATCTGGAGGAAGAGTGTGTGAAACCAGAATGAAATCTGGTAGACATTTTCTAAAAGATGCCACTAAATGCACAAGAAATAAACAGTTCCCACAGTGAGCTTTAAAAAAATTAAAATAAATAAAAATAATAATTATTAAACATTAACAGCAAAGTGTAGGAGCAGACACAAACTAATGAACAGACAAAAGGGGGGAAAACTAAAACTAAAAAAAAATAAATGTTCTATGCAAACTGAAAGTGGAAAAAAAAGTGACAAAACTGGTATTTTGGGCAATCATTCCTCACCTCAGCAGACCTGGTCACAGTCCCAGTCACACTGTCTGTTGACTCTTCCATGATGTTAGATGATCTGACCTAATGACTATGATCAAAAGCAATAGAACACATACAGGACTTATTTTAAAATGCTGAGATTTATTATTATTTTTATATATATATATATATATATATATATATATATATATATATATATATATAAATATATATTTTTTTTTACAAAACAATTTTTACTTTAAGACATTTATTTCAACTTCAAACATCTTCAGATGGGTCATTTCATAATTTACCTTTAAGAAAGTATTAGGACTATTAAAAAGGGATTTTTTAAACACCATATTAAAAAAATAAGGAAATGCACTTCTGTTTCAACTTGAGACATTTATTTAGAGGAGTTCAGACAGGACACTTCATGAACCTCTTGTTGTTCCTTTACAAATATTATTAAAAATATTGCACAAACACGAACCCCATAAACTGTTCACACACTCATTCATCCATGTATTCATGTCTAGACAGTATATGAAGTAACTACTGTTCTGTGGTGCTTGAAAGTTTGTGAACCCTTTAGAATTTTATAGGCCTGTATATCTGCATAAATACGACCTAAACAGGTTCTAAGAGTAGACAATGAGAACCCAATTAAACAAGTGAGACAAGAAATAATTATACTTGGTCATTTATTTATTGAGGAAAAGTATCCATTATAACATATCTGTAAGTGGCAAAAGTATGTGAACCTCTAGGATTAGCAGTTAATATACATTAAATACAGTTACTTAATACACTTAAATACATTTCTCCAAGTAAACACAGAGTTCAACAACCTCAAGGACACTGCTGCATTTAAACATTTCTTGAAGTCAGGTGCAAGTGATTTCACTGTCGAGTTAAAGAGGCTTTAGCAACTAAATTACCTAATGCACCACAATTCACCATCTTGTTCACGTCGTACAAACCGCCATAAGAAAACATTCCCAAATAAACATATTAAAACAGCTCCTGTTTAGAGAATTTAAGCATGGAATTAGCCACACGACACGTTAAAACCCACACATTTGGTGAAACATTCACTAAACACCAGATAACACACCTTAACCACCTTGAACACCTTGAACACCACCTTGAGTATTATCAAACATATTAGTGAATCTCGCCCTTTCTATCTTACTTCTAACTCAACAACAAACACAGATATACAAATATATTATATTAAAATAAAAAACAAAACAAATGTGTGCCACTTACACTCAATCCCACTACGCAATCCAACGTTGCCTGAAATCCCCACCAAAGATCCCAGGCTGACTCACTCACCTTATCGCTTTGGCCCCACCCATCGCGTTCCTTTGGCTCTGAGACACGCCCACTCACTCGTTCGCTCCATTTCCCTTTCCCCGTTTCATTAAACAGCTTATGCTGCCTTCAAGTGTTATCGGAATTGTTGTAAATACGGGTTCACGACCATGAAAAATTTTGATACAAAAAATGAATAACTAAAAGTCCTTACAGTTCTTATGCTATAAGCACGGATGCCAGTTAACCATTCTAGTTTTGTGTTTGCTAATTCTTTGATGTTACTCAGAGCATGTTGTCTGAGACGGGTTAACATATATTTGAGCAATTAAATGCATGATGAAATGAATAAAAATAAAGTTTACTTTATAAAAGTAATAAGGACTAAACAATATTGTCAGAAATATACACTTTCCATTGCAGCTAGCTTTTCATATTCTTGAAGCAAATGACTTATACATTAAAAAAAGTACATTAGAAACCCTCATAGAATCTGTAATGGTTTCAATGGTTATAATGGGAATTGTACAGATTTTGACCGAAACTGTAAGGGTTCCTGTGGAACTCTACTGGTAATTTGTTGCCTTCTACTAGTGGCAAGTTATGTCTAGTGGGTACCATTAAAGACCAATAATGGTAATACTAATGGTGTTAATGGTTAGCTGATGGTTTGTAATGGACATCATTAGAATTACTGTGTTTCTATTTGTTTTTCAATAATGTGCTTTTTTGAGCACTTTTTATTCTCTCTCCAAACAACAGTCTTGCATTTATCATTTAGTTATTATTTTGAAAATCCTGTTGTGGACATGCCATGATTTTAATTGTTTGTCAACTTTCCTAACTTGTAGGAAAGATGAGGTAGAATATAATCTGGTGATGTTAATCTGATTATATTATTATTCACAATTCATATGGAAATAAGCCAAATTGAAACACCACGACAGTAATCACTAATCAGAACTGTGTATCTAATATTTTTTATATATGTGGGGTTTGTACAATTTGCATGAGATGCAAACTTAAGTCATTTGGAGTACAAATATAGTCACTTTATTAAGGACTACATAAAAGCATAAATCAGTTACATGCATGCAGGCCATAATTAATGTTCAATTTAAATCAAATATTCTAAATCTGAATACCACTGGGTTAATTTACTAGGTGTATTATATAGTATTCAACTTATTTTAACTCACGGACGCTTTAACATTTTTTGTTTTCTTATTACACAAAGAAAAAAAATTATATAAATATTCACCTTTATATTACAGTTAAAAAAAATCCCGCATGGCCCCAATTGAGTGTCAAACTGAAAACTAGGCACCAGTCATGTGTAACTTTATCTCATAATTTAAACCAAAGAACCAACCTGGTTTGCTATTTCCCTACATTACTGTAAATCCACAAAAACGACAAAGAGAATTCTTTAAAAAGGGTGGAAAATGTGAATACTTCAGTGGAGAATTCTCAAACACTGTTGAAACATGAACGTGAACGAAAAGGTTACGATGTGGATGAAATTAAATCTCCCTACGCCAAGACAAACGAGTCGAAAAAAATCATCTTTATGTGCACAGTCAAGACAACATGGCGGCACCTACATCAGATCTCACAGCAGTGTGAACATACTCTGAACACATCTCGTCATTAAAAAAATAAAATAAAATGAAGAGAAACAAAACTAGAATTCTTCTATGTAGCACTACGGTACACAGATTGCAGAAGGAAAACAAGGAAAAGAAACAAACAAACGTCTTTCTAACAGGAAGCTTTGAGAACAGTGAAGCTACTAAAATGATTTTAAAAAGAAAGAATTAGCAAAGCACTGCAGTGACGAGAGCTACAGTTGACCGTGGGATTGTTAGGAGATCATTTCCTGGCCCTGAGAGACTTTCGAGCAACAGATTTAGACTCCGCTGCAGAGGGAGTATCTTGCTTCTTGGCTGGCGTTTTCTTGGGCACCGGTCGCTTGGACACTCGGCTTGTCATCTTCTTGGCGATGGGCGTTTTGGGCTTTCGGGCTGGAGCAGCTTTCTTGACCGGCGTGGCTTTAGCGGGTGGAGGTATCTTCTTGGAAGCCACTTTGTTATCGGAGGCTGAGGTTTTCTTAGGTGAAGCTACTGGTCTCTTCACGGGCGCAGGCTTTCTGCTGGTAGTCTTGGGTTTTTTTCTTGGTGGTGGAGGCTGACGCTTTCTGGGTGGGGGCCTCTTCTGACTCCTGTGGAAAACAATGATTTATTTTCACAGCTATTTCAAAAGCAATCATACACTCTCTTCTTATCGCCATACTGAAGACGCAAATATGAACTGCTGATTTGATAGATTGTCTAACCTCTTACGAGGAGCAGGCTCCTCTTCCTCTGACTCTTCTTCTTCTTCGTCTTCCTCTTCAGACTCCTCCTCCTCCTCTTCTTCAGACTCCTCCTCTCTCCTCCTCTTTTGCTGTTTGAGCTTCTCTTTCTCCTTTTGTTTGATTTTTTCCATCATTTCTGGGAACAGCATATCTGGACTGTGGAGGAAATAAACAAACAAACAAATAAACACACTGTGCCATGCTGTTATAAAAAAAAATTATTGACTTTGTGTGATGTGGCCTGATGCAAAGTTACCGTTACCACCCTGAAGATGATTTTCCTATAACAGCATATCGCAATACCACAGCAATTAGACAACTACTACAACACGAAGTCATACTCTTTTTTTTTTTTTATATATACATTGAACCCACAAGAAACACGTTTAAATTATTGCAGATATAAACAATCATTTCCTGCCTCTCTCCATTTTTAAAACAAAAGTTGTTGCATGGAAATGTCTGCGTAAGACAAACCAAACCATAATATTCCATCGGATTTACAAAAGCTTCAGAAAGGCAGATTTACATCATACTTGGGTGCATATATTATTGACCCGTAAAGTGCAAAGCATGTTCCCGAAGCAGCTCATTTGCATTTAGTGACACCCACAAAACTCCACAAAACGTGAAATGCAAAGACAGCTGGGAGCATGAAATGAATGCTCGGGTAAAGTCTGAAAACCTGAAGTGGAAGCTGAGAGACTCCAAAGCACTTCTATAAGTCTGTTGTAGAATTCTACAAATATAATGAAATACAAGCAATTTAAACTTGACAGTATATTCTAGATAAAAAGTAATCCATGTGTATTATATGATTCAAAGTCAATTGGTTTAATGTTTACATTAGTTAGTCTTCTTGTGTGTAAACTGACACACATTCAGGAGCATGAGTAGAATACGACCATTCTTCCGAACTTACAGGATTGTCACGAATAACAAATTTCTTGTGTAAACACCCGTACAACCAATTTACGATTAAATCCATTCGTATCCAGCTTGATAAACGAGGTCCATTGTTAAACCCCCGCCCCCCCAAAAGATCTTTATTCATAGTGCATGTAAACTAATATCCAAAGACATGATCTTGTACAGTTCCCAGGAGAGCAGATGTTGATAGAAGTTGGCTAAAACCAACTTCAACTTAGTTCAGTCTACATACTGCTGTTTTATTTATTTAATGTATTTAATGGTCACACAAAAAATAACTTGTATTAAAATGAAAGTACAGTATCTCTCAAAAGTGAGTACACCCCTCACATTTTTGTAAATATTTGATTTTATCTTTTCATGTGACAACAATGAAGAAATGACACTTTGCTACAATGTAAAGTAGTGAGTGTACAGCTTGTGTAACAGTGTAAATTTGCTGTCCCCTCAAAATAACTCAACACACAGCCATTAATGTCTAAACCGCTGGGAACAAAAGCGAGTACACCCCTAAGTGAAAATGTCCAAATTGGGCCCAATTATCCATTTTCCCTCCCCGGTGTCATGTGACTTGTTAGTGTTACAAGGTCTCAGGTGTGAATGGGGAGCAGGTGTGTTAAATTTGGTGTCATCGCTCTCACACTCCCTCATACTGGTCACTGGAAGTTCAACATGGCACCTCAGGGCAAAGAACTCTCTGAGGATCTGAAAAAAAAATAACTGTTGCTCTACATAAAGATGGCCTAGGCTATAAGAAGATTGTCAAGACCCTGAAACTGTGCTGCAGCATGGTGGCCAAGACCATACAGCGGTTTAAAAGGACAGGTTCCACTCAGAACAGGCCTCGCCATGGTCGACCAAAGAAGTTGAGTGCACGTGCTCAGCATCATATCCAGAGGTTGTCTTTGGGAAATAGACGTACGCACACTGCATCAAATTGGTCTGCATGGCTGTCATCCCAGAAGGAAGACTCTTCTAAAGATGATGCAAAAGAAAGCCCGCTAATAGTTTGCTGAAGACAAGCAGACTAAGGACATGGATTACTGGAATCATGTCCTGTGGTCTGATGAGACCAAGATAAACTTATTTGGTTCAGATGGTGTGAAGCGTGTGTGGCAGCAACCAGGTGGAGTACAAAGACAAGTGTGTCTTGCCTACAGTCAAGCATGGTGGTGGGAGTGTCATGGTCTGGGGCTGCATGAATGCTGCGGGCACTTGGGGGCTACAGTTCATTGAGGGAGCCATGAATGCCAACATGTACTGTGACATACTGAAGCAGAGAATGATCCCCTCCCTTTGGAGACTGGGCCTCAGGGCAGTATTCCAACATGATAACGACCCCAAACACACCGCCAAGAAAACCACTGCAATGCTAAAAAAAGCTGAGGGTGAAGGTGATGGACTGACCAAGCATGTCTCAAGACTAAACCCTATTGAGCATCTGTGGGGCAAACTCAAATGGAAGGTGGAGGAGCACAAGGTCTCAAAAATCCACCAGCTCCGTGATGTCATCATAGAGGAGTGGAACAGGACTCCAGTTGCAACCTGTGAAGCTCTGGTGAACTTCATGCCCAAGAGGGTTAAGGCAGTGCTGGAAAATAATGGTGGCCACACAAAATATTGACACTTTGGGCCCAATTTGGACAGCTGGCAACAAAAGTGAGTACACCCCTAAGTGAAAACACTTAGGGGTGTACTCACTTTTGTTGCCAGCGGTTTAGACATTAATGGCTGTGTGTTGAGTTATTTTGAGGGGACAGCAAATTTTGCACTGTTACACAAGCTGTACACTCACTACTTTACATTGTAGCAAAGTGTCATTTCTTCAGTGTTGTCACATTAAAAGATATAATCAAATATTTACAAAAATGTGAGGGGTGTACTCACTTTTGAGAGATACTGTAGCTATAGAAGTGAATCCAGAACGTACCTCGGGTAAAATGGGTAGCTGAGCTGGTAAGATCCGCTGAGCCCGTGACCGGTGATCTGCTCCATCCAGCCCATCATCTTACACCTCTGCAGTGTTCTCTTCAGGTTTGCCACTACAGAGTCGGGAAATAATAATAATGATGACAATAATAATAATAATAATACTAATTAAAAAACCCGTCACACAACCAGAAATCAAAAATGAGACAAAACAAAGGCAATTGACAAGAGATGGAGCTGAGGATATTACCGATGAAATAAACTGTTTTGTCTTGGTGATTCTCTACCAGGAACTTTCGCAGCACACTTATGCTGCAGCACTTGGGCTCATTCATGGCAGTGATTGCAGCGACGATCGCATCTTCCAGGAGCCCACCGGCCAGGAGGACCTTATTCCCAGACTTCTTAAGCTAGAAAAACCAAACGGAAGAACAGAAGTCAGCCTTTATTAAAGCGTACACAGTCAAATTACATATATCTCCCTGAAAGATCAGGAACTTTCTAGGATTTGTGTGTCCTAAATTTATTCGGCCATGCCAAATACACCTGGGTGCTTCCTGGTGATTTTTTTATTTTCCAAATATATTTAATGGGATTGTTCTAACTGAATTGTAATAATTAAGCAAAAGTTAGCAGAAAAACGGTTCTTTGAGATGCCAAATTTTATTTCACCACGACCAGATGCGCTAACAAGGATTAACAAGTTAATATTCGAACGCGTTTGAACACTAAATCTGAACACAATTTTTTAAAGCCCTACCACAATTCTCACTTTTCATCAGAATGAATTGATATTTAAGTGTGCGAACCTGGAAGGTCCCTGAGGCACCTTTCCCGGTGATTTGCTCCAAGTATCCCTTTTCCACAGACCTCTGCAGGCAGTTCTTTAGCACATCAGGCCTAAGAGACACCCAAACAAACAACTGGTGCATCAAGCTTCATGTATGCATGACGATCATGGTACAGATAAAGGGTTGTCTTCCAGGTCAATGCGTTACGTGGTTGATGATTAGCATCTGACCCTGACCTGCTCTCTACGTTGAGCTGGGGGAAATGCTGCTCCAGATATTTCTTGATGAGGATGTACGAAGCCTCCTTGGGCTCGCAGAGGCGAGTCATGATCAATGGCAGCGCCTCGCCCAGGGTCCCACCCTTCGTTCCAGAGAAGCTTGAGGTCGAGGGCTTCTGGTGAAAAATCGTATTAATTGCACACCTCGTTCGCTAACAGTTGATAAAGTAGATACAGGTGTTTATTAAAAAAATTAAGAAATTTATGAAAAAAAAAAAAAATTAAACCATACCTTCTTCGAGTTTGACTCAGTAGGGAGCTTCCCGATGGTGAAACTTCCCGAGAAGCCTTTCCCTTTCAGCTGCAAGGAGAAACGAGACGTTTAAGAAAACGCCATTTTGCATTTTCTATAGAGTACATCATTTTTACAGTTCTGCATCTCCACTCAATGTTTTTAAAACAATTATCTTAATTCGTTAAGGAATACACGGTATAACGTGTTTCCAGTAGGTCCTGATTGATATTTTCAAAGGCCAAAAAAAAAAAAAAAAATTATAATCTGAAGCCATCAAAACGTGCGTTTGCTGAACCGCTTCATGCAGAGGTGGAAAACCGTATGCAATGGCGTGACACTATACCCCATGTAGTGAGCCTGTTCAGTAAATTATGAAGACATGTTTTTGGAAATGGTGTATTATGTTTCATGGCTTCTGAGTCACCTAAAAATCAAGCTCATTGATAAGAAAACCATCAGAAAATAAATTAATCTGAAACTTAAAAACCAATCAAACCGATAAACACTCATTGCGAGAGCTTAAGTAAAATGACACTGATTCTACGAGATGATCAATATTAAATAATAACAATAATATATTGATAATAATAAAGACAAAATAATAGTGATGGTAATAAAAATAATTAAAGAACTGAAAATGATAAAAATTAGTACTACAGTGCAGCTTTTTAAAGGAATCTGAAAACCGATTCATTTTTCACATGCGTAATTGTTCTCAGCTCACCTGCTTAACCACTCCTTTTTCCACCAGCTTCTTCATCGCCTTCTTATACTGGCTTTTCGTCCGTTTGTCCATTTCCATGGAGGAATATTTCTTCGTCACGTATTTCATGATGGTGAAGATAGACGCGCCAGATCGCTCCTTACAGTTCTGAAAAATAGATACTAACATTAAAACTTAAATAAGTCTCAAAGCACTTTATTTTTGCAGTTACGAACTTCACAATTAAGGAAATTCATAAAGATAACACTTTTTTTTAGTCATACGTTGGCTTTGGTTTTTAGTATTTGATCTGTTGTAAAATAGACCTGAATAGCATCGAGGAGGATTTCTTCCACTTTGGGCTGCGACACAGAAACGCTTTTTGGGGCATAGGCGAGTTTGCTGGCCGACATGGTGGCCCAAGCAGGGATTTTCCTTTTCACCTTTTTACTCTTCTCGTCACCTCCTTCCTTCTCCCTGTGACCAGGTAAAAATCAGAACATTCATTTGCAACATCAAATGAATAAATTACTCAGTTGGTTAACGTTATACTGTACAATAATACCGCGATAATTTCAACATATTAATGTTAACACTGAACCAGAAAGCCACAGGATGTTAAGTGAACGTCCACACTTGTGCTTGGACTTCATGACTCACTCTGCTTTTTTTGCAGCGTCCTTCTTTTTCTTCTTTTTCCCTTGCTCCTCTGCTCCGCTCTTCTCTGATTTCTCCCCCTCCCCGGTTTCTCCGTCCTCTCCTGCTTTTCCATCCTCTGGAGTGTTTTTAGTGGACTTCTCTCCCGCATCTCCGCTCTCCTCTCCCTCTGAAGCGGCCGGGGCTGCTTTCTGTTCCTCCTCTGCAGATGTGGACTCGCCAGACTTGGTTTTAGCCTCTGGAAGAAAAACAAACCGATTTTTTTTTATTATCGTTAAAACAAAAAAAAAAAAAAAAAAACAACGAGCAAGTTTCATCACTGGTTTATATTATTAAAGCTCAGAAATGTTGTAACACTGAAGGAAGAAAGGAAAAAACCAAAACAAAAACACTCTACACTCTTTTGCACATTCAAACCTTGCTGATATGAACATATCATTTCATCCATCTAACTCTGTTCACACTAGCAAGCATCGAAGCGACAGGTGACTATAAAATTTTCTATGTACACCCTTGACAATTGACAAAGATTTGCACCATGATTATATGCAAATTGTGTGTGATGTGCTAAAGCAGCAAATCAAAACCACTTGCTTGAATGATTCCGGTTAATCTTCACTTCATCTTATTTGTAAATCTGTATAAAGACATTATAGAACAGTAAAGCTGGGAAGGAAATAACAGATCTTATGTACACACACGACAGGATGAGTTTTTCCTTCCATACGTAGAAACCACACATGCTGTACAACCGGTCCAAAGATTCATTCAAGCTGACGGTTTTTGAGTCACGGCTTTGCAGCATCATATCTCATTAGCCCAGACTTGAGAAAATCTTGATTTAAACACGGCATCATTGCTTCCGTGACTAAAGATCACAGCTCTGTCTCGTGTAGAAAATGAAAAGTCACCTGTCATATGGGAGTGTGAATGCAGGGTTAGAACATGGTGAAGGTGCTGTTCATACCTGACTCAGGTGCCTGGGGTGTGTCCTCCTTGGGAGGAGCCGCAGCTGAACGGCGAATCGGCATGATGATAACCTGCAAAGGACATACACGTGAAGGTGAACAATTTACAGTTAACTCACGTGACACGTGTACAGGTTCTGAATACCCCAACAATTTCTATCTATATGTATCTACATATGCATGCTGCATTTCTATGTGCTTCCAAGGTCCAATGAATGAAAATTCACTGAGACCCTGCAAAATGCTTAACAAAACAAGAATAACAATCCATGCATAATGAAATGAGATAGGCTTGGAATGTAAGATTTTATTACAGTTCTTGTGCAAAAAAAAAAATATATATATATATATTTTAATGTGCAAGCTTAGTTTAAAGTGTAATGGTGACCAGGATGGTGGTGCACGAGCTGGAGAATAAGAAGCAAGCTCGTGAAGACAACTGCATTTCGTTACAATGAGAAGAGGTCATGATACAATCCCGAACTAATTATCAGCGTGTTGTAAACATAAAACACGAAGACAGTTGATCATTTCCTAGTGCAAAGCGCCTAAAATAAACTCGCAGCTGCGTGCATTGCATAAATGCAAGACGCGTGCATGAGAACAGCTTGGACACAAATCACAAAATGGCCATTTTGTCCATTTTACCCTACACAGTAATGGCGCTTGCATTGCACTGATGGTAAATATATGGAGTTGAAATAGCAGTAACGGAGTGCTAAAAAAGACGCCGAAACACGCGTGCATGGTTACCATGCTACTACCAATTCGAGAACGAGATATCTTTTTTTGTTTGTTTTGTTTTCTAATGTGGGTTTTATTCCGTACCTTAACGCACTCGATTTATCGGTTGAAGTAAATTCGCTTCTTCTTTGTTCGGGATTCTCTCTGTTTACACGCCCCTCCCCCTTTCTACGTCCACGTAGGGACGTAACGGACGCCTGGGCGTGGCCTAGATCAAAAATCGCTCGCGCCCAAATAAAACAACAAGGTTCAACCAATAGAAATCAGCGACGTCAGAAGCGTCATTGTGCGACGTTTGAAAACGCGCTTTGAACGTACTAAACAGTATACAAGGATAGTACGCCATGGTAGGCTCTTGTAGTAACCGTAAATATTTTAGCGTACTGTTTATTTAGTTAGTAGGGTTAGTGTGCGATTTTTAAACGTTAAATTAGACAACAATCGTTTTACGATTGTTACGATTTAGATACACACACACACACACAGACACACACATATTTTATATATATATATATATATATATATATATATATATATATATATATATATATATATATATATATATATATATATATATATATATCCCAAATCTGGGCTACAGAGAAAGGAAATACAATGTATATCAAGTAATAGTGTTGTAAGATTTGTAAAACACTAATAAATGATGATGACGTTATTTCACCATGCCACAAGAGGGCAGTGTTGTAACATATTTTGGTGTCGTGGCGACAACAACATTTTTAATAATAGCAATAATAATTTTACAAGTTAAACCACTTAATAAGGCTATGAAGAAAGATACACTGTAGTGGCCCACGTTTGTGGACAACTGACTATCACATGTATATACATCTGTTGAACATCCCATTGCAGATTTAATCATGTGTCATGTATCTTTACATTTAATCATGTAAAGCATCATGTAACAAAGCAAAGCAGGTGTAAAGTAAAATGTAAAAATAAATTAGTCATGTAAAGAATTGCATGTGAAAATAAATAAATCATGTGAAAACAAATCACATGAAAATAAATGAATCGTGTAAAGAATCACATGTAAAACAAAAAACACGTGTAAAGAATCACATTTTAAAATTGAATGAATCATGTGCAAAGAATCGCATTTGAAAATAAACGAATCACGTGTAAAGAATCGCTTGAAAATAAATTGAAAAAATGTAACTTGAAAATAAAATATATGATAAATATGAAAATAAACAAAGGATGTGTAAAGTAAAATGTGAAAATAAATGAGTCGTAAAGAATTGAATGTAAAAACAAATGAATTGTGAAAAAATCAAGTAAAATAAATGAATCATGTAAAGAATCACATGAAAAAAAATGAATCACATGTAAAGAATCACGTGTCAAAAGAAATGGATCACGTGTAAAGCATCAAAACAAATGTGAAAATGAATTAATCAAAGGTAAAGAATCATGTGTGAAAATTGCTTAATCTCATGTACTAAAAAACTGCAGCTAAGATTATTTTAATCGTGTAAATATGACGTGAAAATAAACAAATCATATTTAAAGAATTAGGTGAAAAGAAACAAATCATGTAAAGAATCACATGCAAAAATAAACAAATCATGTAAAAAATCTATACAAATAATACTAACCAGAGATGTGTGCTAAATAAAATACATTTCTGTAATTCACTAAAATTATATATATATATATATATATATATATATATATATATATATATATATATATATATATATATATATATATTGTTTCTTAGAAAGAATGATTAAAGTTGTTTTTTTAGACACTTTATGTTTCATACATTTTCACGTATTTTATTTGTGGGTTTGATTTTGTTATCATTAATGTTACAGTTTTATTGAGATTTACAGTATTGTTCTACAACACCAATTCCATAAAAGTTGGGACAGTATGGAAAATGTGATTAAAATCAAAGTGGAGTGATTTGTAAATGTGCTGTGATTTGTATTTTATAAAAAAACTTATAAAGGCAAGGTATTTGAAGTTTTATCTAATCAACTGCATAGTTTTTTAGAAGGTAAATGTTTACTTTGAAATTAATGCATGCAACATGTTCCAAAAAAGTTGGGACTGGGCAATTTAACACTAATAGTGATGTGACAAGTTGAAATAAGACGGTGATGTGAAACAAGTGAGACAATCATCTAATCATAGTACACAAGTAGCCTCCCAAAAAAGGCCTAGTCCTTCAAGAGCAAGGATGGGTTGAGGTTCACCAATCTGCCAACAGATGCGTCAGAGAATAATCCAACAATTTGAGAACATTCCCCAAAGACAAATTGGTAGGATTTTGGAAATTTCACGTTCTACAGTACACAATATAATTAAAAGATTCAAGGAATCTGGTCAAATCTCGGTGCGTAAAGGGTCAAGCCGAAAACCACTTCTGAATGTGTGTGATCTCCGATCCCTCAGACGTCACTGTCTTAAAAACCGTCATGAGTCTGTAATGGTTATCCTGACATGGGGTCGGGAATAGTTTGGTAAGGCTTTGGTTGACACCATTCGCCGCTGCATCCACAGATTCAAGTTAAGGCTTTACTATGCAAAGCAGAAGTCATACATCAACACTGTCCAGAAGCACTGCCTGCTGCAGTCCTGACCTGTCTCCGATTGAGAACGTGCAGCACCTTATGAAGTGCAAAATAAGAATAAAAAAAGGCCCTGTACAGCTGTACAGCTTAAGAAATGCATAATGGATGAATGGAAGAAAATTCCGCTTGCTAAACTTAACCAACTGGTGTCTTCACTCAGTGCCCAAATGCTTAAAAAGTGTTATTAAAAGAAAAGGTGATGTTACACAGTGGTAAACAGTCCACTGTCCCAACTTTTCTGGAGTGTGTTGCAGTCATCATATTTGAAATAAGTGTATATTTTCAAAAATAAATTTTTATTTTTTATTTTTCATTTTTTTTAGCATTTCCCATACTGTCCCAACTTTTTCGGAAGTAGGGTTATATCACACATAAGAGTTGTGAGCATTTTGTAAAGACTGTAGCAGAAAACTTTGATGGGGGAGAAATAAAAAGAAGAAAAAAATATGTTTTGATACAGGGCTCCACAGTCGGCAATCGCAGCAAACACCCACCCACACACTCTCCGTGAGTTTCTCACTTCCTGCACACAAAACCGACCTTGCCTGAGGCTCTGTAAGCACACAAAACAGCCAGGTTAGGCTAATGACACTCGAGTGGGGCGCGCTAATGTGCTTTGTGACGGTGGTACGTTCATATCAGAGTCATTGTGGCAGACTCTCGAATTCTATCCAGTGCCAAAAGTAGAGCTGGTGTGTGTAACAAGCCGGGTTTTCCGTTACCATGCCAACACAAACCTTCATCTCTTCAGAGGACTAGTCTGGTGTTGCCTTGGAGACGAGAAGTCCAAAGAATCCAGGCCTGGATTGTATCACAAAGAGATGATTTTGAGTTCTTTCTTTTATTTTGTTTGATTTTCTTACACTGATTTTTACTCGCTCCGTCTCTAATAGTTAAATTAGCATAAAAATGTGACAAAGGTGATGCTTAAATAAATGGCTAAGATCATCTCTCTTGTGAAATTTCTGCCTTTGGATTCATTCATTGCTTGCTGCAGCTTCAGAAAGTGCTTTATCTTTCTGGATCTGGAGCCTACTCAGGGAACACTGGGCATGATGCAGGAACAAACTGGATGGGATGCCAGTCTATCTCAAAACACTATGTACCCACACTCACACACACTGATTCACGTTTGGGGGCAATTTAGAGTCACGAGTCACCATGCCTGTTTTGGGGAGGTAGGGGAAAGCATTTTAAAACTCCAAACAGCCAGTAACCCAAACTCAGGATCAAACCAGTAACCTTCCACTTTGGATCAATGTCATTTTTTAAATATGTATTTTTTTTATGTTTCATTTTTATTGAACATTTCTGCTGAACACTTCTGATGAACATTTCTACAGAACATTTCTACATTTCTACTGAACAATTGTTTGCTAAACCAGTTCTGCTAAACATTTCTACTATACATTTCTGCAAAACATTTCTACGTTTCTTTTTTATTAAACATTTGTGATGAACATTTCTGTTGAACTGCTAAGTCTATCTAAATCGCCTTTTCTGTTCTGTCCTCCCCACCATTTCCCAAAAATACAAAATGAGCAACAGCAGTAAATATTCACAGATGTTTTTTTTCTTTTTATACAAAGAAAAACAAAGTTGAACCCACAACCCACCCCTCCGGCTCATCATGGCTACCCATTAACTGTCGTTGGATATAGAGATATTATAAAATTCAACAACCGGCACCAACCTTTAAGTGGGTAGTGTCTATAACTCCATAAAGTAGGCAATAAAGGGATGCCATTTATGAAAAAACTTATCTGTACATCCATTCATCGTATATCGTATTTTCTCGAGTTTCAGAAAAAACATCACGTCCTTTATCCACTGAGAGATAGATGGGTATTTAGCAGACTTCCAATGTAACAGTAGGTAACGTCTTGCTATAAGGGATGTGAAAGCAATCACATCCTTTTGTATCAAACTCAAAGGAATTGAAGCTTGAGGGATCCCAAATATCGCAATCAGTGGACAAGGCTTTAGATCTGCCCTGAGAATAGTGGACATGATGGTAAAAACGCCAGACCAAAAACCATGGAGTTCAGGGCAGAAGAACAACATATGGCCAAGATGACAGGGAGAGCCATGGTATTTATCACACTTGTCCTCAACATCCGGATACATCACAGACAATCTCGACTTGGACAGATGGACACTATTTAAAACTTTGAACTGTATAAGTCCAAGACGAGCTAAAGAAGTGGTAGTCTGTACCCCCCATATAGCATGTTATAGCACTCCTCACTTATTTGTACTCCTAATTCCGTTTCCCACGCATTCCTAATTTTATTACTCGACCCACTACCTTGCGTCAAAATAAAATCATAAATCTTAGAAATCATTCCTCTCTGATGCGGGTTATTTGAAACCAGGTCTTCCCAGGCCTGTTCTGTTAAATATGTTTTAATGAGTTTTTGATAAATGCTTTGATATTTTTGATCAAAATTAAGAAATATTTAAGAATCTCATAAAAAAGTAACACCGCTACCAACATTTTAAGAATCAGGGTGCTAACAGTATGTGTTATAACTAAAATCTTCCCTCCCAGACTCCTTAAAATAATTAATAACTCAACCACTAGATGTGAGATTAGCAGTATGAATTCTAAACATGTTGTCCAGTAGTCTACAGAGGAATGAAGGCAATAACAAAAAACAAAAAACAAAAAAAACATTATACATAATTTTGTGACTGAAATAGCTCATGAGGTAACTGGGGGTGAGTGTATCTATAATAACATGAAAAACAAGACAAGGAACATGAGCTTCATAGATCTGACTAATAATCTGAGTCATTTATAACCCTGTGCTGTCTGTTAGTGAGATTAAAGAGATGATAGACTCTCTTTTCACTGAAGCTCAGATTGAAATGACACAGAAATGCTATCTGAGGCCATGTGAAGTGAGAATTTGATCAAATTTTTTTGCACATGCACTCGAACATCTGTCACACAGTCTCTTAATTAATGCCTGACTTCAAGCTTCTTCTGTCTTAATTTATAATCAGTTGGTTGTTGGTATAGATCTGATTGTTTTTAATGTTGCTTAAAACAATAAATGTGACTGATTGATTCATTCATTGAACTGTAGCTGGACAAATGTATCTGAATATGAATTTTGTATATTATAATTATGTACACATCACATACACGTTTTTACAGAGTTTTTTCTTTGTTTTTGAACTTGCTAGGTGTAAGATTTGAAAATTAAAGGTCAAGGTTTTTAGATAAAAAAAATTAGATCCCTAAACTCTCAAATATAAATCTCACAATTTTACAGATTTTATGTCAATTAGGCCAAAAGTGCAGCTTCCAGGATTCCCAATGAAAAGTCGACACTAAATCAATAGAAATGTATGTTTTACTCAAATAGGAAGTTTCTTACAGTGATGTTGCATAACTATTTAGCGTAACTATTTAGGTAACATTCTGGCTATCAAGCTATGTTAATGTTAGCTAGCAGCTAACAGTCAAAGTTAGAATGGTCTCGTGCCGCAGTACCTGAGCAAACTTTAATGATAAAAATAAGTCTTTATTGGTCACATATACATAGTGAAATTCTTTTCTTCACATACCCCAGCATATTAGGAGGTTGGGGTCAGAGCGCAGGGTCAGCAATGATACAGCGCCCATGGAGCAGAGAGAGTTAAGGGCCTTGCTCAAGGGCCCAATAATGGCAGCTTGGCAGTGCTGGGGCTTAAACCACCGACCTTCCGATCAATAACCCAGAACCTTAACCATCAAACCACCACTGCCCCAGTGGACACATGAACTTATGTCCCAGTGACTTTTTGTGAATTTTTATGTCTTATATGATTGGTTAGACCCACTTCGATCAAAAAGTTCAGGCTGTTTGTTGGTACCTTGAATAGTGAAGACTACAGCAAAAGGCAGAGCTTTCTCTTACATGGCCCCACAGTTGTGGAACAGCCTTCCAGTTAGTGTTGGAGTCTCAGACACAGTCTCAGTCTTTAAGTCCAGGCTGAAAACATGGATTTAAGCTTTTTGTTAATAGTTCTTTTCTTTAGCTAAATCGCAGATCTTGAGGGTTCTCGGGCACAGCTACACAAGCTACTCCTGAGACAGCAGTTCATCCTGACCCCTTCTGTTCTCTGGACCTGTCTGACTCATCCTGATGCCCTACTTCTGGTTGAGTTCTCATCTCTTGGAAATTACTTGCTGTTGCTGAGGTTGGCTCTCATGGACAGTCTAAAGATCACTGAGATTGTTGAGGAAGGTACCACTTAAAAACCATGAAGTTGGCTTTGAAATGCAACGGATATGAACAGTTTTGCTATGATAGTTGTAAATAATAATGCATTTCTGATTGCACACAATTGAAATTTTTGAATATAGTAAACAGTTACAGTAGGGAATTATTCATAATTGCACAATCCAGTGTCATCCAGTTGAGGATGGGTTATCCTATCAAGGTTAGTGAGTCTGGTTCCTCTCAAGGTTTCTTCCTCATATAATCTCAGGGAGTTTTTCCTTGGCACTGTCACCTCTGTCCTTGATACATTAACAAATGAATCTATATATTTCTGTAAAGCTGCTTTGTGACAATATCTATTGTTAAACGCGTATATGTCAAAATATGTCAAAATAGTTTACAAGCATTGAATTCACAAGTCTAACACAGGAGAATCCAAAATGTCATGGCTTGGGGTCACAGAAAATTCAAAATATATAATAATTTTGAACCTTTTCTAATGCTACTGGATGTTTTAATGAATTATTACAATATAGTAACATCAGTGTTAATGTTACAACAGTATAATCTTGTTGTATTGTAAATATTTTCCCAGAATACTACATGGGCTGCACTAGTGGGCAGGGGCAGTTGTGGTGCAGTTGGTAGAGTGGGTTGTCCACTAATCGTAGGGTTGGCGGTTAGATTCCCGGCCCGGGTGACTCCACATGCTGAAGTGTCCTTGGGCAAGACACTGAACCCCATGTTGCTCCTGATGGCAAGCATGGCAGCTCCACTAGTGTGTGTGTGAATGGGTGAATGAGACACAGTGTAAAGCGCTTTGGATAAAAGCGCTATATAAGTGCACATTTACATTTAGTATGGAACTGATGTGTGCTTTTCTGCAAGACACCGGAGTCCTTGAAAGAACATTTTTGGAAATAAAACCGTTTCACTTATGTAATAGCTTTTAAGTTAAAATCATTTTCTTTTCACCACAGTTGATTCACAGCTATTAATTAATACACTGAATATCTGTCATGGCTCATGTCAGCAAACATACTTACTGGAGCAAAACTGTGGCTCGGCAGATGGGAAAGTTTGTAGTTTTCAACATGGTGTCACTAAATTGAAGCCAAAAAGCGTTAGATTAAACAAGAAAGATTCAATCAGTGCCAATCAGCCAGTAGACACCATAATAAGTAGGGTTTTTCTCTCTGTCTTCCTTTAGAATGAAATACCATGTCTATTGAATATTGGAAGATATGCCTAATTAAGTAGTTTGAGATAATATGTAAGGAATGAAACGTAAGGAATGAAAAGTATGTGCTTTTATAAGAAAATAAAACTGTTACCACTGCACAGTTGATTATTTTTCTATAACAGCACGTCCAGTACATACCCCTGGATGGCAGATCAAGCATCACATGTTCTCTATTGTCATGTCTGCCACTGGTAGTCGCAGCACCAAGTGGCTCCAAATTTGAATAAAGTTTGTTGCAATTTTGTCGCATCGCTGGACACAACATGTAGTTGCGAACCATCTGTGTCGCTCATGTTGCCGAAAGTCGCCAGCTCTCATTGAAACTCATTGAAAATTAATGTTCTCCAGTCACTTTGTTGCTGCTAATCACTGTACTGTATGTGCAAACATACCTTTATACAGACAGGTGACCATAAGCCAGCGTCCAAATCCTTTTGATCTATTGCTCAAGCTGTATCACAGGGATGTGTACCCCCCTTCTGCATGCATGAACTCACAGATGCCCATAGTGCCCAACCACATCCCTGCCAATTTTGCCAAGGATGGCTGCGTAGCAGCTACATAACAGCTGTTTCCTCACTAACATCTGATTTAGTTCTCTTTAAACGTTAATAAGACAAAAAAAAAAGCAGCTTGTCATGTTACTGAGAAAAGCTGGAAAACTGCTGGAAAAGTGATGACACAAATTTTTCAGATTGACACACATTTTTAATACTATATTTTTATTATTAGTCTTAGATTATGTGGAGTATCTGCCCTACAAGTCCCTGTGAATTAGTTATGACTATAACAGAATAATACTACAACATCGATTTTAGGGAAGAAAAAAAACGTTTTCAGTAGACATCTCATTTTGGCCTTTGTCAAAGTCGCTCAGATCCTTACGCTTGCCCATTTGTCCTGCTTCTAACACATCAATCTCGAGAACTGACTGTTCATTCGCTGCCTAATATATCCCACCCCTTGACAGGTCCCACTATAATGAGATAATGAATGTTATTCACTTTATCTGTCAGTGGGTTTTAATGTTATGGCTGATCGGTGTATGTTTATACATAATTTCTCATTGAATTATTGGATATTTGAAACTATTTAAAAAAACTGTTCAATAGATTTGTCATAACAGATTACACATTTTATAGACGTTCAACAGACTTGTCATGAGCACAGATGGTGCCTCTCATCGACTTAATAAAAATGATGAATTTAGACGCCAACCACTTGTTTGAAAAATGAAGAAGAAAAAAATGGACAGAAAGAGGAGAAAAATACACCCGCGCATGTTCTACATCCACACATGGCTAGCTACAGTCCTCCTCTCTTCCCTATGTGTGTGTGAGTGTGTGTGAGTGTATGTGAGTGTGTATGAGTGTGTGGGTGTGTGTATGCGTGTATGTGAGTGACTGAAAGAGAGAACCAGAGCCAGAAGTCAGGTTCTGACTAACAGTGCTGAGTGCGACTGCCAATGAATGTGAGAGTGTGTGTGCATGAGAGTGTGTGTGTACATGAGTGTGTGTGTGTGTGTGTGTGTGTGTGTTTGTGTGGGGAGGCTTGTTCAGTTCGAGGTAAGTCTGCATGTCAGCTTACTTCCTCTTTTTAAACATGGATTTTGTAGTCACTTTCGGTTCTGTATTCTCTCCATGTCTCTACTGAGGTTTTATTTTGATGTTCATCATTCTATCATCATCATCATCATCATCTTCATAAATCATTCTTACTTCTCTGTCTCTCTGCATAATCTCTCTCTCTCTCTCTTTGTCTCTTCGTGCATCACTTTGTGGTGTCTCCATCATCTACTCGCATTTGCATGAATGACGTTCTGTATTTCCTCCATCACTAAAACAAACGACTGAGACAAAAGAGGAACAGGGCCTAAGCAGTACGCAATATGCACTCCGAGGTCAGTTAACGGATTCCCTTGGTGCATGGACGAAAGCTGGAGCACCTTTTCAAATAAGTTTTGGTGAGTGGTTTGTCTTTGTCTTATGTTCCTCTTACCCGGACTAAAATTTAGCCAATCTGATGATAAGGAAGTCGTTCACACGTGTGGCGGTTTGATGGAAAACAGATAGTATTCAAACTAGACGAACTGATAGATAAAAGGGAGAATGTTTTAAGTGTCTCTTGATATTAAATCTGATGTTTCTGACTGAAGTAATAACGCAATGTGGCTGGACAAGTATTTTAAGTTCACTGATGTCAAGATGTCAGAAATGTTGCTTAACTATCAGCCATTATACTGAAGGAAGCAATCCATTATTCTTTCATTTGTAATAATATACAATGCAGAATACAATGTTTATGGGGGTTTTTGTTTTCAATTGAACTTTTTAAATTTTTCTGGCTCAGCAAAACAAGCTCTGAAGCAAGTGACAAGAGTCAACTACAAAGCTTCAGACTGAGGAAGTAAGACATAAAGGAGTTTACAAAATTTGTGAAATAAAAAAGTGTTGTTAGACAATAGATACTTGTTAAAAAAATCATTTTTGTGCTGGGGTTGTTAACAAAATCATTTCTCCACCCCTAAGGAAAAATCACTGAAATATTTGGGTGGTTGTACGTTCTCGCCGTGACACTCACATGGTAGTGTGTGTGTGTGGGTTTGTTTTGCACGTATACATATACGTATAGCAGTACTACTGAGGTTTAAAACACTTACATAAGGAATAAAAGACTTGCTGTTATAGGAAAACAATGTGCACAGTGAAGGTTACTATTATCCACCTGAAGCCGATTATTTTCCTAAACAACACGTCCTGAAGTGTTTTATTTTGCTTACACCACAGCAATTTTCCAACAATTACAATCTGAATGAAAGAACGAATGAGACATTGTACTTTTTTTTATCCATTTATCGTTACGTTCAATGTTGTGTAAAACTTCACTGTATCAAACAATATGATGTTTTTCTTTCTTAAATAACAGATGTTTAAAAAAAATATTATTAGTTTTAGATTATGATACTTACAGCAATGTTACTATAGTAAAGTAATTATAATATTATCAGTAGTAAACTAGGCACTATTTAACTGAATAGTAAACATTATTATTATTTATATTATTCTTATTATTCTTATTATTATTATTATTATAAACACTGGTGTCTGGAAACATAGATGCTAAATTGCAAAAACAAACTAATGTTTTTTTCACATTCCAGGACATATTAATGAGCCTAGACCTATATGTAAGTCTCAGAATGAGTCATAGTTATACACACTATGTACAACCTCCGAAGAAATTTCATCTGTACCTTTCTGCAGTATGCAAATAGCCAAAATGCTTTAAGTGCAAATGGGTGTTTCTTCTCGTTCTCCTCTTCTGGCATTCAGAGATGCTTCTCTGGATCTTAGTTTCAGAACATTCAAATTAGGCGATGCTTCTGGGTTTCTGACACACTGCATAATTAAAGTGGTAAAACTGGTCTGTTCTAGGTTGCAGTGTATGTCTGAAAAGTATTTTCTAGGGCAGTATTTCCCAAAACAAATCCTCAGGAACACCATCCGGATCAGATTTTTGCTCTCTTTAACACACCAGAATTGGTGTTCTCGATGGCTTGATATGAAAATCATTACGAGACGAGATAGTTCACCCGTTGTGTTGTATAACTTGTATTGGTTTTCTTGTATAACTCCAAATTGTTCAGGGAGATCAGACTTGCCAAAAAGCACTTTGGTACAGGTGTTATAGGAGCACAACTTTAGCACTGAGTTTATTATTTTAGAATTGTTTGAATCTTTTTATCATTTATATTTATTCTGTCTTGTTTATGTTTTTATTTTAATTTAATCTGCATATTTTCATATTTTATTGAATTCAATCTTTATGTATGTATTAAAAAACAACCTTTTACTTTGAGCTACCCCATGTATGAAAAGTGGTCTGTAAATAAATACAATTTATTATTTTAAATTATTATTAATATTTCATTGTCTCTCTTGTAGCTGTTCATAACAAAACTGTTCTATCGTGAGGAACATTACCTTTTCTCGACAATGACACCTCTGCTGATACACAATATGTCTGTTATTCTTTTGGGAACTGTGTGCACATTAACTGCATTCCTATTCATAAAGGAGTGATACTTTAAACCACTGGAACAGGGGGGCCTAATGAAAAACTGTTTCCTTTTTGCAGGTAATTAGCAGGCTCGGTCTCTGAACATTACGAGGGTGCTGTTACCATGGCAACTGGCAAGCAAGGCTTTGTGAGAGCTACTGAGCCTCAGCATTCGGTCTCCGTACAGAGAGAGAAGGAGACGCATGTTCAGGCCCCACTACCAGCCATGTATATCCAAGCGTTGTCTGGACTGCCATCCTACCCTCAGGCCCAGCCAGCAGCCGTGCAGGATGCAGCGGTCATTCCTCTGTCCATGCCGATGATGTATGCCAACCAGACTCTGCCCTTTCTGACTCTGCACATAGCCAGTGGGGCAGGTCTCCAGCAGCAGAGGCCAGAACCTCCAGCGTCTTCTTCCAGGCACAAAACTTCGGGGAAGCATGTGTGCCCACATTGTGGAAGGGACTGCCTGAAACCCAGTGTGCTGGAAAAGCACCTACGCTGCCACACCGGCGAGAGGCCATATCCTTGCGCCACCTGTGGAATCTCCTTTAAGACACAGAGCAACCTCTACAAACACAAGCGCACCCAGGCCCATGCTCGTCTCTCCAGCGAATCTGGGAATGGAACCTTCAGCAGCCAGGAAAGCACTGAAAGCTCAAAGGATAATTGTTCTAGTTCCTCACTGGAATTACAAAATGAAGATTCAGATGATGCAAAGAGGAAAGATAGTGTTCTTCCCACGGTGGCAACGAGCACAGGCAGTTCGGAAGAGGTCAAGACAGGCTCTGAGACAGAGTGGGCTTTATGTAAAGCTGCAGTAGTTGGAGTTATTGCTTCACCAGTACATGGGCAACAAATAATTTCCCATACTATAACCCAGAGGGTACCTCAATTATCATCTGACGCTGCACCAATACAGGCAAAAAGCCCAAATCCAGATGGACGTGCTCCACTGACTCCAAATCGCACTCCTCTTCAGAGGCAGGAGGCGCTATTCCCTAAGTCTCAAAGCCATGACAGCACAGACTCAGGCTTCAGTGAAAGCAACGAACAACACTCGACTGCCAGTCCTGGCACTGCCGTGCACAATTCCAGCATGGAACTGGAAGAACCTGAAACTTCTGAGAAACTCTCTGATGTTGGCACTGATGACATCAAAAGCAAAGTGTCACTTCATGAGAAGCAAAATCTAGAGAAACACATCTTGAAGCTGATCTCTGAAAATAGCGTGGTAATGGATGACAAACACCTGGTGAACGTGCGGCCGAGAAAGACGGTGTTGTCAAAACAAGGCAGCATTGATCTTCCCATGCCATACACTTACAAAGACTCATTCCATTTTGAAATAAGAAGCAGCAAGCAGCAAGTATCTGGTTCACAAACGCAAGACAGAAACGGTAGGGCTTTTTACAGCTCTATGCCTACGCAACATTCTACCAGCTTGGAACATGTACCATTAACCCGTAGCAGTTCTTTACCATTTAGCATGGGCATTCAGAACAGTGACAGCATGGTTTCGCCCTATCAAGTAGACAACGTTCCGTTGAGCAGGAGGTGTAGTGCAGGACACATCTATCCATTTAAGTCAGTAGATCAACACACACCCAGCCATCGTTCACTGGTCAGACAAGTAGCAGTAGATGGTTTATCTGCAGCGGAAGGATCTCTAATGGAAAGAGGCAGTCTTAGTAGCCTCAGTTCAGATGGAGACTGCACTGATGCAGCGTCAGAGTCGGCTGTCAAACGATGTCGTAGGAAGAAAGCACAAAAGTTTGCGTACCATAAATGGTACATGTATGGAGGTGGGACATTCAAGAAGCTCTACAATATAGAGAAAGACTCAGTACTGAAGAGCAGAAAGTCCACACTTTCAGAGCAATCTGAAAGCCAGGGGATTCAAATAAGCCAACAGAAAAATAACAATTCGACTGCATCTGCATCTTTGAGCTATACTTCCTGCTCTGATCCGAGGCTGTCACAGGTTGCTAATGTTCTCACAGCACAGACACCCAGTCAGGTTCTTTCCTCTTATGTACTTGTACAAAATACCCCAATGAATCAATCAACTGAGCAACACCAGCAAAGTCTGACCAAGCAAGCTAATGTTCCAAGCTCAGACTTGAGTATGGTAATGACTGCAATAAAAGGGACAGAAGAAAAAGGCAGATCACCAGAAACACAACGTTCAACTCCAATACCTTCAGAGAGGAAAAAGCAAAAGACAGATGAACATCTTTCAGCCCTTGTTGAAAACACAGAAGCCCTAATAAGGATGCAGCAATGTCCGAACCAACAGGTAAATGCCAACCTATGCCAGTCTTTACAATCTGAGTGTGGGGATGTGCCTCAAAAGTCACTGCAAAGAGACAATGGGTTAAGTCTTAACAGGCAAGGCAGTTTCACCAATCTGTCTTCCTCCTCAAATCAGAGACAGGTCCTTTTTAAGAGGCACAGTTCTCCACTTTTTGTAGCCAACATGAGTGGGACATCTGTGTCTCCTTCTGCCTCCTCCAGCATCTCCTCAGATTGTCAAGCCAAGAGCAGCTTTCTTCCCAAGTACCAGCTGAAGATTCCTGTATTGACAGATGGCATGTCAGATTCTTGTCTTGGCAAAGGTTCCTCGCTTATTCCATCTTCTCCCAGACAGAATGTTAGTCTGAATCAGCAACCGGCAACAACTTCACCATCCACACCACAAAACCAGTCAACTATGACTGTTATGTCCACTGGACAGGAGCAAGATACTTTGTGTATAACAGATACAACAAAGGCAACGCCTACAACATCTGTCGTGTACAGTTGCCAGAATGCAAATACCTACACATCGAAATACACCTCTACGTCAGTTTCATTAGCATCTCCATTAGCATTCACAGGACGAAATGGCACCATTACCACAACACATAGTTCGATCTCACCTGTTAGTCACTTATCTATATCAACAAAAAACAGCCAGGTCTATGCTGGAAATGTGCCATTTCTACAAGACAATCCTGTTACATCTGTAGTGATCCCAACACAACTACCTGGAGGTACAGGTCCACCGGTACTTCCGAGATCCACAGAAAGCATTCCTTTGGAGATAAGCAGCACTGAGGTCCAGGGATCTCAGGACACTTTTTACATGCAAACGGCAGACCTCCAGATAGTCATGCAACTCATTTCAGATGAGCAGCTTGCGCTGATAGAACCACAGATTGAAACACATGATTATAAAACTACTGGAAGTGATTGTTTTCTCAGCAAGGCTCCAGAAAGATCTTGGACTTACACAACCCAAAGAAGTGTTTCACAGGAAATACATAAACAATGCTCTGGTGATACAGGAACAAAGGTAGCTATCGAACGGGGGAATGTAAACAGGAGTGTGCTCAGCAACATCCCAGACATAACACTCATGCCATTTGGATCAACAGTTACAGAACACATGGCAAAGAGTACAAAAAGTGCTCAAGATGTTTATTTAACAAACACTGGTACTAAAGGAGTCATTTCAAGATCACCTTCCAAATCAGGG
Organism: Ameiurus melas; assembly: GCA_012411365.1. NCBI lineage: Eukaryota > Metazoa > Chordata > Actinopteri > Siluriformes > Ictaluridae > Ameiurus > Ameiurus melas. The sequence continues at coordinate 19,760,656 of CM022752.1, forward strand.
CATGATGTTTCAACTTTACTGGACAACAAGACATCGGGACAACAGTGTAAATTGTTAAGTTCAGCAGCTGAGGACAGTGAGGTGCCAAAAGACCCAGAGACTGTAGGGTGTCGTATTAGTGCAAGATCTTATCTTAAACGAAATCCTAGTGAGAAATTGAGCATACCTTCAGCAGACAAATCCACGGCTAAAAGTGAGTCAGAGGTCAGCAAATGTTTCGCGCATGATCAGATCTTTAGAAACTATTCAACATCCATAATATGCAGCACTCAGCAAAGTTGTCAAGACACTACAGGCAGCCATGGGACTATTCATACAGTTTTGGCTTCTACCAACAATGCATCAACATCCTCTGAGGGCAAAGTCAAAATTGCAGCTTTTTCAGAAATATCTGAAAGAAGCCCAAACAATCAGCATGTGCAAACGACTGTTCAACAGCACAAATCACTTCTCTTAACAAAACATGGAGAAAAACAGACTACTGAAACAAACACATCATGTATCTCTGTGGCATCTTCAGATCTGGGTCTACCACTGACCCCCATTTCAACTTCAAACCAAGTTGAATCAATCCAACCCAAATCATGTCTGTCATCAGGCGCCCCCTTGGCCACAGCAAGAGTGATTAGCTCACGGAGTGTATTAGCATACCGGGTATGTCCACAACAACCTTTAAACCAGACAGGTGCATGCAGTAGAGACAGGTCAAAGTATGTAGAAAATCAAACCTCTGCTTCAGATCAATCCGGACAACATATAACCCAACAAGCCCGGTCAAAATCTGAGGAAGTCAAGGTAATCACAACAAGGACTGCTCATATGACCAGTGCTCAGTTTGAGTCACATGGGCCAGTATCCAACTGTCTTACAGAGGAAAATATGAAATGTGCATTGGGCCCTGGTGGAATGCATCACATCAATCAGGATTCATTCACAGGTGAGTTCAAAAACTTATTTAGCCATAATTCTGGTGAGAATGTCCATAAACTGGAGCTGGGGACTGTCAACATTTAATAATTATTATAAATAATAATTTAATAATTACCACATGGTTTGCGAATCCAATCTCTGAGAAATTCATTAATTCAGAGAAAATCATGTAGACGCAATGAATAAATGAACTATGGAACTATGAAGCCGATATAATATTAATGTCTTCATGTGATTGTTTATTTTGCACCAGACAGTTCTTCTACATAATTAGAACTATATTCTATAAATTACTGGTTATGCAGACCCCCAGGGGTCTGTGAAGAATAGCGAGGGGGTCTGCATTGTTTTTTTTTAACCAAGTTACTGAGGTAGAAATCACAGCCCAGCATTATTAAAGTTATTATAATTAGTAATTTCTTAGCACCTGAACAAAAACAATCGGTCTATAAAGAATGTTGAATTCAATCTAATAACAGTTGTTCTGTGCGTGGAAACTACACAAATAAAAAGTTCTAGGACTCCAATAATTATCCGAAACAATTACCACAAACGTTGAGTAGAAATTTCTGTGGAAATTGCTGTATTATACATTGAAAGGGACCTCTCTCTCTCTCTCTCTCTCTCTCTCTCTCTCTCTCTCTCTCTCTATATCTATATATATATATATATATATATATATATATATATATATATATATATATATATATATATCCATAACTATAATTATCAGAACGCAAACTAATGCAATGTAAAAGCGATAAATATTATAGGAAGAAGAAACAAAAAAATTTTGGGGTATTTTGTAAAATGCAACATGTTGGTTGCTTCTTCTTCTTCTTCTTCTTCTTCTTCTTCTTCTCTTGTCTGAAACAGCATGTGGTTAACCATATAACTATTTTCAAGCTAATAATGAGTAAGATAGACATGAAATGTTAGCATGAACCTTTATACAGACAATCCAAAGATACGCTGCATGTCTCCACAAGGTGGAGACAAATGTCAGGCAACTTCTTTCCCATTTACACAATTACAGATAGAACAATTTAGCCCTTGCAATCATGTTTACCAAGCACTAACAATGAACCCCCCCCGCACACACACACAAATACAATACAAATCCCCCCTTGATTTCAAAACAGAAATGATTTTATTAAAATCTCAGAAAAACTTTATCCTTTTAACCACTCATTTTTGCATCATATTTGTCAAATTTGAGGGGTATCTGCAGAAAATCAGGACAGCTGTACATAATGTACATTTATTGCACAACAGCTCCTACTGTGTACCACAATGAAATTTCCTTTCCACCACTTTCTTGGCCTATGTTATAGAGCGTGGTGGTGGAATTTATAGCCTCTTTTACTCCCATAAGACTACTGACTACTACTGAGTTAATTGGTGACATAACTCCAGATTGGTTTATAGTGCATTAGTTTATGTAAGGAATACAGCTCTTGCCAAAATAGCCCATGAATTTCATGTGATATAATCCTATGACATTAGATTTTTTTAACTTATTATATTAATTATCAGACAGTATGTTTGAAATGAATCTTATGTGAAAATTATACTATATGTAAAGAATTAAATTAATGATAATGTGCTGTCATAGGAAAATAATAAACAATGGGGTGGCTTGTTGTTATCTGATGCAAAATGTTCATTATTTTCCTATTGCATTTAATCCCCGATATTGATTATTTTCCAATGATTATAATATTCTACTTAATAAAGAACGGTGTCACATGTTTTCCCTTTATATGAGACAAGCCATAAGTAGACATATTTGAATGTAAGTTCATGAGCCTAGATGAGGAAAAGAGAAAAAGAGAGATTAACCAGTATTTCAGACACCTCAAATGCGGAAATGAGTCAAATTGACCCATAACATTATAGCAGGGTTAAATCACAGCACATTAAAAAAAAATCTGCTTATTATTAGGCTTATAATATTGTGTGGAGCGTCTGCCACACAAGTCACAGTGAATGAGCTGTTTCTTTAGAAGCAATAATGTTAAAACAAGCACTCACATTAACCTCTGATTTACACCTGAAATTATTGTTATAGAAAACCAAACACCTTCTGACCAGGTAGAATTGAGAATTCAACAGTGCTGTGGTAAATGTATGTCAGATAAATTTATGTAATAGTTATTCCGTTCTAATTCATCTGCGGTTTCATTGGGATAACAAATCAAAATGATTGAAGGAAAGAATTTTACACTTTTAATATTATTGCCATAGAATTTCATTGATTATAGAACTAGTTCTAGTTTCAATAAAACGTGTTAATTTCAAGTTGAAAACGATTTCAGTGTCATTATTTTTGCGTTGATCACGATGCTAGCCTTTTGAACTGTTATTCAGATCATTCATAATCACACTTCTAATGGTAAAGAAATCCATGTACACTGGAATAACAAGGTACAGACTGTGTTAAATCAGCACACTTTTAGTAAAGTGGGAATGTCAAGTTGATTTGTTTATTCTGTCTTCCTTTGTAGTCGATAGTTTTCATAGTCTTTTAACTCGACGCGCTCCTATACTGACCTCTTCCGGATCATTCACAGTCATTCAATATCAGAATCTTGTTTTAAGAAAAACATTTAATCCTTTTAAGTCCTAAGAGCGTTGACTTGACGTGTGGCAGTTCCTCGGAGATTCCCTGTGCATAGGTCAGAGGCCACATGAATTAGTCACAGAAACAAAAATAAGTAAGGTCAAAGGATGATCAGAAGAGCTTAGAATAAACAAAACCTCTCCTTTTTTATTCCTGATAAGCCTGATGAATTAAAGTATTCTTAAGTCTTATTGCTCTTTTTAGTCCCTCTAAATCTGTGAGGAGAAGTTTTTATTTCTGCACCAGCCTCCTCCATAGCCTTTTAACTAACCTCCTTTAAGTAAGTTTGATCTATTAGATATTATCTAGAAGTGGGCAGAGGCTCCAGCATGGAGGTCTCAAATGATCACTGGCCTTAGGCTTGGGAGGGGGCTTTTTTTTTGGTCTCCATTACAAATGACCGACATGACCTGAGCCTCTACTTAGCTCACAGAGGCAAGTGCAAGAGTTCAGCCAAAGCAATCATGACCTGGAAGATCTGAGCAAATAATTATTCATATATCTGCACGGCTGAATTCTGAAATCCGATTGGTCAGAAAGGTGTAGTTTCAATTGTAATTCAAATCAAGGGTTTATATTAATGCATGCATCCTAAATCATTACCGCTCCTTCACAGGGACTTGTACGGACGATGCTCCAAATAAATCGAATCCAAGTCTAAAAATAAATCATATAAAGCACGTCTTTCTTTAATTAATGAATGTATGTAAACTCTGGAAACGTGCTGTGGTAAAAATGGTCTAAAGCATATCACACCACCCTGCCCACCCGTTTTTCATTCCTTTTCAGTTGAATGATGTAAATTGTTTGTTTTGTTGTTGTTGTTGTTGTTTTTATATTTGTCGTGTTTCTTCTTCTTATTATTATTATACTATGCTTTATCATATTTTCTGTGTGTAGAATATGTTCAAATGTTTAAGGAAACATTAAGACAACAAAAGTGTCCATCTCTACTGTTAATCACTTCTCTTTTTTCAGTAGCCAGCCTTCTCTGTCTGTGAAGTACATTTTTCTCCTGGATGAAGGAGGTGATAAAAACAAGATACTTAAACCGCAACATGCCTTGGCTCTAGCTAAGTGAAAGCATTTGGGTTTATGGAATTCAATCTCTGGAGTTTATGCACTGATACGTCAGGGAGCCTGCAAAGCAAGCAGAGGCCAAGCTTCGGCTACAGAACTTTGAAAGATTTGAAACAACTGGAATTAATTTATTCTCTCATTAGGGCCTCCGGTCAGCTGTTCTCCCCAAAGCTTCAACTTCCAGTGGGAGTCTGGGACAGGAAGACAGAAGTGGAGCCCCCTGGAAATTACGAGCAGAGGAGGAGATAGAACAGAATGGATGGGGACATGGGAAACGAACAGCACATGGACACAACAGGAGGAGGATACCATGGAAAACAAAAGAGAGGTATGTGAAAAGAGAGAGGAGCACCCGTAGAGTCGATGACATAACTATAGAAGTTATGTCAATGACTTCTTGGCACAGTCAGATTATTAAAATGACCTGAGTGTTGTTGACGCCTTTTAGGCTGCCAGATTTCTCTTGAATAGAAGTGTCCAAGATGTTGTTTTATCCCCATATATCATTAGGGATGATACTGTTCATTAATTAACAGTGTCATGTTTATGGATTTTATTTTGCCCACAGATGGTATTCCATATTTTAAAAATATATATTTACAACCCAAAAGATGAAAATATGGTCCTTGCTAAAGCCAATATTGCATGAGAAAAATCTACTTAAGTAGTAACTCAGACACACCTTTGTGTTCAGCAAACTCCGCCCCAAAACTCACGTCACAACTAGTGGCATAATTCTGTAGTTACAGTATATCTGAGGTCTGAATACCATTGTGCACAATTTTTGGTATTAACTCATTAATACACATGATTAGCACATTTGCCTGGGTTTTAGGTTCAAATCTCACCCCTGCCCTGCGTGTATAGAGTTTGCATGTTCTCCCGATACTTCAGGGGTTTCCTCCGGGTACTCCGGTTTCCTCCCCCGGTCCAAAGACATGCAATGTAGGTAGATAGTTATTTCTGAATTGTCTGTAGTGTGTGAATGGGTGTGTGATTGTGCCTTGCAATGGGTACTTACAGTGTGTTACTTGCCCTGCAATGGTATTAATGCAAAGCATTTAATGCAAAGCATTAAAACCATTACAAATTCTACGAAGGTTTCTATTGTTGTTGTTGTTGTTGTTTTCAGCAGAGGAATATTAAGACTATTTTGATTATTTTGCTAATTTATAAAAAAAAATTATGCTCAAAATATGCTAAAAAAATTGGCACTAGAGAATTTCAAAATTGTAAAAAATAAAATTTAAAGAAAAAGAACAAATAAAACACTTGCTAGCAAACTCGCTTAACTACACAAGATAATAGTTAGCCTAACGATAGCTAGTCTGCAAACTTGGCTACTGGATTTAATGTTAGCTAGCCAGTTAATGGGTTTGAATTAAAGAACATAACAGGATGCCATAATGTTAGCTAACTGGCTAGAAATTGGTTGCAGTTACTTATAGGTTACTTTAGGTAGTCAAGCAGCAGCTAGTCTTAGAGTTGCTGGAAATGTAACTAAATCCAAATCTGCTTAACTTTAGCACAGTTCTATATTTAGGTAGCTTAGTTAGCTCTGCCAAGTTGGTGTGTGTTTAAAGGTATAAATGGCAGGCAAGGTTTGTTACGGACCAAGTGACACAGTGCTCCTCTTTTTAGACTATTTACTCTATAAAGTGAATAAAATCACATTTTGAGATTTGCTGACATTCTTCAATCTGTATTTTGTGTTTTCACATATCTGTGTTTCAAGCAGGAGGCAAAATGCTTTGAAAGCTACCACATAGCAGTGAAACAACATCCGGACCTATCCGCATCCCAACACATGACTAATGCCAATGCGGCATCACCTGAGCTTGTTTCCATCAGCGATACACCGGCAATCTGTGGAGTAACCAACCCTTCACCTGAAAGCAAATGTCTCCCCAACAAAGATCATGTTAGAGAAAACAGTTCTAGTGTTGATGTGGCTCCAAAACAAATTGACCAAAGTAGTGCAAAAGTGAAGGAGCATGTTCCTCTCGGAAGTTGTGAAAGGCTTACGGCTTTATCCAGAGGACCGGGTGATGTGAAGCATCTCTTGGCGCATCCTCTTTTGGTGAATACCATTCAGAAGGAGGTCCAAAAAGAGACACAAAGCAAAAACTCTGCACGGCAACTGACTCATTCAACAATACCACAAGCACAAAGGCCATCGCCTGAGCGAGAAACAGATGGAACAGCACAAATCAGCGTGCTGAACGAACCCTGCGTGACATTGCCTTGCAACACGGTACACTGCCAGATAATAAAAACCACACCAGCATACACACGTCTTTCATGTTCAAAGCAGACTAACAACTCTTGCATACATCCAAATCGAACATGCATATCCAGCATGAACAGTAACCCTACAGAGCCTAATGCTTCACACAGCTACATGGAGGAGGAGGAGGAGGAGGAGGAGGAGAGGTCCAGCAGCAGCGACGATGAGGGAAAACTAGTTATTGAACTTGAGTGAAACCATATGCTGATGAGACAAAACGTGGTGGCAAAACATATTAACAAACTACAACCATGACAGGAAAACACAAAAGCATTCAATCAAAACAGAAATGGAAGGTCCTTATTGAGTGTCGCATGCTCGCTGCTCATTGGCTACACTGCATGACAGTATGAGATACAATTGTATACATTGTACTCTGCGATGGTCTGGCATCCCATCTCAGGTGTATTCCCATCATGGGCACGTTTACACTTCCAGTTTAGGCCACACCCACTTTGGGTTTAAATCCAAATACCGATACAAATCTCAGACAGATTGCAACACAAAAGGACCATCTATTTCTGTTTTTAGATTGTGTGTTTCTGAATGTGCTGTTGTGCATTTTTGGTTTGTTAATGTATTTTGCACCTACAGGCCATGCTTTCTACCAGTGAAACACCTGGCTACATTTTTATCCAAGCTAGCACCAAACTTTTACAATGCTGAACATGATGTGCAGCAAACACAAAGTAATGCACTTACCAAACTTACAAGACATGATTAAAATGTTCTCACAGAAAACAGGGAGTGAATGCATGAAGCTGCATTCTCACAGTCAGTGGAGTTCTACAGGGTTCAGTGATAAGCACAGTGAGGATTTCAGGCGTTAGGAGATTTAACAGACAAGAGGTTTAGCCTTTGACAAAGCCATAACTGTAAACACAACGAGTCGTTATTGCCATCTTTTCCCTTCATTCTGCTTCGTTTATCAGGCTGCTGTTAATGTCAGTCATTTCTAAGCAAATGTTTGACTGATAAGTGTAAACCCTTTACCTCTTGTCACTTAACTAATAAAATTACAAACTGTTGAAAGACCACTTCAGATATGTTGTTAAATTGCTATTCTCATACAATATTAGATGAACTTCGTAAGTAAAAGTGTTCTAATACTTTCACTTAGTTAAGCTAAAGCCTTGGGAGACCAGATAGAGCTCCATCCTTCATCTAAAATTCATGGTGACCTCGGTGGAGTGCCTTTTAGAAAGTGTCGTTCATCATCATCTAGACACAAAGGCAATGGGGAGCTATCTCCACTGTCATAAGAAAACAATTTCACTGTGCTCTACTGTATATGTGACTAATAAAGACTCTTTATTCATTATTATTATTATTATTATTATTATTATTATTATTATTATTATTATTATTATTATTATCATCTCATATGCTGCAAATAGAGTTACTTAAATACATGCCAAAAGAAAAGGACAAAGGAACAAGTGAACTGAGCTTCTTTTAAAAACATGGCTTGAAAAAAAACAGCAACATGTTTAAACCCACACACAGGAAATATAAGTATACCATATGGCCAAAAATATGTGGACACCTGACCATCACACCAATTGGTCGTTTTTCCCAAAACTGTTGCCACAAAGTTGAAAAAACACAATTGTATAGGATGTCTTTGTATACTGTATCACTGTAACAATTTCGCTTCACAAGAACTAAAAGGCCCAAACCTGTTCCAGCATGACAATGCTCCTGAGCACACAGCAAGCTCCATGAAGACATGGTTTGCCAAGTTTGGAGTGGAAGAACTCCAAGAAGTGTGCTGCACAGAGCCCTGACCTCAACCCCACTAAACACTTTTGAGATGAATGAGAACATCGACTGCACCCCAGGCCTCCTCAACCAACATCAGTGCCTGACCTCATTAATGTTCTTGTGACTGAATGAACACAAATCCCCACAACCATGCTCCAAAATCTAGTGGAAAGCCTTCCAAGAAGAATGGAGGTTATTATAACAGCAAAAGCGGAATAAATCTGGAACTGGATTTTCATCTAACACAACCCGGTGTGATGGTCAGGTGTCCATATATTTTTGGCAACATAGTATATGGTGGTGTGGTGATTTATGTATCAAAATATAAAATTGCTTGTTAAATTGGTTGCTAAATTTTAGGTTTGTACTGCAGCTGGACAAGTGTTGTGTCTGCACCACAAATTCAGGTCCTAATGTCACAATATGTGAGTTGTTTTTAGCTAAGATGACTTCAACATTTATTTATTTGACCATTTATTCATTTGACTGATCCAAAGAACTCTTGAAGAACCATTTACAAAAAGAATGTTATACTCTTTGGGGGGAAAATTGTTACTCAAAAGTTATTTAGATGTTACTGGTTCTAGCTTTCCAAAGGGCATCTATTTAATTTTTTTAAAGATAAAAAAAGCCTCATACTTTTTTATCTTTTGCACAAAGTAAGCCTTCACACTAGAAGATTCATTTGATTATTAGATGTATTAATTTGACTAAGGCTTTTATACAAATAAAAATAGAATTAAAAGATTTAAATCTACAACTCTTAATGGTTCTTCAATTTGTGAACAACATATTACAAAACTGTAAAAAAAAAAAAAAAAAAAGAAAGAAATGATAATTATTAGAATGAATGCATTAGGATAGATAGATAGATAGATAGATAGATAGATAGATAGATAGATAGATAATAGATAGATAGATAGATAGATAGATAGATAGATAGATAGATAGATAGATAGATAGATAGATAGATAGATAGATAGATAGATATGTTCTGATGAAATAGTGTTTTATATGGATAAATCAGTATTGACAAGCTGGATTGAAACCGAGTTAAGGCTGCTGAGCATAACATAGTATTACATTTAAGTATTTCATCCAAGTTATTGATGTAGGGGCAAGCTTATGAAGAGGGTTAAAATATAATCTGTGAATAACAAAGACTGACATCCACTGCAAGAAATATAAGTAAAGAATAAAACTAAGCTGTGATGTGAAGCCAGGGCAAGGTGGGCTCAGGAATAAAAAGAGGGGTGTCTTCATGAGATTTATGGACTGATCATCAGGCTTGATGTTCCATTTTTTTTGTATTGTACTGCATTGGTTTGTTGACATGCCAGCGCATCTGCAGACCATGTGACAAGTTTAAGGTTTAATCTTTTTTGGCAGTGCTGTGAGGCGAACCCCTAAGCCACACATGTGCTTTTCTATTTCGTTAACTGTAAAAATATTTACTGCTCTTTTTTCTGAAGCTTATGAACTCTCTAACTGCACTCATACCACAAGGTTGTTGAATTTTGGATTCTGAATGGTGTTGATTATTTGTCTATATGAACAGCTCTGACAGTAGTGCAGCTGCAAATCATCGGTTCATATTAATACGCTTGATCATTTAGGTAGTGACAGCTCATTCACAGAGGTTTTCGGAATACAAGTGGATTTAAAACCTCGTCGATATCGTGATATTGTGAAGGTTGACAGAGGGAGATGTTTATTTTGCATTTTTGGAAATAGTCTCCAGTGTTAGCACTTTGAAACAATCTGTGATGCAGGAAAGTCTTCAGGACGGCAGAGTTTACACTTTCCGTTTTTCTCTGTAACATGACAAGCTGCATTTTTTTTTCTTTTTAACATCAAGAGAGAGAAAGGAGAGACTAATAATGGAACTGTATGTAGCTCCTGCAATGTAAGTAATAACAGGAACTAACTTGTTTCATGGACATTGTACAACATTAAATGTAGCTATAAATTGATAAATAGTATCATGATTTTGTACTCAACAAAAAATTACAAACATTGGGAAATTGCCATGGTAAAAGTAGAATAAAAACCTTCAGCATGTGCGCTTATAGAAAAATAACTAGCTTCGGGGTAGTACCAGTAACCTTGCTTTGCATTAGTCTGCATTGCACCACCTCATCTTCCATAATTTTCCTATTACAACACACTTCCCAATCCCATTAGATTAATTCCTTAACAGATAACATATCAGTATTTACTCATAATTGGCAGTGAAATATGAATAATAGTAATTAAAGTTAAACTGAAACATCTGCACACAAATTATAAATTGCGGTAAAACTGGGATTTCTGAGAAGAAAGGTCTTCTTTCATGCTAACAGTGTTAGAATGGTGCTGCTGAATTTACGTGTTATTATAAGGTTCTCTAATAGCTGAATGTAAATGACCACTGCTGGCAGGCCAGACAATAAGCTTTCCAGTTTCCTTGTCTGCCAGTTTTGGTAAGATACCAAAGCTTTGCACTGTACTTAAAGAGACTTTGATTGTCACAGGTAATATTTGGCCTAATATTGATATTACTCACCCATTTTGATTTACTTTTACTAATAACAAAACAGTTATTTCAAGTTTCTACAGCTAAGTATAATGCACCTCATCTTGCACATATTGAACTATGAATGCTGATTAACTAACAAACTGTGTATCCTTCACATGTGAACACAGAACCTCTCACACTTATCCACATCTGCAGTGTGATTGATGCATTTGTAAGCCATTAGTGTTTGTTATTTGGGATTTGGTGGTTCAAAGAGGAACGGTGAAAAACAAAGCGGGTGAACGCTATTATACAGGCATTTGTTTTCATCCCATCGTTTGGTTTTCATGTGTTTTCATCCCGTCAGTTTTCCTAAGTCAAATAAAATCATTTTGATAAGAAACAGGGTCCTCTTCTGAATCTGGAATTTTGTTTGTGCTCGATAAAGTAAATCTGTCCAAAGTAGAGACTCCACACAACCCCAGAAAAAGATATTATTTTCAGTTTGCAGGATCTTTATTGTTATCTTATGTCCAACTTCAAAACAATTCAGCCTAGGTTGTTGAACACAAAAGTTGTATACAGTACAAACAAGTATAAATACAATCTGAAATGTAAGGACGGGATATTTTGCGACAGACAACCGTGGTCTGGAGTCCAAGAAAACAAAACTGGCTGTGCTCTCTGGGTGGGAGGGAAGGGCATATTCCTTCTCCCCTGTCAATCATAGCAACACCATGTATGTGAGCTCATTTTTGCAGAAGAGGGTGGATAGCAGCTGACCTGCCATATGGAACCAGTGGCACTGAGCATGCATTAACAGTGCCAGAGGGTCTTGCTACAACCTTAGTCACTGAGAAGGCCTGTATGTTTTTGGTTACGTTTTTGGTTAAGGAAAAGCGGTACTCTTGTGGACCCTGGAGGAGTTGTGACAGGCTGTAATACCACAGCAGGTTAACATCTACCTGTGTAATCAACACAGCATGAGTAGCAGTTTGATGCTACGGTAAAGATGTGGGAATGTCAAACGTCTCAGGAGAAGCACTATTAGCCTTCCCTGATTGGTAGCTGTCATGTGAAAGGGGGGAGCTAGCTAGTGAGTGAGAATTGGCAAAAACAAAATTGGAAGAGAATGGGGTTAAAATAAACCCACCATCTGAGGAAATATCCTTTGAAAGAATGGAGTCCAGTACAGATCCAGAGACATGTAGACGCTATGCCAATATGCATTGAGGTGCATTAACACACTTTATATCGTTTTTAATTGTTATTTCAATGCGTGATTTAGGAAATATACATATATATCAAAGGATTCTGAGTTCTGAACCACTGTACCAGCTCCTCAAACATCAGAACTTTCCTATATTACTCCTTGCATGTCCATCAGCATAAGGACATGCAAGATAAAAAAAAAATGCTGAATTGTGGAGAGTTCATCCTATGATCCCAATAATAAATGTTCAATAAATTGCTTAATTCCTGCCCCTATGTTGAAAAAAGAAAAAGGAGCCAAGTCATACTAGCAGGAGTCAAACCCAGCAAATCTTCCCATGAGCCTGCTGCCAATTTAGAGCTTTTAAAGGTTTTAGGGATGCAGGTTTTGTGCACCTTCTGCAAAGTTCAAGAAAATATTGACTAGACGTAGAGACGAGTGCAAAGGTTTGCCAACAAAGCACTTAATGCAGGGTAGGGTTTTACAGATATTCCTTCATTATTAAAAAGTACAAAAGAATTTGATACAATATTGCACATATAATATTTTAAGTGAAGAAATCAAAATAGAATCAATAATATGTCAACAAGGGAGTGTGTTAATAGAGATAAGTGGTTTAGATTTAGAGTTAGTTCTTGAAATTTTTACTCTCTAATCACATAAATGAAATAAAAAAAATCAAAATAAAGAAACTGTGAAATAGAGGTACATCAAAAATTTCATTCACCAAGGAAAAAAGAGAATGTAAACTTCAAGCTAACCTGATCCGTCGTGGAATGGACTCCACAAGACCTCTGAAGGTGTGCTGTGGTATCTGGAACCAGAACGTTAGCAGCAGGTCCTTTAAGTCCAGTAAGTTGCGAGGTCCTCCATGGATCGGACTTGTTTGTCCAGAACAACCCACAGATGTTGATCTGATTGAGATCTGACGAATCTGGAGATCAATTCAAAAGTTTAAACTCTTTGTCTTGTTCTGCAAACCATTCTTGAACAATTTTTGCAGTGTGGCAGAGAGTATTATCCTGCTGAAATTAGGGAATACTATTGCCATGAAGGTGTCAAAGTAACATCCACATGAATGCCAGAACCCACGGTTTGCCAGCAGAACATTGCCCAGAGCATCACACTTCCTCTGCTGGCTTGTCTTCTTCCCATAGTGCATCCTGTTGCCATCTCTTCCTCATGTAAGCGACGCACATGCAACCAACTGTCCACACAATGTAAAAGAAAACATGATTCATCAGACCAGCCCACTGTCTTCCAGTTCTGATGCTCATGTGACCAATGTAAGCGCTTTCAGCAGTGGATTGGGAACTAGCATGACCGGTCTGCAGCTACACAGCCACATACGCAGCAAGCTGTGATGCACTGAGTGTTCTGACACCTTTCTATCAGAGCAAGCATTAACTTTTCCAGCAATTTCAGCAAAGACTTGATTATGAGACATCATAATTTTGCTCAGATCCTTACTCTTGCCAATTTTTCCTGCTTCCTACACATCATGATTGTTCCCTTACTGCCTAATCTATCTATCTATCTATCTATCTATCTATCTATCTATCTATCTATCTATCTATCTATCTATCTATCTATCTATCTATCTATCTATCTATTATCTATCTATCTATCTATCTATCTATCTTTCTTTCTATCTATCTATCTATCTATCTATCTATCTATCTATCTATCTATCTATCTATCTATCTATTCAAAAGATTATACAAAAAAAAAAGAAGTTACCAAAGTACTAAAGCTAAGCATAATTAATTCCACACCAAACATCCAGCAAATGTAATACAAGCAGGTTTCTGATTTCCACTGGCACTCATGTAGCATGTGTTTTCGTTTTCCCCCCAGCTGCGGTTATGGACAGACAGACACCTGGGATTATCTCAGGCAGTCTGCTGCTACCGACATGACTGCCAATACAAGATTCCTGCTGTCCGCTCCCGTTCGGCACAGCAGGAGACCTCTGGGAGCCCCATTCCAGGGGCACGAACAGGAAAAACACAGGCCTAAGAATTATATGGTCCAAACCGCACCAAGATAGCCATCAGCAGGCCATCCAAACCCCAGTGGTCTGGGTGATTATGTAGGGCAGCAGTGCTATTGGATTTAAACACGGAACACTTTTCTTTGTAATTTCATAATTTATGAATCAGCACTCACTGGCTCCTTTACTGGTACTTGAGGTCACTGTTTTAGCAGAGTGTTTCTGGTTTTGTCTGTTAGCTCCTTTGTGTCTCATCTGTCTTAACGAGATATAGAAATTCAAGATCATGAGTGTACTGATTTCCTGATTTAAAAAAATGTTTAGAAACACTTTCTATTAAGCCCATAATGATTAATCATTGTAACTGTGCTAATTCTTTGTAATTTTATAATGATTCCTTGTAAAAAATAAAAAAATAAAAAATAATTCTAAACTCTAATATACCACAACTCTGCTGAATGAATCACAGCCCTGGCTGTGGCTCCAACTGTAACATAAATCACACATCTAGCAGTAGCAGTTAAATCTGTGTTGCTGCTCATCCTATCATTAGTAGTAGTAGTAGTAGTAGCATGGGCGTAACCACGCACTCTTTGCGGGGGGTGTCCCCCAATTGTGGAGGAAATACCAATCTGCCCCCCCCCCCAATATAGAGGAGAAAATATTTTCTATATGCCCCGCTTTAATTTTCCCTGCCAACGGATCTGTCTTTTCTTCATCTATTGTATTTATTTTATTTATCTATTTATTTATGTCTATTCTTTTTTAATACATTTCCGTTTGTTAAGGAAAATCGGTGTGTCCCCCCCGCTCCAATTGTACACTTTGGTTTCGCCCAGACGCAACGAAAGTTGGTTGATATATTTTAACCGCTCAGTTCCTAAGAAATGGAGACAGCGGCCAAGTGTAGAAAAGTGCAGCAGAACATACGAGTTTTTTTCTGGCGCGAGAAGGGGTAGCGTCTGTGGGGGGCGGGGGTCTAGCGCTTGGACCCCCCCAATGTCCATACCATGGTTACGCCCTTGAGTAGTATTAGTAAGTGGTAAGTGGCGCACCCGGGCCGGGAATTGAACCGCCAACCCTGTGATTAGTGGACAACCCTCTCTACCACCTGCACCACAGCCGCCCGTAGTAGTAGTAGTAGTAGTATGGAAGAAACACAAAAGAACTGTCAATCTCCCTCAGCCTGGGGCTCCATGCAAGATCTCACCTCATGGAATTGCAATGATCATGAGAACAGTGAGGAATCATCCCAGAACTACACGGGAGGATCTTGTCAATGATCTCAAGGCAGCTGGGACCATAGTCACCAAGAAAACAATTGGTAACACACTATGCTGTGAAGGACTGAAATCCTGCAGCATCCACAAGGTCCCCCTGCTCAAGAAAGCACAGATACATGCCCGTCTGAAGTTTGCCAATGAACATCTGAATGATTCAGAGGACAACTGGGTGAAAGTGTTGTGGTCAGATGAGACCAAAATGGAGCTCTTTGGCATCAATTCAACTCGCCGTGTTTGGAGGAGGAGGAATGCTGCCTATGACCCCAAGAACACCATCCCCACTGTCAAACATGGAGGTGGAAACGTTATGCTTTGGGGGTGTTTTTCTGCTAAGGGGGCAGGACAACTTCACCGTATCAAAGGGACAATGGACGGGGCCATATACCGTCAAATCTTGGGTGAGAATCTCCTTTTAGAGACTGAATTAGAGACTGATCATTTCTTTGTTAGTGGGCAAATGTACAAAATCAGCAGGGGATCAAATACTTTTTCCCTCACTGTATCTATCTATCTAACCTAATACATTATCGTTTCTATAGTAACAACTCGTTCAAAAGGACTTGTACGGCCGACATACCATATAATTTAAGCCTAATAATATACGTAGTAAGAAATTGTGTTGTTCTTCAACAAAGAAAAATGTGTGTTTTCATATTTTGAAGTTTTCTGTAATAAGACATTTATTTATCATTTATGGAAGGAGTCGGGTGGCCGAGAAGTGCCAAACAAATCTGAAAACAAAACAACGAATTATAAACAAAATATCAAGTCAGAAAACACAAGCACAAGTCAGACAACATGGAGAAGGTAGGTATAGTTAGGAACCATTACCAATTCACAAATAACTATAAGTACAGTTTTAATCATTTATGAATATGCACCTCATAAAAAGTACTAATGAAATTTCTTACAGATTAGTCAGTTCTAAAACTCATGAGTACTAAACAGAAAATAATAGATGGGGTTGATGAGAAGAAAAAGATTAGGGTCTCAGTGGTGGTCTAAAGTCCAGGTGGGGTTTGTCTTCAAGGATCCAGTCAGGAGCTGTCTAACAATAAGTGAAGGAAAGCCACGTCCACCCCATAATTGGATCAGACCCATCTAACTGAAATTGGCCTCAGGGGAGAAGGGTGTGAGACCTTGTCAGCGAGTGCTGAGGAGTCGTGTTACAGCAAACAAATGATTCAAAGAGACTGGTTATTATCCTTTTCCATCCTTGGGTGAGGGTCTCCGTACATGATCTCTCCTTGCAAGACTGAAATGTTATAATATGGTCCGAGTAAGAAGCTGCATTGCTGCATATAGTTAAAGGGTCACCACACATTGGGAAAACACTCAGCATTACCTCCTAGGGAGCAATAAGCAGCGGGCCATACATCACTTTGACGGTTCACAAGCAAAGTGTCATTCACAGTGGTCACATGAAGGGTTCTAGGTTTCGTCTGGCCTCTGTGGTTGTTTGCCTTCCTGTTGCAGTGAGAATATGGACTGAACCAAATATAGTCTTAGCTCAAAGGCAAGCTCTTCAACTCAGGAAGTCCTTTCCTGTGGAACATCTCCTGGCTTGGAGGGATAACCTCAACATAAAAGGAAATGCATGACAGAGCTAGATAACGATAAAGATATAGATATTCCTGGTAATTTAGTTTCATGAAGTTGTGATTATGTCAGGAATTTTACTCAATTCTGAATACAAAATGCATATCATTAATTGTGAAGTGACATTTTTCACTGTTGACCTACTGCTGCTCAAACTGTTCGCACACAAAGTTAAAAGATTTTAAAAAACACATTAAGTGTTAATTTGACACTTTATTCTCAGTATATTTAATCATTGTTTGCCCTTTTTTCTCTTTCAGCAGAAAATTTTTCAGCAGAGGCCATTTCCCAAATATATAGTTACCTGATTTTAACTGTATACTTAAATTAATGTTGGCTATGTTGAAAAGACATTCATCAGAGCGTTTTCAAGTGGGAAAATCGAGTCAAGACAAGTGCACTGGGAAGAAGAAACCTTCTGACTAATCTAAATCAAGAATTTGACAGCTCTGTAATGTACAGAGATTTAACCCTTGTGCCATATTCTTGATCTAAAGCTGAAGATGATGTTACAAAACAATGCAGATAGTGTGATTTTATGATTTTTATTCATACATTATTTATTCTCTTCTCTCTCTCTCTCTCTCTCTCTCTCTCTCTCTCTCTCTCTGTCTCTCTCTCTCTCTTATATCTGTCTAACTCCGTAAAGAATTACCCACTTTACTGTTGCTCCGTTATGGCAATAATTCAATGAAACAATAGATAATGACCATGACAGGCCCACCAGAGATTTCAATAACATACCCCATGTTCACATACTTAAGGATGTGCCTCATATTTCGCGATACAAGCTATTAAAATTCCCATTCATTGTCACTGAGAAATGGTCTGCCTACAAAAATGGTAAGGGTGCACTTATATAGCGCTTTTATCCAAAGCGCTTTACACTGTGTCTCATTCACACACACACACACACTCACACACCAATGGTAGCAGATGCAAGGCACTAGCTTGCCATCGGGAGCAGCTTGGGGTTCAGTGTCTTGCCCAAGGACACTTTGGCATGTGGAGTCACCCGGGCTGGGAATCGAACCGCCAACCCTACGATTAGAGGGCAACCCACTCTACCAACTGCACCACTGCCGACTCACAGAAATGTGCATTACGGTGCCAAAAAAGTTGAAGCTAAAAAAAAAAAGTCAAACTATAGTCTGTGTGTGGTCATTAGCTGTGTGTTGAAAGGTCACAAGATAACAGCACCTGATATTTCTTTCATACACAGATTAAACTTAAACAGAGCTTCCGTTCTTCTCGTGTATCTCATCAAACAACGTGTTACTGGGATTTTTTTTCGAGCATCTAAATTTGAAGGGTAAAAGTACTATACCATGAGATACAACAGAAAATAAAAGAACACAATGATTAAAGTTTTATGGGAGACACCGGAATACACACATAACAAATACAAATAGCATCTGCTCATATCCTGTCCATGGGTTATTGTTCTCTTTCCTACAATTACTTCCATCCATCCATTTTCAATACCACTTACAGTGAGGGAAAGAAGTATTTGATCCCCTGCTGATTTTGTACATTTGCCCACTGACAAAGAAATGATCAGTCTATAATTTTAATGGTAGGTTTATTTGAACAGTGAGAGACAGAATAACAACAAAAGAATCCAGAAAAACGCATGTATGTCAAAAATGTTATAAATTGATTTGCATTTTAATGAGGGAAATAAGTATTTGACCCCTCTGCAAAACATAACTTAGTACTTGGTGGCAAAACCCTTGTTGGCAATCACAGAGGTCAGACGTTTCTTGTAGTTGGCCACCAGGTTTGCACACATCTCAGGAGGGATTTTGTCCCACTCCTCTTTGCAGATCTTCTCCAAGTCATTAAGGTTTCGAGGCTGACGTTTGGCAACTCAAACCTTCAGCTCCCTCCACAGATTTTCTATGGGATTAAGGTCTGGAGACTGGCTAGGACACTTCAGGACCTTAATGTGCTTCTTCTTGAGCCACTCCTTTGTTGCCTTGGCCTTGTGTTTTGGGTCATTGTCATGCTGGAATACCCATCCATGACCCATTTTCAATGCCCTGGCTGAGGGAAGGAGGTTCTCACCCAAGATTTGACGGTACATGGGGGCCATGTCCATTGTCCCTTTGATACGGTGAAGTTGTCCTGCCCCCTTAGCAGAAAAACACCCCAGAAAAAGGATTTAAACTTCCAACCATCCCTACAATTAATTCAATAATCTATTCAACCTGTAATTTATTTAACTTTAATAACTGCTCCGTCCTGGCCTGGGTCCCCATATGGGAGCCCATATGGGAACACTGGATGTGAGGCAGGAGCACACCCACACTTACAGGAACTAAGCAAGAATGAATGAGTAGTTAATTAACACTTATCCTATTTCTATTATGAAGAACTACTAGTTACTTACTCAGTATGTTAGCAGGATATTAATTAATTTTCAGGATATTCACTGTTAACTAAGTAGTAATTAGTAAGTTTTCCATTTCTTCTCTTTTGTGCTGCTGGGATAGAATCTGATTTTGTGAAAAACAAACAAAAATAATCTTATTAACAATTACAGATATTTACATACTAGTTTTAATAGAAAGGGACTATAATACTTTTAGGGGCATCTGAACGGTTCACATGTAACATTGCTACCTCAGTGAGAGTCTTGCTGAGATACGCTGCCCTCAATGTGCCCCATGCTGGAGGGGCAGCGGGGCGCCAGCATACTTGTTTTTTCAGGATTAATTTCCCAACTGGATCAAGCAGGAATGGAGATTTTAATCTTGTGCTTTGCATTCCCATAATACACAATGTAACGTCTACCACCCATCCAGCCTCTTCCATTCCTCTGACTTCCTCGTGTTATCTCTACAAACAGTACACTCTAAAAAAATCCTGTAAAATTTACCATAAAAACTGGCAGCTGTAGTTGCCAGAAATATACCAGAAATGTTCTTCTGTTTACGGTATGCTTAAAAGTGAACTGCAAAATTTACAGTTAAAGCTGGCAGATGTGGTTGCCAGATAAATGTACTTAGTGTAAAAGAAATGTTGTAAATATAACAAGAACACCCAGAACTGGTATGAAAAGCAAATGCACTTTTTAATTTAAATTCCACAAACGTTGTAAATAAATACTTCGGACAACCATATTCTTCGCCTTAAAACAGCAGCACAAGAATGTACTCCATGTTGGCTTCAAATTGCAAACAACCATTTTGAACAATTACAATCTTTACCAGAAAGCAACACATTCAATAACCTGAACAAGAGACACCATTCTATTAACAGAATGTATTAATCATCAACCAATATACAGCTTTTTACAATTACAGAGGCTCAAAACAAAACTTTTTGTAGGAAAACGTGTAAATTGAAAGGTCATGAAAAGCATAACCATATGAACATTATATTTCTCAGATATAAAAATCACTTAAAATAAAAAATTAAAATTGCTAATAATTTATTCCATTCAAGATACAAAACCTTTCTTCATCAGAAGAGACATTTAAGTAAAAAATATTTATAGTAGTAAATTATGCTCTTTTGCACAAACAAAGCACTCGTGACGCTTCATAAACTGGGGTTAATCCTCTGGGGTCACATGGATTAGTTTAATGATGTCATTACTACCTTTCTGGACGTTGAAAGTGCTAGTTGTGTAGCCTGTCAATGGAGGGACAGAAAGCTCTCAGGTTTCATTAAAAATATCTCTATTTGTGCTCCAAAGTTAAACAAAAGTCTTACGGGTTCGGAACGACATGAGGGTGAGTAATTAATGACAGAATTGACATTTTTGGGTGAAGTAACCTGTTAACATGAACTAAGAATGAATAATACTTTTATAGCATTTATTAATCTTAGTTACTGCACTGTGAACTAACATGATCAAACAATGAAATACTTTATTTTTCTTACAAAAACAAAGATTAAATACTGTTACAAATGTAATTCCCATTGTTAGTTCAAGTTAGTTCAACTTAAAGTTAACAAATGTGACCCAACTGTAAAGCGTTACCACAATTTCATGTAAAAGAAATGTTTTATACCTACGTTTGCATGAACTCCGCTGTAGATCCCAGTTCCAAAGGGTAATAAATGTTAAAACAGTAGTAACTGCCAAATATCATGCACATTGCTGAGATGAATGTAGAAAAGTGCTGAGTTCTAATCTTTTGGTCGATGCTCAGCATGAATAGTTTTGATGTGTACCACACACGCACACATACTTAGTTAACAGACTACCAAGGTTTTGGCATAGGATCTATACAGGAGGTATTACAGAGCTGGAGCACTTTCTGTAGTCTGAGGAAGAGCGAGTATAGATGCTCTAGGACACCACATAGCTGGCTGACACAGGTCTTCTGCACCCTGGGGCTGATTCCATCAGGGCCTACAGCCTTGCTTGTTCAGAGTTCTCCCAACTGCTCTCCTTAGTCAGCTGTAATAGTAGTAGTTGTGGTGAGGTTGAGAGAAGGGGAAGGTGCAGGATTGTTAAACCCTTTCTTATACACGGTTTGTTATTGGGCAAAGAGCAGGCTGCCTTTCCGGAAATCATATTTTCCACACTGAAATGAAGAGGTCTATAATACAGTGCTTAAGTCTCTCAATGTCCTTCCCATATAATTAATCATTTCCCCGTCCATCCTGTCGATCCTGCAGAGCCTCTTGAACCTCTATTCTCCATTTTGTCACTTTCCTGATTAGCCATTGAACTCTGGGTCTGTTTGTGGGAGTGACATGCACTAAATCATGATCATATCTGGGTGAGAGGTTGAGCAGCAAACATGTATGCCTCCTTAACTTTAGGATATAACAGATATCCTATTGTCTCTTGTGTTAGATTCCACATACTGTGAGAAACTTTTGAGTTGTGGAGGTGTGGGATACATGAGTAAAATCTTCAGAAATTTCTCTGCAAAGAATGCATTATTGGGATGATTTGTTATTAGTTCACTAACCTCAGAATGTATCTGCTCTTTTGTGGCTGGTGCATCAGTGGAGGGTGGTGCATAATGGAACAAACAAATAGCATGTGAAAACTTCCAAGGCATGCAATATGGCTGCAATCCAACTGTGAGGAGCTCAATATTTAGCTTACAAACTTTGAGAGTAATATATTTGGAGTTGCAACAGCCATCGTTCACATAAATGGCAAGTCCACCTTCTTTCCTATTGCTGCTGTTCTCCATGTACTATAAGCCAGCCGAATGTTGATTATTTTCCAACAGCATGTCCTGAAGTGTTTCATTCATCTTATAGTGCAGCAATTTTAATTTATCAGTGAAAGAGGTGTTTTACTTTTTATTCATTTATCGTTACATCTAAAGTTGTCGAAAGCCCTCTAATCACTTATGTTGAAGCAATTATTAATGATCATTCCCTCAGAGCTTCTCGTGAAGTTCCATCGTGAAGCAGTATTTTCCATACAGCTTCCCAGGGAACTCGGGGCACAAGCCAAGGGGCAAACCATCTCAGGGCATCAAGCAAACATTCATACACTAAGAAGAATTTGGAGATGCCATTCAGCCTACAATGCATGTCTTTGGACTGGGGGAGGAAACCGGAGTACCCAGAGGAAACTCACAAAGCACGATCATGGAACTTCTGAGCACAGTGAAGGGAGGCAGGATTCTAACCCCCAACCCCAGAGGTTGTGTTAACCACTAAGCCACCATGCCCCCTTTTTCTTGAAGATAATAATAATAATAATAATAAAGACCTTGACCCTAGCTCAGTGTGTTATGTTACAGAAAAAACTTAAAACAAACTCCTCATTATCCTGACTGGTCCAAAGCCCTCACACTGGAGACTCCTTCCATACATGTTAAATAAAAGTTTAATTAGTGAAAACTTCACCATATCCATGACTACATGTTTTTGTTTGTTTGTTTAAAACAGCATGTTTGTTATTTATCTTAAATTATGGAGAGCATAAATGTTATGAGCCCCTATTAATCAGCTGTTACTATTGAAACAATATTGTACGAGAACGTGAACGTTAATATAAACATTAAGAAATAAAAACATGTGATTTGAATCACAGCCGGAACTATGGAAAATGAATCGTCTTCTGATCAATCAGTTAATTTTTTTACCAAGCATTATTCTACTACGGACTTCGCTATTAAGATAAATGTGAGACAACGTGAAATTTTTCTACCTCAGTTTGGACGTTCTCATGCAACTGGTGAGCTCTGAGCACCGGTATGTCATCTGAAACCTTGCAGACAAGTTATTCAAGGAATCTGGAGTCCAGGAGACAGATCAGCTTCAGATCTGGAGCTCAGGCTAGAGATTGTAGGCTTCTGTGTGCATTCTGTTACGCCCTAATATATAAATACATTCAAATAAAAAGAAAATACACATACACAGCACTTTTCGGCTAACTCGCACCTCACTGTGACTGAAGTAAATTCAGCACAGAAAATATAACATTCTTAGGACATGTTTTGAATGACACCCACTATCAAAAGTATTATTTGGATTTTTTTTTTTAATTCATCATCTTAAATACCATCTGTGATCAAATCAAAGCTGACATGCTGAGCTGACTTTCAAAACAGCCACTTCACAGATAAAACATTTGGAGAGGTTCTCATTCTTGTGGGATTGGCCTCCTGTCGACTCTGTAAAAACACTCACTGCAACTGCGTCTCCACAGGTTAAGCCTGAATGGGGGACTTAATAATTATGAGCAAGGACAGCCTACAGCTATGGGGGGGGTGAAGCATCCAAGAGCAAGGGAATGAGTAAACGTACTTCTCACTCAAACCTGATATCTTAAAGATGTCAACTGAACAATGATGATGCATTTATAAAACGCCTCTCCAGTGTCAGCGCTTAACACTTTGTTTTCCTTCACCGTTCACCTTCTATGTTTTTCCACTTTGGGAAATTTTTTGTGGTTTCTCAGTAACATGACATGCTTTGATTGATTAACTTCAAGAGAGAAAAAGACTGAGAGGAAGGCTGGTGATGGAACGCCTCATAAACATTTATAACGTCCATAACATATAGCATACATAATAACAGGAACTAATTTAATTTCACGGATGTTCCACGTCAAAAAACATAACTATAAATGGATTAAAAGTACGACACGTCATTCATTAATAAAACAATCATTGTTAGTGTCAGCAGATTGCTGTGCTATAAGAGACATTAAACACTTCAGGACATGCTGTTATTGGAAAATAATCAGCTTCAAGATGGGAACAGTAACTCCACTTCATAATACCATGCCATCGTGGATTATTTTCCTGTAAAAGCACATCCCCAAGTGTTTACACAATAGCATGTTCAGACAGCAGGCTATATGTGATGGGAAGGACACTACAGAAATACAGTCATTACAGATGAGTGACTAATGATGACTGAATCATTATGACTCTATTTTTTCAAAACCTGTCTAATGCAGCTGTAACATAAATCAACCATAGGTAAATTGGTCATTATTTGTTAAGTAAAGGTGGTTTAAATGCAATGTAGATGACTAAAACAAATGAAAATGAGCCTAAAAATATACAATACAATACAAAACAACCTTTCTGTAGGACAGTGTATTTGCTCAAGGCAAAAATAGTGACTTTCCTTCCTTTTATGAATCATTTTCCATCAAAACTGGCTGCATAGTTGGAATCAAGGGTAATAGCTGAACTGTTAATCATCTGGGGCTGAGCCCATTCTTCTCTATCGAAAAACTTTGAGTGTTTCTGGGCACTGTTTCTTGCGTGTGAGAGCTAATTGCTTAAATATTTTTAAAATTGGACAAATAGGGTTTTTCATCAAATTTGTCTTGGGTGTTGTCACTGTTTGCAGGACTACCAGACCGATAAAATAAAAAAACTTTTTAGCTATCTAACGCAAGACTAGGTTAGTTTGGTGTCACTAGCCAAGGGGAGAAACAACTAAGCTATCATTGTATGGGTTTAGCTGCTACGGTGCCATGCAAAGTATGTTAGCTGTCCTAACGCTCATTTACACACCTTGTTTTTCTGCTCATCATCAGAGGATGTTAGTGTTTCAGTTTCAACCTTGTTACTGGTAAAAAAAAAATCTGAATATATCTATTTTTCCTCTTACACTATAACTCATTGTGTGAGCTAGCGTTTGGCAGAATTGAATCGTCAGCCAATAAGACCGAGTATTTCCACGTATTTTCATGTAAACCCTGTCAAATTTGTCTTGCCTCCATTCACTGAAGATATAAATTTACAACACCGCCATCTTCTTTTACTGATGTTCAGTTACCTAGTGACAAACCAGAGAGTTATTCAGGGATAAAGAGAGAAATCTTAAGGGCTACCGCCCCATAAACCCAGGCCAGGTTGCGCCCCTGGTTTGAATACACCCTGAATGGGATGTCAGTTCATTCACACATTCACACACTCATTCTCATTCTCATCTGCAGAACCCAGAGTAAACCCATGCAGACACAAGAAGAACATGAGAAACTCCGCAGAGACGGTCAACCCAAACTCAGGATACAACCAGGGAGCCTGGAGCTGTGAGGTTGCAACGCTACATTTAAAAACAAACAAACAAATAAACAAACAAACAAATAAATAATTCTGGCTGAAAGTCTGATCATATTCTGCATGAAATCAGTATCTTGGAAATTAATTAGTTGTTAAGTTGTTAAGTAATTAATTAGTTATTTAATGGTGGATATTTATTTAAATTATTAATTGCTTTGTTTGCATGTTCAAACATTTAAAAAATCATTTTTATCATTCTGATAGCTGACATGGGAAAGTTTTAATGTTGTTGTTGATGATGATGACGACAATGATGATGCATGACGCACGCGTGTGTATTTTTTCCCGTATAAGCTAGGCCTGCAGGTGATGGTTATATCACATGGGTGCAGTGGAGAGGGTGGTGCTCTGCAGGCTGTATACTCTATAAAACCCTGTTTGCTGGACGCCAGAACAGTCAGACACACTAACACGTACACACACACACACACACACACTCCTGGACGTGCGTTACAGCTCCTTAACTAGCGCACGTTTCTCCGGAGCGCGTGCCATGTGAGACGCGCACGGTTTCACCGGGAAAATGCGGTGCATCTGCATGAAAATATGGTTTCCTGGATGTCAGCGCTTTAGATCAACTAAACTGGGACTAATTTGAACACCGTTTGTTCATCTGACATTTTTTGTGTGTGGTTTTGTTTTTGTTTTTGTTTTTGTTTTGGAGTAAAAACCTGGGGATGGCCAAGACGTCGCTTCTGGATTTGGGCGTTTTGATTTTAATCGGATTAACAGCCGCACGTGCAAACGGTATTATACATTTTTTTAAAAAGATGAACGTGATGAAAGTGTCGTAAGAACTTGGAGATCTTTAGAGAAAGATCACCATGTGGATGAGTTATACATTGGAATGTATCTTATGCGCTTCGTGAAGCTATGGAGGCGCCAGGAATTTGATTATTGAACAGACTATTATTAATATTGGAATAATTTCCACTTTATTCGTGTTTCTGCGAGTTTTGTGTAATTGGTGCTGATTGGTGGGAACAAATACATTTGTTGTTGTTGTTACAAAGTTACCTACATAAAACATTTGCATATAGAATAAAACTTTCCTTTTTTCTGACATTAAATTTTTGTCATCAGACCCTTTTCCCCTCTATCGTTTCATCAAGATTTTCTAATTTCATTCATATATACATCTTTATTACCCACTTTATCCTGTGGAGGATCCAGCGCATTTCCGGGGAATACTGTGCTCAGAGTGGGAATACAGTACAACCTTGGATGGGCTGCCAGTTTATTTCAGAGCAACATGCACACACTCACACTTAGGGGCTATTCAGAGTACAGCATGTATACCTCTTGGTATGTCTTTTGGGAGGTGGGAGGAAACCAGAGAACCTGGAGGAAACACATACAGTCCTTGGGAGAGCATGCACGGAACATGCACTTCCCCCTGTTAAACACAAAAGTAACATGAAATGTGGGAAAACGCGGATAATCAAAAATAACATTTAGTAGCAAACCTATATATCGTGATACATAAGTATTGTGTAGAGTAAAAACTTATCTTCAAGTAAGGTGATGTGATATTGTTGCCATATCGCTCACTCCTATAGTTTACTCCCTGTCTCGTGCCACAGGTGATCATATGTAGTGAAAACGAGAAAACGTTTTGCCTCAAACTTTCAGCTCTTTTTTACATATTTTTTTATTCCTATTAAATTTTACAGAACTACTCACCACCTTTTTTTCCGGAATGTTTTCAGGGATTTCGCTGCACCAGATTGTCGTGCGTGAAGAGAGCACACTTGAGGCAGCGCGAGCGAGCATGGGCATGAGGACAGCACCTGCACCGGCACCCACGGAAAGCGCGCACGGATCCGCCGACGACCACGACCACGACGTCGACGTCACAGGCGACTCTCATCCACGGAGCAGAGCCAAACGGTGCACGTGCTATACATACAAAGACAAAGAGTGCGTTTATTATTGTCACCTGGACGTCATCTGGGTGAACACGCCAGAGTGAGTGTGTGCTTTTCTTACCATTAACCTAAAGGAAAAGTTAAAAAAAAGAAAGAAAGAAAAGAAAAATCTACCTATTTTAGATTATTTTAAATTTAAAAAATATTTTTTCTCCCTTTCAACAAGACAACAAATGTAGAGTTTAAAAAAAATGAATACGCGTAAACAAACAAACAAACAAACACTTTTTGTATTAAACAGATTATTTTGGATTTTAGCGAAAAATATTACTAACTATTACAGGGAGTGTGACAGGAAATGAAATAAATGTTTTTGAATAAAAACAAACAAACAAGCAAATAAACAAATAATAAATAACCACTATTATTTACACTACCGGTTAAAAGTTTGTGGACACTCGACTGAAATGTTTCTCATGATCTTAAAAACCTTTTAATCTGAAGGTGTATGATTAAATGTACAGAGCCCCTAAAGGGACATTGTGCTGGAAAAAATTTGGGATGGGAGAAAACTTTTTATTTAAGTTTTTGTGTTCCGCCGAGAAACTTTTGCGTTCTCTCGCAAAACCTGTTATTAGTTTGGTCAAACACTTCCTGTTTATTTTCCCACTGGTAGTGGTTCTGACAGTTCCGTAGGTTCACAATGGAGCGGTTCATAGAGTTTTATTTTGAACTTGGACTGAAATGTAAAGAAATGCGGTCTGTGCTTAGTTCGAGGCACGGTTTTGACATAAGTGAAAGACACCTGAAAAGGATATTACGCGAAAGAGCATTGTCTCGAGGAAAAATTACCCAAGTGATTCTGTGAAGATTTACAAGCGCGAACCACAACGCAGAAGTCTCTTGTGAGAACACAACAGGTAGGCTATTTTTGCGAGGGAACGCAAAAGTTTTGTAAGAGAATAATTAATAAAACTAACATTTTATAGAATAAAACTAACATTTTATAAGTAAAGGTTAAACGGATGACTTGGAGACAGTTTTTTTGAAAAGCAGATGATAAGTGTCCAGTATAGGTGGGAACTCCTTTAATACTGTTTAAAATGCATTTCAGGGAAATTCCTCAAGAAATCGGTTGGGAAAATGCCAAGAATATGTTTCTGGAAAATTCTAGGCAAAAAGGGGGTCTACTCTGAAGATGCTAATATCTAAAATTATTATTATTATTTTTTTAACACAACATAATTCCCATGGTTCCATTCTTGCTACTCCAGAGTTTTGATGACTTTATTATTATTATTATTCTCAAATGTGGAAAATTTTAATTAATTAAAGAATGAGTGTGTATATTACGCATATTAATTCAGGTTTTACCAAATAATAAAGCTATTAAAAAGAAATAAAAATAACTAATACAGGGAATGTGTCAGGAACTAAAATCATATTTTTGTGAACAAAAATAGATAGATAGATAAATATAAAACTTTAATTCAATGCCACATCTTATGCACATCTCAAAGTCCTGGAAATGTCTAGAAATTTTGGGAAAAGTATATTTATCCTGTTTTCAAAAAAATAACACCAGACTCAATAATATAAAGCTTTTACGAAGTGATTTTATTCTCTGCACTAATGCAGGATACCTGAGACATATTTCTTTCCTTTTCATGACACAGTAGGGACTTTTACATTAAGCAAAGAGTGAAAGAGAATCTAGAACATCAAAAGAGATCAGTATTGAGAATGTCCAGAGTTGTTTAACAAGGAGGACAGAAGGATCCCAAATGTGTGAAAGATGAAAATAAAACATATTGGGTGGGTGTGCTGCAGTTTATAACGACAGCATCTACATCCACTGCTAAATAATGAATACACCAGGAAGGCTAATGCGGGACAGAGTTCCACTTCTACTTAGTTCCAGTCCTGAGTTTCAGGTTTCACCTGATCCTGATCACCAGATCATTGCAGTTTGGGATCAAGTGTGTTAAAGTACAAACCTGAAACCATAATGAAATGGTGGGTTTAAATGTAGAAAGAAAACATAATAAAGGTAGATGTTTTAGTGCATAACAATCTGTTTAACTCACATTGGTGAGTCTAGACCATTCTTAGAACAATTTTCCTAATTTGCACTTTGTTCTCACGAAAGAAAGTCCAAAACCATAGTAAATATAGCTTATTCTTAAGATGCAGGATTAACCCAATTACATACTAGTGTCCGAAAAAAGGGTACTAAACCGCCCCTTTTATGTATTACATAGTAATGTGGATGTACTGTAGTTTACATTTAAAAATATTTTTTTACCTGTAAATATTTCGACATTAATAATTTAATTTTGAGTATTACTTTAATAAAGGTACACTGCAGGCACCTCTCCAGGTGAAAGGTACAAAAGATATAACCCTAAGGGTATCATTGAAGCAGTCCATACAGGATTTTGCAGATTTTCGCAGAGTTTGTTCGTGATTGTTGCAGCTTTTTTCAAAATGTGCAATGCAATTTGTAGAGTTTTCTAATGCTGTGTTTGCGGAAAACTACTTAGCAAAATTGTCTTTTTAGCTGTATTCGTGTTCTACGCACTTGAATCAAAGGGGCATTGGCTGAATACGAATAGAAGTGACAAAGAATACTACAGTTGAACGCCATTTGTTCTGAGAGTGTATATAATAATAACATAACAGCAAACATGCATCATGTGTAAATGTAGTCAAATGTGAATATTGTAATCTGTAACATGATTTAAAAATAAAAAAACATTACTCCTCCAGGAAAAATTGCATCCTAATAATATCCCAAATCTGTAGATTTATTTGTGCATTATACTAGATTGTGTATGCAAAAGGATTGCGAATTATTATAACCGATTCAAATTATAAACGCATTATAAACTGTTTCTTTATGGTTTGTGAAAAACATGAGGCTTAATACAAAAAACACACAAACCAAGGCTTAATGTATGTCCAGTGTTTATGTTTCTGATTTATTTAAACAAACAGAATTACGATGATTTACAGAAAAGTTTATGAATCAAAACGTACTTTATCCGAATCAATCCGAGCGAATTGGAATGTATTTTACTCTACGTTCACTCTATCAAGCAAATCGATTGTGCCACTTGAAGGCATATACTGTTCAGAGTTTTCAGTTTTGATCAGAAACATTACTAGCTATATAAGCTTCCATCCATCCATCTTCAACCGCTTGTTAAACTCAAATTAAATAATACGCTAATCAGTGTCAATACTGATTGTTTGATTCGCATGTTAGATGCCAGGCTTTGTACTAGCTTCTTCAGTAGATGCTATCTGTACTAGGTGCGTACACTCACCAGCAATCTCTGCTACCTCCTTTTAAGCTATATTTTAATTCGTAATATATCTATATACATTGAATACTAACTTGTACATTTTTGAGGGGGGAACTGAACAAATATCAGACCACACACCGTAATATCGGTCCGACGAATTCTTCATTCGGATTTGGTGCTTTTGTTATGACATGCCTAGAGTAATTTGCATAGTATTGAATGTCGCTTGCTGCCGAAACTAAAATCATGACTCCATGGCATGTACACACGCAATAAATGAATGGTTGCGTGCAAGAGTAATCGTAGGATATGTATCCATTTGTCCCATCGCTTATAATGAGCTTCCTGAAGATCAACCCAGGTGTTGCATTCAAGAACTATGAGGTGTAAATAAATAAATAAATAAAATTAAAAACACAGAAGGATCAAAAGCGTCATAGTATTTTTTAGGTTTAACGGATTGTGATTGAAGATTCTCTCCTGCTTTTTCATACGTGTCGACAGGCGTATGGTGCCGTACGGCCTGTCGGGTTACAGAGGCTCTCAGCGTGCACGCCGCTCTGCAGCAGACAGGAGAACGACACACCGATGTGTGTGCGCCCTGCGAATCGACACTCATTGCAACAGCTTCTGTGGGAAAAGGTAAATATTTCTACTTGCACCACTATAATTCTCTATTCTGATTGGGCTGAAGGTCAATACATTTCTATAGCAGCAGCTCTGATGGAAGTGCAGTGGCAAAGTACAGGTTTATATTAATGTGCTTGTTTGTTTGGATACAAAAAGTGTGCCGTGTTATTCTTTAATATAAATAGAAAAATCGCAATCATGGGCAAATGTGCTGCGGTATACAGTAAGAGGAGTACAACGTTTTTACATGCGACATGCTGTTATTGTAAAAGAATCAACTTCGGGTTGGTAACAGTAACTTCGCTTCATCGCAGCACCCCAAAAAAAGTGTAGGCAAAAAGTGTTTTATTCCTTACTTAATCATTGTTTTGCACACTGGACACAAGATAGTAGATCTTTAGCTCTCACGGCAAAACTTACTCAGTGACGTTTTATTGGCAAAAGACTGCACCTTTGAGCAAAAATGACGAGGTATTTTTTTTTTTCCACCAGCTGATGGATTGATTGTTATGTCTGTTTTTGTTTCATCCTATAAGGGGGAGGTTACCATGACCATCTGTCACTGGAGAGCTAAACCATGCTGGAAACGCCCTGCCCTGGCATTCTTCTGTCCGATCACCTGGACATACCTTAAAGAAAAGAAGCTTATGTGTCTGAAAAGAAGGAGGAATTCCATTATCCAGTAGAGAGATGTGACAGGAAAGACGAAAAACACAACGGAGGGTTTGTGGAATGCTCACACAACCAACGAACCTGTAGAATAAGTCGGAGTGTGATTCAATGCGAGGATATTTTGACACAAATGGCTTCATGCTAACTCATCATGTTACAGCTCGTCTTCTGCAACACCCAAGGCTGACTCTTTGTTCAGACTATTGGCTCCACTTCGTCGCCTTTAATTAATGATATGTAGGGCCAAGTATTAAGATAAAATTGCTATAATAATCCGATTTCCAAATCAAAGGTTGGGCAAAATCACCAATCTGGTTCGGATGGTAGTACACTGTAGATACTAAGACGAATCTGAGCTGTTTTCTCATTTTCCAGCCTACAATACCATGTGGTAATGTTTCTGATTAGATGGCACTTAAATATGGACTCGCTAACAGAGAAACAAAACTGAGGACTGTACATGAATCAAGCAGTTTTCAGCAGTTAATACACTAACCATTAGCAAGATCTATGTTTTATAATATACAATATTTTTTACTTGTGTAACTTTGGGCATTGCTTCACATAAAAACGATCTCAGCATACAAATTCTAACACTTTATTTTGCTAAATTGTGTGATATAATCCAACTGATTCTCCTTTTATCACTATTGGTGATTATTGTAAAAAAAAAAAAAAGATTGAAAATCACTGTTTTGGTGGTCATTTAGGTGTCCTACTTGTCTAAAACTTCAGAATAATAATACATTAGATGTTATTACGCATAATGTCTGTTCTGCATTGATGGAACATAACAGGAACTATTATTAAAACTGTACATGGAAAACCATTTAAGGAATAAAACACAACAGTGCGTGTGTGTTACCGCCCCAAAGTTGATTATTTTCCAATTGCAGCACTCCCTGAAGTGCTTTATTCCTCTTGGGCCACACAGTTACAAATATTGATTTATTAATTAACGACATTTCATCTGTTGTCTCCATTCATAATTACATTTAATGTTGTGGATTGTCTGTGAAACAATTTAGTTCCTGTTCACACTTACGTTATTGCAGTTATAAACAATCATTCCTTCACCAGCCTCTCTTTTGTTCCTCTCTATTGAGGTTAATAAGTCAAGAGCTGAGCTTGTCATGTTACTGAGAAACTAGAGAGAGATACTTACTGACTGTTCCAAAGTGCTAACACTGGAGACTCCTTCCTACTGAAAATGTTATACAAACCTCTCCTTACCATATCGATGATTATACATTTTTCTTTGTTAAATAACAACACAACATTTTAAAAGGCTTAAATGATGTTGTTTATTAAATGATGTGATTATTATCTACTTATATAAACCTGTGATTTGCGGCTGTGCTATTCTCAGCTGTTAAACAAAACGAATCAACCTCTGACCAAACAGATTCAAGAATTCATCAATAATGTGGCTATTTATTGATGCCCACTTTACACTTAGAGATGATCCATATGTCCGAGTGGATGATTTTGTTTGGCCATGTCTGTTTTTTTTTTTTGCTTTAACATGGTCAGACATATTTATAAATGTACAAAACTTAGCATGTACATTACTGGTGTCTAATACTGAATTAAACATGTCACTATTACTATCATCAGTACCACTGTAATTTGTCCCATGCACCGAGCCAGCCCTTTGAACCAGCTTCATGCCTGATGTAAAAGTGTAATATAGACTTCCATGGTTCTTGGGATTTACTGTTTCATTTTTATTCCAATCAGTGGGGTTGTGGAACTTGGAATTTGCCTCGGACCTACTCTCATGTGCTTGTATTTGCAAGGAAAATATGCAAATGTTTTTTTTTTTAAGAAAAAAAAACTCTTCACACTGGATGAGAAATATGTGGAAACTACATTCTGTGCTTAAACTAATACTTACTCTATACATACCCTAAAAGTTGTAAATGAAACTGAATGAACCGGCTTCTGTCTCAGTTATGGACTTGAAAAAAACATGAGCACAGACGCATACAAACTGGACAACACCTGGTCTTTTTCCAGTCTTCATCTGTCCAGTTTGGGAGAGTCTGTGCCCACGATAGCTTCAGATTCTTGTTCTTGACAGCCAGGAGTGGAATCTGACATGGTCTTCTTCTGTTGCAGTCCATCCACCTCACAATTTGATGTTTTGTGTGTTCTGATATGCTTTTCTGCTCACCATGGTTGTAAAGAGTGATTATATGAGTTACTATAGACTTCCTGTCAGCTCAAACCAGTCTGGTCATTCTCCTCTGATCTCTCTCATCAACAAGGTGTTTCAGCCTGCAGACCCTCCACACACAGAATGTTTTTTTTGTTTGTTTGTTTTAGGATAAGATAAGATAATATAAACTTTATTGATCCCAGACTGTGGAAATTCCTTCATTATAGCAGCTCAATTACACAAAACAGATAAAAAGAATACACATTAAATAGGAAAAGAATAGAAAAAATGTCTAAAATATATATATAATAATAGAAAAATAATATTTGGTAAGACATGTCCTGTCCCTTTCTGTGCTCCCGGCTCCCCATGAGACTACTGCATAGAAGATAGCAGACGCAACCAGAGTCTCATAGAAAGATGTTAGCAGAGTTCTACACACACCAAAAGACCTCAGTCTCCTCAGCAGGTGGTTTCAGTACAGTTGTTGCAGTACACTCCTCTACATGGACTTCATCAGGTGAGAAGTTAAGGCTACCGATCTGAAGTGGTTGGGCTCCCTAGGATGAGCATTTTTGGGTACTGGAACCACACAGGAAGTCTTCCACAGTACTAGAACTTGCTCCAGTCTGAGGCTCAGGTTAAAGATGTGCAGGATGACCTCACTGAGCTGATCTGCACAGTCTTTAAGCAGTCTGGAGCTGATTCCATCCGGGTCTTTCTTGCCTTGATCTTCTTTAGCTCCTTCTTCACCTGATTGACTGTCAGAGAGAGACTGCAGGAGGAGTTATTGATGATCCCTGATGAGTGGGATGAAACCTCCTTGAGTGAGGGATGGAGAGCAGTGGAGAGGTGTGAACTGTGTGATGATCATATCACAGGTTGAGTCGCCGAATCAATTAATTCATTTGCCCTGTCACGATCGCCGGATACAAGGCCCCTCTCACTGTCTTTGTTCTGACCAGAGATTGTTTTCAGTCCCTTCCAGACCTCCCTCCTGTTGTTCTGTTGAAAGCGCTCCTCCAACTTTTTCCTGTAGCAGTTTTTTCTTTTCCTTATCTCCCCTCTGAGCTGTTTTTGAACCCTCCTCATTTCTTCTTTGTCTCTTTTCATTTATCAGGGTTTTGAACTCAGGAGTCAACTGAAAAACACAGAACCTTCTTAGGCACAGTGTTCTCCACACAGAAAATAATGTAGTCCGTTACACAGTGAGCGAGACTGTCAGTGTCCTCCCTGTACGAACTACAAAGCATTTCCCAGTCCCTGGTCTCAAAACAGTCTTTTAGCACCTCAGTAGTCTCCTCAGATCATTTTCTCCCATACCTTGTGATTGAAGGATGTTTATTCACCAAAGGTATGTAGACAGGCAACAGATGGACCAGGTTGTGATCTGAGCGGCCGAGCAGGGGAAGGGGTGAAGTGCTGAATGAATTTTTCCCCCCGTTCTGTGTACCAACATCCATGCCACAATCAAAGTCACAGAGAATACACTTTTTATGATGCTTGATGTGAACATTAACTGAAGACCTGTATCTGCATGATTTTTTTTGCATGGCACTGCCGCCACAAGGTTGGCTGATTAGATAATCGCATGAATGCGCAGGTGTACAGGTGTTCCTAATAAAGTGTACAGTGTGTCACGCATCAGTCAGTGTATCAAAAAGGGGTTCTTCAAGGGTTCTCAGCTTCCTGAAAGCGTTAAATTTGGAACCCTCTCTGCAAAGGAGACCCTAGGTTTACAATATCTGGACCATATTAGTATTTATACCACAGTGCTGTTAGTTCTTGATTCTGATTATTCAGAATGTGTTGATTAATTTTAACAGGTTTATATTTATGTCCTTCAAGATAGTTAAATGACACGTTTGTGAAAAAAAAACCCAATCTAATAAATATTATTTGAATTTATATAATTGATCATTTCTGTATTCTCAAGGTTTTTACTTACAAAGATACTAACTTGATTCTTGGATGTTCCCCAACACTAAATGTAACTATAAACAGATAAAAATTGACATAATTCTACAATAAATAAATAACTGTAATTGTTGCCATACCTCCCTGTCACTGATTATTTTCCTGTTACAGCAACTTACATTGTGTTTTAGTCCTTATTATGCAACAGTTAGTTCCAGTCCACTAATTTTATTGGACAAGCAGTGTTTCAAGAGTGCTTATAAATATTTAGTATAACAGCACCAGTACATTTATCAATTCGTTTGTCTGTGTCAATATTCCATTACTAGAAATATTCAATATTACAAAACTACGGACTGTCAGTCAGTCTGTGTTCTTCTTTGGGAACTATTTTTCTTCCGGAACAAAAAAGACAAAAAAATATTTGGCCATATTGTGTCTGAAATGTCAACTGTCAGCGATATAAGTGTAGTTTATAGAACTGTTGCAATATTCCCCTCGCACTCGTGCAGTGCAGCACTCTTGCTTGTGTCATATTGCTTAATTTAAATTGGTATATATTATTTAAAATGATACAAAAAGAACTGACCTACATAAGCATAATACACAAGTGAAAACCATGCACTTTAACAGTGCAGTGCAGTAAGAATAGTGTTCTGTTACTCCACATATATATGCAGTCATTTAACATAACTTGGACGGAACTTAACAGGATGTATTCTTTTCACTTGGTTGTGTTTGTACAGGTGGAGTACTGTACGGTTTATATGCTTAGTTGCTGTGAACTGGACACTATCAGCATGTAATGCTGAACATTAGATCTTGCTGATTTTGGCACTTGAGCGCATTTTATCTACAGTACACGATGACACGCCTTTAATGGGTAAAACAGAGGCCACTTCTTGGTTTTGGTAGAAAACACAGTCCTAATCTAGATGCAGTTACACAGACCAATAGTAGTTAACACTTTGGCAAATTAAATTGCTTCAGTCATCCCTCTAAGCCAGCGAAGATAAAGACCGGAGTTTTAGCCTTCTCTTTGACTCTTCGGTTCCCTGTTCTTTGACACGGGGAGATGAACGAATCTGGAAGATACCAAATGATTTGATCATTTTCTGGTGGGTATAAGTGTCTTCTGCTTTCACTGAACATATTTTCTGTTTGGAAATGTCGTATGTGTTTCTAACAAGCTTTATGATACAGCCAAAAAGGTAGATATTTAGATATCAATAGATGTCTAGAAATTTCCGTTCCATGAATCAGAGTGGATTTGTCTTAATTTTGAGACTATTTTGGATAAGAGTAAAAAACAAACAAACTAGCAGTACATTCACATTATACAACAAGTATCTAAACTTCATATACCTAAGTACAAGAATTGAAGCATGAACCCACATCTTTTTTGATTACCTTCTTCTTCTTCTTCTTCTTCTTCTTCTTCTTCTCCTCCTTTTCCAACACGGATAAATTAACATGGTGAAATCTCTACTCAAAACAAAGTTTCTTTCTTCTGTCTTGTACACAAAGATTTGCATGTCGTTTACGATCTTCTTCTTCATCATCCATTCCATCATCCATGCACAACAATCCTCGTGTCAGTGAAGCATTAAAAGTGGCCCATTTAGCAAATTTTTGTCATTTTCTATAATAATAATAATAATAATAATAATAATACTAAACTTTATTTTATAAAGCGCCTTTAAAGTGGCTTCTCAAAGCGCTGTACATTAAAAGACAAATCACAGAATAAATAAAAACTTAAATAACATCAATAAAACTAATAATAAACAAATATAAAACAGTCAAAAGATATTAAGAATCGAAAGCGAGTTTAAAAAAGTGTGTCTTTAAAAGAGCTTTAAAAATTCCAAAGGACTGAGCTTCCCTGAGTTCAGGGGGAAGAGAGTTCCAAAGAGATGGAACGTAGACAGAAAAAGCCCTGTCACCCATAGACTTAAGGTGGGTAAGTGGAACCGTCAGTAGATTCCCCTGTGAGGAGCGCAGTTCCGCGCGCGGGTTGTATGGGATTAATAATTCAGTCAAATATTGTGGAGCCAGTCCATGCAATGCCTTGTATGTTAGCATTAAGATCTTAAAATCCACCCGGAACCTGACCGGGAGCCAGTGTAGGGACTTCAGAACAGGAGTGATATGGTCATATCTCCTGCTTCCCGTCAGGATCCGGGCGGCAGAGTTCTGAACATACTTCAATTTGCTAATTGCAGTTTTAGAAACTCCAGCTAAAACGGCATTGCAATAATCCAATCGCGTGACCACGAATGAGTTTATCAGCTTTTCAGCGACAGATAAGTTTAGCATTGGTCTTAATCTGGCAATATTTCTGAGATGAAAAAAGGAAGCTTTCACAGTGCTCTGAACAAAAGAATCAAAAGTGAGGTTTGTGTCAAAAATTACACCAAGGTTCCTCATCTTGCTTTGGAACTCTAGAACAGAGCCGTCAACGGATAGAGACAGTGGAGCCGCTTTGCGAACCTGATGACAGGAACCTATGAGCATGACCTCAGTTTTCCCGCTGTTCAGGCACAGAAAGTTATTATTCATCCATTTCTTTATCTCAGAAATACAGCCAGAAAGATAACCAACATCAATGCTTTCACCAGATCTTGAGTGAATGTAGATTTGGGTATCGTCAGCATAGAAGTGGAGGCCAAGTGTTTGCAGCAGATGCCCAAGTGGAGACAGATAAATATTGAACAATAGAGGGCCAAGAATTGAACCCTGAGGAACACCAGTGAGCACCGAGCAAGTGTCAGATCTAAAGCCACTCATAGAAATAAACTGGGAACGGTCAGTAAAATAGGATTTAAACCAGTTTAA
Source organism: Ameiurus melas (assembly GCA_012411365.1). Lineage (NCBI taxonomy): Eukaryota > Metazoa > Chordata > Actinopteri > Siluriformes > Ictaluridae > Ameiurus > Ameiurus melas. The sequence continues at coordinate 19,799,832 of CM022752.1, forward strand.
AACTTTCCCGGACACACCAAAAACACTTTCGAGGTGGGTAAGTAAAAGACCATGATCCACAGTATCGAAGGCAGCTCTAAGGTCAAGAAGAATCAGAAGTGAGGTAGCTCGAGAATCAGAGGCCATCAAAAGATCATTTGTAACTTTGACCAACGCAGTTTCAGTGCTATGAAATTTACGAAAACCTGATTGAAGTGGTTCAAAGAGGTTGTTGGTTGTCAGGTGAGAACAAAGTTGAGAGGCGACAACAAGCTCAAGTAATTTTGCCAAAAACGGAAGATTTGAAATGGGGCGAAAATTGTTAAAATCATCCACCGAAACATTTCCTCTCTTGGGGACAGGCGTAACAGCAGCAGTAATTTTTTACAGCATTTTCTGAGCTGTTTTTGGTGTCCTGAGAACATGTGTACATACTTTATGTGTACACTCATTGCGTGTTCATGCCAAAAGTGCAGTCTGAATGCACCATTAGTTTTTATGTGAACAACATTCTATTAAAATTGTAAAGCAACTGCTAGAATCAGCACCTTTAAATAAGCTGGTAAAGTTATTTCCTAAGCAGGATGCATTTCACATGAAGTTGTTATTGAGAACTAAATCATCTAAGCAAAAAAGGGCATACTAAAAATGCTTCATATTTAGCCCAAGACTTAAAAAACAAACAAAAAAACAAACAAACAAACAAACAAAAAAACGACATTTGTTGCAGCCTAGGAAAAGCCATTGTAACCCTCTCTTACATAAGCAGTACAGAAAACAGATGCATGAATGTCTAGCTAGCTAAGTGTGATTTGATCAAGTTTGTGGATAGGCATGCCATACAAGAATGGACATAAGCCTACTGTAATCAAATTCCGGCAGTCAAAATGCTGGCAATACCCCTGCTCCATCGCACAATCATTAAAACAATGAAGAGCACTTACAAGCTCTGTACAGATGGCAAAGTTTTAAAGAGAGTAATAACAAAAAAAATGAGTGACTTTCACCTCAGGTAATGAGACAGGGATTAATGTGGATAAATATTCAATACTGTAATTCTTTGTCAGTAATGTTGTTTTTTCCATAAGTATGTTAGGTTATAAATGTAGATTCATGCATGGAATATAATCTTTAAATGCAATTTCTCCTTGAGGGAAAGCACACTTTCCAATTTAATTTCCGCCAAAAGTAGTGGTGTTCTGTAGTTTCCAGAAATATAAGAAAGAGAAAATGTCAAATTTTACCATGTCAAGGGTTTTCCCAAGTCACCAGACATTATGTCATTATCATAATTTTTCCATACATATACAGTGTTACAATAGATGCCCCCCCAAAAATACAACAACTCAAGAGGACAGCTATATAAAAAATGAGAGCTCTAGCTGGACCTATTTGTAAATACCGTAAGTGTCCAGTGAAGGCTATTCAGATTACAGATGATCTGTGAAGATATGAGTTACTGCCTGTACTGAAGAACTTCTAGCTCAATTTACTGATGCAGATGTTTGCCAGACTTTTTAGCTGATGTCACTCACAGCGGGACTGAACATTTCAGATTCAAGGGAACTGCTAAATCATTTCATGCTTAATACGCAGAGTATCTGGAGTTGGTAAGAGTAGTGAAATTCTCAAAATAAAATGCACATACTTGTCTAAATAAATGCGAAGTTGAAGTACAGCTTCAAATCCTTCAGTTGATTTAAAGTAAAAATATTAAAGTACAAGAAATATTCATACTGTTTTTAGTGCTTCTTTCACTGAAAGACCAGGGAACATGGGAAAACATTAACTCAGGCTAATTAACAACATCTTTATCCCTAATATCTCATATGTTAGCTAGTGCTAGCTGAACAATAATAACAAGCTGTAACAAAACAAACTTCCATGAAAAATACAAAGCGTGCACAGCAGATGTTAGTTACAGTGATGGGTGTTATATCTCTTAATGCTTAAATTGTTTAGGGACTTAATGCTCTCTGATGCTAAAAAAAAAAAATAATGTTAAGAAGGCATAGTTACTATTTCCCCAAATCTATGAAACTGCATTCATAATGGGGTTCAACCGGACTAGACACAACCATACCTGATTACTGCAAACCCTGTTCCATCAAATCAACACTTAAATATAACTTTTTCAGCATGCAGTTAGTTAAAAGATCTTACCCAGTAACACACTATGCCAAAGTTGAAGAAATTCCAGAAATCATAAGGAAGAAGGCTATTGAAATACATCAGTCTGGGAAAGGCTTACTGTTAGAGACAAGGAATCTCAGATTATGTCTTCAGTCTTTTTATTTTTATTAACTCTTAGTTCTGTGCTGCGAGTACATGATATAAGAGAATTTCCTTCAATTACAAAACTATTTCAAAGCTTCTGGGACTCCAAAGGACCAAAGTGAGAGCCGTTATCTCAATCTTTTTGGATTGATGAGTTGAAAATGGAACTGTTTGGAAAACAGGGGTCCTGTTACATCTGGCGTGAACCAAACACAGAATTCCACAAAAAGATCATCATGAAGCATCATGAAGCATGGTGTTAGAAGTGTGATGTTGTGGGGATGCTGTGCTTCTTCAGAGGGAAACATGAATTCTGCTCCCTACCAGAAGACCCTAAAGGATCTTAAGTTGAAACGCAGGCACAACTGGATTGTGCAGCAAGACAATGATCCAAATTGTAGGAGTAAGTCCTAGTCCTAGAAGTAAGTGAAAGACTGATGTCCAGTTTTCGGAAGCTTCAGAAAAAAAAAAAATAATAATAAATAAGAAAAACTGTATTTGTGTTTACTCAGGTTGTTTTTGTTCCATGTTGTATTTCATTTGAAGATCTTACTCTATTTAGTATGATATATACACAAAAACAGAAGAAATCAGTGTGGGACAAATATTTTTAGCAGTACTGTATGCTGCAATTGAGGTGAAGTTGCAGTTTATAATTCCCTACCTACTTGGTTAAATCTATAACATTGACCACAATAATCACTGCTTTGAGAAGGTAATCCTCAAACACTCATAAAATTTGTAATGACTTTAATGGTCATAATGGGAATTGTATTGGTTTTAATGGAACCTGTAATAGTCCTTGTGGGTATTTATAATAGCCCCATGCTGGTATTTTGTTGCCTTCTGTTGGTGGCATGCTATGTCTAGTTGATACCATTAAGGACCAATAATGGTAATGGTTATAATGGTTAGCTGATGGTTTGTAATGGTATTTATTGTTAGAATTTGTTGTTAAAATTTCTGTAATGTATTGTTTCATATTTTTTCAGCAGGGATATTACAGTTATCACTAACATTAGCCAGTTATCTTGTTGCCATTGTCCGCTGGCTAGCTTGATGCTAATCTACACATAAAGTTGTTGCTGTACTGACAGAGCAAACTAAAAACTAGCTTTCATGGAGGTGTCCATCTGGGTGGGAAATGATGTTATTATAACTTGCAATTTACCACTTACAAGGCACCATGTATGCAGCAGTAGCCTTTTTATGCTTAGAGCTCCAGTTCTTTTGCTATGCCTTGTAGCTGCTGATGTTTAACAAATTGGTCACAGATGGTATATTGAGAAAATGTGTTTCTTGGACAGTTAAACCTACCTATTCACAAAACCATTCCCAGAAGTGAGGAAAAGTCTTGTGTGGCTTCATTTATTGTTACATCCTGTGTGAAACTTCATTGAACTTCACTGAATTGTTCTCCAAATGTTTGTATTAAAAGATGTGTTTGGCATAAAATAACTTTATTTTAATGGCATGTTGTAGGAAAGAGAAAGTGGTGTATTCTCGCTGCTGGTAAAAGACCAGTTTTACTCCATATTAATTATGGTGCTATTGTTACTTGGAAAAACATGACCAACAACATGGAAACGTCCATTCAACTTGGAATTCCTAGTGGGGAATTCAAGCAACATCCAGCTAGACTGAGTTTTATTTTATTTTAATTAATTATTTATTTATTTAGTTTTACATAAACACACCTGGTGTCACAACAGTAGGGTAGTGCATACAGTCAACAGTATACAGACTTCTATTGCATCATTTTCTATTTGATAGAACTTGATTTTACTTTATATAAAGTTTTTGTGTTGCGAAAAAATTATGCCTGTTTTGGTGGTGTCCATGTTCAGCATTGAATTTGTTTGTGATGTCACACTCCACAGTAGTGGTTCATAGCTCATATGAAAGTAGACACTCTCTGCTTTAGGAATTTATTAGGATTATATGTTATTATTTTATTTTTGCAGTTGTATACGTGTTTTACTATCAAAAAGTTTTTGTTGTGCTGTACATTTTATCTCTGTACCAATGTTATTGTGGAGAGGTATGAATTGTTTGCCCAGCAGGGGACCCACACCCCTCCTTTTCCATAGCCCTGTTCACCAGCAGCTAAACACAGTCAAGATAGTCTAGACACAGAAACCCAACAGTGTCCTGACTAATCCTATATCAGTATTGCGTAGATAAAATAATAAATTTCTTTATTCTGATTGAAAATGTTCGATATGTCCATTTAATCCGATAAGGCTAGTGCACTGGGAGAAAGGATTAAGATTTGTAACAGAACTCTGTTGATTTCATCCTATTTGTACTAACTATATATACAAACTTTTGTATATGTATAAGTACAAACATATGTATGAGTACAAACTTTATGAGCAAAGATAACTATCTAAAGACAATGTCTTCATCATTTCTTACCATCATGTAGAAATAATTAATGTAGAACTTCTTTATATGTTTTGAAAAGGCAGAGACTAGCCATACAAAACCATTGAACATGTTTTGATTGGAAAAAAAATCAAAACTGAACTTTCCAAGGATTGCACCATTAAGTCTACTGTTCAAAAGTCATGTGTATCAATAAGTTCTTTACCTGAGAACAATGTAAACTGTGCTTATTGTGGATATGTGGATATTTCTTTGGTTTTAGCTGGATTTTTTGGCTGGCACAAAATTTCAGGAGATACTGGCGGCAGGTGAATATTAATGTACTTGTTCTAATTAAAATGTTTTATTTGTCTCACACACACAACCATAAGAGGTACGACGTGTAGTAAAAGGCTTTTTTACGACTGTTCGTGACATTGAATAGAATATACATAAAGTTTAAAAAAGTATTTTTAAAAAGTTTTGAAAAAATATATAATGTGAGGATATAAAGATGGGTGGCAGCAACAGTCTGACTATAATTGGTATAAAGTGCAGATATCTGCAGTTGTTCGGTGCAATATTAAGCTGAGGTAATGAAATTACCCAGATATATAATAAACATTTATAAATACAGGATAAAGTGAAATACAGGATATAAATTGGTTACTGAAGATGAATGAATAGAGGAAACACTAGTCCTTGGTGTTGTCCTGGTTGAGGGTTCAAATGGCCCGTGGATATTCTCTTGGCACCAGCTCCAGGCTTTTAATTTCCTCCACGTACGTCTTTTTGTTGTTATCAGAAATCAGGCCGACCACTTATTCTACCATTTGTTCTAATACATTATAGTTTCTATATTATAAAATTATACAGGGACTTGTATTCTGTACATTCAACATAATCTAAACTTAAATATTGATATTTATACAAATTCATTAAATAATAAATAGATTTGTAAAAATCCAATGCCTTCTAACAAATGAAAACGTATAATCATTTACATGGACGGCTGTGGCTCAGGTGGTCGAGCAGGTTATCTACTAATCGTAGGGTTGGTGGTTTGACTGCTGGCCCACATGACTCCACATGCCGAAGTGTCCTTGGGCAAGACACTGAACTCCAAGTTGCTCCTGATGGCAAGCTAGCACTTTGCATGACAGCTCCGCTACCACTGATGTGTGAGTGTGTGTGTGAATGGATGAATGAGACACAGTGTAAAGCGCTTTGGATAAAAGCGCTACATAAGTGTTCCATTTACCATTTTATTTACCATTTATAGAAAGAGTGTCCAGTGTTAGTCAGGAAGTTTTCCACCATGGGAAAGTCTTCAGGACAAATGAGTTTAGATTTTATTTTTGTCTTATTAACAAGAGAAACAATGAGAGGCTGTTTATTTCTGTTACAACATAAGAATTTCTTGGTTTGTAAACATACCCTAAAATTAACTGTAAATGGACAAAAAGTGCAATATGTCTGATAAGTTTACAGTGAAAACTCTCCCCTCTCTTTGAACATAACCCTTCCCCCACCCCTCTTCTGTTTTGTGTTGGCACCTTTTTCTAGCTCCTCACCACTCTCTCATTCCTTTGTCTCCCCGAATACCATTTGCGCACAATTACATACCTTCCTGTTTCATGCAAATATGCCCTTCCGCTTAGCCAATTAATAGTTAACCCATTGTCTCTGTTGTGTGCCAAGCCTGATATATACTCTGCCTTTCTTTGAATAAATCAGAGATCTTGCCTTTTGAACTTTGCCTGTCTGTATGTTCTTTGGCTAACTCTCCCAAGCTTGGTGCAGGAAGTGTGTCTTTCTTATGTCTTTTCGGCTTCTCTCTTCTTAAGAATCGTAACAGGAGATTCTCTATTTTCAAATCCTAACAGTTTTTTGGGGGATCGTCCCAGGATATAGATTCACAAATCCTAACAGTGTCATTCTTTAATGAATGAATAATTGTAATCGTTGGAGAATTGCTGTGAAGAAATAAAACTCTTCGAGAAAAAACTTCATAATATTAACAATAGCTCATTATCACACTACCCCAATGCTGATTATTTTCCTTTAACACCACAACACAGACTGTTTTATTCCTTTCTTACAGCTCCTTTGATTCAAGTCAGTGCACTCAGATGAAATAAAGGGGCTTCTTGCTGACAACTTTTAAACACTGAGCTAAGATTATGTTTGGCTTGTACACTGAATAATCAGGAATATCCATAAATCTCAGAATATCATCCATCCATCTTCAACCGCTTATTCCTTCTTCAGGGTCGCGGGGAACCTGGAGCCTATCCCAGGAAGCATCGGGCACAAGGCAGGGTACACTCTGGACAGGGTGCCAGTCTTAGAATATCAAGAAACACAAAACTTTGAAGCATGTAATTTCATTTCAGACATTATTTGGTATTACCAAATCGCACCTTGTCACCTTCTCACCAAGCTGCTTGGCAATGTTCTTGTAGTCCATTCCAGACTTGTGTAGGTCTACAATCTTGTCCCTGACATCTTTGGAGAGCTCTTTGGTCATGGCCATGGTGGAGAGTTTGGAATCTGATTGATTGATTGCTTCTGTGGACAGGTGTCTTTTATACAGGTAACAAGCTGAGATTAGGAGCACTCCCTTCAAAAGTTTGCTCCTAATCTCAGCTCATTACCTGTATAAAAGACACCTGGGAGCCATAAATCTTTCTGATTGAGAGGGGGTCAAATACATATTTCCCTCATTAAAATGCAAATCAATTTATAAAAAAATTTTTTTTTTAATCTAATACGATAACATCTTTTTTTGTTTTTTTTTTTTTTTTTTTTTTTTTTTTTTTTAAATTATTTTTCTTTTTTTTTTTAAAAAAATTTTTACTGTAGCCCTTATTTCTTTGAGTGAAAAAAAAAAAAAAAAAAGAAAAAATTTTTTTTTTTTTTTACTTCTGGGATTCATGTACTTTGAAAGTGTTTCCTACCCATCTAATAACAAAAAAGATAAAAAAAAAAGGTTTCCTGAGTCATTAGTTGGATACGACATCCCACAAGGGATGTTAAAATGAAACTTTTTGTGAATGGAGACAGCACTGCAAAAGCACGAGCCTAACACTCACATGTTGAATCTGAGACGAACATGAAAAGCACAATTCCTCTCTGTGTCATGTCAAGGCAAACTAGCAACTCCATTTCCCAGAATGCACCACAAACTACAAACATGGGCTACGACTACATATCCCGAAGCTCCACACAGACATGTCACCTTCTCCTGAAGACTAACCAGACGCACCTGTTCCCAGTTACACTCTCAATCACACCATACATAAAAGAGACTACTCATTCACTAAGTTTTTGTGAAGTATTATGCTCAGTCTCATGTCATTTAACAAGAATTGATTTTATGTTGTTATTCTGGTTTTGACTTTGGCGCAGGAGAGTGAGGAGCATGTCATGCCAGCTTAACAAGGCATATCTGGCCAGCATTTGACTCAGTCCAGTTTACCTAGTGGATTACCTTAGACACCCTAACCCTAACCCTCCTGGACCCAAATTATGGATTGTTCAACTACCCAAGGCAGTTCCTGTTCCACTGCCAGTTATACTTTTCGAGCCCGGCAAACCCCAAGCTTGACAAGAGGCAGTGACTCTGGTTCATGTTGTCATGGATATATGGCCTGACCCGCCAGTGGGTGGAGCATCTAGCCAGTACAGGGTCTAGAGCACTCAATAATGTAACTCAGTTTGCAAAAATATTTATAAAGGAGTTTGGGGGGATTCGGAATTCAGAATTCGATGGAGTAGGACGTGAAGTTGGAGGCTCCTGCTGATTTCGATTAAAATTGTAATTAATTTGCGCTTTTCGGTCATACAATATATTTTGACTTATTCTACTCCGTTTCCTTATTTGGACTTATAAATTTATGGTACGTTAAAATGTCTGGAATGAACCCCATGATAGCGTTCAGACACGACTGAGACCTAGTGTGCACGCCGCGAGCGATTCCACTTCTCCCCCTGAATCCGTGTCACCGAGCAGTGACCCTGTCTTCGCCGCACTCAGGCTTGAGCAGCTGTCTTTACTGAGGAAGGACATTGCCGATATTTTTAAAAAGGAGCTCCAGAAGACTCTCGGGGAAGCACTGTCTACTATCCAGCTTGACCTGCAGGCCGTGAAAACACAGCTGGCTAGTGATAAAGTTGCTACCGAGTCTACCATATCAACACTGATAGGTACTGTTGGGGAAATGGAGCATGCGCTCTCCGGGTGCACCGATGACATGGTTCATATGAAGACTACTATCGGGTCTCTCACTGCGACCGTGACTCAATTAGAGAATAAATGTGATGATTTGGAGTCGAGGTCACGGTGCAATAACGTTAGGATAGTCAGAGTTCCAGAGGGCGCTGACACCTGTTGCTGTAGCAGCCTTGTTAAAAGAGGCATTTGGTCTGGAGAAGGAGCCGGTTTTGGACCGGTCCCACCAGACCCTTCAGCCGAAGCCCAAGCCTGGTGAACGACCACAAGCTATTGTGTGCAGATTCCACCATCACAGAAGATGTGTTGACATTTTATGCCATGCGAGAAAGCTCCAGCGGATTAAAACGTGCGATTTTCCAGGTTTTAACAAAAAAAGCTAAAAAAAAAAAAGGCATCAACTTTGTGATATTGAGGGCGCTCGCTATGGAATACTTGGTAAATGTGCACTTATATAGCGCTTTTATCCAAAGCGCTTTACACTGTGTCTCATTCACCCATTCACACACCAATGGTAGCACGGCTGCCATGCAAGGCGCTAACTTGCCATCGGGAGCAACTTGGGGTTCTTGCCCAAGGACACTTCGGCATGTGGAGTCACCCGGGCCGGGAACCGAACCGCCAACCCTACGATTAGTGGACAACTTGCTCTACCAACTGCGCCACAGCTGCCCCGTATTACATATAACGGTAGCAGGAGACTATGATAAACTCTTGATATCAGGGTGACCTGCATTGCCTACACAGCAGAGTCTTTTTCACTTCTTTTCACTTCTTTTATTTAAATTTTTTTGCACTCGGTCTTCCAGCTCTACATAATTCGGATTTTGATTGAAGATATCGTCGTTTCATTACTTCGCCTCTTCTTAATATTTACTTCTGTATTAATGTGCTTCTCTGTTTTGATGCTCTGACTTGGTTAGAGTTATTTAATTTTATTAGTGTTATCTCCTCAGCTTTATGTGCTACTCTGTTATATTATTTGTTACAAGTCTTTAAAAGGTAAGGACATTATATTTATTATTGTGTGCAGACTATTTATCATTCTTGGTAATTTTGTTGGTTACTCTCCGAGTTGTTTTCACATTGTGGACAACGTTCGGTTTTTGTAGGATACACTGAGCTCCAGCCGGCAGTCAACGTGGCGACCTCATCTCCAGAGCTCCAGCCGGAGGTCAACGTGGCGACCTCATCTGCAGAGCTCCAGCCTGAGACCCGCAATGTGGCCTCACCAGCAGAGGTCAACGTGGCAACCTCGGCTCCAGAGTACCAGCCTGAGACCCAAAAGGCGGTCTAACCTGCAGCGTTCCTGTCAGAGGTCAACGAGGTGACCTCATCCCCAGAGCCACATCGGGAGGTCAACTTGGCGACCTCAGCTCCAGAGCTCCAGCCTGAGACCCTTGAGGTGGTCTCATCTCTAGAGCTCTTTTGTCAAGTTCCTCCCAAGCCATGGTACTGTCTGAGGTCGACGTCGTGGCCTCCCAAACCATGGTCCTGTCTGAGGGCAACGATATGGCTTCCTAAGCCATGGTCCTGTGTTAGGGCGACGAGATGGCCTCCCAAGCCATGGTCCTGTCTGAGGGTGACGAGACGGCCTCCCAAGCCATTGTCCTGTCTGAGGGCAACGTCACGGCCAACCAAGTTATGCTCATTCCTGAGACTGATGACACAGCCAACCAGGTTATGCTCTTTCCTGAGACTGAGAACATGGCCAACCTAGCTCTGTTTTCACCGGAGTCTGTTGGCACGGCCTACCAAGCTCAGCCTGCAAAGTCAACAGCGAAATACGCTCATCCTCCTCGACTGAGGATGCTGCTCAGCATCCCTGGCCAGCTGAGAACGTTTCTCTGCCTACTGTTGCGGCCAAGAGCTCCGCTTTGCTTCCCTACAATGCCTCGGACATTACTACGGACATCACTCCACTTTTCCACACCACTGAGGACATTTTTCTGCCTCTTTGCTCCATGTAGGACATGTAGCTCCACACTCAAAAAAGGCAGACAAGATGGCCCACCAAGTCAAGCCCCCTTCTAAAGCTGATGGCACAACTTCCCAAGCCTGGGTCCTGCATAACTGCTCCGGTGAACTGGCTCCAGCATCAAGTCTGCTCCTCAAGCAACCTGCTACTTGTTGTACAATGTCTGCCTCGGAACCTGAGCGGCTGTGTGAACATTTTGCACACAGAGGGCCAGGACCACTGGGGGGGGAGTGTTTTCTGGGGATTCAGGAGAATTTGTACTGTTTGCCTGATTGTGTGAATCTTGCCTGTTTTGTGTTTAGATTTCTGGCTATACCTTTGGATTTGTTTTCTGATTAAATTGCCATACCTGCAATTGCTCCCCGTCTCGTCCTCCATTACGTGACACTGTGACCTCTTGTGATCTGGACTGTACAAGATCTACAGCCTGGAGGTGTGCTGTAGAGGAAATCTGTTATTCCTAATTGCTAATTGTAAGTCCCAAATGAAAATAAGGTAAGTTGCAGTGCATATATGATTTTAGGAGGTGATACGAAAACATATATGAACACAGCCAGTAACCCTAGCTGAGTATGAACCGTGGGCTGTGAATCATTTTGTATTAAGGAGATACAAACTGTTAATTGTAAAAATAAATAAATAAATAGATAGATAAAATAAAAATGCTTTATATGTTTATTATTGCAGCTGCTGGCTGAAGTTTTCCTTTGTCTCAATGTATCAACTTGCACAATATAACAATTCCATAAGAATTTTTTCGAGGTTCAAACCACACATGCAGTTTTTGCCAGTTGTTTGTGGTTTTGTAATCCAAACCATGTAAAAAAAAATAATAATAATAAAAAAAAATTGTTATAAAACAGCGTGATTGATGATTATGCAACTGCAATGCCCTTGTTTACCTGAAGGAGACAGAGATATAATTTTGTTAAAATGGTCTGATATGTATGCCTCAGGTAGTAAAGGGTAAAGGAAAGGGCTTGTCTTTTGGGAAAGCAGGCACTTACATGTATTTCATTACTTGTGTTTGTGCATGGAATGTTGGCAGTGATGTTAATCAAGTTTGGTGTTGCGTACACACCTGAGGCAACAACAGTGTCATGAATGCAATAGTATAAAATTGCGAAGGTTTAACAGTCTAATAGCTTAACGTTTCTCCGAATAGAACTTTTCCAGACTTGTTCTTATTGCCATTAAATGCGCAGGATGATGAGTTAATTTGAGTTTGCTTTATTTGTATGTTTGCTTAAGTAATTAGCTTTTCAGTTATTCTTGGGCCATACTGTTTGATACCCAGCCATGGTAAAAGTACAGGTGTTCTTTACTCAAATAAAAGTGCAATTATTCAGTTAAATATATAATGCATCTACACACTCCAGTTAAAAGTGCAAGTTTTTGTGATGTAAAAAGGAAACCAAGATAAATCATGTTAGATCGTTTTCCACCTTTATTTGACAAAACTACTAACCAAATTCTAACCAAAAATGTGACTGTGCTCAGAATGAAAAAATCACATTTCAAACTCATATTCAAAAGTAATTATCATACACCTGTCTTTAATGATTGTGATCAATGAGTGATTCTGAGTAACCACAAATAAAATCAGTTTTTTTTTTTTTTTTTTTTTTTTTTTTTTTTTTACATTTTCTTGGTTTCATCCAACTGCTGAATCTTTGGTCTGCAAAGAGCACAAGATCTCATTGTTAAAAAAGTATCAATTGGGAGAGGGGTACACAAGAATTTCCTAAACATTAGATGTACCATGGAACACAGTGAAGACCATCATTAACATCATCAACGAGTGAAGTAAATGGGGCCCTACAGTGACATCACCAACAAGAGGGCATTGATGAACGTTCAAGACTATAACTTATCAGAGAGATTGCGAAGAGACTTATGGCAATGTTAAAGGAATTATATCTGGTTATTGTACATTTTTTCTTTTTACTTTTTCCTATAATGTTTCTGTTTGTTTTCCACCTGAATTTTGTTGGTTGCTATATCACATTAACGTTGGAAAAAGATCTGACAAGATTTATATTGGTTTAATTTTTAAACCACAAAAACCTGCAATTTTAACAGGGTTGTTTCAAGTACATTCCACATTCATTAAATATAACTATAAATGGATAAAATGTTGGGTTATTTTTGTAAAATAAAAAATTCAAATTGTTGGCAAATTGCTGTGATTTATGATTAATAACATATTTCAGAGGGTGCTGTTATTGAAAAATAATACATTCTGGGGTAGTAACAGTAACTCTGTTTAATCACACCATCCTGTCATTGATTATTTTCCTATAACTGCACAAAGCTGCACGTTTTATTCCTTACTTACAACCCCAATTCCAAAAAAGTTGTGATGCTGTGTAAAATGTAAACAAATGTAAATAAAAACAGAATGCAATGATTTTCAAATCTCATAAACATATATTATATTCAAAATAGAACATAGAAAACATATCAAATGTTTAAACTCAGGAAAATGTACCATTTCAAGAAAAAAAATAAAGTAAGTTTGAATTTGATGGCCACAACATGTCTCAATAAAGTTGGGACAGCGGCAACAAAAGGCTGGAAAAGTACGTGTTACTAAAAAGAAACAGCTGGAGTTTTATTGACAACAGGTCAGTAACATGTTTGGGTATAAAAAAAAATAGTATCTTAGAGTCTTCAGAACTAAAGATGGGCAGATGTTCACCAATCTACGAAAAACTGCGTTTACAATTTGTGGAACAATTTCAGAATAATAAAGGAATTGGGCTTGTATAAAATAAATGCTGTGAAAACAAGCCCAATTCCTTTATTGTATCTCTACATTAGAAGTTCACATGACATGGAAGATTAGAAAATAAAATGTATGCCATTCTTTCCTATTTTTCTACTCCTTTTTAGCATCTGAAAAGACATACAGTATTTTCTTCCACTCTATAGTGCATGAGTATAAAAGTATCAACGTAAGTATCAGGATCCAAGCCTTTTTGTACTCTTCCGCCTCCAGCAAATTTCTGCAATGGCATTTACATGCCATCATGAGTGTGTATTCAGAGTTCTTTTTGAAAATAAGGTGTTATAATGAGAGTCAGACGTGTCAGGTCAGCCCAAAAATGGCTGGCAGAGACACCTGTACAAATCATTCAAATGCGAGCTGGTTATGTGGGAAAGGTTGTTTTTCTGTTCTGGCCTGAACAACTTAAGTTTATCTGAGCGTCTTTAAAAATCCTAATTTGACAGCAGTTTAAGCATGTAAGGAGGTATAGTTATGGCAATCGTGAAAACAACACAAATATTTAAAAAGCATACATTTCAGAAGTATTTATTGTAATCTGTTTAAAAGGCAAAAATCTCTTTTCTAGCTTATAAACATATTTCCTTTTTTTATCAACTTTCTGTAATGTCTGACGTTTCTATTTATTTGATCTGCTTATTATGTGAAGTAAGCGTTCAGCTAGTCGGTCTGGCCCACACACATTCAATAACCAAATGACTAATTCTTCAAATTCTTCTTACCAAAGCCACAGTGAAGGTTGGTCATGGCATCATAGTCAATAGCTGTGTTATCAGTCTTAAATATAACCATTTAATATTGGCAAATTAGCTAATCATTCTTGCTTTTTATATAGAGTTCTGTCTTCTATAGTGAGGTAAAGAAGACGCCTCATTTCATACGACTCCTTGTTTTTTCCAGCATGTCATATATATATTACATGTATGTTTATAGTTACTTTAATGTTGTAGAGCATCCACAAGACAAATTAGCTCCTTTTCTTTCTCTGTCTTTAAGAGAAAACACAGCTTATTATGTTACCAAGAAATCACAAAGAAGACTTTCCTGCCAGAAAACAGAAAAGTTAAACTGGAAACTCCTTCCATACATGTTACATCTCCTTACAAAAAACATCAGTGATTGAACATATTTTTCCACCCAAACAACACCATAACCACAGTGAAACATGGTGGTGGGAGCATCATGCTATGGGCAGCTTCAACATAGAGGGAATCATGGATAGTTACAAGTACCAATCTATTTTGGCACAAACCCTCTGTTAGACAACTGAAGATTATGAAAATTGTCACCTTCCAGTGTGATCCAAATCAACAAAAGAATGGCTTCAGAAGAAGAACATCAATGTTTTGGAATGACCTAGTCATAGGCCAGATCTAAATCCTATCAAAAACCTTTGCAATGACTTGAAGAGGGCTGTGCACAGGAGACCATCTTGCAATTTGATAAATCTGGCGCATTTTTTGCAAGGAAGAGTGAAATAAAATGTGCAAATCAAGATGTTGGTAGGTTCTTACCCCCAAAAGACTGAAAGCTGTATTACAAGCAAAAAGTGCTTTAACACATTATTAGTTAAGGAGTGTGTGCACAGTCACATGCCCCATTATAAAAGGGTGTATACACTTATGCAACCATCAGTTCAGGGTGGAAACAGTATCTTCGCTTCATCTCTCCATCTCTCTCATCATTGATTGTTTTCCTATAACAGCATAATCCCATGTGTTATATACCTTACTTAACTCACTTTATAATGATGTTATCAAGCTTCCATGGGAAACAGTCAGCAGGCTTGTTGCTTATAAGGAACGTAGTTCATGTATAGTGTTATGGTTTTGTTGAAAATTTTTATTTTATGAACGTGCAACATCAATTAATACAATTTGGAGATTGTAAAAACACATGAACTCGAAACTAACAGCGAATAAACTTCCTTTAAACCCCACAGTTTAATATTTAGAAAATATTTAATAAAATCTCACCAAATATTTCAGGCATGACTATCTGATAATTGTCAGTTGTTTAAATAGGACTCAGATATAGAGTTCATATGAGTTCATATGTGACTTGGCAGGCAAAGATATACGCTAAAATAAGAATGGAACATCGCAATATGTCTGTTCAGGCCAGAAAGAGGAACACTGCATAAATCTACCAGGGAAAAGGTGTAATGCAGTGCAGAAAATCCCACGCACATTAAAGCTTCTGAAGCACATACATATGAAAACTTTTATGATGGATTTCACTAAAATGCTACATTTATTAGCTTATTAAATTATGACACACAGCTTTTTTTTTTTTTTTCTTTATCCATGTGCCAGATAGCCTTCATAGTGAATTTTCAATGTTCAATTGAATACTAATCAGGAATCATGTCTGGATATACTGTATGTTAAAAAATGTTACAGTCAGCCTGAGTGTATTAAACTTTATGGCCTCATTTTACCCCATTGATTTGCTTTATTATTATTATGATTATTTTTAAATGCGTTTTGTACGTATATGTATGTACTGTATTGAGTAACAAATATGGGCAATTAAAGCTGGAAATAAATAAATGAATAAGTATAGAATAAGAACATGAACATGAATTTTAGAAATAATATGTTTAAACATTAATTTCTTACATGTAAAAATTACATAAAATTATTGACACTCACTCTAGGGTTATTTTAATCCAGGGGGCAAAAAAATTGGTTTTTAAAAAGTGCATTCATTGACTGCATTAATGTCTGACAAGTTTAAGTGTTTAATAAGGTGACTGCAACTTTGCCTGAAGTATAAAGATTTTGGCTTGTGACTTGGATGGATCTGTGTTGCAGTTAAAACATGTTAAAAGGATGCTCAGACTACATTTTTTATGCGGGAGAATGAATATTAATTGGCTGAATTTACCACATTAGGGGCTAGTAGGTGTGAAACAAAAATGTTTAAAAAAAAACAAAACAAAACAAGCTTGCGACTGCGGAAGAACCTGTTTCCCTAAACATACAACCGCCTACAACAAAAATAAATGTGACTAACAGGCTTTGTGCCAGACAAGATATTAAGCCAATTATGAGGCTCGCAGAAGAGAAGAAGAGGTTAGAAAAGTGCAACACAGACAGCCAGACAGATTCCACATTGTTACCTGAGAGAACAGAGCAGATATGAAATGTGACGTGAGAAGATTCTATACCGAGCTGCAGGTGTGACAATATATAAACCTGAATTCAGATTAAGTTCCAACTGTCAAAAATTTCATTCTTTCCTTTTAGCACTGGCTTTGTTTCCTGTTTAATCTAAAACCTCGATAAACATCTATCAAAGCTGACATTTGATAAGGCTGAAGATTTCTCATGTCCACAGTTGTTGATTAATCATTCATGGTTTAATCAGAACATAAGTAAACTATTATTAGGCAAATAAAGAGAGAGTGTGAAGTTTAAATCAGTCTCATATTCAGGAATGTTTCAGTTTCCAAACCGAGGCCCTGATTGACTAAAATCCCAAATAATACACCTAATTTGTGCGTGTGTGTCATTAGATAAATTGTGTAAATTTTTACGTGACATTCAGTTTCACATGATATTTTCGAAAGATCCTTTTATTTTCTCATGATTATTTTCACACTTCAAATATTTTTAATGTGAATATTTACTATCGATGTATTCAGTTTCATGCAGTTTTTCATCCGTGATTCACACATGCTATTTACACATGATTGAAACATTTTTATTTTAATGTGATTTTTACATATGATTAGTTTTCCACATGTTTTTTTCCCACATGATTCATTCATTTATTTTACATGTAAGATGTTTTTGTGGTTTAGTTTATCACAATTTTTTCACACGATGTTACATGATGTGCACTTTCAGAACAGAACAGAAACTGAAAAGTTACAACACTAAACTTGTAACTCGTTTGTTATTTGGGTTTTGATTGGACAGTGTGTGTCTAGACTATCCATTTTTCAGTTCTCTCCAAAGAATTTTTTTTGGGGGGACAACGACCGACAACAGTGTAAATAATCCGTCTTGTTTGTGAGTGTAATTTACATTTCTCAGTCACTGCTGAAGGTAAATGGTCTGTACTTATATAGCATTTTTTGTATCCTAAGTGGTTCTACAAAGCGCTTTACACTGGTTCTCATTCACTCACACACCAACGGTAGCAGAGCTGCCATGCAAGACGCTAACTTGCACATCGGACGCAACTTGGGGTTCAGTGTCTTGCCCAAGAACACTTCCGTATGTGGAGTCATGTGGGCCGGGAATCGAACCTCCAACCCTACGATTAGTGGACAACCCACTCTACCACCTGAGCCACAGCCGCCCAGATGTAATAAATTGAATGCCCTGATGACATGTTACGGATATGTGTGACACGACTGACTCTGATAAGCTGCATGAATCTATAGTCTAGAATAGAATAATATATTTAGAACAAAATCAACCTATCCGTTATGTTTTAAAATAAATGGGGTGGGGTTTAGTTCTGCTAGCACATTAGAGTACACCAGCCACCCTTGGGCCATACCATAGTAATAACAGTAATAATGCTACTAGACTGTAAATGTATAGTGTAGATTAAGATGTGTAAGTAAGCTGTGTAAGATAGATGTGTAAGTGTAGGTGGTTTAAGGTGAACTCTTCCTAACCCAGACTACTGAATCTGCCAGATGCTCATAAATCCATAGAGCAGAGGCGTGCTGCAATGTAACAAATAACAAATAAAACTCCCATGAAGAAGTTTTTCAAGATATATCAGTCTCTATAGTACATCAGCATGCTGCTTTATTTATTGCACTTTATATTTAATATTCCACTGTGAAAGGTTAAGTCCAGGTTGTCAAGCAGCAATTAATCACTTCCTGGCCAGATATTGTGATGCGTTCATGCATTACTGAATGTGATAGTGATACTGCAGTGTGTAACGTCCCATGAAGAACAGAAGAAGAGATCGTATAGCCGACCTTCGCTTCGTTACATCAACCTTGGTGTCATGACAACGTGACATCATGACACTGTGGCATGGATGGAGTCACAGGAGATTATTTTTCACCAACCATTATTTGTAATTCAGTTCTATGCACTTTCATTTGTGGACAATGTAATAATAATAATAATAATAATAATAATGTAAAAAAAAAAATTCAATAGCCTTCATTCAATTTGAACTTCCACTTAAGCTCATCTTTCAACACGATGTCTTGTTAATGAGAGCCTTTTTACTGAACACTGGCAGCACAAAGAAAAGCTATTCCATCCATTCAGTGGAAACCCTGGACGGGGTGCCAACCCATCGCAAGGCCTAAACAAACACACAACAGACAATTTGGAAATGTCACTCAGCCTACAGCGCATGTCTTTGGACTGGGAGAGGAATGTGTCCTGATAGCTTATCGAACTTTATTATGATGCCAATCATCTGCACATTGAGTTTGGATGGTATGGTCCCCAATTCCCATTGAGTTCCATGATGTGATTTAAATCATTGCAGATTTTCCTAATGGATTATAAACATGTTGTTCACCCAGGAGGTCAGTTTTACATTTCACATTCAATGTTCAAGTAATAAACCTTACTAAAATAAAATCCTTAAACCCGGGATCTTCAACGCAGATTTTTATTTTATTTTTACAGTGCTTGAATGGCTAGAACGTCAGGTCTGAATTGAATGTTTTACAAGTGTGGCCATGAGAAGAAACTTAAAAGACACGGTAGAGTGTATCGGATTCCTTCACGGACAAGCTGTTTACCACACTGAGAAGTATGGGAGCAAGACATATAGTACATTTCTCATCTTGCACAAGAGAACTGCAAGGGTCTGGTTCTCCTGAGGTTTGTTCTGTAAATGTTCAAATTCAGACATAAGGTCAGTTTGACAAATTCGAAATCCATCATGAGATCTTTTATAAATACAGAAAACCACATTCATATAATGAATAAAACATGGCATTTGTTCTTAACCACAGAGCATAGTGTTATCTAACTCATAGGAAACATCTGTTAAAAACTGCCAACAAATTGATTCTGGAGAAGGGGGGTGAGGGGGGGAGAGGACATACACTAAAGTAAGGTGTTTTTACAGGAAAAGATTTAACTTCAAGGTGGTAACTGTAACTCTGTTCAAGTTCAATTGTTAAAACTGAATAATGACATTAAAATATTATCCTTTTGTTCGGACTCTGGTATTGACAAATTAAATATTAAAAGGCTAATTCATTATCTATTTGTGTTCCCTGTTTTATACGTGTGTGCAATTACACACAGAAAGCACCTAAAGCTAGATGGACAAGTCAGAGTAAAAATTCCCCAGAGTGAATGTCCCTCATGGTGCTTGCACAGACATGCTGCTTGCCTATGTCAGAGTTCATGTAAATGCTGTCACGACTGATTTCGCATCAGGCTTTGTGATAACTCATGAAAATTGAGGGAACTGAGGGAAAATTAGTACAGATGTCCATTTTGCTGTCAAATGACAGACGCCAGATCCTCGGCCGCATGAATCGCCAGGTTGGAATTCCGGACAATAAAATGAAGATGTGTTGGAGAACAGCTCCACACACCCAGTCCAAAAGAAATTCACTATGTCAGGATGCACTTCATATATATTGTCAAATATTAGCTTTAAAAAAATGCTCAGATCATCATTCATTAATCATCATTGTATCTTGGGCCGGGTGACAGTGGATCCGAAGTCTATCTGGGGAAAACACTGGGCATGAGGTGAGGTGGGACTACAGCCTGGGTGCCATTTGTGCACCCTACACATTGTGCCACCTTAACGTCTAGTCGACAGTACCCAAAACCAGTGGAAAACAATACTACAGGTTGCTAATAGTAACTCGGCATTACGTCAGGATACATCAAACCACCCTGTTGTTGATTATTTTCCTATAACGGCACTCCTTGTCATGTATTCCTTCCTTCCTTCCTTCATAAATGCAAACCAAGTGTCAGTCTAAAAAGAATTATATGTTTTAATTGTTTTCTGTCTTCTTTGACCATATACTGACCAAGTTTGTACATATACTGTATTAAATCCTTTCTAAGCACAGACATTAAAAAAGTTTTATTAATTTTCTATATTATAATCCAAAAGTTTGCATTGTTATTGGACAAAATGTTGAAAGGCAGTGGAATTTAATTAAAGATATTAAGTGAATTCAATTTTATTGGGAAAAAAGGTTAAACTCTAATAAATGGCAGCACTGATCTTATAATCAGTATCTGTATAGGGCCAATACCAGCAAAAAACCAAATGCTGGATCAGACATCAGAAGAAACTTACCGGATATCAGATCCTATAACAAATGGCAAAGACTGGAATTGGATTTTTTACATATAAAGAGACTTGACTGTGTTTTCCATCATTAGGATTAATTGTATTATATTTATTACAGTATATTTACAAGGAAAGTGATATTTACAATGAAACTGGCAAGTGCTGCAGTTAAAAAAAAGCATTTAAAGCTTAGTAGATTTTAAAGAAAACAATATCAGTGTCAGCATAGGAAAATAAATAAATGTGGCATCATGCCATCTTTAATTCTAATTATATTTACATTTTTATTCTATTTGAATGAAAATTTAATTGGAATTCTTTTTTTATTATTATTAATATTCTAAATAAGCTGTAAAATGGAGAGATATTTTTCTTTCATCTCTCAGAAACCACACAGGGTGGAAACTTTTGCACTCAAGTGCATTGTAAAAAAAAATACAAATTCCATATTTTTCTCAAAGTTACCAGGTAATAAATCTGCCAGGTAAAAAAATTCTGCAGAAAACTCCTCTATCCTGAAGCTTTTCCCATGATGGAAAACTTACTGGCCGGTACAAAGCCTTGACACTGGATACTGTTTCAAAAATGTTATATAAATTTCCTTACAGAAACCATACTTTAAAAAAATAAAATAAATAAAATAAAATAAAAAACATTTTAATCCTTTTACATTTCGTCATATTAAATTAAGCCAGTCTACCTTGATTAAAGAATTTGAAGATGTACATCAACTTTTACCAGCATATTTGTGCAAGTTTTTACTTGAGTAATGTAATTGTGTACATCTCAAAACTTTGGTTATGTGTCAGATGAGGTTTCAGAAATTTTGCTACGCACAAAAATGATGACCCAGTTAGTTAGCTGGCTAGTATCCAAATGTAATGTGGCACAAAATATATTTCTACTAAGACAAGAAATTTGGTAAATTAGTAACGGGTAATCAGACCTAGCCCTGGTCACACAAAAACAGGTCATGTATCACTGCTTTTGCTAATATATGCATATTTTTTAATCCCGTGGTGTGTGTGTGTGTGTGTGTATGACATTTTTATAAATTATGTCTTAATCAAGAATCACAGATCCAAACACGTCTTTTTCCTACCAGATTCCTAAGCTGGGTGCAAATAAAATGATGCCTCTGGGCTTCTTGGAATAATTTACTTCCTCCATATTTGGCTTTTTGAGAGAAGGTTTTGTCGTAGAACTTTATATAAACTATATGGCCAAAAGTATGTGAACACCCAAACAACTTATTCCATTCCAAAACCATTCATACGGATATGTTGGATCCACCCCCCTTTGCTGCTGTAACAGCTTCCACTCTTCCAAAAAAGGCTTTTGACTAGATTTTTAAAGGGGGTTGTGATGAATTGAACCATTCAGTGATGAGAGAATTAGCGAGGTCAGGTAAGGAGGCCTGGAGCATAGTCTGGTTCCAAAGGGGGTTCAGTGGAGTTGAGGTCAGAGCTCTAGGCAGGCCACTGAAGTTCTTCCACTCCAACCTTGGCAAACCATGTCTCCATAGAGCTAGTTTTGTGCTTCAACTTTATGGCAACAGTTTGGGGAAGAATCATATATGGGTGTGATGATCCGGTGTCCACAACACTACTTACAATAATGTTCTGTATGATACTTTTACCAAAAAAAGTTACATCTAGAACCTTGAAGTTTTCTTTGGTTTGTAATAGTAGTACAAGGGAAGTAGTAGTAGTAGTAGTAGTAGTAGTAGTAGTAGGGGAACCCGTTACTGCTAGCACATATAACCTTAAAACAGAGGGTTTCCGATTAGAATAGTCTCCAGGCTCCCTGCAACCCTGTGTAGGATAAGCAGTACAGAAAATGGATGGATGCTTGTGTCAGGTTGCCAGTTTTCTTTGGAACGTGACCTTTAGTTTGAGGCAGGCTCTATATATTTAACTTCACCATATAATTATCAACATTACAACATTAACCAAAGATCACGTGCAGAGGCTATCTCTTAAGGCTGTTTCCCCTCTGTGTCTGTTCCTTGCTGTCAGTCATTGATATTTGAATTCTTGTTCATGAACCAGAAAATTTCTTTAAAAGCCATTTTACATTTACATTTATTCCCTTGGCAGATGTTTTTATCCAAAGCGACTTACAAATAAGCAAAGCGATATATCAAGCAGAGAACAATACAAGTAGTGCTACTATACAAGATCCATTAATTGAGTTCCTGAGGAAGCAAAGTGCACAGCATAGAGGTGTAAGTGCGTTGTGTTTTTTTTTTTATATTTATGAGTTGGTTAGGTGTTCATTTGAACTGCGACTGGTTCCAGCACTCGTAGCCAACCGCATTTTTCTTCTCAAACACAAAAGAAAAATAAAAGCGCTCCCCATTTATAGCTCCATAGAGTACAATCAAGCCAAAGCTTACTGAGCAAGAACACGTTTCTCTTTACATTTTTGCCGTGGACAAAAAGTGAATTATGCCAAAGAGAATTATGGTTGTGCGGTCTGGATGGAAATGTGAAAGAATAACAATTTAAATCAAGTTGAGACCTTGAACCCAAAAGGAAGGATGTGTGGAAACGTGGAAGAATAACAAGTTACAGCAAGATGTGCTCGTGCCATATGGAAGTTGCACTCTGGACAACCCTATTGATGGTGTACAGCATGGAACAGCAGGGATTCATAACAAATATTACTCATAGCTTAAAAAAATATATAGAAATTACACTGTGGCATGGCTGCGTTTCAGTATCAAGTGTCTAGTGTAGACTCTCATTTTACTGTTACACACATTATGGAGAAGACTTCTGTGGTTCAAACAAGATGCTTGGATACTTCAATCAAACATTCCCAGAGTAAGAAATTTCAGTTCACTAATTTTTTAAACTAGTTCATTTTTTAACCATCTGGCACCCTGTCTAGGGTGTACCCTGCATAGTGCCCGATGCTCCCTGGGATAGACTCCAGGTTCCCTGTGACCCTGAAAAGGAGTAAGCGGTAGAAGATGGATGGATGGATGGATGGATACGCACGTCCATGACAGAGTTGACAATGACAAAGAGACATTTGAGCCAGGAGTTCCTCAACTCAATGAAAATTAGGCATGATTCAATAAATCGACAAATGCAAACAATTAGCTCGTGTGGGCCAAAGTTTATTCAATTCTCCAGTCACAATTTTTTTCAGCTTGACATGCATAAATGGAAGACATCTTGTATACAATCCGTCATATACAACAGCTCAATCTCATTATATCGGTGTGGATGTTACAAAGAACCTCGGAAGGAAGTAACAGAAATCATTGGTGCCTTTGGTGAGTGTACATAGTTAGGCTTTTCTAATCTCCAATAAAACCTTTTCAATAAAAGCACGTAACATATAAATCAAACAACCACATTTCACAGTTTCACAAATGACACAAGCGGTATGTTGCTTGCTAGCATGAACATAGGGTTACTGGTGTTATTTTCTGACAACTAGTGCTATTCAAACTATTTTTCCAACCATGCTAAGCTCCACTTCATGTCTCAATACTTCAACCCTGTCATTATTGTCTCAGCAGCAGCTTCAGGTCAGGTGCAGTGCATGTCATCCATATTACAACCAGAACGAAACACCGCCAAGGAACTTAATTATGGAAAATCCACAGCTTTTTGGAATCAACAGAACCGCAGCTGTTTCAAAATGTCTTTCCTGTCAGAGAGTTGTCTAACCTTGTGTCTTGATTTGTGTAGTGTTGATGGTGCTGTCACAACCTGCTACCTTTCCTCACACTGCTATAAAAAAATAATAAAAAAAAAAAAAGAGTTGCACAAACCTGGATGATATTATATCATGGACCCCTCTCTGCTTCAAGAAATGATGGGGTGAGAGTATTTTACACAGAAGGATTTTCCCAACATTTGTTACCGTGCAGCTCAAATTAAAAAACATTTTATCCACTTTGGTAAAAATGATAATGGAACACTTTGATATAAAATGCCAGGTGTGTTTGTATTATCGTTTAAGCTGTGGTTTAGGGATGAAACTTCACGGGTAGAAACTGACAGATACGCAACTTCCAAATTCTGAGTTCCTCAGCAAATTGTTTAAAACAGAAACAAAATAATTTGTTGCGAACCTAATCAAATTGTAATACAAAGTACATGCATTTTTGGTTTCACTTATCCAGAGCGACTCTCATTCATACAACTGAGCAGTTGACGGTTAAGGGCCTTGCTCAAGGGCCCAGCAGAGGCAATTTGTTACTGCTGGGATTTGACCTCACAACCTTCTAATCAGAAGACCAACATCTTAAACGCTGAGCTACCTCTTCCCTTTAACTCACAGCCCCAGAGTTGGGGTTGTAGGCTGATTGGCATTTACAAAATGTCTGTAGTGTGTGAAGGTGAACGTGTGTGATTGTGCACTGCGATGAGTCGACACCCCTTCTAGGGTGTCCCCCCGCCTTGTGCAGAGTTCCCTGGGATAGGCTCCAAGCTCCCCACAACCCTGTGCAGTTGGCATTTCCATAAGTTTCCATAAGCAGTATGGAAAACTGGGATGAGTAGAGCCTTTATTAGGCCTTAAGCCTTGAGGTGAAATGAGGTGTTTTTAAAAAATATACTATTCATGCATCAGGTATGCAATTATATGTTTCCTAGAATTATCTGTAGACATGTTTCAGTAATTACAGGTTGAAGCAGATTATATATTACAATCAACACATTTTGTACACATCAACTGTCATTTCATATGTGTACATCCGGATAAACCTGGTTTAGTGCTTATATAACTATCCGATAGTCTGTTATTTACATTTCTTAAAGGAATCCATTGGAAATACTAAACATGCTATGATACCATATAACTGTATCAATACACTAAAGACACCATTATACACTCAGAATTTATTAGATTCACTTCTACCTTTATATAAACTGTATACTCCCACACCAAGAAAAAGGTATACTTCACTTAGTAAGAGTTCATTCAATACATTAAATGCAAAATTATTGGCAATATAATGTGGAAAATGGGAGAAAACCCATATAATATTTGCGTCAGTTCACAACCATTTTAAGGGCATAATATATAGTATAAGGCACTTTCATATCTTTTTCAAATGTGGAAAAATTATGATCACGTGTGAAAGGTGTGTGATTTTTCTCATAAAGTTGTATCTTTATATCCTCCACTCCATTGTAGTTACATGAGTGGAAAATTTTAATCATTGTGATATTGTAATATATAATTTAAACATAAAATGTATCTAAAAGACAGGAAGTACATTAACATTGTCCTTTCACAGTCTATGGTTGTTGATTTTTTTAGGGGAAAGAACAGTGTTAAAGTATAAACTGGGTAACTTGCTTACGTTTTATTACAGATAAATTTACGCAGTACAACCACAGGGATGTGTACAGTCCTCGCAGGTCATTAAATGTTATGCAACCAGGCACTGGTGGCCTTGGAGGGAGGGGGGATTGCCCATGGCCGAAAAACCTGCAACAATGCCCTGAACCCTCAATAATATAAAATTATAGATAATATAAGATATAAGTTAAAATTTGATAAAAGTATTTGATTTTGAATTTGATTTTAGCTTACTCTAGGTCCACTTTGTGGACAACCCTAGGGGTGATACACTGCTGTCTCCTTTGTTTTATGGAGACTTTGGGTGTGTGTCCCTCTTCTGCTCCAATTGGCTATTTATATTCTTATTTTTACTTTAGTTCTTGGGTTTTATAATTTTTATATAACCAGCGACAGCTATTGAGTAGCCATGATGAGCCGGGGGGCGGGGGGGGAATTTTTTAAAAATTATTTTTATTTATTTATTTATTATTATTATTATTTCTCAATTAAATATTTGGGGAAGGGAGGGGAGAAAAGGTAAATGAATCACATGAAAATGAATTACATGTAAAGGAATCACATGCATGAATATGAATCACATGAAAATTAATTACATGAAAATGAATCACATGCATGAATATGAATTACATGAAAATGAATCACAAGCATGAATATGAATCACATGAAAATGAATCATATGTAAATGAATCACATGTAAATGAATCATATGAAAATGAATAAATAAACAAAGGCAAAAAATTTTTTTTTATAAAAGTGTCCTCTAGGGTGCAATTACAGGGGCGGAAAGTGAAGACGTGCACTAATGGTAAGTTTATAAATGGAAATAAATGTGACAAAATGCCCGCTAAATAAGTGTGCCCTTATTTGCGAGGAAACATGAACAACTCTCCACCTGGGTGCCTTTGCAGTAAAGAATATGTAAGGCAGTACCCTATAGTGCAAGGAAACATGATGAAGTGCCCTAATGAGTTCTCTTCCAGGGAAGAAAATGAGATGCAGTGCCCTATAGCTACCCCTACATACAGGAAAAAGTGATGTAGTGCCAAAACGGCTCTCCTATATGCAACAAAATAAGATAAAATGCCATATAGTTTCTTCTACATGCAGGAAAATGTGATGCTGTGTCCAAAAGGCCCCCCTACATGTGACAAACCGAGATGAAGTGCCCTATAGCCTCCCCTATATGCAACAAAAATAGGCCAGATGCCCTACAGTCTCTCCTACATGCAATAAAATGATATGAAATGCCCTATTACCTACCCAACATGCTACAAAATGAAATGAAGTAGCCTACAGCCTCCCCTACATACAACAAAATGAGATGAAGTACCCTATAGCCTCCCAAGCAAGCAACAAAATAATAAAATGCCCCAGAGCAAAGTGCCATATAGCCTCCCTTACATGGAAATAAACAAGATGACATGCCTTATAGGTACTCCTTTGTGAGAGAAACTGTGCCTCTAGGGTGCCCCTTTATTTAAAAATAAAATAAAAATTATCGTAAATGCCCTCCAGGCGCTCGATTGGTTTTTTTTTTGCCCCACTTCGTGTAAGAGGTGCCTTTGAACCCCACTGCAACATGATTAATACACTATATGTACCGCCATGTTGCTGAGCAGTTATGTTGTGTGTGTATATACAGTATCTCACAAAAGTGAGTACACATCTCACATTTTTGTAAATATTTGATTATATCTTTTCATGTGACAAGTCAGGGAACCCGCACCAGCGTCCCAACCGGATCCGGACTCGGGTGGCCTGCCTGGCTCAGGAGGACAGAGATGCCGCCATGGCAGGTAAGTCCTCCTTATAGACTAACCCTCTCTCCTCTGTCTTTCACCAGGTGAGCCGCAAGGGGCAGTTCAGACGGGAGCAGAAGGAAGACGATAGACCGGTAGACCTCCACGTGGTGCCCCGCATGAAGACACCACTAGTAATGCACCTGGCCCACGCCCATCTGCTCGGCGGCCTGGGGCCCCGAAACATCCTCGAAAAACTGAGGGACCGGTTCGTCTGACCAGGGATGGGCGCAGAGGTCTGAGAGTTCTGCCAACGATGCCCTCAGTGCCAGCGCACGGCTCCCCGTAGACCCCCACCGGCGCCTCTTATCCCTCTGCCCATCATCGGGGTCCCCTTCGAGCGGATCGGCATGGACCTTGTGGGGCCCCTTCCCAAGTCGGCACCACCGGTACCCCGAGGCAGTCCCTCTGCGCAAAGCCACCTTCAGCCGGGTGGGAATCCTCAGGGACATTCTGACCGACCAAGGTACCTACTACTCTTCTGACCGACCAAGGTACCTACTACTCTTCAGCCGGGTGGGAATCCCCAAGGACATTCTGACCGACCAAGGTACGCCATTTGTGTCTAAGTTGATGTCGGATCTGTGTCGATCATTACAGGTGAAGCACCTGAAAACATCCATCTACCACCCGCAGACGGACGGATTGGTTGAGCGCTTCAACCAGACACTCAAGCGAGTGCTACGACGGGTGGTAGACGAGGAGGGTAGGAACTGGGACCTCCTCCTTCCCTACGTACTGTTTGCTGTCCGCGAGTGTCCCCAGGCATCCACCGGCTTCACCCCCTTCAAGCTCCTATTTGGTCGGCGCCCTCGGGGACTGTTGGATGTGGCTCGCGAAGCCTGGGAGGAGCAGCCGTCCCCCTTCGGCTCGGTCGGCGAGTATGTACAGGAGATGCAAACGAGGATTGACCGGGTGGCACCAATAGTGCGGGAGCACAAAAGGGAAGAGCAGAAAAGGGTATACAATCGGCCGGCCCAGCCCCGAGAATTCCGCCCGGGGGACCAGGTCCTTCTGCTGGTACCCAGCAGCGCCTGCAATTTCCTGGCCAGGGGGCCGTCAATTACCACCTGCAACAGCCCGACAAGCGAGCGGAGGAGAAACTCTACCACATAAACCTGTTAAAGAAGTAGGTGGAGCCAACTCCAGTGGTTTCAGCATACGCGGCCCGCGACCCTGGCCACGACAGGCGCACCTTGGTCGAGGTGGGGGAGGACCTCACCCCGTACAGGGACAAGAACTCTACGAGCTGGTGAGCCAATTCTCTGACGTCTTTTCTACCGTCCCCGGAATGACACAGCTGGTCCGACATGAGATAAAGACTCCCCCCGGCGTAGTGGTGAGGCAGAGACCTTACCGGGTCCCAGAAGCCTGGCACAAGGCTATCGAGGAGGAGGTGGACCAAATACTGCGACACGGCATCATAGAGGAGTCCAGCAGCCCTTGGTCCAGCCCCATCGTTCTGGTAACAAAGCCAGACGGTAGCATCCGACTCTGCAATGATTTTCGAAGGTTGAACCAGCTGTCAGATTTCAACAGCTACCCCCTTCCCCGAGTGGACAACCTCATGAAGTGATTGGGGAGGGCCCGGTTCATTTTCACCCTTGACCTGACCAAGGGGTACTGGCAAGTCGCCCTGGCACCGGACGT
Source organism: Ameiurus melas (assembly GCA_012411365.1). Classification (NCBI taxonomy): domain Eukaryota; kingdom Metazoa; phylum Chordata; class Actinopteri; order Siluriformes; family Ictaluridae; genus Ameiurus; species Ameiurus melas. The sequence goes on from CM022752.1 coordinate 19,829,501, forward strand.
GAAGCCCAAGACCGCCTTCAGCACAGCCACAGGCCACTGGCAGTATAGGGTTCTCCCCTTTGGGCTCCACGGGGCACCGGCCACCTTCCAACGGGTAATGGACATCCTCCTGCGGCCCCATCGCAGCTTTGCGGCCGCGTACCTGGACGACGTGGTCATCCACTCCTCCACATGGTCAGACCATCTCTTCCATCTGGGGGAGGTCCTAAAGGCGCTTTGGAAAGCCGGCCTGACCACCAACCCCAAGAAGTGCCACCTAGGGTTAACAGAGGCCCAGTACCTAGGGTACCGCATTGGCCGCGGAATGCTGAAGCCACAGGAAAATAAAATCGAGGCGGTAAAAGACTACCCTCGTCCCATCTCAAAGAGACAGGTACGGGCCTTCCTGGGGTTGGCGGGGTACTATAGAAGGTTTGTGCCCAACTTCTCAGCAATAGCTGCCCCCCTATCCGACCTCACCAAAAAGGGACAACCGGACTGGGTGAAATGGACGAACGAGGCAGAGAGGGCCTTCCAAGCCCTAAAGGGAATCCTCACCAGCGCACCCGTGCTGCGGAACCCCGATTTCTCACTCCCGTTCACGGTGCACACGGATGCATCCAAAACTGGGCTGGGCGCGGTCCAGTCCCAGACCTTTGAGGAGGTGGTCTGGCAGGTATGACAGGCGAAACGCTCCTTCCCCGACTGCCGCACCGGCACAAAGCGGACAGCTTCGTGCGGACCCCATACCCGCCCGGTGATTGGAGAGGCAGACGGAAGAATTCCACGCGGGTTTGAGTACCAACTCACCGACACTGCACCCGTCCGTGAAGCTCACACAAGGTATTCCATCCGCTGACACAGATCCCAGGTTAATATTAACCTCTCTCCCTCTTTTCCCACAAAGACACGGACGAGGACGACCGCGGCTGAAGCCACGCGACGCTAACAGATGGCACGGGAATCCCTCGGCTTCTTCCGGGAACGCCCCCTCGAGAACGTCGCTACGTCAGCCCTGCCTCCGCCAACTTTCCCACGCGCGCGCACACACACACACCTCCCTACCCCGTTAACCAGGCCGTGAGAGAACTGAAAAGAAGAACAAAGTTAAAACCCTTGCTTCACGCCGACCGGCCCTCCGGGTCTCTGTGCGCCACCGTCCCCCGGGGCTAATTCCCTTAAGATCCATCCATCCATCCATCCATCTATCTATCTATCGATAGATAGATAGATAAATGCATATGTTTATTAATAATTAATAGAATTACAAATGTATACAGCAAATTTATACTGTTACACAAGCTGTACACTCACTACTTTACATTGTAGCAAAGTGTCATTTCTTCAGTGTTGTCACATGAAAAGATATAATCAAATATTTACAAAAATGTGAGGGGTGTACTCATTTTTGTGAGATAATGTGTGTGTGTGTGTGTGTGTGCGCGCGTGTCTAGCTACTACTAATCCTGACCGCTTTTATGCAACACTCTGACCCACATCAAATTTTCCAGCTTCACGGTTTTCCTATAAAAGTGTAATTGTCATAATCAGGATCCACAACTCAAACACATTTTAGGAAGAATGTTGATGAGGTTTTAAATCGCTCCCATTATTGCTTCACCACACAACATTCCTTCTGGATAAAATTATATTGTGGCATCCAAAGCCTAAAGCGGTGATGTGTGGATAAAGCAAAACCCACAAATAAACATATAAAAACCCACAATAACCCCTTCGTACACGGTGTATAACACTGCTGGTATACTGCCCCCTGGTGACTGAATGCACTCAGGTATAGATTCTTCATACATGATAAAAGTACAATACCACTATTTAAATAATTCATCATTTATTCATTCACAATTAACACTCCTGTCCAAAGTAAATCAGGATTCTGTATAGCTGTACAACTGCCTGTACATTAATATCACCACATCGAGTTTGACTTGACACGTTTACATCAGAAAATCACTGCAAATACATAGCTAAGTGTAAAAGTTTGCACCCCCTCTTTCGTTTCTGGTTGAGTAAATGAAATAATTTATCAATATTTTGTTTATTTTTAAATCTACAAAACATAATGCCATATCTAACAACTCAAACACCATGCTAATTATGTTATAAAACACTCCATGTCGTTTTGTTATAGGAAAGTAAATCACCAACGGCATGGCGTGATGAAGTGGAGTTACTATTACCACCTTTATTTTCCATTAACAGCAAACCCTGAAGCATTTTATTCCTCTTATAATCATAACGATCTTTTTCAGGGATTACATTATTCTTATTTTTCTTTTAATGAACTTTATAGCAGTTTGTTACATACTGTATAACGTTGTGGAACATCCACGAGACAAGTTAACTGTTGTCATTAAATACGTCATAGCAACTATAAACTGACGTTTCTTAAGCAACTTCTCTGTCTTGAAGTTAATAAGACAGACACAAAACCCCCCCCAAAAAACGCAGCTGGTCATGTGACTACAAAAACTGCAAAGTCATCCGGCCTGAAGACTTTCCCATAGAGGAAGTGTTACAAAGCGCAGACACTGTGAACTCCTTTTAGAAATAATAGTCTGCTCATAAATAATTTTTTTTAACTCTTCGCCATATCGAAGAGTACACATTTTTAGAGTTATTATTGTCTTCGTTTATGTGGTGCATACTCCATACAAGTCCTAAAACTCAAGCAGTTTGACCTTTCCTAGTGCTGGAGAAGGTGATAACAGAGAACAAGAGAAACAATCAGAAACACAGCACAGCACTGTTGAAAGACACGGCCAAAGACTGGAAGAAAATTAACTTTGGGGAGAAAAATATATCAAAGGAATTTGCAAGAACATCCAAAACAAACAGCAGGCACATTTTTATCTCAGTTAGAAATATTATACTAGACGTTTCCCTCTTTTTTGACCTCAGGAACATCTGTAAATATCAATGTCTTGTTGAGGTCATCATTTCCCAGTGAGGGCACACAAACTTCTCCACTCGACGCTATCAACACTGTGCACCAATAGTTTGCATACACGCTGAGAGCATCCCTGCAGTGTGTAAGTGTGCACAGACAAGTATTTTCACTAATCATCATAGTCAAGTACAAGCAATTCTAACCACCCCTCATCATTCTTCATGCTCACGTTTTAACTCTAACCCGAAGCTGATTTTATCGCTTCAGGATGCTATTCATAGCCTTGAGATCATCGCCGGTCAGCGGAGACAGGTTGTATCCCCGGAGTTCAGGCTTCCCTGCAAAACAAACCAAAAGTTTTCACTGCTAATATTTCTGAGAACGATCATTAACACTGTGTGAGTAGTTAACACCGCACTCATCTTTAGGACATGCAATTTCCTACAAATGTGCTTGGAAACATTCTGTACATCCAGTGACATATAGCCAACTCCAGAAATACTGGGACCAGAATTATTGGGACTGCCAAACTAAATAAATAAAATGAATAAAGCAAGCACTTCATTTTCCAACCTGGATGTGGAGAAATCTATTTCTAAATCTTTCGAACGCGTTGTGTTTTTTTTTTTTTTTTTTTTTTTGTTATTTCAGTTTGAAATCAAAATATGAATATTAAAATAATTTGTGTTTAGAATTTCAGTGTTTACTTCCTGGTATTTATATGTAGATGTGTTAAACAACATGTAGAACATGGCACATTCTGAAGGTGAGAAAAAATATTGGAACATGTGACAGGTTTTTCTTGTTACCCAAGTTTGTCCTGTTAAATTGAATGTTTAAATAATAAATAGCTCTGAATAGCTCTACTCATGGTTTAGGCTTCAGTTTCACCTGTGAAGACTGCATATGTTGTTAAAAAGGATAAACCAACATGAAGTTCAGAGACTATGGAAGAAAAGCGAGCCATTTTGAAGCTGAGACAAGAGTGAAAATCAATCAGAAGCATCGGGCATAACCAATATGACAATTTGGAACGTCCTGAAAAAGAAAGAAACCACTGGTGTACTGAGCAACAGACACCAAATGGGCCGGCCAAGGAACACAACAGCTGATGACAGGAATATTGTGAGACCTGTGAAGAAAAACCCCAAAACCACAGTTAGAGACATCACCTACAACCTACACAGGCAGGGGTGAAGGTATCACAATCCACCGTTCGAAGAAGACATTGAGAACAGAAATATAGAGGCCATACCACAAGATGCAAACCACTCATCAGCAGTAAGAACCAGAAAGTCAAATTGGAATTCGCAAAGAAATAGAGACGAGTCACAAAAGTTCTTGAGCCAAGATAAACCTCTAGCAAAGTGATGAAAAGGCCAAAGTGTGCAGAAAGAAAGGATCTGCTCACAATCCAAAACATACGAGCTCATCTGTGAAACATGGTGGAGGTAGTGTCATGGCTTGGGCTTGCATGGCTGCTTCTGGAACATTCCCACTAATATTTATTGATGATATAAATCATAATGGTATGATTTACAGGAACATTCTGCCTGCCAATTTACAGAAAAATACATCCAAATGAATCAGGAGGAACTTCAGAATGCAGCAGGACAATGATCCTTTACACACTGGAATTTAGTAAAACTTATCATGCCACAAAACTTTCATTTTTGCGGTGTCAATAATACTTGACCAATGTTTAAGCAAATGTATCTCTATTTAAAAATGCTAATATTTTGCCAAACAAAAGGTAAGTTAAAATGAGTACTCATTCTCCTGAAGGGTGCCAATAATTCTGGATAATTCCGCCCCTAAACAAGGCAGCATATTGCTGTGCATGTTATATTAATATGCATTGCTTTTAACATCACTGTAAGACCAGAATACCTTGTAGGTCATTGAGCCGGTTAACTTTTGCTTTGAGACCTTTCTGGAGGTCGTTTATCTCCTGCTCGAGCTGCTCTTGATCTATTGAGGAGAAAAAAAATAAAAATAAATTAATAATAATAATAATAATAATAATAATAATCAACACTGAGTAAGCGTTTCGTGAAACATCGAAGGATGTGTTATAAGAGAATGGTTTACCTTTCTGAATCATGGATTTGGTGCTCTCTTTGGGGAATTTAATGAACATGTTCCCAAAGCAAACCTTGACTTTGTCTGTAATTAATACAAATGAGAATGCTGAAATTGCCTGCAAATGGATAAAATGATTTATACCACAGCGCTGCTAAATTCTTGTTTCTGATTGGTCAGAAAGTGTTGATTCATATTCTATAACAGCAGCTCTGACAGTAATGCAGCTGCAAAACTGTGTTTTATATATTAATACACTTATTATAACCTAAACAAAAAAGGAGACAAGTTAAGTCATGTAATCACTGATATATATTTAGAAGTTTTCTGGGAGAAGACGTTTAATTGGACAGTTATGGAATGAGTCTCCATTTTCACTTTGTAAGAGCTGTGTCTCAATTCGCCTAATACTCGTCCTAAATAGTGTTACAACTAGTAGCTTACAATTAGTTTGTCCCAATTCGTAGGATGAGTATCCAGAGGTACCCGGATGGTTTTTAAAATTTATTATTATTTAATTTATTTCAAGAAAGAGAACAAGTTTATAGTTGTAAATGGCAACAGAAAGTAACTTCTTTCATGGGCATTCCACAACATTAAATGTAACCATAAACAGAAAAAATAAATTGATGCGTTGGTCATAAATGAAAAGATCGCAGAGTCGCTGAATAATTGCTGTGGTACAAGAGGAATAAATGCTTCAGGATGTGCCATTTTTGGAAAATAATCCACTTTGGGGTGGCCACTGTAACTCTACTTCATTAGTCGATTAATTTCCTGTAACAACACATCGTCATCATGTTTTATTCCTGACATAAACACTCTGACGTACAATTTTGTTTTACTTAAAGTGATTTTTTAAAAATTAAACCAGAATCTAACAACCTTAAATAACTATTCTTCTGTTATATTATGTTATGTTATATTATGGTATATCAAGTTATATCATATTATGTTATGTTACATTATGATCTAATATATCATATGTTCTTATGTTATGTTATGTTATTTTATGTTACAAGGACAATGGAAGAAAATTTGTTAAACAACAAATAAAGATTCTGACTTTTATATAAGACATAACCAAACGTTTTAAGATCTTGCTGTGTCGTACAGTTACCGTTATCAGAAGCGTTGTTCCTCAGAGCATTCATCGCCTCTCGGTTTCGGTTTCTTCTTGCGTCCAGGTCTATAATCTGTAATGATAGCTAGTTTAGCATCTAGACTCAAAATCAGAATTAATATTCACACTAAGGCTCATACCTGCTGTCTGTCAGCGAGCACATCTTCAGCAGCGACTTCTACCTCAGTCAGATAATCCATCACTCTCTGGGAATGCATCGTGCTGTTCCTACAGGAAGCGTGTACGCCCTGCAAAATAAGTCCGCCTTGTACTGGGAAACACGAGCTATGTTCAAATGAGTTCCACCTAATTTTCACGGTGTCCGTTTAGTATAAAGTATTAAGTAGTATAAAGTGTAAGTAGGATGCATCATAAGTACAGCATCATAGAATTAATGTATATTCAAATTTATTTATACATTTCAGACCACGATCAACAAGGAATAACGAATCTAAATAATTCGACTCATAGGAATTTGTATGCTGATTAAAAATGGTGGACATGTTAAGCAAGTTTAGTAAATAAAATATTTTTGTTTTGCTGTTTTTTATTTTCTCCGATGATGCTGGAGACCCGGTAGAGACACAAAGCTCTTTTTTTTTGTTTTTAAACCATTCAGATGTGAAATGGGTTTGAAACCGTATGTTTACGTTCCTGTTGATGATCTAAACCTGGCTGCAGTATCAGGACCCGCCACTAGAGGTCACTGGTTGCTGTTATATATTGCAAAGCACTAACACGAGCCTGACGATAAACCGGTATACCGCGATAACGAGATCTAATATAGTAATATGGGTAATCTTCAGGTTCCCGGTCCTGGAGTACTCATTGCCTTGGAGTTTTACTATTTTCTCTGCTTTAACACAGAAAATAGTACTATTCATTTAATGAGCTGATTAGTTGAGTGTTAGAACAGAGACAACACTAAAATGCGCAGGACCAGGGTTGGGAACTTGTGCGTTGATGTTATGCTGTACTGCAATACATAGCGATGTCACAATAAATAAACGAATATGCACTATGAGAGGAATAAAACTTTTTGTGACATGCTGTTACAGGAAAATAATCAACTTCAGGGTGGTAACAGTAACTCTACTTCATTATCATTTATTATTTTCCAATAGCATCACAATATGGACTGTTTTATTCCTTAATTAAAAACAGGATAGCTTACTTTTGGGCAGTGGCAATGAAGATGTGTTTACATTAGTTCTTTAACTGAGGTAGCAATTTATTCTGTTTAGAGTTCTCATGATAAATATTGTATACTTCTTTTTATCATATACTTCTTTTTATGAAGCAATTCCAAAAGTTACAAACAGTTATACTGTAATTGTAATAAAATAACCATAATTAACAACAACATCCGGCAATAATAAACAAATATAAAAATTACATTTGTTCTTGTGCTGAGATTCAGATACAGTGTGCTAAATAAGATAAAGTGACTTATTGGACTGTTTAGAGTTCTTATAGAAAAAAATATTTTCAATATTTAAATAGAGAGGATTCTAAATAATAAATATTGATGAAAACTTTTTGATAGTTGCACTCCATAACAAATTATTTCCGACCTCCTCAAAAATAAGTGAAATATAAGAATGATTCAAATAATGGAAGACAATAACCTAGATATATTTAAACAATATTTACATATTATAAAGTAATATTAAATGCATACTAAATGATACAGAAAATATAAACAATTTTAAAAAGGAATAAACAAAGCAGGGTAAACATGCACTGACTGTAGGTAAACAGAGCACCAACCACAAAATGCTTAAAGATAATTAGATCAGTATACAGTAAATTATACCAATAACATTTTTTATATCAATTTTTAAAATTGGTTGGTTTTTTAAACAAAATTCTGTAAATGCAATTTGTATACAATTGGAGTGTGTAGAATGTTGTGTGTAATATTTAAGTTAAAACTGATTTAACATAAATACTAAAATAAAATAAATAAAAATGAAGTGTATTTTTAAACAAAGAGAGAGAGAGAGAGAGAGAGAGAGAGAGAGAGAGAGAGAGAGAGATAAGTAAATATGTGTGGAAAATGAATGAGGCTTAAAATAACAGTAAAGTAAATTACAAACAGTAACATTCTTGATTTCTTCAGGTAATCTTCAATAAGCTAGAACCTTAAAGCATTTTTGTCCCTCTAGGGGGAACCTTTACAATGTAGGTTCTATGTATAACGCTCTAACAAAGGATTTTCCTATTTGACAGATTCCATAACCCGTTTATGAAGCGGAGAACCCTTAACCAACCATAGAACTTTTGAGAAATGTTCTGTATGAGAGTAGAATACCATTTATGTAAAGACATTAGCTTCCATAACTTGCCAATTATAGACAAAAACACTGTACATTTAATATATATATATATATATATATATATATATATATATATATATATATATATATATATATATATATATAACCTTGGTTTAAAGGTTCTAGTTTAGTTGCTGGTTTTTATATCTCCATATTATACTGTTGGAATGATTATTGTGCATCAGAGATGGTTCCTATAAGGTTCTTAGGAAGTGAAGAACTATCCAAATGGTGTTTGGATGAGAATGTTCGTGTAATTTCTTGTTCCTGAAAAACAAACCTGACATGCTTGTGTTTTGCAGTGAGCTTTCCAATGACTGGTTCTTTCTCAGATCCAGTCACACCTACTGATTTTGAGTCTGTTACATGGTGAGTTTCTGTTCTTCTCTCAGGTCTTGTTCTTCTGCAACCATCTTTGCTCTCGTCCCCACAGGAGCGGCTCCTTCCCCCTGAACTCTTTCTCCTCGGAGGATCTACAGCTGAAGGACCGTTTATGTTAGGATTGTGTGTTGGCGGGTTCCGCATGTTTCCAATGGCCTGCATGCGTTTCAGGTGCTCCAAAGAAGAATTGCAGAGTCTGTTGAGATGATGAACCCGAGTCTCGCTGCTGCTCCTCCTAGAAATTCCACGTTTTTCTGTCAGTGGATGTGAGTGGTGAGGGTACGTGCATACGGAGACAGAATAATGGTTACAGCTTTGTGGATGGACAGAAGACAGTAAGGTAATGGGGAAGGCACGCTGGCACTGCAGGATGCTTTTCGGGGCACTGAGGCTGGAATGCGTTTTACGCCGTACAGTCCACATGGACTTGCTGGTCTCCTCGTGCATTGTCATGATTTGCCGCCATTCTAGCTGCAGAAGTCGGTCCAAGTATCTCTCAAACTGGTTGACGGGTCTCGAGCGAGGGACATTTTTACCGTCCGTGTTTAAATACACTGCCAGCTCTCTGAGACTCCAGGAGTTAAAAGGCGGAGGCAAGAATTCAGGGTACCTGTCACTGGAGACACCGTGTGACCTAGACAAAGCACGTGAAGGTTGGAAGTCAGAGGGATTGATGACTTCTTCTCGTAGGTGAAGCAGTGGAGGATTGGTGGCAGATGCAGGTTCTGGGAGCCTCTCTGTGTCTGAAAGGTCGCTGCCGCTGTCTGTGTCCTCATGTGTCACTCGTACAGTCGACTCGTGTCTGGCTGTAGGGACAGGAGGCAGGCGGGACGGCATTGTGTCTTTTTCACTGCTTTGCCGTGGGGTCTGTCTGTAGTGTCTTTCCAGCGGATGATTTTTTATGGAGGACACCTTGTGCTTTGGCTTGCTCAGGATCTCTCTTGGATGACTAAAGAACAAAATTGTGCTCTAATATTTGAACATTAAAACACTGAATATAGAAATAAATGATAATTTAACATAATTAAAAATCTCACATAACCACAGCTGTAGATATTGTCTTCATCTCTCGTGTGTGTAGTCCCTAAAGGGGGGGGGGATATTAATAACTGCAGATATAAATTACAAATTAAAGAACTTGTGTGAGAAAGGTCATGCAGTACTTCCAAGTAGTGATTCTTTTGCTTTCAATTTTTTTGACCATTTCTGGCCTAACTAGAATCCACCAACTACTTCAACAACCTATAATAAATTCTGTTCTCTTTCTCATGATTCATATTCCAGATAAAAAATAAGAATGTGTTTTTTTTATTATTAAATATGAAATTATAGAGACGCTTATGTCTGAATACTCACATTATGTATTTCCATTTACAAACATTTCCTTAGATTTATAATTCATGTTAAACAGTTAATAGTTTCTTGCAGTTTTATCTCTCACTGTTGTTTATGTATTCTTTATTCAGTCGGGCAGATCCGGGGTCTATCCTGGGAAAACAGGGTGGGAATACACTCTGGATGGGATAGCAGTCCATCACAGGGTATGTTTATATTTTGGTGGCACTTTATGCAGTAAATATATACAGTATGTTATTTATACCATAAATATATTAGCTACAAATGAATAAACATTTTTGCCATGTGATCCCAAATGACCACTGTCATTAAAATGGAAAACCTTATATATATACACACACAAATACATATATACATATATATATACATACATATATATATATATATATATATATACATACATATATATACATATATATATATATATATATATATATATATATATATATATATATATATATATATATATATATATATATATGTGTGTGTGTGTGTGTGTGTGTATTCCCCCCTTGGGTCACTGTGACATGTAGAAAATGTGAACTACATGCTCCCTAATGTTTATGCAGTGTACAGTAGGCTACTTACATTCTCCATGGCCAAAGAATCTTTTTCTTGGTCTTTTTCTGCATTTTGAGGCACATTAGGATTAGTGTTCCTCCGACTGTTAATAAAACAACATGCAGTGATTACAGGAGTCTGTGTTGTAATAATATATTGCATTATAATAATAATTGACTAATTAAGACCCCATGTATTTTCTGTTCTGAGTATTGTTCTGACTATTTATTGTCCTGATTATTTATTGTCCTGCCTATTAATTGTCAAAAGTATTTATCATCCTGTGTATTTATTATCCTGAGTATTTACTGTCCCGAGTATTTATCATACTGAGTATTTATTGTCCTGTGTACTTATCATCCTGAGTACTTATCATCCTGAGTACTTATAATCCTGAGTATTTTTGTAATGAGTATTTACAGTCCTAAGTATCCATCATCCCATGTATTCTTGTCTTGTATATTGATCATCCCAAGTATTGTCCTTAGTATTTATTGTCCTGCCTATTAATTGGCAAGAGTATCGTCCTGAGTATTTCTCGTCCTGAGTATTTATTATCCTGAGTATTTATTGTCCTGAGAATTTGTCCTGTGTATTTATCTTCCTGAGTATTTACGTTCCAAAGTATCTATCATCATGTAAACCACTTGAAGCATTCGTTGTGTTGAACTATTTCAATTGCTTTTCTTTTATTTGTTCATTGCAAACAGCTGAAAGTCTGTAAATAATGACAATAAACCTGATTTGCAATGGGGGTTGAATAAGTTTGATTGCAACTGTATATGGAGAACAATAATAATAATAATAATAATAATAATAATAATAATAATAATAATAATAATAATAATAATAAAAACATCTGACTTGACTAATAAACATAACTCAGATGGATAAAACAGAGTCGGGATGGCACGCGCGAAACCAGGCTGTACCTGAAGGAATAACCGAAGTACAAAAAAGACAAATGGATCTTACCTCGAGTCGGATCCTGAAGCTTTCCTCTTTGCTCGGTTATTACATGTTGGGAGATGATAGTGGTTATTGTGTCGAGTCCTGTCCTGCAGCACTGTTCCCATCACTGTCTCTTTAGCTGTACAGTACAATCCCGTTTAGTTCACATTTAGCCTATAGCTCCCCGTGCGCTATAACGCACAGACGCGCGTGCAAGCGGAGCGCGTTTGCTTAAATACTGACAGCCGCCACATACCCCACCATTAATCACCATTCCCTGTCATCACTCTGTTGTAGATCTGGACCTTGTTTACCTGCAATGAATAATTCAACCCTGACCAGATCATCTATCCGTAATGAGACACTTGATCTTAATTAGTCAGTGTGTAGGAAATACGTTTTCTATTCAGCCGCGTCATGAGCTCATTTCCTGACAAATCTAGATTGTAATTATTGCTATCTGTGCACGCGCACATAACCTAATCCAGCTGTTGGATGTGTGCCGCGCTGCTTTCTGGGAAATGTAGTTCACACCACGTGATCGGACACTTCATCTCGCTGAAATATGCGATATCCTGTAGAGTCCTTTGAAAATTTTCCGTCACACAGTAGATCATGTGTTATTTATAGCAGTGATGGCAGCCTCTTCACCAGCGCCTTGTTCTAATAATAATCCGTATCACTGCTGGGTTAAAACTACACCTCCCGGTGGGATCTGCTTCTAAATGTCAGAGGTGGCTGATTCTGCTTGTAGCCGGAATTAAGTCACTGCTGTATACGACGTGTCAATACGCGCGTGAACGACACCTGCGTTCTTCACGAGGTGGGTTTTTATTGTCACGTGTAATTTAGAAAGCTGCTTTGGAAAATATACTGCTTCCTCAGGATGTGGAGGCACGGGTGAATGCACGGGTGTCATGGCTTGACAGTTGGAGCTGGAAAGAGGGATGCATCAAACACTGCTGGGTTTTGTACTGTGTAAAATCTCCTTCTGCTTTGTTTAAAAAAAAGTCAACTGAACAAGAGAAGAGAATGGATGAAAATGATGTGTAGGCTATCATGTGGAGAAACTACTCACCGATCCTCAAACAGAAGTAATTCTTATAATAACTAATTGTTTTTATGCAATTGTTGTTTCTCTCAAAAAAAAAAAAAAAAAAAAAAAAAAAGATACACAGGAAAATGTTTTTGCAGTACTAAAGAATATTTGAGGGTGGTAGGGGGGTTATGAATTGTCATCTCTGAGAGAACATTTATTATGCTCACACATAGGAGCAATTTGCAGTAGACAATCCTCCTGCATGTATTGGGGAGGTGAGAGGAAACCGGAGAACCAGAGAAGAACCCTGGAGATGTGAGGCAGCAACTCTAAATGCCAAATTCAGCAAATTATTTGGGGGGTAACGGAAACCAAGTGTCATCCTGGAAAGAATTTTAATTTTTTTTAACGCTCCTGTCACAAAACACAAACAAACAAAAAGCCTCAATTGTTGTCTTTCAAAATCCAGTCAAAAAAAGAGGGGGGGATACTTTTTTGATCTGCACGATTTAGCTATCTATATATAATAAAAAAATACATAACCAGTTCAAAATACCATTAAAACAGAGCATTGAAATATGATCAAGATCATATTAAAAAGAATTTCAAAGAGTTTGCAACAGCTTCAGTGTAAGACTGAGAGCATCATTAATTTCAGCCTGGCTGCTTCTGCCTTTAGATTAATATCCGGGTGTAGATGGATCGTTCAGGATGATAAGGATCCTAGAAATATACATCCAGATAAATATATGAATGGTTAATCAGCTTTGCGATTAACTTTTTAGTATCTTGATTGGGGATGCCAGTATTCTTAAAACTAGTATTTAAAAAAACAAAAACCTACATTTGAAAACATCCATCCTTCCATTTTCTATACCACTTATCCTACAGGGCCACGGGGAACCTGAAGCCTATCCCAGGGAGCATCGGGCACAAGGATTAGTGGGTACACCCTGGACAGTGTGCCAAAACATTTGAAAACATATTTTGTTTAAAAATAAAACAAAAATACTACACGTTGTTATGATATGTTTGTTATTCATTTTTGATAGATTTTAAGTTCACCCATGTTGGAGAAAATGTAGGATAAATGATCAAATCTTTAGGTTTTTTCCCCCTAATTAGGTATTTGTCATATCTCTAATCTGCAGTAATGATGTCAGTGTCTAGCAGTAACCCGTTTCCTGGAGAATCAGAGCCGACGTTTTTGAGCGCTTTCAGTGAAGTGTCCCGACCTGCCAGGACCATCCGCCTCCGTGACATCTACAACCCTCAGCCTCCACCTCAAAGGAAACCGGTGGCAATAAGACCCCCGAGTCCTCATTCTCGTCCTCATCCTTCTCAGCGTCTCACCCGCCGAAGCTTCTCCTGCGAACCTGAGCCGAGAACCATCATGAGGAGAAGAGCGCACTCTCTCCCTCCTTCAGATGAGACGATGACTCACAGGTACTCACATGTCCGATTTGTGGACTGTTTGGGCCTCGAGCTGGAACGTGTAAAGTTTTTCCGGGCCGGCGAAGACCCCACAGTTCCAGATCACGTCATAAACAGGTTACTAGCCAGCTCTGAGCTGGTATCTGGGAAACATTTAGAGATCTCCCTGCCATTCTTTCAGCCGTTTTTCCCCGAGAACATCGGTGGCGAGCCTGATTTCCTGGAGCGTCTGTATCGTCGGCGTGTTTGCCTTGAGCAAGTCCACTGCTCGGAATTGGGGATCGTTGGAACAGCACAAGTTCTTAACCTGGCTTTTGAGAAACAGGTCAGTGTTCGGTACTCATTCACAGACTGGAAAAGCAGCACTGAGTGCAAAGCGTGCTGGGTTTCTACTGTGCACCGAGATCATGTGCAATCAGACGTGTTTCGCTTTCGCTTGCCCGTGCCACCGTTCATCCTCAAACCTGGAGCCAGTCTGGAGTTTGCCATCTGTTACTGTGTCCTCGGTACTGAATACTGGGACAACAACGACGGACATAACTACAAACTGGCCTGCGATACTTACAAGCTGATCGTGCCTAAGGAGTGCGAAGACAGCATGGTGCACTTCACCTAAAGCCATCAGGAGCTATAGAATTTCATCCTAATTTTACAACGCTCATTTTGTGTCAACTGACTCGGATTTCTATATATTTTTGTCCATTTGAATGTTAATCTCATGATTTAATCCTGAACAGATGAGGTTTGATACTAGGTTCTAGATTTTAAAAGACTTCTCCAGTCGCATTCAAGCTCATCATTTCAGCCCTTTCTGTTTACTGCACTCTACGTTTCCCCTTTATATATATATATATATATATATATATATATATATATATATATATAGCTGTAGCAGTTGTGTAAGCATTGTCATTTCCTCTCTGTGACTTCACTCATGATGAATTCGGGTTTTCTCAGCTTGCAAACACACTTCAGGAATTGAATCACTCGTACCTCAATGGCTTGTTGATGGTTTTTGTCAGTTTTTTGTTGTACAATGTATCGAAGGAGGTTTTTCAATAGAACAATATGTACTGTGTAATATGTATGTGTATTTGCAAAGTAATTTTGCATTTTAACTTTTAGGTCTTTACTTATGGGAGCACTATGGGGTCGTCCACGGGAGCACAAAATGGGCGTGGTTCCTGATGACATAACTCTTTCTCCCCTGTCAGTCACAGCAGCAATAGACAGGCATGTGTCAGCCTTCATCACTGTTAACTGTTATATGATAGGGTAGATCTGGCTGGTGGGTGGGAAGTGACAGGAAACAAAATTCGGCGAGAAATGCCATTTTTACCATGAAAACCGCTACTATATAGAGGTTCCTTATTAGAGACTGTGCCAAATTGAACCCTTAACTACTGAAAAGTTCCCTTTTTTTGTGTGTAGTTGCCATTGCTTTGTTCAATCTTGCCTGGCCTCAAATTTACCGAGAGTGCTTTTGTTTTGCGAATAATTTTTGTAAGACTTTTCTGAACGCCTGTATATGTGTCTTTTCACCACAAGGTGGTGCTGCTGTGTATGCTGGGTTGTACTATTATATAAAAGATTCCATCTAGTATCCATTTCAGATTGTCCCTCGGGTGGAATCCTAACATCTTTTAAAAACCCTACAATAGAGTGTTTCTCTTTCAAAAAGGGTCCATGTAGAGCCCATTTAGATGCCTGGAACTGTTAAATATCCAAAGAATCAATTAAGAACCCTTTTTTAACCTAACCTCAAAGTCTATATAAATGTACATCAGGCATGTAAATGTGAAACTTTGTTATATCAGTAATATTTTACATTTTTTACATGAAACTTTGTGAAATCATTGTACTTTGAATCTTTCTGAATACGTTCTTCCTAGCTGCTGCTACCTTATCAAAGTGGGGAAAAGTTTTATGTAGACCTCCACAACATTTAAAAAGCTAGAACTGCTAACCAGCCAAAGAACCCACGAAGAAACTTTCAGTCGACTTTGTAGAACCTATATTTTAATGTTTTATTTTAGTTTGTTTCTTTTTTTATGTGAAATGATGTGTAAAGAGATTGTAGAGACCCTTTTTGAAATACTTCTTTCGAGAACCCACTGTTATACAGTTCTAAAGAGGAATATTAAGGGTTTTCGTAGAGGGACAAATTAAAAAAGATCCCTTTAAGTTGCTAGATGGAACCTGTATAGCAGTTGAGATGACCTAATTAATAAATGTTTTTTTTTTTTTTAACTCACTAAGTACCTGTCCTAATGGTTCTTTGGTGTCCCTTGTATATACAGTAGTGTATATTTGGGATAACTGTTAATTGCTACAGGTTCCTTCAAGCACCCAAAAGGAATCTCTAGTTTGTCTGTTTAAGTGTTCCCAAAAAATAGGGTGTGGTGAAACCTGTACTGAAGATGTGAAGATGACCTAATCAACTTTTTTTTTTATCTTTAAAATGCCTGTAAATACATGTACACTTATAGCAAAAAAAAAGGTTCCATGTGACACTCTAAGGGTTCTTTTTGGGGTTTTTTTTTTTTTATTTGTGGAAAGTATTTGATATAGAACCTTTGTTTCACATTGGACTTTTTTTGCTAACAGTGTACATGCACTTATGTACATTACTAAAATTTCTTAATTAATTAGGTACAATTACTTTGATAAGTAATTTATAAGATACTTTCACTGCTACAGGTTCCATGTAGAAACCCGAATGAATATTTGGGTCCCTCTGAAGGAACCCTTAATGGGACAAACCAAAGATTCCTTTAGGGTGCTAGGTGGAACCTGTAGTAGTAATGAAGATAACTTCGGGGTGTAAGAATAATTCAGTTCAATTCAATTTCAATTCAATTTTATTTGTATAGTGCTTTTAACACTGGACATTGTCTCAAAGCAGCTTTACAGAAACACATAAACACAGGATACGGATTTTAAGTGTGTGAATTTATCCCTATTGAGCAAGTCGATGGCGACGGTGACGAGGAAAAACTTCATACGATGATATGAGGAAGAAACCTTGAGAGGAACCAGATTCAGAAGGGAACCCGTCCTCATCTGGGTAACACCGGACAGTGTGAAAGTAAAAGAAAATTCATTATGGCTTTTATATGAAGTCTGTTTTGTTGAACTAGTCCACTGTTTACTAAAGGAGACCTGAGTGTAAAATGACATGTGGTAATTACAGTCCTAAGGCCATTGCAGCAACCGTAGTCCCAGCAACCACAACGAGAATGTCCATGTGGAATAACTCTGCTTCATATCAGGCCACATCGTTGATTATTTTCCTATAACAGGAATATGCCCGTAATTACATAATCCCTATCCGGTATAATCCACATGCTCACGATTTGCATTGATCTGGTTAACCTGCAGTGTATGGACATAATAGGTTCATTAGTGTAGTGTGGTCTATACAGAGCATTTGAATCTTTGCTAACTGAATCTGAATCATGCCTGTGATATGGTTATTTGGAGTATGCTGACAGTAGATTGTTAAACTCTGTTCGACCGGCAGTGATTTCTGCTCCACTGTCCAGCAGTGAGTCGATTTTTTTTCTCAAGAGAGTCATGAGTCTCGATGTTGACGGTGTTTTCCCACACAAATCTTCCCTGACCTGGATAACTGGGGAAAGATTTCAGCGCCAGGCCAGGTCAAGGGGTTCAACAGGATTAAAAGTTATGCTAGCTCAGATATATAAAAATAGAAGAAAAAATATAGACAAATCGCTGAGGCAATAGAGTTTCCATTCGACTTTGTATAGATCTGGTGAGCGTGAAGGCCACAACTTGATGATTTACATAATTTTCATCCTCAACAAACCATTCGGTGAGTCAGTGCCCTGTGCATGGGGGTGGAGTCATTCCAGAAGAGACCACGTCCATCGGGAAAGAAATGTTTCAGCACAGGATAGAGGTGATCAGTCAAAAGAATTGTAGATTGTAGTGTGTGTAGTGATGCTTTGTTATAAAGGGACAAAAAGTGAAGCCAAACCATGCCAGCAAAATAAATAAATGCTGCCAGAGCATAACAGAGCAACTGGAAATGTCTCGATTAACGTCAATTTTATGAGCTATGTTTCGTTAGGACGTTATTATTTCAAATAACTATAAGATTTTTTTTATTGTCCATCAGTATACAGTATATTGGGTTAGGCAACTCTATCCAATCTGCATCTATTTACTGTCTAATAATGCGCTTGGTAAACATCTGTTTATTGTACCGCTTCTGTCCTGTGTGCTCGGAGTTTGCATGTCCTCCCCACGCTCTGGGTACTCCGGTTTCCTTCCCCAGTCCAACGACATACCCTGTAGGCTGATTGAGCAGTGTGAGTGTGTGTGATTGTGAACTGCGATGGGTTGGCACCCCATCCAGGGTGTCTCTCGCCTTGTGCTCCAAGTCCCCTGAGATAGACTTCAGGCTCCCCTGAAAACCTGTGTAGGATAAGCGGTACGGAAAATGGATGGATTTGGACACAAGTGACAGTCTTCCAACAACAAAAAAATATATACCGTAATTTTCTGACTATTCAGCGCACCTGAATATAAGCCGCACCCACTAACTTTAAAAAGAAAAACAATTTTGTACATATATAGGCTGCACTTGTCTATAAGCCGCAGGTGTCCACATTGTAACTGTCACGATTCGTGACGTAAACGAAGCAGGACGGATGCAAGTGCAGTTAGGACAAGACCTTTTATTGAAACAGAGGAGAGCAGACTCAAGAGAAACAAGAAACACAAAACATGACCAACTCAATGAACTAAGCTAACTAAACCAACTAACCTAAACATTAACTATGACATGAAACGTGACAATGACTATGAACATGGACATGGCATGGAATAAAGACTCTATATCTATACTCTATAAACCACTTCTACATCTATATTCTAAACTAAGCCTATACAACTCTAAGTTATACTATCTGCTACTAAGCTATAAGCTATGCTACAAGCTACTAGGCTATAAGCTATGCTACAAGCTACTAGGCTACAGGCTAAACTATAAGCTATGCTATAAGCTAACTTGCCTTGACATGAACTCAGACATGGGCTATGGCTATGGCTAGGAAACATGAACAAGAGCTCTAACTATATTCGCTATCTAATTCTAACTCTATATCTAATTACCCACGTTGTGTGTGTCATGGCTCCATGTATATATACACACCAGCCTTATGAACTGCTAACAGCTGCGGGCAATAACAAAACGCACGAGACTTGACAACACATGACAAGACGGGGCGGAGACATGACGTCAACCACAACAAACGACACGTGGTATAAACTTTTAATTAAATACGTACCGTAAATGCTTTTTTCCGAACAGTGCCTGTAACACCGCTGGTTAAAAAAAAATGCAGTTGCCTACCAGGAAAAGTGATTGATCGCTATCTTCATCTTCCTCCTGCGCACTAAAACCACTAAAGTCGTGTTCTTCAGTGTCGGAATTGAACAGCCTCAGAATTACCGGTACTCCGTCACACATCGCCTTTGAAAGCTTCAGTTTCAGAGTCAGTTCTTCACGCTGCCGTCTCCACCATCGATTCATTGATTCATTGATGCCAAGTTTACGTGCAGAAGCTGTATTTCCTTCTTCGACAGCCAGATTGATCGCCTTTAACTTCAAAGCTACATCATATGCATTTCTTCGTGTGTTTTCCCTGATGAGGGGGTGTGCATGAAGCGCAAAATGACTGATCTGAAGAATTTAGTATGAGTGCGTTTGATTTAATTCAAACAGTTTCATTGGTCCACTGTGACCTGTTGCGTAATTTCATTTGGCCAGTGTGACGAGGCTAAATTTTGGCGGCATGAAACTTGTTAGCCCGTAAAAATCCATAAATTAGCTGCATCACTGTTTAAGCCACAGTGTTCAAAGCGTGTGAAAAAAGTAGCGGCTTATAGTCTGGAAATTACGGTATATATATAAATATATATATATATGGTTATTTCTCCCAGGATGCACTGTCCAGTTGAAAGACATTGTTCATTCTATTTTCAAAGCATTCTATGGATATTTATCCAACCCAACATAATCTTCAGTTACATTTTGTTCATAGGATATTTCTGTGGGTGCCAATAATTATGATTATGTGTGTTTTAGTGTTTTTGAACTTAATAGAATAGATTTATGCCAATTTATTTCAAACTTGAATTTCTTCCATTGCCTCAATACATACAGTTTACAGTCTGTAGAAAGCACATACAATCCTGCACACACAGACTGTGAAGTCTTACCAGTGTGCCAGGTTCTTCTGAGTGTTTGTGTTGTGTTTAATATTCTAGTATCTGACCCTTGCATTGATCTTTCATCTTCCCTTTGGATTTTAAGCTAATGAATATTGTTGTTTTCGACACTGGCCTGTTTCGATTCTGATTTCTGAGTTGTGGCTTTGGATTTGTCATTAAACATCTCGCAACATCTGTTACACATATTTTCAGTGTCGAAAGAATACAGTCAGTCCTTTCAAATTTCCAGATGTAACGAGTCAGTATCAGAAAGTTTTTTGGGTCGATTTCTGCCCACGTCTCAGTATAATGAGCTGACTGACCCAGTTACAAGAACAAACAAAAGACGTAAGTCATACGCATTAGCTTTAAAGCCCTGTATTGATATTAATCACCTGGCTACGTATTTCCTGTAGAAATGAAGACAAAGGAGAAGACAAAAGACTTAAATGTCAAAGCTATCACAAACACGCAAACAGTAAACAGCACATCTGCGATGTTTCGTCGAGCCACCTTTTTGCGTAATTGTAAGTTTGTAAATGAAATACTCGCTGAGACAAGTGAACTGCAATGAGAACACAAATAGAAACACACAAACCCTGAAAACATTAGTCTATATCATATAATTTGGACTCAGACTCAAACATCACCTTTGTTTGACTGCAGTGCCGGACGTACAGCTTCAGCATTTACTAAAAATAAAGAGAGAACCTGACAGGAACCACGCCAAAGCTTGGAATTATATAACAAAACAGATTAAGAGAACCACTAACATAGGATTAGAGAACACAAAGTCTAAAACAGAAACAGCTGTAAGAATCTTTAGTGCATGCAAGTCACGATTAACAATGTGTGCTTGTTACAGCTTGTCCTAAAGCTGTGAATATAAAACAGCCACTTTTCTCTCACAGATCATCAGTGGTGTAATTGCAGAAAATATTCCGAGAGGAAGGTGGAGTTGGATGTATAGCTATATCTCATCCTGAATTTTCTAGAAAATTTACAGATCATTTTGCTTATTAACTATATTTATTGCTTTGGAAAAAAGGATAATTAAAAAAAAAATTATCTACCCATAGAATACGATGAGTCCAAACTTGTAATTCAGCAAAATGTCCAGGGCTTAATGATCTACAATTTGTATGTAATAATCTCATAATGAGAAATATTTGTGAGGAAAAAAGCCTTGCTAGCTAAGATATATTACTTAATACTTACTTACTTAGACATACTTACTAAAGCTGCAATAGCATAAATAAGTATTAACACAAAATCACCAACATTTAAAATTCACATTTATAATTTATTACTATTTTATTGACTATATAATGTGAAGTTAAAGAAGTCATGTATTTTGTTGTTGTTCCCTTTTTGGCATCCACATCAGATGATTTCCTTTTAACAAGCATCTCAAACTGGATGATTTTGGATTTTTTGTTGAACCAAGTGCAACAGCACCTCCACCACCACTAGTCTTAAGAAAAACACAGAATAGTATGAGGAAATGAGGAGCAAGGCTGTGGCTGATTTCTTTCTAGCCCAGACAGCATATCAATGAAACTCATGCAAGTTGATTACACAGGCTGACAAATCACGTAGATTTGATCTCCATTTGGGATGATAACAAGATCTTGTTTTAAAGCAAATACTTACACAATTGCATCTATTACAAAAGGTGCAAACATTCACTGATACTCAAGAAAACAGCATGATACATTAAGAGCCAGGGGGTGTAAACTTTTGAACAGGATGCTCGGTGCAAACTGCTATTATCCATCCATCTTTAACCGCTTATTCCTGCTTCAGGGTCACGGGGAACCTGGAGCCTATCCCAGGAAGCATCGGGCACAAGGCGGGGTACAACCTGGACAGGGTGCCAGTCCATCACACACAATCACACTCACACACCCATTCATACACTATGGACAATTTACCAAGCTGCCAATCAACCTACCATGCATGTCTTTGGACTGGGGGAGGAAACCGGAGTACCCAGAGAAACCCCCACAGCACGGGGAGAAACCCCCACAGCACGGGGAGAACATGCAAACTCCGCACACACGGCCCCGGCGGGAATCAAACCCCGGACCCTGGAGGTGTGAGGCGAATGTGCTAACCACTAAGCCACCGTGCGCCCCCAAATTGCTATTATTTGCTTAAGACAAAAAAATTATGATTTACACAGAGCATTTTCCTCATCCTGTTCAACGACCCATCCTCCCCCTCCACTCCCCCCGCCCCAACTCTTAATGTATCCTGTGTTGCCTTCTTGAGCATCAGTGAACATTTCCACCTTTTGTAATAGTCATGTACGAATACTTCGTCCTCAGTGTGAAAAGATGGATCTCGACATCATATAGTCGATGTTGGAAAGGGCTCATATATGTAGAAGATTCTGGAAAAGTAAAGAATGTGCAGGACCTGGAGGATTTCTCTGAAGATCAGTGGGTGGTTTAACTGCTCAGGACAAACAAGGAATTCATGAAGAACTCTCGCAAAGCATAAACACACGCACTGATCATCCAGGTAACAACACCCAGTATTAAGAATCGAGCGTATATGAACTTTTGAATGTTTTATGTGTGTAAATTCGGTTATTATTGTGTCTTGTGGACTATATGTAAAAATCTGTTATGTGAAATAGCTTATTCAGAGCAGAACTAAATAAACAACTAAATGCGATTTTTATGATCCTTCTTTTTATATATATATATATATATATATATATATATATATATATATATATATATATATATATATATATATATATATATATTTGACGGACTGACACTTTCGGCGAGGGGAAAGGAAAAAAGCTCCTTTTTCCAACTGCCGTACCGGCAGGGAGCAGGCAGCCCCGCGCTGGACCTAGCTTTAACCGGAAACTACGCCATGCTGGGGAGGACCCACCGATGCCGTACCATCCGGGGATTGGAGGATCGGACGGAAGAATTCCCTGGGAAAGTTGAGTACCAACTTACCGAAACGGTTGGCGTCTGAAACGGATTCTCGTACAGGTATTCACCCGTACTCCCTGCTGACTAATCACTCTCTCTCTCTCTCTCTCTCTCTCCCCCTGTATATACTTTGGCGGAAAGCACCGACACGGACGAGGACGGCGCCGGCCGAGACGAAGCTGTCCCCAAGCGGCCGCCGAGTTTCATCGCTGGGTCTATCAGCCGGGGGCGTGGCCCCACAGGCAGCTAAACGCCCTCATCCGACTCACCAAAAGGTGGCTCCGGCCAGACCAGCATACAGCCCTCGAGGTGTCGGAAGAGGTGGCTATGGACCGGTTCCTGAGGGCGTTACCCCGGATGGCACGACAGGCCATGGGGGTCCAACGCCCCAGGAGCTCCTGATGGCCCTGGAGCGCACCACCGCTGCCCTCGAGCTCGACCCGCGGGACCCACAGCCCTCGGACCTACCCTAGGGGCCTCGGGAGTCCGGTCTGACCGGCCACGCCCAGCCGGCACTTGGCGAACCCGCCGGAGGTCGCCTGCCCAAGTAACGGGGTGGCCTCCTCTACCAATGGGCCTGCTGCCGCGGGGAGCCGGTAGTTCTCCTGGTGGTACCAAGGACGAAAGCGCCACTCGTCATGCACCTCGCCCATGACCACCCGCTTGGCAGTCACCTGGGACCGCGGAACACAGTGGAAAAACTGAGGGACCGATTCGTGTGGCCCGGGATGAGTGCCGAGGTCCAGAGGTTCTGCCAGCAGTGTCCCCAGTGCCAATGCACCGCTCCCCGGAGGCCCCCGCCGGCGCCCCTCATCCCTCTACCCATCATCGGCGTTCCCTTTGAGCGGATCAGCATGGACCTCGTGGGGCCCCTCCCCAAGTCGGCCCGGGGCCATGAGTACATCCTGGTGGTCGTAGACTGCGCCACCCGGTACCCGGAGGCGGTACCACTGCGCAAAGCCACTCCCCCAACATCGCCAGGGAACTGGTGCTCTTGTTCAGCCGCGTGGGAATCCCCAAAGACATCCTAACCGATCAAGGTACGCCCTTTGTCTCCAAGTTAATGTCGGATCTGTGTCGGCTGTTGCAGGTGAAGCACCTGAAGACGTCGGTCTACCACCCCCAGACTGACGGGCTGGTCGAATGCTTCAACCAGACGCTCAAACGGATGCTGCGGCAGGTGGTAGACGAAGAAGGGAGGAACTGGGACCTCCTCCTTCCTTACGTACTCTTTGCCGTCCGGGAGTGTCCCCAGGCATCCACCGGCTTCACCCCCTTCGAACTGCTGTTTGGCCGGCGCCCTCGAGAACTACTGGACGTCGCCCGCGAAGCCTGGGAGGAACAGCCGTCCCCGTACCGCTCGGTCGTGGAATATGTACAGGAAATGCAAGACAGGATCGACCGAGTGGGGCCGATAGTCCAACAACACATGCACGCCGCCCAGGAGGAACAGCAGCGGATATACAACCGCCCAGCGCAGCCTCAGGAGTTCCACCCAGGGGACCAGGTACTTCTTCTGGTACCCAGTAGCGCCTGCAAGTTCCTGGCCCGCTGGCAGGGGCTCTACACCGTTCTAGAGCGTCAGGGCGCTGTCAACTACCGCCTGCAACAGCCCGGTAGGAGAACGGACGGGAAACTATACCACATTAACCTGTTGAAGAAGTGGGTAGAACCGGCCCTGGTGGTTTCAGCGTACGCCGCCCTGGACACAGATCAGAACAAGCGTGCTTTGGTCGACCTCGCGGAAGACCTCACCCCCGCCCAGAGACAGGAGCTCCTCAAGTTCGTGGACCAATTCGCGGACGTGTTCTCCTCCTCCCCGGGAAGGACCCAAGTGGTGCGCCACCACATAAAGACACATCCAGGGGTAGTGGTGAGACAGAGGCCCTACCGTGTCCCAGAGGCCCGGCGTAAGGCCATCGAGGAAGAGGTGGAGCGAATGCTACTAGACGGACTTATCGAAGAGTCCAACAGCCCCTGGTCCAGCCCCATCGTTGTAGTGCCAAAACCCGACGGGAGCATTCGGCTCTGCAACGACTTTCGCAGACTCAACCAGGTCTCAGATTTCGATAGCTACTCCCTCCCCCGAGTGGACGACCTTGTGGAGCGCCTGGGGAGGGCCCGATTCATTTCCACATTGGAGCTCACCAAGGGGTACTGGCAAGTGGCCCTAGCGGCCGACGCTTGATCACCGCCACGGGCCACTGGCAGTACCGGGTCCTCCCCTTTGGACTACATGGGGCACCGGCCACCTTCCAACGACCGATGGACATCGTCCTATGGCCCCATCCTAGCTTTGCAGCGGCCTACTTGGAAGACGTAGTCATCCATTCCTCGACCTGGTTGGACCACCTGTTCCATCTGGGGGAGGTCCTAAAGGGACTCCGGTACACTGGCTTGACTGCCAACCCCAAGAAATGTCACCTTGGGCTAACCGAGGCGCAGTACCTGAGATACCGCATCGGGCACGGGATGCTGAGGTACTACCTGGCGGACCGACCCTTCATTCTGGTGACGGACCATGCTCCCCTCCAATGGATGGCCAAGGCCAAGGACACTAACGCCAGGGTAACTCGTTGGTTTCTCGCCCTGCAGGACTTCTGTTTTCAGGTCCAACACCGGGCGGGGACCCTACACGGGAACGCAGACGGGCTCTCACGGAGGGACGCGCTATGAGCCCACCACCCGGCGACAGTAGGCTCGGAGCTAGGGGGAGGGGTACTGTCGCGACGGACTGACACTCGTGCGTGAAAGGGAAGGGGAATCGCTCCTTTTCCAACTGCCGTACCGGCACGAAGCAGGCAGCCCCGCGCTGAGCCCTAGCTTAAACGGAAACGACGCCATGCCGGGGAGGACCCACCGATGCCGTACCATCCGGGATTGGAGGATCGACGGAAGAATAATCCACCACTCTCTACGCGGTGGCGGAAATAAAAGGACGCCCTTCCGCCCCGGGAAAGTTGAGTACCGACTTACCGAAACGGTTGGCGTCCGAAACGGATTCTCGTACAGGTTATCACCATATTCCCTTTAAGAGCTGACTAATCTCTCTCTCTCTCTCTCCCCCTGCATATACTTCAGCGGAAGGCACCGACACGGACGAGGACGGGCGCCCGGCCAAGCCGGCACGGCGCTGGAGGAACGGCTGCAAGAACCCGGGTTTTTCTTTCGGGATTCCCCCGACACGCCCCCCACGAGCGTCACGCGTCAGCCCGGCCCCGCGAGACACAAACACGCCCCCGGACCTGAGCTTTTACTCTACACCCACCTCCGTGTCTCTGTACACCTTTTTTGCTATTTTCCCTTCCCACACAAAATATATATATATATATATATATATATATATATATATATATATATATATATATTATATATATATATATATATATTATAATTAACATTTTGCTGTAACTGGAATGAATTCTAATCGATTTCCATTAACATGGTCTAAGACAAACAAATGGGAAGTGTAAGTGAAGGCAGTCTATCTGTGATGTACAGAGCCTATGGTTTTGGTTTTCTGATATTATGTTAAGATATAGTACAAACACTGGGAGATGGAAAATGGGTCTATATAGTGGATAATGTCTGTATCAGGCAATAAAAATGGCATTGGTAGAGACATGTACCAAAATTTAGCCCTCACATGAACAAATATCATGAACAGCCGTCACTGGTGTGTCGCTGTATTTGCCAAATCCTTTACACCTGTTCTGATTTGCGGAAAAAAAATCAAGCAAGACAGACATTTTTTTCTTGATTTTTCCATCAGTGCCACAATATTCAGGACACTCTGATCTGTCTCTGTAAATGTGTCTCTTGTTGCTGTTATCTAACTACCACTGAGACACACTTGGAGTGTGATCTGCTTCCACTAGACCGAGACATAAACAGCAAATCACACAAGGATGTGGTTTATGTAACACGCATTAAGAGTTAGAGTGTACTCCGTTACACAAACACCTGATGACTAGCCATAAACCCGTTTTATAAGCCTATCGCTGTGCGTTTCCTGGAGTTCCTCTGTGTGAGAGAGAAAGAGAATGAGCGTGTGGGCTTTCTTTTTTTGACATTATGAAAAAAAAATCTATTAGCTTCCCTTCAGGGAGAAATGACTGTGACGGTAGTGGGGATTCAATCTGCAGCGGTCACACTGACATTTTGGGGCTTCACAGCTCGGTGTTATATAAGAAGTCAATATACATGTTCTTAAAAGAGGACTCCCTGCTGAACCATGGGATTAAAATACAACCGACTACACTGAGAACATCCCAATAATTCCCTCCAGCCTTGAATATTTTAACCCCTTAAACTCCATGGCGATCCAGACTTCACTACACACGATTCTATGGCACTTGGGAAGCTGACAAAAAGCTCAATTTCATACGTATATTTGAATTCATCACATTAAATCAAATTCTTTTTTTTTGTTCTGTGGTGTGGTGTCTCAGAAATATAGATTTTATGGAAATTAAGCTAAAGATGGGGCATCCTGGTTTCAGAACGATGGATCGCGGTCATCTGTCATGTTGACATAATCATGACGTAATAAAATACATCCCAAGATTTTGTGTCTTCTTTTCATTAGAGCAACAACATGCACTCAGCTTATATCACATAGTATTATCTGGTATCAAATGCTGGTATCAGTTGATAATTTTATCCCTAATATAAATAAATAGAGGTCTTTTTAACTCAAAATGCATGTGGGTATAAACTTTTCCTCCCAGTTGTTCAGTCTTAAACATGTTAAAAGGAAACTGTGGCATATACAGAAAGCTTTAGTAAATAATGCTTTCAGAGGTAAAACATATTCAGTAAAACTGTGTGCTTTTTTGTGTGCAGATAGTGGTCTCGGAATTTGCGTAGCTCAATACAGAAGCCTAAAACTCGTCCTTCTGCGTCCTCTCTTTACTTTGTATATTAACCAGATCAATATCTTCGCCTGTTACTCGAGACATGTGTGAGGCTCTTATTATTGCCGTTGTTTGGTTCCTAGAAAGTCTCTGAATGATTCTGTAAATAAATGATGCATACGGCTGCTCTGTCCTCAATACACACAAAGGAGAGGATAAGAGATATGCTCGAGCTGAGGTCACGCTTCACAGGCCGACTGAGAAACAAACAAAGACAGTTAAGTGGAATGACGCTCATATGCGAATCTTGATGCATTTACAACATGGGATGCCTGGCTTGCCCTAAGAGTACATTCAAAAGCTGCATAATTCCTATATTATTGATTAATCACAAATCAAATGATAAAGTATCTCATGGCAATATAGCGCTGTTTGTTCATTTAACTTTATTATCAGTATGGCTTCAATAGTCTTCTCCTTAAGATGATTGGCGGAACCTCGTAATGAACCCAAAATGGTAACGAACATGACTGACATGTCACACTTATTAAACATATCATCGCAACATATAATTTCTGAAATTTGTCACATGTAAGTCTAGTTAGCTAGCTGTCAGGTCCTTCTTCAGATAGCAGCTTAGCTGCATTTTGGCACAAAATGACACAAACTGTGAATGTTAACCTGATTTTAGAAAAGGTTTTCAGGATAGAGAACTTTCTGGTTTCGCTGTAACCCAATAAACTATCTTTAACTTAATCACGTATGATTTGAGTATCCGTTAAAGCGTGTATATAGTCTCCAGGCCATCTATTATTAAATCGACACTCGTTCATTTAATGAAAGCTATTAGAAAAATCAAAAGGAATGTTTAAAATGAGTTTAAAAGATTTATCTTAAGGGCAAAAGCTTTAATACTGACTATACTGTGATGCATTACAAACATGACTTCCTGCTACTTCCACAAAATTCAGCAGTCAGAATATTAACACGTGGGATAAAATGAGATCACATTATTTCTAGCTTTTAAACCTTTTAACGCTATAGTACGTTCAAAAGTGTCTGATGGTCTGATAAACGTTCGTCTTTCAAATCCTGCCTTAAGATCATCTCGTGCTAGCTTACTCCATATTTCATCTATGAAACTTAAAAAGTGGGGTACGGTGAAGCAGCTTTTTGTTTTTAGGTGTTCACTTCACCATTAAACATTCATCAGGCTCCATCTATGTCTGAATAATAATAATAATAATAATAATAATAATAATAATAATAATAATAATAATAATAAGAGCTAAAAACTTTTATAACTAGTTTTTATTATCTGCCTTACTGTTCCATTCCTTTGAGATTACCTTTATATTATTTTAATTCATGTGCCTTTATTCTATTTGCATGTTCTTTTGATTATTATTTAAAAAAAATTTCAGTTTGCTGTCACCTTTAGTTTTTTTTTGGATTACCGTTGAGCTTTTTAATATTTCAGAAATTATTTTTGACTACCTTTTATTTTATTATTTCTTGAAACTGCATTTTAAATGGATGGAAGGTGCTATATAAACAGCTTACTATTATTATTATTATTATCCATCCATCCATCCATCTTCAACCGCTTATTCCTTCTTCAGGGTCACTGGGAACCTGGAACCTAACCCAGGAAGCATTGGGCACAAGGCTTGGTACACCCTGGACAGGGTGCCAGTCCATCGCAGGGCACAATCACATATACACTCACACACCCATTCATACACTATGGACAATTTACCAAGCTGCCAATCAACCTACCATGCATGTCTTTGGACTGGGGGAGGAACCCGGAGTACCCGGAGGAAACCCCCCAAAAAAAAAAAAAAAAAAAATAATAATAATAATATATATATATATTTATTATTATTATTATTATTATTATTATTATCATTATTACTGTAAATGCTACTTTAAAACATGTTAGAAAGTGAATCTCCTGGATTACCTGGACTTTATGTGGAGTTTCTACAAATGATTACATCAAAATGATTTATAAAAAATTATTACAAAGTGATTTTAAACAATAATGCTTTTGGGAAATAAATTTCCGAATGCCACATCGTATGTACATGTTCTTTGGTGTTTGATTATTTAACCATAAACCGAATCATCCTTTTTGTCTTTCACGAACGTGATATCATTTATAGTGGAAATTTTATTATTAGTTCTGTCTGTCACCACTGGTTAAAGACCAATCAATCGAAAGGTTCTTTTTTACGAAACCCAGACCGGTTCTTCTGTGTTATGGCTCTACAGAATCGTTTCAGGAGAGGATTCATGAGTCATGTTAATTATACATCCATCCCCAAGCACACAAAAAGAACGACAGACACCTTTGCTTTTTTTGTTGTTGTAAAAATCCAAGTCTTGTACTGTGCAGACAATAAATAATGCTTACAAAGGTAAGACAGGAATTTCAGACATATATACAGCAGATATGAAACTGGAGTCAAGTTTTAGTAAGGTGTGACTACAGTACCATCACTGGGGAGGGGAAACGCTTCACATGCAGGACCCTCTTCTTCCCTCATCCCTCCCTTTTATTGGCACTGAAAGGCGTTTTTTTTTTTTTATTCCTCTTCTTCTTTTTTTTTTTTTTTTTTAAAAAGAGTCTTTAAGAAAAAGGACCTGGGTTTGTTTTTTTGTTGTTGTTTTTTTTAATCAATGTTCTTCTCCATCAAGGTTCTTCTTAAGAAAAAAAAGAAATGAATAAGAAACAAAGCCAGGTAGAGAAAAAAAACTACAGGTGTAGCTTGGCTGAGGAGTTTTTGAGGAGGTTGCACGAGATTTTCCAGAGACACAGCCTCTGAGCTTCCCGAGATAATGCCCAAAAAACCCACAAACCGGACAAAAAAATACCCAGCAGGCCCTCCAGGGACCCATGGGCCACGGTGCAGGATGGACCGTCCTGAGGTCTTCCTTCAACGTCCAGCATGTTCTTCACAGAAGAAACCTTGCTATGGCCGGTGGAACCTGAAGTAGTGAATAAACAAAAGAACATCTGTGAGGACTTCATAAATCACACAAGCTTGCAGAAGCTATTCTTGTCTGCAAGAAATACGGACTAGGATAAAAATAAGTGCAAGCTAAACATGAGGAAGCATTTGTTATCCGTGTCATGTGGTGCTAATGTGTGCAGATTCCAGCTGGAGGGGGCGGGGCGGCAAAAGTCACACACGCTCCCTTAACACGTGTGGATAGTCACAAAGGAGAAGTGGTCTATGGTGTGTAGCTGTTTGTACTATTATTATTATTATTATTATTTTTATTATTATTATTATTACTTCTTTTTTTTATACCACAGCGTTAATTTTTACAGGAACCTGTATGGTGGATGATCTACGTAAACAAAAATGTTTTATTTAATGCTGAGGGAAGGAGTCTTCACTGTCAGCACTTTGTCACAGCAAGAGTTAAATCTGTCATTTTCAAGACAGCGAAATTTATTTGTTCAGGTTTCTCAGAAATAAGGCAAAATGCTGTTTTATTTTTACAACTAGTGAGGAAACAACTCTGTACTGCTGCTCTTACAAAAGTGATAACAGGAACTAAACTGGTTCACAGATGTTCCACAGCATTAACTGTAACTAATAATGGATAAAACGTACAACATGCCATTTTATATGAATTATACGTTGCAATCATTGGCAGAATTGCTGGATGTGCAGCTATTGGCAAATAATCAGCTTCAGGATGGTAAGAGTAGATCAGTGGTTATCAACCCTGTTCCTGGAAATCTACCTTCCTGAAGACTTTAGCTCCAACCATAATCGCGCTCTCCTGAATATCTAATTGTTGCCTTAAGAAGTTCTCGATCAACTAAAACGGGTGTATTAGATTTTTGTTGGGGATTAAACCTGCACGAAGGTTGATCTTAAGGAAGAGGGTTGATGACCACTAACGTAGGTCCCCTTTGCGTTGGGCCGCATCACACCACTCTAATGTTGACCATTTTACTATAGCAGCATGCCCCCAACTGTTTTAATCCTTACTTGAGAAATTATATCTGTAGCATATTTGTAGTATTTGAACTGCACTTTATTACTTGTGGATTAAACGTCAACGATTAAATCAGAGATTATTTGCGATTGTGAATTGTTTGTTTGTATACATTTGAATGTGAATATGATGGAGTGAATCTGAAATCCACAGAATCACCAATGTTTGGCGATTTGGCTGAATTTGGAGTCAGATTGTGTTTTTGTATATAACAGCTTTATACAAAATTAACTTCAAAAGTGTGATATATAAATACAATTTTAATTTAATTTTGTTGTCATAATTGACCTCATTATCTACCACTATTACGGTTATTATCATTATTAAATTTTATAGTTATATGTCACTGGTCACTTGAGAGAAATGTAAATATGTTGACTTGACTCTAACTCTAATTTTAACAAAGCTAGTTGACAACATGTATGTGATATGAAATGTTTCGAAGTTATATCCCCCCCCGCCCAACCCCCCACCACACACACACAAACACTGATCTCTAATAATAATTAGCTTTATTAAATGGCTTTATATAAATAAAATTACCCCTATTTTATAGAAATCTTTGTACATTTTTGGAATTTTGTGTAAAGGTCCAATGATTTATGACCACAAGCACAAGAAAAGAAGACGTACACCACACACTGACCTGGTGAGGTGTTTGCTTGATGCGTGCACCTCCATCTCGTTGCTCTTGAACTCATTCAGCTCTTTCCGTATCGCCGCCTGTGAGAAATAAACCAAAATCAGCCTTTAAGAGACAGTGGTTGTAATAAAATAAAATAAAAGATCAGGAAAATTATTAGTAACCAGTTACTTAGCCACTTGATGTGATTGTTTAATTAATGTGATATAGAATAATTACATATTTAAATAAAATTCTGACATTTACACATTGTGTACATCTCAAATGAGTTTTTGTTGTTGTTGTTGTTGTTGTCTTTGTCACCCTGGAGAGGAAGTTGTACCTTGTCAGCAGCAGACAGTCTGGTCCAGGGCTTGTCCGCTCTCCTGTCGTAGTCCTGAGCTTTGGCTACTTCGACGTAGTCACTGAAGCGGATGAGGATCTTGCGGTCGCGTAACTCATCTACTGTGGGACGCTGGTTCAGCTACACAGGAAAACAGACATGTGATTACTGACCTGTTTGCTGCAGATGGCAGTGTTTAAACCTTTGTGTGTAGCAGTGTTCTTTTTAACTGCAGCTCACAGAGGTGAATGAAAGAGAGTGTGTGCACTTGTTTATCTTTTTTTTTCTCTAGTGCACAGAGTAACGGATAAGGATTAGTAAAATTCATAGAGCTCGTACCTTTCTGTTTAGTCTCTGTTTAATTTCCCGCCTCTCCTCCTGCTCCGTCTGGTCGTTCCTCTCTGCAAGTCACACGCAAAAAGTCACGTTAGAAAAACACATCGGTACAGAACAAAGACGGCACAAGACAAAGACTTCAAGCCTTAGAGACAGGACTGAGATCATGTGTGTGTTTTTTATGTTTCTATTTACTGACATTTCAAACTCGACACTCGATATAACAGGTACTGCATTTCTATTTTATTAATCACCACTCCAAGCTGATCAAGACCACCAGAACATCTGTCTAAGCAGCAGTCGTGTAGTGAAAAGTAAAACTCTGTGGAGTTTAAAAGGACATAGCCTTTCAATGATAAAAGTAGGCATGTTCCTTCTAAAACAAGCCCCAGACCCAGAGCTTAGCAGGCACGTGAAACATCAAAGAAAGAGCTGACAGCTGTCCAGGCCATGAGAGCAGCAGCTCAGGACCAACACAGAGCGATGAACGAAAGCTTCAGCTATGTCAACAAAACCACAGCACATGGCTACAGCGAGGATACTGCTACATAACCGAGGGAGTGGACACACAGCTGCCGGCTAAATATATAATCCCATAGAGATCCCACATGACTGTGTTTTCACACCTTACATTTCAAACCAGTGAGTGCTATGTGGTCCAGTGGTTCTTGTTAAATGCTTATGAATATTTTTATTATATATATTTTTATATGATCGGTAGAAAAATCAGTGACGGAGGTGAGATAATGACTGCTTTGAATACTTCTTTGGATCAAAACATAAAGAGAACATATGATAAATAAATACTGTTAAATAATTTACGGCATTTCTTGCCCCCGACACAATATTAAAATTTTTCTGACTAATTTAATAATGACCATGATAACATAAACAATAAAATATATTATTACTATTATTATTAACAATGTGTCGGATATAACAATGTCCAAATGTGAAACCTTAGCTCTTACAACAGTATTTTCCTCTTTTTCCATTTTTCTTTAGATTTTTCTCTCCGATTTTCTCAGAAAATTCTTTCAATACAAATATGTTTCCAGACTTTCTTGCCCTGTTCAACAACCCTGTTTAAGAAAAAAAATAAAAATAAAAATTATATATATATATATATATATATATATATCCCCTTAAAGTCTACACTCTACTCACATCCTTCCTATTTACATATTATTTTACGATTTAATTTTCCATACATCTCATTTATACACTTGTACATCTTATACACGCTGTAAATTAATAACTTTTCCTTCTTGCTGGTGTTGTAGGGATATTTTAACCTTTAGTATCCTTTTTTTTCTTCATCTGAATATAGTATTGAGAATTATTATTTCAAAAATAATTCAAGGTACATAATTTGGACATTTGAAGCTTTACTGGACAAGTTGGTACCTTTATTTCTTGAATTAATCTTTTATTTATTTATTTATTTATTTATTTATCTTAGTAATGGCAGTTTGGCTTGAATGGTATGATTATAGGCAGGAAGGGATTTCTGTAGAATTTCTATTATTTAATTATTATTTTTTTTAAATGGCATAATGAGCCTATAATGAAATCAATAATAACTGGATCAAAATGCTTTTTTTAAGTTATTCCTGAAAGCATGATCCATTTAGCCAAACTTTAATGACTATATATATATATATATATATTATATATAGGATGAAGTGAGGTGTGTATGTAAATACTGTCTCCGTCTGCGTTTGATTGATTTGTCTCTTGTTGCGCTCGGGACTTACGTTTCAGGATGTTTCTGCTCTCCAGCTCCTCCACCGCAGGTCTTTGGCTCAGTCTCCTGCGGAAGAAGACCAGAATCACGTTCTGCACCATCTTCACAATCTTCTCTCACTCTCAACACTGTCTGTCATCAGATCAGAAGCGTGTTAAAGACGGGAATCCCCGGCGCTCTGCGCATCCCGAAACCTTTCCCCTAAAAGTCCGGAGGATTTCCATCCACACTGGGGGAAAACACAGCTCGGTGTGTATTATCTCCCTGGTTTCGCTACAAAGCTCATGCTCTGCACTGGGTACAAAAATACTCAACGGCATACAAAGGCGTACAAAGATGAAAAAAAGCGTTAGAAAGAGTATAAAAAAAGAAAATAGACGCACGGTGCTTGGTTCTAACCCTGCGCGCTCCGCATTGTGCCGCGGCTGTAGTGATAGTAGGGCGGAGCTCCGCGAGCGGTTTCCTTTATTCCGTGCGCATATTTAATGAGGGGGCGGCGTATGAGAGATTCCCAGTCGCGCTCGAGCTGTTGCTGCAGTAAAGGGAAGAGCATCTCTATCTCTCCTCTCCTCTTTCCTCTCCTCCTCCTCCTCCTCCTCTTCATGCTCCCAGATAAAAACCAGTGTCTCGGATCCAGGATACATTTTCAACATTCCTACTTACAGTAGGCTATGGATGCTGAACATTCCTGAATGTTAGGCTTGGACACATTCTGATCCTTACATGTGGTTTCTGGACCTGGACCATGATGTTATATTTTTAACACATGCACGTGTATTCACATAGGCTACTCATATGACATGATATTTAACGATAGGGCTGAGTCAACAGTTTATAGACAATTGTAGCACTGTTGTTGTTGTATTTTTTCCCCATACAGCTGTGTATTTATATTCCTTTGTGGTTATTGTATATTGTATATTTCATTACATGAAGGAATGTATGCAGCGATGAAAATCAAACTGGCTTGATTTCACAAGTACAAAAACTACATTTCTCTCTGAAAGTGTAGCCAAAAAAAGTTGGAAAGAGGACACCGGGACGTGGCTTAGTGATCCAGAGACCACCAAATCCAAGAAAGACCAATTTCAATCTCTTTCACAGACCATTTGAAATATATATTTTTATAACCTGTAAATTTTTTTAAATCTACACTTGCTCCGAATACTTTTTTTACTCTTAAAATAAAAGGCCAGAATCCGTTTTCTTTAGGGAATCCTTAAACCACTATACAACCATGTGTTTGGCCTTATCAGAAAGAGGTCCACATTGATGGTATTTTCTTAAAATTCTGAAATACGTAGCCGATGGACAAATCAAAGCAAAGAACCTCAGAAAATCTGGCCATGGACCTTGTGTAGTATCAACCGTTAAAAACACAGGATGGACAGCAGAAGGTTGCGGAAGCATTTATAGAATATCTGATTTGTTCCTCACATAATGGCATTATTGTATTGCCCAAGGACTAGACAAGAATACAAAATACAGAATATGAAAACTTATATACAGCTGGTTGTTTCGTGTACATTCTGTGCTAGTATTCGGTTTCTAGATTGTTGTCTGGTTTTAATCTCATCCTGCTCCATTTGGAACACTGAGTGGAAAAAAACCTAATGAGTACATTCCATTAATATTCCTATTAACTGTCTAATACACTAAACTCGGGGGTGCGGGGGGGTGTCAATTTTCTACCTCAGGATTGTACTTCAGTTTACATTTATGGTTTTATCTGATTTACTGTCAAATCGCCAACGCTGCTTAATCGATTGCACTTAAGAAAAAAAACAGCCATGTACCAGAAAGGAAATGTTTATCATCCCACCGCTGTTTTCACGCTCCTAATCCCCAGTGACAGAACGATAATCAAGGCACTCATCCAGCACCAGTCATCAGCACTTCATTGAACATTTTGTTCTCTTCTTCAACTGACAAGCAACACCAAACCGTGACAAGGATATGATGGCCATGGTTTAAATGATACACATAAATAGCACGCATAACCCAAGGGTGAAAAAAATGTGCTCACTACCAATAAAATAAATCAAGACAGTATAGGTTATTTTTAGAGCGCTGACTGGCCCAGGTCCTAGAACATACTAGGTGTATGGTGGGACACCTGGGAGCTTTACTGCAAAAAAAGCAGGGCCATGTGGGTGACAGCTCAGCTGTGGCTTTTCACAGAAGCTCTTTTTTTTAATCAAAGCAGGATGAGGCAGAAGTTTGCACATCTTGACGGAGTGAAATTGATTGAGTCTGAAATAAAAGTGTAATTTCTGAGTCTAAATAGAGTGGTAGAATGTTTTTCTATATAAAGAGTCAAATGTTTAAAAAAAAAAATGGAATTGAAAGAATTAGGTGGGGATTAGAGTACATCTACAGCCTACAAGTTTTAGTGACTTAGTGGTTAGCACGTTTGCCTCGCAGCTCCAGGGTTGGAGGTTTGATTCCCACCTCCACCCTCAGCATGTTCTCCTGGTGCTTTGAGGGTTTCCTCCAGGTCCTCCAATTTCCTCCCCCAGTCCAAGGACATGCGCTGTAGGCTGATTGGCAGATCCAAATTGTCTGTAGTGTGTGAATGCATGTGCGATTGTTCCCTGCGATGGGTTGTCACCCCTTCCAGGGTGTCCCCTGCCTGGTGCCTTGAGTCCCCTGGACTAGGCTCCAAGCTCCCCGCATCCCTGTGTAGGAAAAGCGGTACAGAAAATTGATGGATTTTCCCCAAATGGCACTGAAATGGCCATTGAATTGATCTGGAAATAAGAGGAACCCATAAAAATTCAATGGAGAACCCTACCACAGAGGAGTCCTCTTTAAGAAATTGTTCAATGTGCAACCCTTTTACAAAGCTAGAACACATAATCATCCAAAAAACACTGGGAAACCATTGAGGAACCATTTAATCAGTACCTAAGAGGATAAAAATAGCCATTCAAGGGTTCATCAGTGGTTCTTTGAATAGTTGAAGGTATTAGAGGGTATTAGAGCCATAAAATGTTTTTATTTGTAACCCTTGCTAAAAGGGAAATACTCAACTGTAGGGTTCTATATGAAACTTTTAAGTGTTCTTCATTTTAACTTCTTAAGAGTTTTAGATTTAACCTAGCAAAACATGATTAAATAATAAGACAACAAACAATGGATAAAAAAATAAATGGTTACCACTGACTAACGAAACCTCTGCATGTGCACTTCAGGGTGGTAAGAGTAACTCTGTTTCATCACATCACCCTGTCACTGATTGCTTTCCTATAACAACATGACACGGAGTGATTTATGCCTTACAAAGCTGCCTTCCTAACAGTCTCGACCACATTCAATACCAAGGAGCTCCTGCATTTTCTTGCTTCCCTGATTGCTGCCCCCCTTGATTCTTCAACCCTGCTCCTTTACACAATTAGCATCGATGCACTTCACTTTCGAAGTATTAACCCTGATGTATCAACATGTCAGAGCGATGAGACGACTGAGCGACCTAGAATCTTAAGGGAGTGTTGGAGCGTAGATGTGAGCCAGAGACCCTTTGCATGCAGTGAACTATGTC
Organism: Ameiurus melas; assembly: GCA_012411365.1. Lineage (NCBI taxonomy): Eukaryota > Metazoa > Chordata > Actinopteri > Siluriformes > Ictaluridae > Ameiurus > Ameiurus melas. Next base: position 19,868,316 of record CM022752.1, read on the forward strand.
TTAATGCCCTGACCCAGACACTCAGGAAGTCCAAAGGAACGACTGCACCGGAGAAGGAGTGTGTGCTCATGGTTTTGGGATGCCTGGAGGGCCGGATGTGCCGAAGACAGTTAAAGGACCACCTACATGACAAGCAGGGACTGAGCTTTTACATAACTTCTTAGTAGTATCTTTTTGTTAAAGCATGCAGAGGATGTATCAGAGTAGCGATTCGTCCCAGTTTTTCATCTAGATTTGAGTCTTTTATACTTTCCTGCCATTTTACACGCTCAAGAAAGAATTCCAGGGTAACGTCCTGGATACAAGTAGCTTGAGTACAGACTTTTATTTGAGTGAAACAGCAACTCTACTAACAGCATGCAAGGTTTTCCATTTCTTTCACTACCACCTCCGTACAGCCATGGTCATCAAAGAGGTCCTGTACCAGCAGGACAGTCTAAAATTTTCAAAAGCTCACCCCATGAAAGCCCACCTATTCTGAGCTAGCGCTCAATAATTCATCAAATCTTCTGGGTGACCTCGGGACTGCCCTTTACTGCGCAGCGACATGAGAGCGATCAAGGGCATTGAACCTCAGTCTCTCTTTGTGTCACTCAGAAACGGAGACAACACGAGTCCGGGTTCAAATGCGTCCAAATCGGCAGTCACATTGCTGCATCTTAAAACGTGAAGACTTCTGAAAGGCAGATCTGAGCAGTCTGAAATACAAAAACATAAAGCCGCATTTATTAATCTTTCAGTAAAGATTCTCTGTGAATGTTTTCTTAAGCCAAACTAAATGGAACTAAACAATTCCTGGCAGATTTACAAATTTCCACAACACTTTTCATATTTCAATGCGAATGTTAATCACACGTAAAATACCAAGCAAGATCACAGTATAGCTGATCCACATTTAGTGACGCTCGCAAAACTCCGTAAAAGGTCAACAGCTAAAATGGCAACTAAACAGTGAGAGAGCAATCAAATCAAAGCGAATTATTGTCATAATCCTTCCAGTAATGTGGGTCAGTATTTGCCGTGCTTCAGCTACCACTGACACGCATTTGTTCTTCTTTCTTTTACAGGGTGTTATTACTTTTGGCTTAATGGAATGAATGGTTAGTCTTAATTTATGAATCGTGTTTTGTTTTGTTTCTTTCATGTCATTAATATGAAATTGCAAAATTGTTTCATCAAATTAATCTGACAGGATAATCCATATTTAAATTCGCAGTAACTCATCTGCAGTTATACGATTTGCAGTGGAGGTTCGAGTTAACGAGTCTTCTCAGGAGTGGAGCGTAGGATAGGAACGTTTTCAAGTAACTGGATTTTCAGGAATAAAATTTACGAATAACTTTGTTCGTATCCAGTTTCATAGATGAGGTCCATACATATCACATACAGCTTTGTAGCAAAGAAGTGCTTTCAAAAATAACAAAATGGAACATTTACCAAAAACTGTGTTTTTTTATGCTTTTGGTTTTGAAAAAATTCAAAATGTTAATAAAAGTGGCTATTTTCCATATACTTCAATATCAATAGGAGAGAATCTAAGTGTTTGCTTGTGTGGGAAGGCTCTGATGCAATCAAAATACGCAAAACGCACGGTAACAACATTATGGCATCTAATAATTAGCAACCGCTTTCAAATGCAAATATAGTACAGTCACTGTGGGCTGACAAAATGGCACACTGACAACGTGCAATTCCAGGATCTGGGCTGTTTTTTTTATTGTTCATCCGGTGCTGGCGTCACTAGCCATACTACACATGGCGCCTGTGCTGTACAGGGTATTAGCTCGATTTGTGTTGGGCTGCTGCCTGGTTGTGAGGCGGTGCTTTATTTAGCCGGAGAGTACAAGCCAGGGGCACACCAGCTGATAGAGCGATAGTGTTGCTGTTCAGCCGGTCCAAGCTAGCGTAGGCATAAGACACCCGAGCGAGTGAGAGGAATAGGGATAGGGTGTGCTTATTAATACAAAAACAGGGCTAAAGGACATGAATCTGAGATCCCGACTGGCCTTTAGGATCATCCTTAAAGCCACGGGCATGACTTTTGAATAGGAGAACGGCAATGAAAAAGTGATGAGAGTCAGGTTTTGTGGTTTGGTTGTTAAAATATAAATGAGTCTCCTGGATACTGAACAGGCTGTAGGACAAGATGCATTAAAACGCAATGAGCCGTGATTGTGGATTCATGACACATCCTTGAACAAGGTGGAATAAAACGTCAAAAGGTGAGCAAATTAATCGTTTCTGAAACCTTTAATTGTTCCGAACAAGAACAAAGAGTCTGTCTTATTGCGTAATGTGCGCCGATAGCACGCTCCTTATGGAAGTCAATCGTACGTTGAAAAAAAAAAAACACACTGTGACAGATGAGTACAGTTCAGTCACGATTTGTGTGAACACCACATCCATGGACATTAAGTCCACATTCCCAGTCGCAAGCACACACGAATATTATAAGAGCTGTTCAGCATGTGATTGTGCAGCAGTACAGTTCACTTCATAGGGAAGATGTTACCCAGTGAGTCCTTCATGAATATTTAAGCAACCTGAAATGGAGAGGCGTCGACCACATCGCCACCCGAAAAAAAAGGGAAATGAAAGAAGAGAAAGAGAGAGAGAGAGAGAGAGAGAGAGAGAGAACACGACTACCCATTACTGACCTGACTCTGTTGCTTAGCAACTACAGTTGCCAGAGAATGTGGCAGAGATGCTGATGATCGTAGAGGGGATTCGAGTCGTGAGTCAGGGGGGGTTGACCGGGGGAACAGAAGCTGTACTGTGCTTTATTTAGCAACACAAGGAGCTCTTGGGTCTTCTGGGTCAGGATAATTATAGTAAAGATGCCACCTTTGAAATCACAGGCTTTTACAGTAACACAGAGAGCAGGAATAATTTCAAAGGATAACAATGTAATGATACCATATAGCACACAAAGCCATCAACGTGCTACTCATGTGTTGCATCAATTTGTAGAAATTACCATGAAATGTTCTTGATCTTCTGCTTGGGTCTTGTTTATTTAATTATTTAAGATAGGGCTTGGAAACAAAAGTGCTAAGAAATCTTGTGATACTGTGATAAATTTCACTACTGCTTTTCTAAGATGTCACACTGACCGATTCTACTGCTACTCTGATTGCATGTTAAAATTATTTTTATACCAAAAGTTTTCAGAAATAATAATCAGAAAATCTATCATCTCATACTTTTCGCACAGTTCCTGATATTTACATCTAGTATTAATATTTTTCAAGGTGTTTCTTGTTGCCCAGGTGTGTCCTGTTAGACTGATTTTATACAATTAATAGCTCTGAATGTCTATTCTTGGTTTGAGCTCTGGGTTTTGACCGTGATGGCCGCATTTGTTGTTAAAAAGGATAAGCCTATATGAAGATCAGAGAGCTGTCTATGGGCAAAAATCAAGCTGTTTTGAAGCTGAGAAAAGAGGGAAAATCAGTCAGAGACATTGTACAAATACGGGCATAGCCAATACAACCATTTGGAATGTCCTGAAAAAGAAAGAAACCACTGGTGTACTGAGCAACCAGACATCAAAAAGGTTGGTCAAGGAAACTAACAGCAGTTGATGACATTGTGAGAGTTGTGAAGACAAACCTAAAAACAACAGTTAGAGACATCACAAACAACCTTCACAGGCAGGAGTAAGCGTATCACAATCCACCAGTTGAAGAAGACTTTGAGAGCAGAAATATAGAGGCCATACCACAAGATGCAAACCACTCATCAGCAGTAAGAATCAGAAAGTCAGATTGGAATTTGAAAAGAAACAGAGACGAGCCACAAAAGTTCTGGAACCAAGAATTACCTCTACCACAGTGATGGAAAGGCCAAAGTGTGGGGAAAGAAAGGATCTGCTCATGATCCAAAACATTCAAGCTCATCTGTGAAACATGGTGGAGGTAGTGTCATGGCTTGGAACAGGGTCTGGAATGGACTCACTAATCTTTATTGATGAGGTAACTACATGATGGTAGCAGCAGAATGAACTCAGAAGTCTACAGAAACAATCTGTCTTCCAATGTACACAGAAATGCATCCAATCTAATTGTGAGGAACTTCATTATGCAGCGATACAGTGACCGAAAAAACACACTGCCAATACAACGAAGGATTTCATCAGAGAAAAACTGACTTACACTGGCCAAGTCAATCACCAGATGGAGACCAGATTTGAGATGGGTGGGCTACAACAGCAGGAAACCACATCGGGTCGCACTCCTGTCAGCCAAGAACAGGAATCTGAGGGTACAGTGTGCACAGGCAAGTGGACAATGTGGTATGTTATTTCCAACATAATGGCCATCCCTAGTCTAGTATTATGTGCAATTTAAAAAATAATGTACCAAAATAATTAATATAATTAATTATTATTATTAATAATAATTCTAATCATTCTAATTAACTTTTTGTATTGGTGCATAAATTGTAATCATTTATTTATCTTTTTTTAACGTTTTTGATAATTATTTAATAAGTCGATAAACTATAAACGAGCTGACAATAAATAAACTAATGACATAAAATAATATTTATAAACTATTATATTAATTGGTATGTTGACTGAGATGCCTATAAAACGTTATCGAAAAATTTTACCAGGATAAAGGTTTGTCTCTTTCAGTGGCAATAATATCTAAAAAAAATAAAGTCACAGTTATAATTTTACATTTAATTAGCATAAAACCTTACACATAATAGATATGAATAATAGTAATAATAATAAGATGATGATGATGATGATGAAGTTATGTAGGAGTCTTATACATGTAAGTCCTATACATGGGACATCATTGTCTCCACTACAGAATAGCATATGATTGCATGTAATTTAATACAATAGAGCTACAGATATCGAATATTCTATATTCTGGCTAATGTAATTTTAGATATTAACTAATTCCAGGCTGGTTAAAACCCTCCAAAACCCAATGTGTGTGAACGTGTCGTATTAAACAGAACAGCTGTGAGTGGGCGCCTTGATATTTCAGCGCCTTCCTGAACGCCAGCAGGCGCAAATACCCAGCTGCTTTTGTCTCTGCAAAGCTTTTTTGTACCGTTTTGTGCTGGTTTTCTCCATCTTGTACTCCTCCTCCCCCTTCTCCTTACACGCCTGAGGATTGTGTTGAGCACGGCCACGCATAATACATCGAGTTATTTTTAGCTTATCTTGGAGAAAGATGGAGAAGCCCGAGATCAGTTACTGACAGAAGGTCGCCCCAGGAGGAGCTCAGGGATCTGCCAGAGAGCCACTCAAGGTCGGAGTAAAGCAGGATAGGCGAAAGAGGCTGGTTGAGTAGGCGGGATGGTGTTTTTTTTGTTTTTTTTTGCCTGCCTTGGGTAGCAACAGCCTCTGTGACGTGGAGGATTGATCAGCCATCCTGTTGCAGGGTTATTTTCCTCGCCTAGCGATGCAGCGAGCTAAATATAGACAGAGAGAGGGATCCCCCCTCTCTCCTGGCCCATCCCACACTCTGGCGCAGTGTGCCACACTTAAACTGCTGATCTGCGAAATCTATGTGAGAGAACCCATCTATACGATGCGCAGAACAAAAAAGCAGGGCTGGTGGAAAAGGGTATTGATTGAGCTTTAAATAGCCAGGCAAACACTGTTACTATTTCAGAAGCAGAGAAAAGCGAAATGTGCAGTGCATCAGCACTACAAAGGGATACCAGTAGATAACAAGCCAAGATGGAAATACCAATACCAAAGTATTGCACTTCAATAATCAAAATGGATTCAAGACCAGAATTATTGCCATCCTTGCTATGAATTTTTCTCAAGCTACCTTGATCACTCGGTGCAAAGCAGCGTCAAAGCATTAATAAACTACAATCATATGTTTTATATTATGTCGTGTGCCTTTGTTTCTGTTTTAGTCCTGTCTATGGTTTGCTACCCAACTGTGTTCACCTGTTCCATGTTAGTCTTTGATTTACTCGTCTGTGTGTACCCTGCTGTTTATTTGTAGTGCTGTTAAGTTTTATTGTGCATTTGTTGGCATTATGTCCTTGTTTTTGGTACATCAACGTGTTTCCTAGTTCCATGATTTCCTGGTTTTGACTGTAGTTCCAATTCCATATCTGTTAATCTTGGCCTGCCTGTGATTTAACTTGAATTTTATCTTGATTCTTGGAAAGCATTACTACTTTTTGTGTTGTTTTTCAGGAAGAATTCGTTGGATTTGATGGATGTGGCATGGTTTTTAATCCTAATCTTATACAATCCTTACTGCCAATAATTCCACTGTATCGAACCATATAACAAGATCAAGCTCCAAGAGCTTATGTTATACAACACCATGAGTTTCTTCCCAGACTCTACTGCATAAGCTGAACAGACTGAAGCCAGGCTGCACTGAATGTTCCCCTCCTTTTCAAAAGCAAAGAATCGTGCTGTTCCATCTATTTGGAAAAAAAAAAAAAACAACAAAAAACATACAGGCAATATGCAAGGCCATGTCACCTTTATAAGTCAGAGACTGAACAGCTATATAAAAAAAATTCTCAGTATGAAAATATTACCGAACCTCATGTCTACCTGCAATCAAGCTGCAGCAAAATGTGTCATAATATTTATCCATCCATTTTTTGTACCGCTTATCCTTACTAGGTCACAGGGAACCCGGAGAATATCCCAGGGAGCATAGGGCACAAGGTGGGCGACACCCTGGAAGGGGTTCCAATCCATCGCAGGGCACAAACACACAAACATTCATACACTACGGACACTTTTTGACATGCCAATCAGCCTACAATGCATTCCTTTGGACTGGGGGAGGAAAGCGGAGAACCCGGAGGAAACCCCCAACGCACGGGGAGAACATGCACTCTCCGCACACACAGTGCCACAGCAGGAATCGAACCCTCAACCTTGGAGGTTTAAGGTATACGTGTTAACCAATAAGCTATACCATCAACATTACATATGTTTATGATACTATAAAACGGGGGGCTTAGTGGTTGGCACGTTTGACTAGCACCTCCAGGGTTGTGGGTCCGAGTCCCACCTTCGCCCTGTATGCGCAAAGCTTGCAGGTTTCCTCCAGGTTTCATTCCCCAGTCCAAAGACAGGCATTGTAGGCTTATTGGCATTTCCAAAATTTTCTGTAGTGTATTAGTGTGTTTGATTGTGCCCTGCAATGGCTTGGAACCCCATCCAGGGTTTCCCCTGCCTTGTGCCCTGAGTTCCCAGGGATAAGCTCCTGGCTAGACCCTGTCTAGGATAAGCGGTATGGAAAAAGGATGGATGGATTTTATGTTTATAATGCTGCAAAGCATTTAAAACAGAATTAAAAGCAAAAACAAAAACTGTCTGTTCAACCACATCATTTATCTTCCTACAGACAAGTCTGACTTAAAAACAACTTGAAGACAACTTGTATCCAACCTCCTGCTGGCTGTCAGACCCAGTTGAACAGCACCTGTGTTTATCCACTGCATGTAGCGCACACACACACACACACACACACACACACACATACACTAGGCTCCACTTACACAGCAGGTCTAAGCTGAATGACTCAGTGCAGGGTCTTCCCCCATTCCTCTGCCTCTGCCTGATGGCTCATTCTGACATAACATTCGAGCATGACACACTTTCAGCATAGATTTTTAACCGTCCACTATGAATGCCAAAAAACATCACCAATTGTGTATCCTTAAAGGAATATTGTGCTTTATTTTTTAACCTTTATCTGCCGGATCTGTAGTGTACATGTGATTCCCATGGACAGAAATATCAACACATTTCCCTGCTCTGAGTTCTGTCAATGAATATGTATGTAAAAGACATATTTTGTATTCAATTTCTATCATATGTTATGGAGCTCTAGTACAACAGGTGTTTAAAAATAAACACCTGTTGTGTATATAATCTGATTGAGAAGGGTCTGCCAACAGACCAGTGGGTGTGTCTTGGAGTCCACATAAAGACTCAAAGAAACGCCCATCTGCCCCTTGAAAAATTTTATGACTGCGCTCTTATAGGACATGATAAAGAGAACTTGAATCATGGAAATTCATCAACAAGAGAAGAACTATTAAAAGATTTCATTAATTAATAGATATTATAATATTGGCAAATTGCTCTGCTGAAGAATTAAACAATTCGGGACATGCTGTTCGTGGAAAAATAATCAACTTCAGGATGGTAATGGCCCGAGGCAAATCACACCAATCTGTCTCTAATTATTTTCCTCTAACAGCATGCCCCATTGTGCTTTATTCTCTACTCTTAAATCTGACTTAACCGCTAAGAAGATCTGTAAAACTGTGAATCTCAATAAATTACTTCTTCTTTACTTCCATATATGGACTCACCAAGACACGCCCACTCAGAGTTCCCATATACCGACTCAGAAGTTATGTTTACATGGACAGCAAAAATCTAATAATTACTGATCTTATTCTGAATAATACAATATTCTGATTAATGTCTTTACATGAATTGCTTTTAGAATATTCCTTTCACGTTCCCGTTTTACATGTTCTAGAACAGAGATCGAGTAATGGCACCCGTCAGTATGTCCCCGCACCAGAATTTCACGTATCAATATACAGTTCGTCTTCGTTATGGTACTGTGTACAGTTTTGGGTGTTTCAGTTTTAATTTTACAAAAGCTTCAAGTGCAGTTAATTGTTTGTCATGCTATACATGCAAACAGACGACTGCTTGAAGCCGTGGGCTGCGTCCCAAACCACATACTTACCAACTATATACTGTAGCAAGTAAGTACGCAGTTTCGGATGCAGCCGTGCTCTCACGCATGCCGTCAAACGGTTGAGTGCTGCCGTGTGTACGTGTCCTGTTGCAAAATAAGGTGAAAACTCACACACAACGTTAATATTTATATATATCTGTACTGTCTTCTTCCCCACTCACTTTTTCCTTCACTGTTACCCGGCTCCTCGGCCATAACGACCCCGCTGCGTATCAGACACCTTGTACTATTTAAATGTGTTACTATTCTGAAAATGTTAATAACACCATATGCTATTTTTACGCTTTGGTGTTCCATGACATGAGACCTCTGACGTAGCTTCATGATGACAGTTTGCTGTCACAATGTGTGTTCCTGTTTCAGACCGGCTGAGACCTGAAGTGCTCTGAATCCTCACACCACCAGTCCTCGTGTCCTAGTAACAAATTTGCCTGAGCCACTCTGTTCTGAATTGATTGCTGGGCCACTGGTTGTGTAAGCTGCATGGGAGCTGTTGTGTTAATGTGTGTGTGTGTGTGTGTGTGTGTGTGTGTGTGTGTGTGTGTGTGTGAGAGAGAGAGAGAGAGATAGGCTGGAATGGATCAGAGTAGGCCTGCAGTGAGCCTCTACAGGGCCCAAGCTCCAGTTGCACCTGTCATAACATGATACAGAGTAAACCCCTGACCCTAACTCAGACATCAAGTAGTGCTTTTAGTTTTGAGGTAAACATTTTCAACATTCCCACTATATCAAGATTCCAGAATACAAAAAGGTTTCGCGTCCTAGTTACTTTCTCTGCAGTATGGCTTTGTCCAAATCCCACCCTGCAGCCAGCTCTCCCCTATCATGCGACAGCTACCAGCTGGAGAGGGCGAAGGCGAACACGTGCGTCCTCTGAGAAACACAAAGCCAGCCAACTGCTTCTTTTCAAACTGCTGCTCATGCTGCATCACAGGTCAGCATAAAACACTAGGACGGGGGTGTCCAATCGTTGGACTGGTGGGGGGCAGTTTTCATTCCAATTAAGCAGAAGCTACACCTGATGTTTAATCAGTTGAGCTTGGCTTTCAGTAGACTCAGGTGTGGCTTCTGCTTGGTTGGAATAAATAGCTCACCCACATCAGCTCTTTCCGGATAAGATTGGACACCCCTGCACTAGGAGGAAAGTGCTATCCACCCTCTTCCACCTACATGAGCTAACAGACGGCCATTACCGGCTAGTGTCGCTGTGATTGACAGTGGAGAGACAGTACACCACAGTAAATTTTGCTATCTTGGGTTCCCGGATATTGATGTCTGTGGCATCGCTGGGGTTCTTTCTCTAGACGATAGAGCAAATAAATACAGCAAAAAACAAAACAAAATTTAAGTTCTTTTTATGTGACTTACAAGTCAAGTTTTAAGTAGCTCTTATTTTAAAGCTGTGAAATGTCAATGTTTGTAAATTTTACAAGTAAAAGCTCTAACTACATCATTTGATAAGATTCAAATACTTCACCCCAAAATTCATCCCAGACCTTACCGCAAAATACGTCAAATATCATAGCAAGTATTTTAAACATGGAAAGTTCATCTAATGTTTTCATCGACAGACGATTACGTAACAGATTCTTAGTCTACTCCGCTTATTGCTTATCTACGATAGTTATTTCCATAAAGAAGGAGAAGAAATTTTTTGAAAAACATTTCGTACCACAACACTGTTGAATTGTCAATACTGTAAAGTATAGATTCGATTAATGTAATCGCTCTATTTCGTGATCATTTCTATAGTAAGGACTCGTTCACAGGGTACACTCTCCAAAAATGTGTATAATCACTGGTATGGTGAAGCTTTCCGTAACAAAATGCTTATTTAAAATTTTCGGAAAGTCTTCACAACAGAGGTGTTTGAAGTCATTGTAATATGACATGGTGGAATTTTTATCTTATTACTTTCAAGAAAGAGAGAAAAAAAACGAGGGGTTGGTGAGGAAAAGACTGTTTAAAGCTGCTATAGCATGAGTGATAACAGGAACTAACTTGTTTCGTGGATATTCCACAACATTAAAAGTTGTGTGCTGTACTTTTTTTTTTTTTAAGTACAGTGTTTTGTTCTGTAATGAATTCAAATTTGTTGGCAATTTGCTGTGTTATGAAAGGAATTAAACACCAGGATACTTGGTCACGTTTAGTCTCTCACTTAATATTAAAGATATTTTTAAACAATGAGTTGCTTAAGTTACTTTCCTCTGAGAAATGAACAGACGGTAGAAAGTTTTCTACACAAAAACAATTTTCAGCTTAATTTAAAAGTTAATTCTTTGCAAAAACGCAAGCACACTACACTTTCTATTGGGTTGGAAAAGACTTAAAAAAACATCAACATCTTGGCGTCACTTTTACCCAGAGTGGAGATTGTAGACTGTTGATTTTCCAGCATTTTACCCGTTAGCCTACATTTCTGGTGTATTACCATTACTGTCATTTAATAACACTAGCATGATGAGGAAAAACACAAAGGTGTCAGCCTGAACACTTCTGAAAAGTTACACCTATTAGAAGCACATGCTAATTGAGTCTGTCTGCTAAGTGAGTATGTTTAACACTTAGAGTAGAGGAAACACTGCACTGTTCTTTATTAGCGATGAAGGTGTGAAATGTTTCGGGGTGTGCTTCCAGGAAATCTCTCCCTCAGGTAATTCCTCAGGTGTGAAATTGCAAGTGGGCCTTATGTGACCAAATTTATGAGATTTACCCCCCTGCTATAGCTTATAGCTACCAGTTTAGCATTATGCACACTGCTTGTCCAAACACAGATTTTATACACTTTCACGTATAAATAAATAAATAAACACAAAAACACTGTAGCGCTAAAAAAAAACAACAAAAAAAAACAACCTTTGCCAAGTATTGACACCTTTCACAAAAATGAGAAAGAAATACAATAATAATTCCAATATTTAGGGTGCTCCAGAGGGAATAACACTTCTTCTAATGTCTAACAAAGCTGGACACACTTGTAAAACGATTTTTACAGACGTACAGACCGGTCGCTATAATCTTCTCAGGCTGAGCTTATATATTATATTTGCTTTTTGAGTACATAAAATGACCACCATTCATATAATGCATACGTTCTGCACATTAGAAAACACATTTCTACACTGCGGTAGAGGTAAAACACGACGGATCACTACCTCAAGAGCAGACTGAACGTATTACGGCAATAAATCGTATTTTTAGTGTACCGTTCTAGACACTTTTCTAAAATGTTTGAATGTGATATCTCTATAAAAATCTATTTAACATCAGAATTTAACAAACCTCTCATGTTCAAACTTGCCTAAAACCTTAATTTTATGTAATCCTCTCCTAGAGATTATAGATTAGTGCATAGGAAATACTTATATATACTACAGGCATCAGACATTTCAGTAGGCAGACCTTTTAATCCTTCACACATGCAAAATGACAAATGTGTAGTCGCGTCTAGTATATCGTTGTCTTGACTGATGCAAAGTGTAAAGTTGTGTCTCACTGCAGCTAAAACACAAGTGGGGGCATGTTTATATAGCAAAATAATCGAGTGGTATAATGAAGCAGAGTTTTACTATTACAATCCCCAAGGTTGATTATTTTCCTATAACAGCATGTCCCGAAGTGTTTTATTCCTCTTACACCACAGTGATTAAAGAGTGACACGCCATACTTTTTTATCCATCTATAGTTACATTGAATGTTGTGGAACATCCAGTTAGAAACAAGTTAGTATCTGTTATCACTTATGTTATAGCAGCTATAAACATTCATTCCCTCACAAAGCTCAGAGCTCAGAGTACATGACGAGGCTGATTGGTTATACTGTACATATACGGCTGACTCTTCATATCAGGAACGAGCCATAAAAGTTATGCTGACTACATAAAACACTGACGAAGTGAGCAAAATACATTCTCCTACAACCCACCATTCTGTTTAGCTCTGCATTTTTCTACTCATGCTGACTGAAATTCTCGGGTCGTCTCGGGTTATTTTTAGCCCAGGGCAATACTGACAGTGCAAATGCTCAATACTGCATTAAGCTGGACCTTCACATAATTAAGGGCAAATCAGTTCGAGCTGAGAGAATACAGCGGATGAAGGAGGTCACTTCACTTGCTCATTAGTAAATCTGTGACAAATGTACATTTGGGCGTGTCACAATACTGAAATGTAACACAGTCTTTATAATAACGTATAACAGTCGTGTAATAATGAACACATGGCATCATTTATCTACACGTGCCTTTCAGAATGTAAACAATTACAAAGGGATGACAGCAGAAATTCATCCATCCATCCATTCACTTCCCATAATGCTTATCCTACACAGGGTCATAGAGAACCTGGAGCCCATCCCAGAGAAACTGGGGGGCACCCCTGGACGATGTGCCAACCCAACGCAGGTTACAATCGCACACACATTCACACACTATGGACAATTCAGAAATGCCAATCAGGCTACAATGCATATCTTTTGACGGGGGAGAAAACCAAAGTACCTGGAGGAAACCCCTGAAGCACTGGAAGAACAAGCAAACTCCACACACAAAGGGTGGAGGTCGGATTTTATCCCCTAAGGTGCAAGGCAATAACTACCAAGCAATAACGACGAAAATGGTAAAAATTAAAGGATGTACTATTCCTTGCTTAATGATTTGTGAGATTTTAGATTTTCAGGTACTTTGAATATGATGTAAACATTGTGTTTTAACAACTAAATTTTTTTAACAAGGAATATGCAAGTAATTATGGAATCAAACAATTAATCATGATCGTCTCAAATAGCTGCATTTCTGCAAATACGTAATAGTGACAGAGCCTACAGTTAGGGAAAGAAGTATTTGATCCCCTGCTGATTTTGTACGTTTGCCCACTGACAAAGAAATGATTGGTCTATAATTGTAATAGTAGATTTATTTGAACAGTGAGAGACAGAATAACAAAAACAAATCCAGAAAAACGCAGGTCAAAAATGTTATAAATTGATTTACATTTTAATGAGGGAAATAAGTATTTGACCCCTCTGCAAAACATGACTTAGAACTTGGTGGCAAAACCCTTGTTGGCAATCACAGAGGTCAGACGTTTCTTGTAGTTGGCCACCAGGTTTGCACACATCTCAGGAGCGATTTTGTCCCACTCCTCGTTGCAGATCTTCTCCAAGTCATTAAGGTTTCGAGGCTGACGTTTGGCAATTCGAACCTTCAGCTCCCTCCACAGATTTTCTATGGGATTAAGGTCTGGAGACTGGCTAGGCTGAGGGAAGGAGGTTCTCACCCAAGATTTGGCGGTACATGGCCCCGTCCCTTTGATGCGGTGAAGTTGTCCTGTCCCCTTAGCAGAAAAACACCCCCAAAGCATAACTTTTCCACCTCCATGTTTGACAGTGGGGATGGTGTTCTTGGGGTCATAGGCAGCATTCCTCCTCCTCCAAACACGGCAAGTTGAGTTGATGCCAAAGAGCTCCATTTTGGTCTCATCTGACCACAACACTTTCACCCAGTTGTCCTCTGAATCATTCAGATTTCAGACGGGCATGTATATGTGCTTTCTTGAGCAGGGGGACCTTGTGGGCGCTGCAGGATTTCAGTCCTTCACAGCATAGTGTGTTACCAATTGTTTTCTTGGTGACTATGGTCCCAGCTGCCTTGAGATCATTGACAAGATCCTCCCGTGTAGTTCTGGGCTGATTCCTCACTGTTCTCATGATCATTGCAACTCCACGAGGTGAGATCTTGCATGGAGCCCCAGGCCGAGGGAGATTGACAGTTCTTTTGTGTTTCTTCCATTTGCAAATAATCGCACCAACTGTTGTCACCTTCTCACCAAGCTGCTTGGCAATGGTTTGTAGTCCATTCCAGAATTGTGTAGGTCTACAATCTTGTCCCTGACATCCTTGGAGAGCTCTTTGGTCTTGGCCATGGTGGAGAGTTTGGAATCTGATTGATTGATTGCTTCTGTGGACAGGTGTCTTTCAAACAGGTAACAAACTGAGATTAGGAGCACTCCCTTTAAGAGTGTGCTCCTAATCTCAGCTCGTTACCTGTATAAAAGACACCTGGGAGCCAGAAATCTTTCTGATTGAAAGGGGGTCAAATACATATTTCCCTCATTAAAATGCAAATCAATTTATAACATTTTTGACATGCGTTTTTCTGGATTTTCTTGTTGTTATTCTGTCTCTCACTGTTCAAATAAACCTACCATTAAAATTATAGACTAATAATTTCTTTGTCAGTGGGCAAACGTACAAAATCAGCAAATCAAATACTTTTTTCCCTCACTGTACATATGGTCTAGTTTGTCATGGTCATGTGACATGGTGAGTGAAGTGAGCATGTGACGTGCAATGGCTTGTGGGTATCGCGGTCCAGCACCTTAGCAGCGCGACCATGACATAATTATGATATATTCCCATTAAGAAAATACAAACAAACATTATATATATATATATATACACATGCTTATAAACGTATAAATATTTGACCATTTCTCTAGTCTCCATTTAAAAAAAAAAAAAAAAGAAGATATTTAACAAAGAAACTTTAACTGTTGATGCGGAAAAGTTTTCTTTAACATTTACGGAAGGAGTTTCCAGTGTCAGTGCTGTGTAACAGTCTATAAGTTTTCCGATATGGGAAAGGCTTCAGGACAGAGGAGTATGTGATGACAAGCACTGATTTGTTTCATGGATACAATCGATTAAAAAGTGCGGATAAAAAAATTGTTTGGAAAGAGCTGTGGTATAAAATGAATAACACAACTTGTTTCTTTTATTCTTTACGTAATACTCAAGTAAACTACAACTCCGCTAAAATAATACTTCAGTGCACTTTGTGTCAAAAACAAAATGACAAACTATCATTTTGTTGGTCAAAAAAAAATAATAAGAGGAACAGTACATCCAAATTACCTGTGAAAATTAACACTGTTAAAATGGCCATTGTTACACAAAAGCTTATACAGAGCTTAATTAATTGACTCGTTGTGCTCTGAAACATGCTACTGACTGCCAATTACCACTGCTTTTTGTTTTACTTCAACAACACTCTCTAAAGTGCTAAATTATGAAGTGGCACAAACTGGACAGGACGTTGAGGACGGCACTCGCGGACTGATGTTCTCACTGTGGGCGTCGCTCATTTAAATACAAAGCCGGAGTGTGCTGTCTGAAACGAAACCTGCTGAAAAGGTGTGAAGGCATGTGGGCAGGATGAATATTAATCACACACAAACGCAGATGTCTTCAAGTTTAAATCCGACAATAAAGGAAATATTTCAATGTAATATTTAGCTAGGTGTTTGGCTAGGATGCGTTATTATACAGATTGCTTTATTATACAGATAACAGATTGTACAAGGTTGGCAGTTAGCTTTGCTAAATTGCACGATTTTCTTTGAGAAAATCAGAAATGGTCAGCAATAACTAGGTGAAGATTCCAACAGGCCAGGCGTAACAGTCAACATGATGCTACCACCACCATGCTTCACTGTGAGGATGGTATTCTCAGCATGATGCACAGTGTTGGGTTTCTGCCAAATGTTGAACTTTTTATTTTTATTTTTTGGTCTTAATTTTGGTCTGCTCAAACTAGTGAACCTTTCCTGAGTATCCAACATGTCTTTATGGCAAGCAGAGATCATTTAGGGGGTTCACACCAGTAATTGGGAATGAATACTAGGCAATATAGAACAAGTTATTACAAAAATATAGAAAGGTTTAAGGGCTGTAAATACACTATGTTTGAGAATATATAAGCCTATATAAGCCTATAGCTCCACCTACTGGTCACAAGACGACCTGCGACTCATAAGGTCAAGAAAACTTTATCAGACAGCTTAGAGTGCAATCATAATCTGTTGTTCACTTTTAATATCGATGAGAAATAATTGCGTTAAACCCATGATACAGTTAAATAAGCAAACATAAATCATAGTATTAAATCATATAAGACTTACAGCCAGCAGTTTTTTGATGAACCTACACAAATCTGGATGGTGTGCTCGGATTTGACACAAATAACCAGGCCTCGTGTCATGGCAGAACGGCACATGTTAGTGTTGTCACGTGCACTGAAAGCTTGGATACATTGTTGTTGCCAAATCATCTGTCACACCCACACACACACGTACTCACAAGCTTTTCACAAATGGCGGTCATTCGGAGAGCAGCAAGGCCGAAATGGAAATGAAATAACAAACCCAACGACACTGCGGTGAGCGGGAGAGAGGGAGGGAGAGGGAGAGAGAGACAGAAAGACGGAGAGAGGGAGAGAGAGAAAGAGGAGAGATAGAGGACAGCTCACTCACTTGGACAGTTTCATTTCTATCTGCTGCCGGATCTCCTGGCGCTCCTGGTCACTGCGCATCGGGAAGATGTTCCTGTCCTCCAGCTCCTGTTTGCTGGGTCGGTTACGCAGCTTTACTGCCAGCAGCTCTTTCCTTATCCGCCGTGGTAGTGTCCCTGCCAAACACACACACACACACACATATATGAAAAAGAGCTGAAAGGATATCACTGCCCTTCAAATTTGCAAAATTGCTCTTTACAAAAAAAAATAAATAAATAATTTTAAACACTCAGTATGAAGCCCGGCACTGCAAGGCAGGTTATTATGCATTCTGCATACATTAAAATGTGCATAACTTCAAATTAAATTCTATTAATTTATGGATGATTTAATATGGATAATGCAGATATCCCAGGGCTGGGTGATATGATAATATGATATCAATACCGTGTTAAATTAGATCACAGCACATCATGATATTTTTCTATAAAACCTTTCATTTAAAAAAGAATTATTAATTACAAACTGAATGGAAATAATAAATATGAAGTTGACTTCTTATGTGATTTTGCAGTAAAATCTTTTACGGATTTTTCAGTGATAAATATTTATGTATTGATTTTTGCATAAAATGTCGTTGTGGAGGCGTGGGCTTGCTCGAACGCCGATACGTGAATGGAGGGTGGAGCCGGAGAAGGTGAGTGGTTAGGAAGGAACACCTGTGGGGAATTCTCTTAGTGGATGTTCTGTGTTGCAGTGAGACAAGGCAAGAAGTTAAGAAGGAGAGATAGCAACCAGCAGGGAGCTGTGTGTGTGTGTGTGTGTGTGTGTGTGTGTGTGTGTGTGTGTGCGCATTTAAGAGAGCTAAAATAAAGTGTCTTTTGAGGTGATCCAAGCTTGTCTCCGGTTTCCTCATTTATGCCGGAACTTTGGAAGATTGCCATAGTGTTTTTTTCTGTTTTTAACTATAAAAAATAAATATAATGTAAAAAAAAAAAAAAAAGCATTTTGTCAACTTAAAAAGAATCATCAAACATGTCCCCCCCCCAAAAAAAATGCAATACTATTGCAGTGCTGATTTGTCAGTGATATTGTGCTACATATCATATATCCTAGAAATGCCTTTGAGAATATGATATTTTTGTCATATTGCCCACCCTATAATACCCTCAAGTTAAACCCTTATCCTCAGGGATCAATAAATCAAACTCTTCTGAAGAGATATTTTAGAACTCAATACCACTTCCACTGTCATTTAAAACCAGTTTAGCAGTGGTGATACAGCTAATATAAAATGCTAAGGAAAATAGTCTACTCATATATATTTTTAATAAAGAATGCAACAGCGCTGAGGTATAACATATTGTACATCTCCTACTTTTTTTAAGATGTGAAAACTGTGACATCTAAACATCTAAATGTAAGTCTTATATAAACAGCTTTAGGGGTGACATCACTGACACCATGCAGTAATCGTGGCGCTGGCGGTACGTACCCGAGATCACAGATTCGTTCCAGCTGTCCTGATCGCTGTAGTACTCATCCAGACCCATGTTCTCTTTATTCTCCTCCGCTTCCTTCTTGCTCCCCACCTCTCCTCCCTGTTGCTCACTGTCCATGCTGGAGGTCCGAGACACGTGACCATCTGAGCGGCGTTTCGGCGAACAGCGCACCTCTTTACTATTAAAACTGTCAAAATATCAACAAATAAACATGAACATATGTCCATAAATCAAAACTCCAACTACAGTATGAGACAATGCGATGTCTTAACAGGCTAAATGTACATGGCGTGTTGTTCTTCAATAAAGCGGAAAAAACCCTTAACTGTTAGCATACTGCTGTGATATTAATGGAATAAAACACTTCCACACTTGGGGGGTTATGGGGGTTCAAGCATTCTTCAAATTAAGCAAATTTCAAACCCTAAAATGATATATTCAGGCATGAAATACTGTATATTGTTATTTCTTTCATTACCAGGGTTGCCAGAGTTGCCGGTTTTTTGTGTTTTTTTTTTTTACACCAATTAGGCTAGATTGGGGGGTGGTTTGTAAACAATCTGTGGCTGCCAAGATCTTGTTTTAGACTAAATCTAATCAATTTCTGCAAACATAAGCTATGGCAAATAAAGGGAAAGTATAAGTGCAGACAGTGTGTCTATGATGAACAGAACCATTTCTGCTGTAACATATATGCAGACATGGTAAAAACATAAATGCGTGCACACCACAGTGAACTTGTTTCCCACTCAGTGTCTGAAGAAAAAAGAAATATAATCTGTATCCAATTCTGGAATTTTGGGGAAATGTTCAGTTGTTGTTTTTTGTTTTGTTTTTTTTTGTTTTTTGTTGGGGGGGTTACAAATTAGTTTGGCTGCGTCCGAAGCAGCATACTTACCTGCTATATAGTAGGCGAAAAGCAGTGTGCCAAAGGGGTAGTATATCCGAACGTTGAAGATCACATGACAACGCTAACATGGCAGATGTAGTATGTCCAGGATTGTAGTTACAATACACACGTACTGATTAGCACATACTGTTTCAACGGCAAGGCAGTACGTACTGTCATAGTATGCGATTTCAGACGCAGTCTTTGTCTATAAATTTTGCTGAAATCTGGTATCCCTACTCAAAATGTGTCTGTTTTATCGGACCATATTCAAGATCCTGATATTCCATTCAAAAGAAAAAAATTATATTGTGCAGTCCTACCGAATTTCAGTACGTGTTTTGATGTTCTGTAAATCCTCACCTGTCCTGCCTGTGCTTGGTGGCAAGCGCTCGGTGCAGTTCCTCGATGATGCAGGTAGGGGGCAACAGCGGGTGCATGTTGCTCAGGTGTGGTGAGCCTGTAGGGGTGGATATCCGGCCCCTCAGTGTGTCTTTGGGAAGAGTGAAGTTCCTGGGAAGGGTGGCTGGAGCCGGACGTGTCGGGTGTGAACCTGCATGACGGGGAAACAGACCTTTTACTGTCATGTTGTGGGAGAAAGTTCTAGTACCAGAAACTCAAGAAATAATTTCATATTTATTTTCATGGCCCTGTCTTCTTAACACACCATAGTCGACATTCCTTCCCTTATTTTAGTTGAATTGTCTCCACTAGCAGCATCCAGTACTAGTACAAGTTAACCTTTCAACTAAAAAGTATTAAATGTATACATTTCAGATTATGCTTTCATTTTAATTAATAGTCATGTGGTACTGACTGTCCAGACTCCCCAGTCTGGGCAGGAGCTTTGCTGGCACTCTGGGAGGAGGAGTGCGCACTTCTCTTAGCGCTGGCTGTGCTTTCAACTCCTCCACACTGCGGACAAGCTCCACAAGAGGAACACTGTCGTTGACGGATGGTACAGGTGCTGAAACCTCTTCCTCCTCCTCCTCCTCCTCCTCCTCCTCTTCCTCCTCCTCATTGTGGCTGTTCTCATCTGCTGTCTCAGTGTATTCTGTGGCATCTTGTACTGTAAACAGAAACAAGGGCTGATTTGGGGATTCTCTGGTTTTCGAGGCCACCTAGTGGGACATTGAAGCTGCACATGTAAGCTTTTCACGTACAAAATGTTAATAATTGGCAATTCATTTCAAACTTCACAGATTTTTCCTGATTTAAATGTAAATTGCTCATTTTACAAAGAACATATGCTTATTTTTAATGCAGTATACTACAGTATGTTCCCTGGAAATTGAATAGCAAGACTTGTCTAAAGTAGCTTACACACTATAGAAATTCACCAACATACAACATTCACTGACATTTGTATATAAATACACACCCTTGTAGTGCACTTACATCATGACAGACTTACAGTAAAAACATTATGAACCATGAATTTTGTAAAAGCTCTTACTCAACAGTGTCTAATGCCACCACATTATAAGTATGCACAAAGAGGGCCATGACTTAAGATAAAATTATGAAAATGTTCTTTTCGGCACCCTGGGATAGGCTCCAGGTTCCCCCTTGACCCTGAAAAGGAGTTAGCGGTAGAAGATGGATGGATGGATGTTCTTTTCTTTTATTCCCCTATATATTCTAGTCAAAAGCGTATAATAAGAAAGGAATAAAAAAAACATGTGCTGGGCATGTGCTGTTATAGGAAAATAATCAACAGGGTGGTGTGATGCATTATAAGATGACGTCACTATTACCACCCCAAATCGGTGGGTTTTTTCACTATCTTGAAATTAATATGACAAAAAAGGAAACTTTTACAGAGAATTTGAAAACTCAGAATGTGACAGCTTTACCTTTGACTGTTACAAAGTGCTGACACTGGAGACTCCTTCCATAAATGTTAACTAATTTCATGTAGCTCATCTGCTACCCAAGCCCCTGTGAATGAGTTGTTACTATAGAAACAATAATCTATTAGAACGAGTGCATTTATATAAATATATATTTGCAGCTATCAGAGCTGCTGTTATAGAAAATTAATCGACATCTTCTGACCAATCAGATTCGAGAATTTGACAGCGCTGTGATTTAATGTATCTATCGAAAAGACTTTAAGGTGGTGTGTGCGTTTCCATAGAAACAGTTCCAAGCTGTAATCTCATAATTACCGTAATTCCAACATGCACTGTAAGAGCCCCATGATGTTCCTAACTTCCCGGTCTACATTAATCTTGCCTGTGGAAGGATTGTCCTCATCTGAGCCCAGGTCCTCTGTGTTGCTGGCCAGCGGTGCCATGGCCTCTTCCTCTCTCTCCTCGCAGTCTGAATATTCCTGAGTCAATATCTCTGGTTCCTCTGAGTTCCCCCCACATGCCAGGCCAGAACCTAAAACACAACCACAGAGAGGAATCTAAACGCAAAGGATTTAGATCAACAAAACAACTGTTTTAATAAAAATAAAAATAAAAATCAATGTAGACAAGTAAAAGTACCTTAAAATACATTTTTACACTTTTATCGCTATAAAAATCAGAAGCAGGCGGATTGCTAAAAATTGCTAGCAAGCCAGCTAACATTGGGATAACTCCTATATTGTGTAAAGCAGTAGCAAAGTTCAATGGTACGCTAGCTACCATTAAACTAGCTGTTCTATTGTCTAAACCAGTTGCCAAAGCTCACTATCAGGCTAGCTAACATTAGGTAAAATTCCATATATTTTCACAAACGTTAGTTAGGTAGGCACAATGTTATTCTGTTAAAAATATTTCTAACAAGTTTTATAACATTAGCCTTGGTATATTGTATTACTCTCTATGCTGTGTGAACCAGTAGACAGTGGCTAGCAAACTAGCAAAAAAATAGACTACCAGTTTAATTACGATAATTAGAAAATTAAAAGCATTTACTATAGTCTTGGTGGTTTTTTTAAAATAAAATAAAAAAAAAGAAAAGAAAGAAAGAACGAAAGAAATGATTAGCTTGCATTAATTAAAAATAGACACTATGGATCCACCACATTTCATATATCATAAGGAATTTTGCTATCACAGGGCTAAGCAAAATAATTGAAATATTACATTTTTATCTCTATCATGAATGTTTTAAAATACTGCAATAGATTTTTCAGTAGAAATCATTTTGTTTCCCATTTAAGCAGTTTAGGAGGTTTGGAATGAACATATTTTGAGTTTTGGATGTTTTTTGGGATTCTTTTATTTTACAAACCTGACAATCCTTATTTCCCCTAACCTCTATGTGCAATCTACACTTACCAACCACTTTAATAGGAACACCTGCACAACTGCTCATTCATGAAATTAACCAATTACAGTATCCAATCATGTGGCAGCAGTACAGTGGATAAAAGCATACAGTTACAGGTCAAGAGCTTAAGTTAATGTTCACATCAAACATCAGGATAGAGAACGAGTGATCTCAGTGACTTTGACTGGGGCATTTCTGTTGGCGCCAGAGAATTTCAGATCTTCTGTTTCACACATTACAGTCTCTAGAGTTTAGACAGAATGTTGGTTTTTAAAATAATCCAGATCGCAGCACTTCTGTGAACTGGTGCAAGCTGACAGGAAGGCTACAGTAACTCAAATAACCACACTTTACAACCATGATAAGCAGAAACGCATCTGAGAATGCACCTCAGAATCTAGCAAACCTTGAGGCAGATGGACTACAATAGCAGAAGGCCACACTGGGACAGTTATACTCATGTCAGACAAGAATAGGAATCTGATGCTACACGGTAGAGACTCACCCAAACTGAAGATCGGAAAAAGATCAGGTGACGTTTGCATGATTGAGCAGGTTTTCCTGTTAAATTGACAAGTGAGTGTATATTTTTATTATTTGCTAGTCTTTACAAAATCCATAAAAATCAGTAGCTGTATAATTCACACAGAAACATCAGTGTGGATTCTGTGATAAATGATGCAGCCAAACTCTGCTGCTGCTGTCATCACTTTATGATAAAGGTGTAATGACTCCCTCGGTGGTTGTACAGTGTGAAATGAGTTGGCTCGGGTTCGCTGTATAACAGCGGAGAGTGATGGGCACGGCTGGATCTGTGAGGATGAGAACACTGTTTCTCACCTGTGCCCATCTCTGCTACGTTCTTCCTCACCAGTTCATCGCGGCTCTGCCGTCCTGAAACTTTCCTTTCCAAACCTGCAGGGGGCAGCACATACATAGCTGTTGTACAATTATTGTAATTGGGTTTTCACTACCACAGCTGGGTTAAAAAACAGTCCACCAACCAAAAATCTCCATTGACACACTGGTGTCAGTTAGAGCATTAGTAGCCATTGTCCATGGAAAATGACTTTTATATGTAACTCAGCAATATGTAAGGAATAAAACACTCAGGGATGTGCTCTTGTAGGAAACATCACTAATATTGGCACCCTTGGTAAATATGAGCAAAGAAAGCTATAAAAAATTGTCTTTATTGTTTAACCTTTTGATCTTTTGTTAAAAATTTTCATTAAAAATACTCTGCTCTTATGGATATCAAACAATTGCAAACAAAACAGGTTTATTTTTTTATATCCTTGTTAAATATAGGGGTGCAACAATTATTGGCACCCCTATGAATTCATATGAGAAAAATATATTTGAAGTATATTCCCATTGATATTTTACTTTTTTTAGTACACCTGGGTGATTAGGAACAGGAAGTTGTTCAAGCATGACTTCCTGATTCACAGGGGTAAAAATATTAGGTAACACATAGGCCAAATTCACTTAGTCTTTCATAACAATGGGTAAGACCAAGGAATATAGCTGTGATGTGCGGCAAAAGGTTGTTGAGCTTCACAAAATGAGAAGTGGCTATAAGAAAATAGCACAAGCATTGAAAATGTCCATTTCCTCCATCAGGGCAATAATTAAGAAGTTCCAGTCAACTGGAAATGTTATGAATCAACCTGGAATTGGATGTGTGTCTATATTGTCTCAGCGCACTGTGAAGAGGATGGTTTGAGTGTCAAAAAAATCTCGAAGGATCACAGCTGGAGAACTACAGAAGTTAGTTGCGTCTTGGGGTCAGAAAGTCTCCAAAACTACAATCAGAAGTCACCTACATCACCACAAGCTGTTTGGAAGGGTTTCAAGAAAAAAGCCTCTACTCTCATCCAAAAATAAACTCAAGCATCTTCAGTTTGTCAGACTCTACTGGAACTTCAAATGGGATTGGGTTCTATGGTCAGATGAAACCAAAATAGAGTTTTTTGGCAATAAACACCAGAGGTGTTTTTGGTGCAAACAGAGAGGTAGCTATGTGGAAAAGTACCTCATGCCCACAGTTATATATGGTGGTGGCTCTTTAATGTTTTGGGCCTGCCAGAGGACCTGGACATTTTGTTAGGATACATGGCATCATGGACTCTATCAAATATGAACAGATATTAAATGAAAACCTGATTGCCTCTGCCAGAAAGCTTCAAATGGGCCATGGTTGGATCTTCCAGCAGGACAATGATCTAAAACATGCATCAAAATCAACACAAAAATGGTTTACTGACCACATAATCAAGGTTCTGCCATGGCCATCCCAGTCCCCTGACCTGAAACCCATAGAAAACCAGTGAGTGAACTGAAGAGGAGAGTCCACCAGCGTGGACCTCGAAATGTGAAGGTTCTGGAGAGCTTCTGTATGGAGGAACGGTCTCAGATCCCTCGCCATGTATTCTCCAACCTCATCAGTCATTATAGGAGAAGACGCTGAGCTGTAATCTTGGCAAAGGGAGGTAACACAAAGTATTGACTAAAAGGGTGCCAATAATTTTTGTACACCAATATTTATCCATCTTCTACCACTTAATCCTTTTTCAGGGTCGCAGGGATCCTGGAGCCTATCCCAGGGAGCATCAGGCACAATGCAGGGTACACCCTGGACAAAGTGCCAGTTCATCGCAGGGCACAATCACATACACACTCACACACCCATTCATTCCAATATTTAACAATTTTTTTTTAGAAACCTGTGTTTTGTTTGCAATAGTTTGATATCCATGAGAGCAGAGTATCCCAAAATTCGTGGATGGAAACATAGCTAGTACTGTCACTGCTGTCACTGCTGTACTGAGAATGAACCCCCACCCAGAATAACATTTATATCTGCTCAGCGGTTGTCTTTTTCCATTTGCATCTTGATGGCTGGTGAACCTGATAAAAACAAGTGTAGCGTCTCCATTGATCTGCCCTCACCCGCTGAGCCTTGCCTCAACTTCTCATTTTTCTTTTTCCTCCACTTCCAGGGTTTGAAGATGCGCCCAAGGCTGGCCAGCTTGCTGTTGCGGCGGATGGGTGGAGTACGGACCCCCGTCACCAAACAACCAGAGTGAAGCGTTCTCGGCTGTTCCATGACATCTACAACAAAGAGTGAGAAGAGAACGAGAAAAGCACATGATCATGAGTGGTGAGCAATGTTTTTTTTTTTTTTAAGGAGGCATTAATTAAATTTCAGGATGCTTGAGTGACAAATGCTGTACTATGAGGACAGCACATCTGAGTCTTCTCCCTGAGAGAAGATTTGCTGTAATTAAGCATCAGACGTAAACGAGTCCTTCAGATATATTACTGTGGAAAAAAACAAACAGTTAGCGCACAGACTGATTAATCGGCATAAAAAAAGGCAACTTTAGCGGCCCGAGAGACGCTAAAGTCAGATGGAGACACAGAGCAGGACACTGAATGCAGCATCACATGACCTCACATACCAGAGTAAAATCCTTCTAGTCCTTAAATTACCCACGGAAATCAAATCAGCTTTAGGTATGTGCCAGTAATCAGTTGTTCCAGTGGTTCTCGACCTCGTAAACAACATGTACAGAGATGTGAAGACAGCACCATTATTATTTTATAAGTCAAACCCAATTCCTTCATCTCTCTCGCCAGACGTCCAGACTGCAAGCTTTCCCATATCAATCCCAAACCTTGTGTGCCAATCCAGAATACCAGGAATACTCTTGTGAGCCTCCAAGACGGATTCGAGATAGAGCCTACGGAGTGAGCAGCACCACAGGAGCCGAGTTAAATGGAGAGAAAGTGAGTTGGGGAGGGGGGGTGTGGGGGGATTTAGCTCTTCAGCGCCGCTGCTGCACGATGAGGAACGGCAGCTCAGACAGAAATAGTCTCTCCCACACAGTCTGACTGAGACAGAGAGCTGACGCTTCGGGAACACAGCAGATGAGCTGTGGGCTGCGCCAAGAGCCGACAGTTCTATCTCTGTCTCTGGCTTTGCATTATAATGTCACACCTACTGGCTCATGGAGACAAAAACAACACCTGTTTGGATCTAATGAGAGGCTGGAATATAACAACAGAAATTATAAGGCATTTAATCAATGAGAAATTGGGCTGCGAAAAAGTCCTAATCGTCCAGGGAAACATTACTGAAAGCTGCTAGTGCTAGAGTCAGGCTGGTAATAAGCATCTATTAATACCGATCATTTTGAATCTTTACAAATAATGATGGAAAAATTCAAATCACCTAGGAACATCTCTACACCTTGATCCTTGTTAAAAATGCCAGCACTTATGAATATACATAATTATGCAAACTAGAAACACCCACAAACATCCTCCTGTAATCCCAAATCACCTAATATGACTAACAGTTTTGTCTTATTAATTGTAACGAGAGAGAAAAAAAGAGAGAGGTTGATGGAACGACTTGTTGAAGGAACTAACTTGTTTTGCATACGCTCCACAATACAAAACGTAACTACAAAAGGAAAAAAAAATTAAGGATGATGTCCTGTTATAGGAAAATAATAAAATTCAGCATTTTTGGTAGATTACTGTGGTATAAGAGGAATAAAAAAAATGACTCAAACGATGTCCGCTAATTTGTAGGTTCATCCTCTTTGTGTCCTTTAGTGAACAACCATCTATTTCCCCCATCGTGTATGGACTCCTCTTTTTCAGTGTGGTATGACAAGGGTATTAAACAAGTTAGAAATTTGTATTCTGATGGTGTGTTTGATAGCTTTGCCAATTTGGCATCCATTTACAATCTCCCCTTGACGCATTTCTTTCGGTACTTACAAATACGGAATTTCGTTTCTAGATGTTTTCCTGATTTCCCTTCTGCTCCTCCGGAACAGGCTTGGGAAGACCTGTTTTCAAATAACCCGCATCAGAGAGGAATGATTTCTAAGATTTATGATTTTATTTTGACGCAAGGTAGTGGGTTGAGTAATAAAATTAGGAATGCGTGGGAAACGGAATTAGGAGTACAAATAAGTGAGGAGTGTTGGGAACATGCTATAGGGAGGGTACAGACTACCACTTCTTGTGCTCGTCTTGGACTTATAGAGTTCAAAGTTTTAAATAGTATCCATCTGTCCAAGTCGAGATTGTCTGTGATGTATCCGGACGTAGAGGACAAGTGTGATAAATGCCATGGCTCTTCCTGTCATCTTGGCCATATGTTTTTCTTCTGCCCTGAACTCCATGGTTTTTGGTCTGGCTTTTTTACCATCATGTGCCTTGTCCATTGATTGCGATATTTGGGATTCCTCAAGCTTCAATTCCTTTGAGCTCGATACAAAAGGATGTTATTGCTTTCACATCCCTTATAGCAAGACGTTCCATACTGTTACATTGGAAGTCTGCTAAATACCCATCTATTTCCCAGTGGATAAAGGACGTGATGTTTTTTCTGAAACTCGAGAAAATAAGATATATGAATGGTTGTACAGATAAGTTTTTTCATAAATGGCATCCCTTTATTGCATACTTTATGGAGTTACAGACACTACCCACTTAAAGGTTGGTGCCAGTTGTTGAATTTTATAATATCTTTATAACCAGCGACAGTTATTGGGTAGCCATGATGAGCCGGAGGGGTGGGTTGTGGGTTCAATTTTGTTTTCCTATGTATAAAAAGAAAAAAATCTGTGAATATGTACTGCTGTTGCTCAATTTGTTTTTATTTTTGGGAAATGGTGGGGAGGACAGAACAGAAAAGGTGATTTAGATAGGCTTAGCAGTTCAACAGATATGTTCATCAGAAGGTCAGCAAAAATGTTTAATAAAAAAGAAACGTAGAAATGTAGAAATGTTCTGTAGAAATGTTCAATAAAAATGAAACTTTAGAAATGTTCATTAGAAAAGTTTAGCAGAAAAGTTTAGCAGAAATGATCAGCAGAAATGGTCATTAGAAATGTTTAGCAAAATTGTTTAGCAGAAATGTTTAGCAGAAATGTTTAGCAGAAATGCTCAGTAGAAATGTTCTGTAGAAATGTTCATCAGAAGTGTTCAGCAGAAATGTTCAATAAAAATGAAACTTAAAAAAAAAACAAAAACGATGTCCTGTTGTAGGAAAATAATAAACTTCAGCATGGTAACAGGAATGCCGGTTCATCACACCGATAAAACGTTGATCATTTTCCTATAGCAGCATTCCTTACTTATAGAAGTACTGAAAAAGTAAGCTTCAAATGTGAAAAATGTGTCTTAAAAAATTGTTTTTTAGGTTCATTCCGAAGCCCAAGATTAGTCTGAATGGAGTGGGAACTGATCCATAACAAATCCATAATTGCCACCAGTAAAGGTGCAAGCATCAGCATTAGCAATTAATGTGTTTTTCTCCTCTTAAGGACCCCCTTCTCACCTACATAGCTACAGCTCATCCAGCCAATCCTGTTCAAATCATCCCGGCCAGCCCGGACTGACCCACATTCAACCAAAAACACGGGAAAACATGCTTCACGGAGCACGACTCAACATTGCTAATTGATTTGCTGGGACGACTGGAAATGTCACATTCTGAATATGCATGATGAATGTAGTCATTTCCGATGCTGTGATATTTAAAGTGCATCACGAAACACAAACAGAAGCATGTTTACTGCTGGTCTTTCCCATGAAGATGCCTCTGTGAAACGCTGCTTGATTGTATTTCATTTGAACTCGGACACAAATGACACGATACATTCGTTTTTCTGATGGAGGGTGGATTCAAGCAATTGGATTCAAACACTTGGATTCAAGCAATTAAAAGCGTGCAACTCAAGCCCGCCGTCTAAAGCAGAAAAATAAATAAATAAATGTTAAAAATCCAGGTCAAGCCTTTTAACCGCAGCAGCCCGGGTCAGAGTGGCGTTGTCGTGGCAACCACTCTGGATGCTGCAGAAAAGTCCCTTGGAGGCACAGAAGCATGAGGGGATGATGGGGGAGAGTCAGGGGTTGCTGGGTGGACAGAGAGGCTGTTGCCACGCAGAGTGACAAGGAAGGCCCGTGCAGCCAATCAGACACCAGGAAGTCAGGCATACCTCTATTTTTAATCCGTGCATGGTCAGGGATGTTGGTTTGGAAGATGTGTAGATGTAAAGAATAGTGCTTCAGTGTTAGAGACAGGAATGTATAAATAACATTTCTTTTAAGATAGTAATAATATGGGTGTAAGGGTTGCGATATTCTGAAATATTGATACACATGAATAATCTGATATATTAATACCCAACTGAAACACTCATCTGGTCAAGCACACAATATATAAGATACAATATATAGAGAAATTCAGGCTGGCTATGCTCTAAACCTGAGGTGATGATGTCTGAAGGTTTATTCTTACAATACACTACATAAAATTACCTTCACCAGCTTTAATTTAATTAGAAATGTGTTATATGGCCGTAAAAACTGTATGTACGAACATGATCATGGGATTATATGCTGTATATTCACATATTTGCTGGGGGGGAAACCTTAAGTACAGTTAATTGTCATATTGTTTATGCTAAATGCAATCAAAAGTGCCGTTATAAAAGTCTTAACAAAGAACTGAAACTGACAACACCCATATTAATGACTGGCCAATAACCAATCAATCAATCAATCAATCAAAAGAAAGAAAGAAAATAAAATCAACCACTGAACCATCACATGAACTAGTAGATATGTTTGTATATGTTGATAAATATGCATTTGTATGGGATAAAAGTGAAATCCATATACTGCACAATATAACATAATGGAATTTCTTGTACGGCCATATATTACTTTAAATATCATTGGAGACAAAGCTGAACATCACAGAGAAGCTCAAAAAGCCCAAATAATAACCAAGTGCCACTCTCACTCACTTTCAGTAACAGTTTATCCTGGTCTAGACTGAGGAACACTAGGCATGAAGTGGGAATATACAGAGTCTATCACAGGGTACCATGCACACATATACATTCACTTGTATGGAGCAATTTCTTAGCCAATCCACTTACCAGCATGTTTCTGGAAAGTGTGATCTGATCATTACTAATGTGCAGTATTTTAGCTAGCTACGGTTGCTTAGCTACTGCTAAAAGTTTCCAAGTACCAGTGTACCTATATTGTGACAGTACTAAATGAACTCATATAAATAACCACCTGAATTGACTTTCTTTTTTATCACAGTGCTGTTGAATTCTCGAATTTGATTGGTCAGAAGGTGCTGCTTGGTCTAAAGTTTCTTGTTACATGACAAATTTTTGTTATGGGGGCGGGTGTGGCGCAGGTGGTAGAGCGGGTTGTCCACTAATCATAGAGTTGGTGGTTCGATTCCCGGCCCACATGCCGAAGTGTCCTTGGGCAAAACACTGAACCCCAAGTTGCTCCCGATGGCAAGTTAGCGCCTTGCATGGCAGCTCTGCTACCGTTGGTGTGTGAGTGTGTGTGTGAATGGGTAAATGACACAATGTAAAGTGCATTTACAAGGTTTATTTTTTTATTAACTGTAAAAAGCGAGAAAAAAGAGTTTGACGGAACGACGGTTTATAGCTGCAAGAACATAATTGATAACAGGACCTAACTTGTTTTATAGACCTTCCACAATATTAAATGTAACTATAAACAATTATTAGCAAATTTCTGTAATAAGAGGAATTAAGCACATTTTCCTCAAACAACGTTATACTACAGCTTCAGTCTAGTAACAGTAATGCCAGTTCATCACAGCACCTCAACATTCATATTTTCCTACAACATCATTCCTGTTATACAGAGCCCTCCATTAATATTGGCACTCTTCGTAAATATGAGCAAAGACAGCTGCACCAAATTGTCTATATTGTTTAATTTTTTGATCTTTTGTTTAAAAAATTCACAAAAATACTCTGCTCTCATGGATATCAAACAATTGCAAACACAACACAGGTTTATAAAAAATATATATTTAAATATAAATATTGGTTAATGATAAGTGCCAGAATATAGTTTATATCTATACAGACTAAATAAATAAGCCTAAAGCTACACTCAAAACATTCCATACAGACTCAACACCCTCACAATATGAATAAATACCCAAACTCAACGTCAAATATATGCAAACATATGGTCAGAATAAATGGTCACAATGCAAAAAAAAGTCAAAACCAAACTCACGTGCCATTTGCATTCTCGTCTCGTGTGTATTAAAGCACTTAATTTAATGAACGAACTTTTCTTACTAATCCATGAAAAGTCATTTTTAGACTCACTATGCTCGGTTCGTCCCTGCCACAGGGCACTGGAAGATGCTAGGCTTTGCAAAGAATAATAAATAAATAAATTAGATATTCTGCTGCACAGGAGGGAAATATCTCTCCTTCTTCCCTCCTTCCCTCTGCTTCATGCGCGCGGGTGTGACGGACGAGTGTTGAACGAATCGGCTCTTTCACTGAATGATTCTTTGAAGCGAGTCAGACGAGTCGATTCCCACGCCCAAAATAACCAAAGCGTTTGGATAATCCAAGCAACTTTTTTTTTCTTTCTTATGTATTGAAGTAGACTTACTTACTTAGTAAGTAAGCTTTTTTTTTTTTAAACCGGTTCTTGTACGAGTTGAGTTTATACGCTAATTGTTGCAGTTACTTTTATTTGCATTGTGTAAAAAACAAACAAAAAATAAATAAATAAATAAATAAATAAATAAGAGGTACAATTTGTTACAAATGTCCTCATGTAAGACGGCCCGCTGTAACACTTATTTGTAGATTATTCTATAGTGAAATTGATTACTGGCATAAAATTCAAACCTTTAAAAACAAATTTGTACTGTTGAATTCTCGAATCTGATTGGTCAGAAGATGTTGATTAATTTTCCAACTGCAAGGCAAATCAGAGGTTTATATAAGTGTGCTCATTCTAATACCTTATCATTTCTACAGTGACTAACTTGTATGACGGAGACTCTTTTATTTAACATTTATGGAAGGTGTCTCCAGTGTCAGCTCGTCAGAGATAAAGCCGTAACTTCAAGTTTTCAGACACAGGAAGTCTTCAAGACAGAAAAGTTTGGATTTTACGGTTTATTTGTAACATGACAAGGTGCGTTGATTTTTTTTTTGTCTCGATAGGGAGAAAAAAGGGAGAGGATGGTGAGGGAACAACTAGTTATGCAGACATGAACTAATTGGTTTCACAGATGTTCCACAACATTCAACATAGCTATAAAAAAAATATGATGTCATGCTACTAATAAATAAGAAATATTTCATCTGTGGCAAACTGCTGTGGCATAAGCAGAATAAAACATTTTGAAACATGTCGTTATAGAAAAATAATCGACTTCAGAGTGGTAAGAGTAACTCAGCTTCATCACACCAGCTCATCGTTGATTATTTTCCTATAGCACCACATCCTAAAGTGTTTTATTCCTAATGTTATAACCAATGTTTTTAGGTGTTCGATTTATGTTTCACATTTCTAGACATTTCTAGACTCTTCATTGCCAAATCTATTGTCTAATTTTTAATAAAAAAGGAAATTATGTTACAACTGTCCCCTGCTCACACACCTCACACATTTCTCTGAAATTCACAATGAAAACTGGATCTTGACATGCAAAGAGAAGTCCAAAAAAACGAAGGAAGGTAAGAAAACGATTCTTAGCCAACCTTGAACATTTCAGCACATCTAGACAGCACCAGAAGAGCCTAGTTTCTTTTCCCATAATGCCTGACTGCAGACAGTCTGTCTACAGTGTTTCCTTCATACCAAACTGAGAGCAACTTGTAGCCATGTCACATAATGCTTCCCATTCATCACACATCTGGCCAGACACTAAAGACGGGTGTGTTATAAAAGTCTAGTCACATTAGCAGGTTTGATACTCAATAGCTGATTTTGATATCTCGCACTGTTTGTCTTGTTTTCTACAGAGACTGCAGCTGGAGATCAGCAGGTCACATGAATGATTTAACCCAAATAGCAGCGGAGAGATATCACAGTGTGGTCAAAGTTCAAGAGGTCATATCTTTTCTCATATTTTGTGCTCGAGTGGCATCTCTCTCCAATAGCTCTACATTGTCATGTAATAACTACGTAAATGGTGCTCCCTTAACACGCCTTCTCTTTAGGGCAATGGATGCATTAACCGAATGTTTATGGTGACAGCAATCGATGTAGCTCTTGAAATGGAGTCCTCTGTGGCTTTTTTAGCAGCTTTCCAGCCGGACAGTGTGAACGTTACTGACAGTGCTGAAGTGGCATCATATCTAACAAAGCAAAAGGAACTGAAAGGCTGAATTTGACTCTGCGGACGGGATGAAGAGGAGAACAGTCAATAACCACAGTATCACTTTCTCAATAGACTTGCGATCGTCTCGGTGCCGTTTAATGATCTCCTATAGAGAAATGAATCAGATCAGGGAGAAGGCAGGGGTCTTGTGGACAAGCCTGGGAGAATGCAGACATCTTAAAGTGCTTTACAATTGATTTTCCTGCACACTAGATGCATAGTTTAACTGAATAACCACTTTGGGAAACAACAATCTTAATTACAATCAGTATTAAGTATTCAAAGGTTTTCATTCTGAGGTCATTTTTATTGTTTTGATGAAATTGTGGGAGGAGTGTTACACTTTATTTTACATTAGAGTAAGTACCCAGCATTAATGTGATACTTGTTTTAAAAAAAACACTGATTCCGTTTCTGATTGGGCCGAAGGTGTTGTTTCGTTTTCTTTAACCGCAGCTATTTTGGTAATGAAGCTACAAATCACAGGTTTATATTAATGTGTTTGTTCTTATATATTATTGTTTCTATAGTAACATCTCATACACAGGAACAGGGATCTACGTAAACAAAGTCCAACGGTAAAAAAAAAAAAGTTTTATGTTTTTTAACAAAAGATTTTAAAAAATCATACAATCTTACAAAAAAGTAAGGAAGTGTTTATTCATTCTACATTTCTGGAAGGAGTCTCCACATAGGTGAAACATCAAGTCAAAATGTATTCACTGAAACTTAGTTTAAATATTTAAAATTAAAACAAATTTGTGTCAACAAAGTTTTGTTAAGTTTAAATTTGCTACAGTTAGTGAGTATTATATGCCTTCTCGGCGGTGCATTAACTTTTTTTATTTCATTACTTGCATTTTGTACATTTTAATTAATTAAGCTATACATGTACTGTATATTAAAAAGTTATCCATATTTAATTCTTAAAAATGTATACTTATACCTGAATCACCCAAAAATCACCACATAGATTACCATGGAAACACTCAACACACACTTATGGCACTTTGACATCTATTATTCTAGTTGCTGAGTTTGAATCAAAGTTTTCATTTGTTTGTTGTTTGGCTTGGTTTGTTTTGTTTTCTCACTGCACATTGTTAAACAAACCAAAAAGCAAATTAAGGTAGGTTGTAGGCTGAAAACATATGTTAATATGTATTCATTAGTCAGGTAGAAAAACGGACAGAAAAAAGAAAACACGCTTAATATACAGTATTACTAGATAATTATAGAAATGAGTCATTTAAAAAAATTTGTGTGTCACATCTACTGTTTATTTTCTCTTTTTGTGCATCAGTCCAAATCTCCAGAACACATCACATTACCGCTACTCTGTCCCTTGGCTTAGTTTGTGTGTCACGGCTCATTTTAGCAGCTTGCATCTACAGAAAAAATGTCATCAGCACCGCAAAACACATGGCCTGTTTGATTCACTTCCTGTATTTGGGTTGGTTTTTTTTTTTTAGATCGAATAGTGCTAGTTTGTTTGAAACTGTACCGAGATAACCTTGCTCAGATCCTCTCGGACCAGTTGTTTGGGTCCGCACGTGAGTATGATTACTGTGTTCTTAAACGTCCACTCAGTCTGTTGTCATCTTGAGATTGAACTACTGCAGCTTTATGCCGCATCATCCCACTGCTGCAATTCCACCACTGTAGCTGCCCATATCAGATTTAAAACACTGATGCATATCTATAAAATTCATTTGAGCCACACGCATGGCGTGACGGCAGACAAGTAGGCAGGATGCAAATGCAGTACGAACGGTGATGTTTATTTACAATGTGGAGAACGCAAAACCAAAATGTAAACAAGAAACAAAACACTCTCAATAAACTAAGCTAGGCTAACTATGCCTATGGCTATGGCTATAGCTAATGCTATGGTTAAGGCTAAGGCTATGGCATAAACAGGACATGAAACTATTACTCGCTGAAGTCGCACTTGCGCTATACATGGCATACATACATATATTCAATGCATTCAACCGCGCCGTGTGAAGCACGGCTCACGGTATATATCCACACAGCCATTAGCCCGCAATCGCTACCAGCTGCGACACTTCCGCATACGTCACACATGACGCGAAAACATGACGTCACCCCGGAAGAAGTATGCGCGTGCGCAACAGCGCTCAGCTCGCGCAGTTACTCCGGGAGAACCGTGACAGAACCAACCCCCCCAAACCCCCACCACCACCCAAAGGACCCCCAAGAGTCCTCCCCCTCCACCGGCGGCCCCGGACCCCCTGGCTGAATGTCCCAACCAGCGCCAGGAAGAAATTACACGATGTATTTGGAGCAGGGGAGCAGAGCAAAGTCCCTAGCTGAACGGGCTGCTGAGCGGCGTCCTCAGCTGAGACCTGGGACATGACTTGGACGAGAAACATGGCTTGTACGAGAAACATGGCTTGTACGAGAAACATGGCTCGAGCTTGGTATCGGGAACGTGAGGCTTGGCTGTGGTGTCGGGAACGTGAGGCATGGCTGTGGTGTCGGGAACGTGAGCCGGGGCGGTGACCGGGACCTGAGCCAGGGCTGTGACCGGGAACTGCGCCGGGGCTGTGACCGGGACCTGAGCCGGGGCTGTGACCGGGACCTCAGACAGGGTCTGTAGTTGGACGTCCTGAGCTTGAGACTGAGTCTGGACTTGCGCGTCGTGGACTTGAGACTTCGATCTGAGCGAGCCTTCCAGCTCCTGCATTTTTGCTGTCAGATCCTCATTCCGTATCTCCAGCTGCTGCCGAGCAGTCTCACTCCTCTGAGCCTTGCGGCGCTCACCCGCTAGCTCAGTGCTCAGCGTGTCCACTTGGGCATTTGCCTTCTTCAATCGGTCATTGACGAGTTCAATGTTGCCCTGCTCCTCATCTCGTTCCTCCTCCAGCTGAGAGATATGAGCATCCAACCTCAGTTTCTCATCATTCAATGCAGATATCTTGGAGTTACAGCTGGTCACTTCATCATGCAGCTCATTTCTCTCCTGAAGAACCTGCCTCTGACTGTGATCAGCTGCAGACAGATCCTCGCATAACTGCAGATGCTGCACGGCGCTGCTCCGTGCAGCATCTGTCGCTGCTCGGAGTTCATCCACATCCCGCAACTGATCTTTTAACTGAGTCTGTACTTTCTTCCTTCTCTCCTTTTCCTCCTCTAGAAGCTCCCTTAGTCCATTACGTTCCTCCGCTAGTTGACAAAGCCGTATGCCCAGACCCCGTTTCCGGAGTGTCTCCTCTTGCAGCAAAACCTGTGTTGCTTGTAGTTGAGACTCCACAGATGAGCCCTCTTCAGTAGCTTTGACGTAGATACTCTGAGTGACTGTGCCTGGAGCTTGAGGAATGGCTTGGGTAGGAATGTCCAGAACCTGAAACGTGGTAGGAACTTGGGCATCAGATACCTTTGACCTGACTTGGGCCTTGACTTCATAGACTTGTGACTTGACTTGGGCTTTGCAATCGGAGACTTGAGACTGAACTTGGAGGTCCGGAACTGAAGGCCTGGCTTGGATTGAACCTTGGGACTTGGCTTTGGCTGAGTCCTGGACGTGAGCATGGGTTGGCGCTTGGGCCGCAGGGACGTGAACTTTGACTGGAGCTTGGACTTGAAACTCTTACTTGGCTTGGACCCGAGCTGTGTCTAGGGCTTGGACTGGAGACATGACTGTGACTGGAACATGAACTTGGAACTTAGCTTTGAGTGGAACTCTGAGAATTGGGTCCGATGATTTGGAAATTAATGGATTTTGCTTAACAGGATGCGCGGTCATTGCTCTGTCTACTTGCTCATAAGAGAGGTGGAAGGACGGGTCCGGCGGGGGCTTGGCTGTGGCTGTGACATGGGGTTTGGCTGTGACCTGGACCTTTGGTTTGGCCTGGACAGGGACTTGAGATATGTCTCAGACAGGGCCGGGAGACTTAAATTGTACAGGGACCTGGACTGGGGACGTGGCAGGTACCTGAACCGGGGACGTGGCAGGGACATGGAACTAGGACGTGGAACTGGGACGTGGCAGGGACGTGGAACTGGGACGTGGCAGGGACGTGGAACTGGGACGTGGCAGAGACGTGGAACTGGGACGTGGCAGGGACGTGGACCTGGGACGTGGCAGGGACATGGACCTGGGATGTTGCAGGGACATGAGTCTGAGACATGGCTAGGACTGGAGATTTAGCTTGGTCGGGAGATTTGGCTT
The DNA here is from genome assembly GCA_012411365.1 of Ameiurus melas. Classification (NCBI taxonomy): domain Eukaryota; kingdom Metazoa; phylum Chordata; class Actinopteri; order Siluriformes; family Ictaluridae; genus Ameiurus; species Ameiurus melas. The sequence continues at coordinate 19,906,434 of CM022752.1, forward strand.
GGACCAGGGACTTGACTGAGACAGGCGACTTGACTAGGATAGGCGAAGTGACTAGGACAAGTGACTTGGCGGGGCAGTGACTGGAGCCTTTGCTGCCCAGCTCCCTTCTCAGTTCCGTCTGCTCATAGTTCTCATGAAGCTGGGTACTAGTCCTCCAGATACCTTCCCATAGCACTTTATCCACACTATACTGTTGCCCTGGTTCTCTGAAGTCCGCAAGAAATAATTCCAAGGATTGCCAAATATCCTCCAGCACTTTGGGCATTTCAGCCAATACTTGTTCTGCCCATGTGCGAGCAAAACCCACAAAGCGAGACATGATGAACAGTATGAACTGACCTTCAGATGGTTTTGGGTCGCACAGGCTGGCAAAATATTGCTGACATTCCCTGACAAAGTCTGGATAATGCTGGCTATCATACACCACAGGCAGGTATTTCGGAGTCTTCTGGGCGAAATGCACGAAGCCGATGGCGGGGATACTTTGCATGGATTCCCAGGTTCGGCGTCCTCTCCGTTTTGCTGCTGCATCCATGGTGCAGGCGGTTGAATCTGTCACGTGGCGTTACGGCAGACAAGTAGGCAGGATACAAATGCAGTACGAACGGTGATGTTTATTTACAGTGTGGAGAACGCAAAACCAAAATGGAAACAAGAAACAAAACACTCAATAAAATAAGCTAGGCTACCTATGGCTATGGCTATGGCTATAGCTAATGCTAAGGTTAAGACTAAGGCTAAGGCTATGGCATAAACAGGACATGAAACAATTACTCGCTAAAGTCACACTCGCGCTATACATGGCATACATACATATATTCAACGCATTCCGCGTGAAGCACGGCTCACGGTATATATCCACACAGTCATTAGCCCGCAATCGCTACCAGCTGCGGGCACTTCCGCATACGTCACACATTACGCGAGGGGGAGAAAACATGACGTCACCCTGGAAGAAGTATGCTCAGCAGCGCTCAGCTCGTGCTGTTACTCCGGGAGAACCGTGACAACGCAGGGCTTGACTCTCCATTCCTTAATGCGTAGATGCACCCGGTCTTTGTATATTGGTACCTTTGGGGTGGAATGAACATTTCCTATCTATCCAAACAGCTGAGGCACTGTCAATCTTTAAATGAAAACCAAAGACCTTGTTCACTATATCAAAGCTATACTAATTCCTATAATAAACTCAGCTCTTGCAGGGTTTTAGCTTATTGGTATTCTTAGACAATGGCCTTATTTTTTTCTTCAAGGCCATAAAACACTTCTGTTAGTCACTTTGGATAAGGGCATCTGCCAAATGCTGTAAAAGTCAACAGGAACTAAAGGCCATGTGTAGTTCTCTCCTCCCATACATGCCTCTGGTTCCCAGTTACAACATTAGATAGGTATGTTACTGTATGAACATATTCCATGCGGGTTTACTGGTTGTTAATTAATTCATAAATTCATAAATTTATGACAATATCTGTAGAATATTTTAGGACTTTAGTGAATGTCCATGTTGTGTGTGGTTGAACATATTGTGTGTGGTACAACTGAATGTATTAAGAGCAATTTAATACCATGTTGAAAGAAAGAATTATGGAAACTGTATTTGTAAAGAAGTGCTTCAGGGTGCTGAGATATTTATCTCAGTTGCAGGATAGGAAAACGGGCTCACCTCAACACTGTTCAATGGTTTGCATAGTTAGATAATATTTTAAAGCAGATAATATTTTTAAATGGCGAGCCAGCCAGGAGTAGTAGGTGACAAGAAGAGCATTCAAGAAAAAGGTTCAATCTGATCCATGCAGTAATTCCCAGGTTTCATGACCCAGTACCCAAGGAAGAGCCAACCCAAACACTGACCACTGGCTTGTGACACTAGATCAAAAATCAACATGAACTAGCTAATTACAAACTGTTTACAGAAACTGTGTTTTTAATACTGCAGAGTATTCTATTCTGTCTTACTTTTAAATTGAGAGTCATGTAGTTGGACTTTAAGAGCTTTTGAGTTTTGGATTTGGCCTTTTTTGTAACAGAGATCTGGCAACCTTGCCTCTCCCTAGGGAGAGCACACACTGGCAACATCAGACACTCTGACATGTCTGCAAAAGAGAAGTTGTGAAAGGTAAGTCAGAAAGTGCACTGGTACTGCATTACAGCAAAACCACAAACTGACACACACAAACACATAAACATGCTGGGAAGTCTTTCTAATGAACCTCCAACCCTACGTCCCTTTAGAGGATTGGAATCGTGTTACAAATATATCTTGTTCTAGCCAAGGTGTTTGTCACTGAAGTAGATCCGGGTCAGACGTTTTCCATTACAATGAGGTTTTTTTTAGTGTACGGAAAAGCCTTAAAGACCAAAACATCATGCTATAATGACAAATACACAATGCCAGTCTCCAGTATACTGCATCTAAAAAAAACAACACTAAATTCCTAATCAAGTACTAATAAATACTCTGACTAGGCTAATGTGGCGCTTTATGGTAAATGGTAAATGTTCTGCACTTATATAGTGCTTTTATCCAAAGCACTTTTAACTGTGTCTCATTCACCCATGCACACACAGTCACATACCAATGGTAGCAGAGCTGCCATGGAAGGCGATAACTGGCCATAGGGAGCAACTTGGGGTTCAGTGTCTTGCCCAAGGGCAGTTCGGTATGTGGAGTCATTTGGGCCGGGAATCGGCCCATGGTATAACAAAGTAAGCTGTATAATAAACTTTATAAAATTAGTACATAAACTCTGCAGTGTATAGAATTAGATCTGTTAATTGGCAAGCCAGTCAGAAGTAGAAAAAGACAAGCAGCTAATTGGATACCTCTAAACAATAAATATTATTTCTCTGAATATATATGAAATGGCATAGCAAGCATACTGTATACTAGTTAGTGCCTTTAGGATCTCTCTTTCCTTAAAGCTGTAAGTTTAAATCTGGCTCTCTTCTCCTTTTTTCTTAATTCATGTTTTTTCTCTCTCTCTCTTTCTCATAATCTCTTTCTCACTGCCAGCAGCTGGTGATGGGTGGAAGCCTTTTGGTTTAATTACAGCTGAAAGAAAGGAAGAGGGATGCTTTCCTTCATCATTAAAACAACCACCCTCCATTTTACGCTATTAGTGTTCCAGCTAACTCTCTGTGGGTGACTGGAAAAGTAAGTCTGAGTAGAATCCTGTGGATATCTAAGAAGTAGCATTAAAAAAATAAAAACTACAACAGCAACAATAATATGTTTATTTTTAATGTGTTTAGCAACTGGGACACTGAATTTTGCAGTTCTGAATGAACCATATGAAGGATCAGATGTGTTAAAAAAAAAAAATAAAGTATATAATTAAAAAAAAAAATACATATCTACAGAAAATAATATATAAACATAAATATAGCAACAATAGTTATAAATTCATTGTTTTTTTAATCAGACATATCTCCTCCATCCTATGAAACCGAGCTCTCCTCCTATAAATGTGATAGTAAATAAGACAGTTGGATGTTTTGCTTTTCTCATGGGTGGTGTTTTTCAGCTCTGCAAGCATTTAGGTCAGAGCATAAAACATTCATGGGGAATATATTCTGGGATCATGTGCACACGGAGGGCCAGAGGAGAACATCTAGTGTGGAAATGGTGTGTTTATATACAAGCCATATAAGTGGCAAAATTGCATAATCCGTAAATATGGCATGATGGCCCAGTCTGTGCCTAAGGCAAAAATATGATGCACAACATGAGAAAAATCAGTTCACCATATGGAGCCCTGAGCCACTGAACTCTGTGACTTGGAAGAGAATTCTATCATTAGTAACTTAATGACCACCTCTACACTATTCATATATTTATAGACTAGTAGGAACAGGTTTTGCGTCACATTAGCGCATGTACTGCAGAATGGTATTCTTCTATCCTATTTAAGGACATTTGCATTCAAGCAAACATCAAGATAATGTACAGTATACAGACACGCAACTTTGAGTGACAACTCCAATACGTAATCTCATCACTCAGACTTTACGAGTTGCTCAGCCTTTTCCCTCCAAGTGACTTTCTCCTGGCATCGATTAGCACTACCCATAGACTGCAGTCTCCATGTTTCTGTCACTTAATCCAGTTAGTCGATGGCAGAAGCAAATTTTTGTTTTGTGTCCCAAAGTCTAGAATTTGTGTCTAGTTATGGCACCTATTAGAATGATCACAGGTTTAAAGAAATATCCTAAATAAAGCTATTCTTTCACATTATTGTTATTTATTTGTGTGTGTATATAAGGATTGTTTCCAATCCAATCACCAGTTAAAACTATATGACTATAACCCATCCTAAACTGTGGCCAAATTACATCTAAAGTAATTACATCTATCAGCATAAGATTATGTGTCTCCAACCAATTCCCACCCACCAGCCAGCTCTCCCATATCATACACCAACTACCAACTGGGGAGAGTGAAGACTAACACATGCTTCCTCTGAAACACATGAAGCCAAGCATAAACATCTTTTCAAACTATTGCTCATGCTGGGTCACAGGTCAGTGTAAGCCACTTAGAGGAATATGCTATCTACCCACTTCCAAATACAACATACAGATGCCCATAATTGACTAGTGTCACTGTGATTGACAGGGGAGAGAGAAAGAGTATGTCATCCCTCCCACACAGAGAGTCTGGTCAATTTCGCTCCCATGGCTTTTCAGATCCTACTCAATATTTTAGAGTTCTTAATTACAAATAGCGCATTAATGTCTGGGGACCATGATGAAGCATGTTGAAATAAGGCAAAACAAACATACAAGTTGGACTCATTGGTTCATAAGTCATGTTATACACAAGGTCCATTCACTCTGTTGCCATCTTTACTATTCAGATTCGCGAAAATGTAACAGCAATGTCGCAAGACACTATTGTTGAGAAACATGATCTTTTGCAAGTGTAATGATGCAAAAAGTTATAAAATGGGAGTAAATACTGGAGCTGCTGACTGTGAAGAGGAAGTTGAATTAGCTATATTTCTTCTGGACAGGTTATGCAAATTTTAATGTTATAAACCGGTTTAAAACAATCAATGGAAGCATCAACAAATCAGTACGTTATTTGCTTATTTATAGCTAACTTTGTCATAACTTAGCCACATTTGCTAAAGATAGAAGAATAATCAAGGTGTTGTCTCACTGTCATTAATCAGTTCGGATGCTAAATTAAGTGCCTTTACGTTCACCACTTCCACTTCCATTCAAGTAAACCTGAGTATTTTTTTCGACCCACTTACCACTTCTTGAAAGTGAAAGGGGGGGTGGGGTGAATGAGGGTATTGGGTTGGAAGCTGCCGTCCATGGTCCTGGAGCACTACATAAATCAGCGACATCTCCACATCGTACCGAGCGAGACACAGAGAGGCTTGGACTTGCTCTCCTACTACAAGGGTGCATATTCAGCTCTGCAACACTCTGTCAGCATGATAAACTACACCAATTCCAGAGAAAAGTGCCATTGTTAACCTAACACTAACAAATACAGCGGTCAAATCCTTAGCATAAAACGACACTTAAAAACTATATTCAAAAATGTACCCGATTATTTTTCCTACAACAACCAAAAATTAGTTTTACATGAAATGGTGGTTAATGTGTTGTGATGTTACTCTTGTGAATTTGTTCACAGCCTTGACCCATTTTTTATATTTTATTCAGTGTGTTCCTGTGTTCACTTTCTTTGCTTTCAACACTCAAACTGAAACGTCATTCTGGATTTCATGCTCAAAATTAGGAGCAAGATATTCATTCTAAATATCCTGTCCTTCAGATCAGGTTCGGTTAACCTGTGTTTATATTTTGTCAGGGATCCCAGGTGATGTTAAATGACCCTGTGTAGTCTACAATATATACAATACCACTTAGAGCACAGGAGACTGTTTTAGCTTGCGCAGCACCAAATTAACTCATGCTATTGATACACATAATTGAATTCCAACTAACATTGAGTTAATTCTTTAAATTAAGCTACTATTTAATTATGCTTACTTACATTTATGCATTTGGCATCTGTTTTTATCCCAAGCTTTTCTTTGTTTCTTTATTCTTTAAAAAAAAAATCTAAATAAGGCTCTTTCAAGGATTTGTTGGAAAGTTATGGGTTCTTTGCTATCTAAAAGTAATCGACTTGGAGGTCTGATAAGGAAAAGTCTGCTTTAAGATTCTCTAAGGATTATCCCAGAAGGACAAGCTGAAAAAGCGTAATGGTTCTAGATTTTTTTTCTAAAAGGTACACTGACTTCCTGAAGAACCAATGTGTCAAACAATAACATTTTTTGCTTTTTTTTTAATGATTAGATGGGATATAGGTCAATTTCTAGTCATTAGCACAACCTGTTGAGTTAGCACTACTTTATACAGTAAACACCAACCAGTACCCATACCCCCCAATGGTTTCTGGGTGAAAAAAGGACAAGGTACCAGAGAATGAATTACACAATGTTAAAATTATATGTCAATTTTCTATTCTGTTAAAAGACAACAATTTAAAATACAAAGCAAAAGTCAACAGAAAAAATATTAATAAAAGACTCAAAAGTTTTACCATGACCACTTTGGTTGAAGTTTAATGGTAGTTATAAAGACAAAGAGAGCATCTACAAGTTATTAGAGAATATTATATCACATTTAGAAAAAGAGATACACAACTTTTTACCCAATACCTGTTTGTGTTCTTTCTCTGTAACATGACAAGCTGTGTTTCTTGTCTTACTACCTTCAAGAGCGAGAGGAAAGAGAGGCTGATCAGGGAACGACAATTCACAGAAAATCCTTAACATTACACAGAACTATAAATGGATATAAAGTACGCCATACCATTCATTAATAAACCTAGAGCCCAGAGTCGTTGATGGATCTTCTGGACATCGTTGATGTATGGCTTCTGCTTTGCATAGTAAAGTCTTAACTTGCAGTTAAGTTGTGGATGCAAATGGTGTCGGCTGACAAAGGTTTAAACAAGTACAGTGCCTTGCGAAAGTATTCGGTCCCCTTTAACTTTTCAACGTTTTGCCACATTTCAGGCTTCAAACATAAAGATATAAAATTTTTATTTTTTGTGAAGAATCACCAACAAGTGGGACACAATTGTGAAGTGGAACAAAATCTATTGGATATTTTAAACTTTTTTAGCAAATAAAAAACTGAAAAGTGGGGCGTGCAAAATTATTCCGCTCCTTTACTTTCAGTGCAGCAAACTCACTCCAGAAGTTCAGCGAGGATCTCGAATGATCCAATGTTGTTCTAAATGACTGATGGTGATAAATAGAATCCACCTGTGTGTAATAAAGTCTCTGTATAAATGCACCTGCTCTGTGTAGTACTCAGGGTTCTGTTGAAAGCGCAAGAGAGCATCATGAAGACCAAGGAACACACCAGGCAGGTCCGTAATACTGTTGTGAGAAGTTTAAAGCCGGGTTGGATACAAAAAGATTTCCCAAGTTTAAAATATCCCAAGGATCCGTCTTTAAACTATACAACTGTCTGGTTCTCTAATCACTCATATGCTCTCTAAACGCTTTCTCGAATATCAGGGCAATCTTACTGAGACTGATTACACACAGGTGAATTATCACCATCAGTCATTAGGACAACTTGAATCATTCAGAGATCGCTGAACTCTGGAGTGGTTGCTGCACTGAAAAGAAGAGCGGAATTTTGCACCCCACTTTTTTATTTTTATTGCTAAAAGTTTAAAATCTCAGCCAATTTCGTTCCACTTCACAATGTGTCCACTGTGGAAGATTCTTCTACAAAACAAAAATTTTATATCTTTATGTTTGAAGCCTGAAATAGTGGCAAGCTGGTCGAAAAGCCGAGGCTAGGCTACTGTATTCCCGAGCCTGTCAGTCTCATGACAGTTTTTAAGACAGTGACGTCTGAGAAAAAAACTATGCCGTTGATTAGATAAAACATCAAATACCTTGTCTTTATACGTTTTTTTTTAAATACAAGTCAAAATACATTTACAAATCACTCCTCTTTGTTTTTATTCGCATTTTCCATACTGTCATAACTTTTTCGGAATTGGGGTTGTAGTATGAGATAGACACAAAAACAGAAGAAATCACGGTGGGGGCAATTACTTTTTTATCTTTCATTTCTTCACTGCGTCCTAGGGATGTGCATATTTTTTCCACTCGGTTCTATGAGATGGTCAGTCCTATGGGATCAGTGTGCTCACGTTATCAGGATTTTCAACATACCCTGAACCAGATGAAATCTTTATTTAGGTGTTGCATTAAAAAAGGACAAAAGGACAGGCAGTCTGGTGGGGAGCAGAGATGACCTTGGTCAGGACTAAATGTGGCGCGCGCCACACACACACACACACACACACACACACACACACACACACACACACACACATACTCCCTGCATAACCACTGGTGCCTGACGAAAAGATCTCGTCACTTCATGACAAGAACAACAACAACGCTGCATGCGACCCTGTTCCAGATAGCCTTCATGTTCTCTGCGTGGGTCACTTGATTAGTTTACTTCCTCTCATTAAAGGCAATGTGTTTACTAGCTTAAACTCTTACTGGCCATCAACCATAACCACACACCCTGTCTTATTAGTCTCACTGCATTTACTAAATAGTTTAAAATAAGATATATAAACGAAAAAGTGAACAATAATGTTTAAGGGGTTTGAGTGTGGAGTACATTGTGTTGCTGTATCCTGTTACTAAAAAAGATGAGCTTTGTCATGTTCTTGGGCCTGTGAGGACATTTTTCATCGCTGAAGGGTACATTTGGCAGAGTTTCCCCTCTTTTAACCCCCATCTTTAGCTCCGTTTTGTCAGGAGACCAGACCGGCAGGTGGCCCAGCAGAGTAGTTTTTTATAGCAAAGTTCTTTTTTTATAGTCCTCAGATGAGACAGATGAGAGCGCTCTTTATAAACCCTGCCATATACCTAATAGTACGACTAAGGATAAAGGACCCTGGAATAAAATAAATAAAATAATATATATTTTTTATTTATTACAAGGCACTTTAATATTATAACTATCTGTATCTGCCTTGAAACAATCACAGCTGAATTGGTTAAATTAATTTCTCATTGCAATTTAGGTACAGATTTCACATTTTTCTTACTCCTGTTGTATTTTCACCTTAAAGTCTATTAAAACCACAAAACAGACCATGAGATGCCATACAAATGACCTGTTTCTAACTAGCTGGGCCTCATACAGAGTTCTCGGCAATGCAGCCAAGACAGTGATGCACGTCTGTTCGGGCTTTAGAGGTAATCAGCAATGACGAGACCTAGAATTTTCTGCTGATGTTGTCCTGACATCACAGTGTTAGTATTCGGGCTCTCGATTCGACTGGAGAAACCTCCTCATGGCTGCCAAATTGCACAGAGGGTAGAAAGAACATTAAGATTCATGACGCATCAATATTCAGAGCAATATTCTGACAAGATCTGCAACACATTCTGCAACTCAGACAAATGAGAAAATACAATAGGAGTAGGGTATACAGCATAATTATACTTTATAAAGCTGCTTTGCATAAATGTCTATTATTACAAGCTATATATAAAATTACTATATAAATCAAATGTAATTGAATTGAACAAATGAGATGGTGCTCAGTGTTGTAATTCTCTCCAGAGGAGGATACATCAGTTATTCTTTATAGGGGTGGCAATAATTTTGCAGCCTGGGATTTTCAGAAAACAAATTCAGTGCACTAATTTCAGATTAAATTATTGCTGCTCTCCTGTTTTATTTTCATTTCCAATTTGTTTACATTACCATGTGTCTTTGTTTTGGTCCTGTCTCCACCCTTGTCCTGTTATTGGTCTATTACTTAATGTCTGCCTGTTCGAAGTTAAGCCCTTGTTTAGTTTGTCTTTATATACCACCATGTACCTTTGTCCCATTGCAAAGTCCTCTTCCTTGTAAGGCTGCATTTCTGAGCTTTGTTCCCATGTCCGCTGTTTCTCATATGACTTCCTGGTTTCTAGCTCAATTTTCTTTGCTCTTCATGGATTAGTATAGTTCTCTGACACTGCCAATGAACTTTGACAATTCTTGTTGGATTCACTCAAATAAGCAACATGCTGATTTTACACACTTGTCCATCTCTACCACATGCTACAATGTGTTATAAATTTACTAGATTAACCATTGCTCATATTTTTCATCAGAAGGGGTGCCAACAATTTTCCTGACTCAGACTTGAATAATAAGAGTGATTTATTTTGTGTGTGTTGTTAGAGATTATATAGAAGCTAAATTTAGATTTTTCCATCCAGTCCGATTCATCTTACCCTGTGCTCTTCTCAGAATATTACCAATTAATCACCACTGAATATTCACACAATGGATAAATATAGCAGACTGATGAATAAATCATGAATACTAGCTATTAGATAAACTAAAATTAGCCAGCTCAGGTTATGATATGAAATATAAAGCAGAGAACAATGGATTCCTGGCCATACAGAAATGTACGGGTGTCTTTGATGTGTATTCCAATTTCCAGTCAGATTAAACGGAAAATGGGAAGCTGGTTAATCCGAGAGAAGAAGCCCTGGAACATTGAGCACAATCCAGTTCACACTACAGTTCAGATCTACAGTAGATGCTGCTCTTGCATTGCTGTGCTCAAAGGAAGCTATATAGCCTGGCAAAACAAAACAAAAAATCACATTCACACATTTTTTTTTATTTACACCAAATCTAGATATGCTTGATATCGAATGTTTGCATGCTAGTTTTGCACTGAAGCTGTAATGCTAATGCAAAATGAAACTAACAAAAAGCTTTTTTTGTTTTTGAAAAACTGTATCAAAATGAATTCAGTTCTTCAGTTATGTCATACAGATTTGCTGATGTCATTTAGGTTCTAAAACATAAACTAACAAAATTTTACAGTATTGCTCAATGTTAAAACCAAATATCTAATTATGATAGATTCCAGGAAAGATGATGTGTACAAAATACACAAAATACAGAGACTGGGGAGTCATCCATCCATCCGTATTCAACCGCTTACTCCTTTTCAGGGTCACGGGGAACCTGGAGCCTGACAGGGTGCCAGTCCATCGCAGGGCAGAGTTGGGGGTTTGGCTACATTTAAATACATATTACCTCAGTGAAATGCTATAGCTAGCAAGGGTTTGTTTTTGTTGTTGTTGTTGTTGCTGCTGCTGCTGCTGCTGCTGTTCCATATGCCATTAAATTGGTTTGGACATATTCTAAAACTCATATCACAAGTAGAAGAACAATAAAATTCATCTTATCTCTTCAGAGATAAAAAATTTGGAAAGAAAAACCAAAACCCACCTAAACCAGCTAGCTCGCTACTTAGCTTACAATGTTGAAATAGTTCGAGCTTTGATTTTTGCCAGATTATTTATAGAAATGGATATTTAAAGTGATATCACATACTGACACTAATCCGATGGAGATGGAAAAGGTAGATGTCAGCTTTGCAAGGCGGAAGATTTTTCTCAGTCTTTTAGCTACAAGGATGGCATTTTCCACCTCAGATCAAAACCCTGACTATAGCATTTAGATTAAGAAGGCAACCATTTTGGACAACCAGAATCACTTTTAAAATCTTATCAGAAACCTGCAAGTGAGATTCATGATAAAATAGTTGACTTTGAACTTTAATATGTAATTATGGATTATGTCTGATATAAAACTTTTCCTAAAAAATGAAGATTATGAAGAATGAAGATTTGGCCATGAGATATTGATTGAGAGACATTTTCACTTGTTTGCTGCACTGGCCTCATAACTAGAGCTGGGTGTAACTGTAATATAATTACTTTTTCTGGTAAAGCAGTAATGTAACACATTACATTTAAAATTTATGTAATTTGATTACAGTCACTGATGTCAATAAAATTACGCTACTTGCATTACAAATTTATTGTTAAAAAAACAATATTAAGTTAAATGCATTTTAAAATTAATCACGTTTTGCCCTGAAGATTTTTCTTTAGCCCCGAATAATTCTCCACTTGGAGCAGTTCGTCACTACGTTACTGAACGTCGGTAAAAAAAGTGCGCCTGTAATTTTATATCTTCAATGAACAGAGGTAAGACCAATCAGACAGGGTTTAAATGAAAATATGTGGAAACACTCAAGTCTTATTGGTGGACAGCTCTGAAATCTCATATCAGCTCTCAAATCAGTCAGTTAGTGTGAGGAAAAATGTTGATTTTTGAAACCAGTAAATGGGCTGAAACTGAAAAAGTAACATCCTCTGACGCTGAGCAGGAAATCAATGTGTGTAAACTTCTATACACATTCCAGTTTACATGAACATGATATGGGCAGAGCAGAAGGAAAGATAATGTACTTTGCATTGCTTGATACGATGATATCTTAGCTGTGCTTCCCCTTGGCTAGCAACACCAAACTAGTCTAGTTAGAAAAGTTTTATATATTATCGGTCTGGTAGTACTACAAACCGTGACAACACTGTTTCTGATCATGTCATACATTCACATGCGCTTAAATTATTGAAAGAACTCTGAGTTTTACTTTGTAGTGTATTTTTGTAGGTTTGATAGGTTTTGAAAGTAACGTGAAAGTAAAGTAATTAGTAATCTGATATTTTTTACATGCAGTAATCAGCAATGTAATCTGATTAAAGTAGCAATTAGTAAGCACGGTGGCTTAGTGGTTAGCACATTCGCCTCACACCTCCAGGGTCGGGGGTTCAATTCCCACCATGACCCTGTGTGTGTGTTTCCATGTTCTCCCTGTGCTGCAGGGGTTTCCTCTGGGTGCTCTGGTTTCCTCCCCTAGTTCAAAGACATGCATGATAGGCTGATTGACATGCATGATAGGATGGACAACTTAGCCAAAACTGATCATAACACACTTAAGTTGCTGTAACATTTCTTTGTTTTCTTCATTTTGTGCTAAGGGTACACAAACATTTGTACTTGAATGTACAATTCGCCATAAGGTCCGTTAGGTCTATAAGTTATTTCTCTCTGACAACATATTCGCTCTGAGTAGACTGCGATTCACATATAATGTTCACTGAGGTCCATATATGCTTTCCAGCTACGCTCAAGTTATGACATCAGTGAGCCTGAGCTTTACGAGCCCACCCTCCATCCCGCTCTCCCACTCCTTCTACGATCGTCTGTCTGCTTCCCCCTGCTTTTGAGAACGAGGGCTTCCGCTCTGGCCCTCAAGTGCATGTTGAAGAGGCGAGATCAAAGCAGTAGTGTGTGCGCTGCAGGGATGAAAGGTTTCATTTGGAGCAGAGGGCCAGCACATATCAGATCTCCTTATGTTGTGTTGAGCGATAAACAGGAAAAAATGGTGCAGAAAGAGATAAAACGGCTGCCCTGTTTTAAAAGCATCTACAGTATCTCACAAAAGTGAGTACACCCCCCACATTTTTGTAAATATTTGATTATATTTTTTAATGTGACAACAATGAAGAAATGACACTTTGATACAATTTAAAGTAGTGAGTGTACAGCTTGTATAACATTGTAAATTTGCTGTCCCCTCAAAATAACTCAACACACAGCCGTTAATATCTAAACTGCTGGAAACCAAAATGAGTACACCCCTAAGTGAAAATGTCCAAATTGGGCCCAATTAGCCATTTTCCTTCCCTGATGTCATGTGACTTGTTAGTGTTACAAGGTCTCAGGTGTGAATGGGGAGCAGGTGTGTTAAATTTGGTGTCACTGCTCTCATAATCCCTCATATTGGTCACTGGAAGTTCAACATGGCACCTCATGGCAAAGAACTCTCTGAGGATTTAAAAAAAAGAATTGTTGCTCTACATAAAGATGGCCTATGCTATAAGAAAATTGCCAAGACATTGACACTTAGCTGCAGCATGGTGGCCAACACCATACAGCGGTTTAACAGGACAGGTTCCACTCAGAACACACCTCGCCATGATCGGTCAAAGAAATTGGGGGCACGTGCTCAGCATCATATCCAGAGGTTGTCTTTGGGAAATAGACGTATGAGTGCTGCTAGCATTGCTGCAGAGGTTGAAGGGGTGGGGAGTCAGCCCTTATTTGGTTCATATGGTGTCAAGTGTGTTTGGCGGCAACCAGGTGAAGAGTACAAAGACAAGTGTGTCTTGCCTACAGTCAAGCATGGTGGTGGGAGTGTCATGGTCTGGGGCTGCATGAGTGCTACCGGCACTGGAGAGCTACAGTTAATTTAGGGAACCATGAAAGCCAACATGTACTGTGACATACCGAAGCAGAGCATGATCCCCTCCCTTCGGAGACAGGGCCTCAGGGCAGTATTCCAACATGATAACGACCCAAAACACACCTCCAAGAAAACCACTGCCTTGCTAAAGAAACTAAGGGTGAAGGTGATGGACTGGCCAAGCATCTCTTCAGACCTAAACCCTATTGAGCATCTGTGGGGCATCCTCAAACGGAAGGTGGAAGAGCACAAGGTCTCTAACATCCACCAGCTCCGTGATGTCATCATGGAGGAGTGGAAGAGGACTCCCGTGGCAACCTGTGAAGCTCTGGTGAACTTCATGCCCAAGAGAGTTAAGGCAGTGCTGGAAACTAATGGTGGCTACACAAAATATTGACACTTTGGGCCCAATTTGGACATTTTCACTTAGGGATGTACTCATTTTTGTTGCCAGCGGTTTAGACATTAATGGCTGTGTGTTGAGTTATTTTGAGGGGACAGCAAATTTAAACTGTTACACAAGCTGTACACTCACTACTTTACATTGTAGCAAAGTGTCATTTCTTCAGTGTTGTCACATGAAAAGATATAACCAAATATTTACAAAAATGTGTGGGGTGTACTGTACCCTTATTTGATTTTGGCACAGCAATTTGACCAATTTGGTATGGTGGAACATGAGTGCAAAATACATTAACAAATGAAAAACGCAACATCAAATCAGAAAAGGCAACTACAAAAACAAAAACATAACAAAGAGAAAAACATCGCAAGAATTGTAGAAAAAAACATAACAAACCAAAAACAACATCAAAAAATGTGAATATGCAACAGCAAAATCACAACTATAAACCACAGACTAAACAAAACACAACAACAACAAAAACTCAACAACAAAGCCAAAAGCACCACAGTAAATGCCAAAATGCAACAACAAAATCAGATAACACAACAACAAAACCAAAAACGCATCAACAAATGTGAGCGTTCAACAGCATAATGATAAACTCCAAGGACAAAATGAAAAACACAACACCAAAGTCAAAATCAACAACAAAAAAACAAAAAAGCCAGGTTCTTCCGAAGTATGAATTACTTCTCATTTATATTTTTAAATTTACGTTATATTTTATATTGATCTCATCTGACTGATGGTTTAATCCACAGTGACTTACAATTCAGACAAGATACAAGCGAGCAGTTGAGGTTAAGGGTCTTGCTCAGGAACCCGATAGCGGCAACTTGGCAGTGCTGGGATTTGAACTGATTATTGGCCCAATGCTCAAAGACTGAAAAAGCAACGATCACATAATGATCAATAAAGACTTCCTCTTTTGGTCATTCATTCCTAAATTGTCTCTTGGGGATCAGTATAATACATCAATCTATTTAAAGTATTCGACTTCAGCCATAATACTACACAGCTTAGCATTCCTTTTTGCAAAGGCACAGAGTTACTCAAATTTGCAGCGGTCATTACATTATAAACCTGAGCAGCTCCAATGCTGACATGCCTACATGTAAAGGAATACACGCACAAGCAGATTTTAACAGTCTGTATGCGCTAACCTTTATGAAACAGCATGCCGAGTGTAAACGGAGTGGTTTCAGTGCCCAATATATTCACAGATTTGAATGAGCGTGTAGCTTACGACATAAATGCGTGTACAGTAACTGCAATATTGTAGTAGTGTTAAGTGATTAGCTGTACAAACCGCACAACATTTCCCCAGCTGTACAAACACAGAGCTTTTAACACGGTTTAATCACTACGTCCACATAAAATTTCCAGAACTACAGTACATGGATGATAGAAGAATTCAGTGAGCATCATTTACACACACGTTTTTACATCCAAAATGGCGTCACGCTAGTTTATTATATAGAACTACTAAACAACTGTGCTTGAATGGCAACTCTAGAATTATAGGCAGCATTAAAGAAAATTAGGAAAATATCAATATAAATAAGCCATGGATATGTGTAATATTGTACTATGAGCTTAAACATGTACAGATGTTAATAACACAATATTAATGATACAGATTTTATTTAGTAAGAGCTATTTTTGTTATTCTAAATATTTAAATGTTGAACATGTTTTTGAGAGAAAATGCTGCTTGTAATAAGTATTTATTTCTCCAGTGGTTTGTGTGGACAATTTGAATAATATTATACAATAATAATATTATATTTTTTATGTTATGAGCTATAAGGGGCAGTTCCTTCTCCAGCCTCTCTTTTTATTCATTTTCAGTTTATTCATATCCATTTTATAAAATTTTACAGAACAGTTTTTATATTATTTTACAGAACTGGTAAACCGCAAAACAGAAACTCCTCAAGGCCTGCAGACGTTCCAGTGGTGGAAAATGCACAGTTACAGTTTTACCTCTGACTATAACAAGGTGCTGACGCTGGACACATCCTTCCATAAAGGTTAAACCACTCCCTCCAGGACTGTGCGATTTTGCGATCGCAAAAACAAGCAAACTCCGCAATATTCAGAGGAGCTTCTAAGATCTTCTACAGATTTGGGTCAAGACGTGTCATGTGACGTCGTCGCAACAGGCATTTAGCCAAAGCCCTCTTCGACTCATGTGCATCAAACATGAGTTCAGCTAAAAGATCTCGTTTACCAACAAACATCACTTCGAAAGACAATTTCGTGCAATTGCAATTTCGCCAATTCGAGTAGTATAAAATCAAGCGTCTTTGGCCGCCGCAACAATCACACAAAAAAAAGAAAAATCCACAAAATCCTGTACTGACTGTTAAATAAATATCTCCTTACAGAAAAATCTCACCATGTCAATGAATACCCGCTTTTAAAGTGTTTATGTAGAGGTTTTCTGTGTGAGTTGTTACTATAGAAACACATATTAGAACGAGTGCATTGATATAAAGCTGGAACTTCAGTTAGAGAAAATGAATCAACCCCTTCTGACAACTCGGGATCGAGAATTCAACACTGCTGTGGTATAAAAATGTTAGTTATCATTCATTAAAAAAGCCCAAATTTTGATTACAAATGTGATTAATTGTGCACTCTGTATTCTTGCATCAAAATTTAACACACAGTACAACATACACATTATATACAGTGAACCACATCACATTGTGTACTCTATTAATCCTGTTTTGTGTTCGTCCCCCATCTCCTTAACATCATCTGGTGTCTGTACAAATTCCTGTACCTGTTACACTTACTAGGGTTACACTTACTAGTGAGTAAACTGATCCTGAAACCGATTGTGAGTGTGATTGCATATAAACTTGTTGTGTACTTGTTGTAAAACAACCTCAAAGCATGCAGCGTGTTCTCAATATGTTCTCACAGCAGGAAAACCAGTGCTTGTTGAAACACTATGTATAGGCAAATGCATGTCTCTTAGGGGTGGTCCATTCCACCTGCATCCTTTTTCATCACCATAGCAACAGCTCATTACACACGGACCTCAGTCATCGGTGCACTATAGAACACATTTTCCTCAAAGATGGATGGAAATCCCTAATTCTTCTACAAGCGCTGAATGATCTGTGTTTTTGGAGGTTTCACGTATTTATTTATGTCAGACATGAAGGACACATCATCGCTCCTTACATAACATGAACGTTCACATCTGTAATTTATGCCTGGTGAGATAAATAAGCAGAACATCACCGTGAAATGACCATTTTATATAATGCGTGCTCCGTGAAGCACCCGTTAGATCTTATAAGTGCTGACAGCAATAGCAATGCAGATGCTCATTTCTAAATACACAGCCTCCGAGCAAGCATTAGTCAAAGAAGGGGGAAGCCCGAAACGTAACAACATCATCAGTTTATAGGCACATGCATAGCCTGTTAATAATCGACTCACATAAAATACTACACATTCATATCATTAATCCTCAGTCTTATCTTTGGGGGGTTATCAGTTAGAAAGTCTACAGTCTTGGAATAGTAGTGTATATTTTATTCATTACTACATGGAGATCTCAATACTGATATCATGTAATATGATTAAAATGTTTTCGATATTTTTCTGCCCTAAAGGCTTTAAAACTGGGTATGGGTATAAGCATCAGGATTCCAGAGAACATGATACAATTTTTCAGTATTTGATTCAATCTGCTGTGACACAATCCGATCCGATTTAAATTAATTAGGAAATGATTCGATATTTAACGATACCGCAGAATCTTACGCGATACAATTTTTATGGTAACTCTACAATAAGAGTATATAAATAATCATGCACAACTACCTGAATTAATACTTACTTAAGCAAGAAATCATGATGAGTTAAGGCACGTACTAATCACAAACTAATGAAGTGCTAAGCTTAATTTACGACACGAGTATTATGTATTCATGCGTGAATAAAGACCACCTTAAGTACATGTTCGTTAGTTAGTGCATTAATTAACACGTAGGAGTAAACTAATCAAACATGCTTTATAAGAAAAAAGTTTATATAACATAATACACAAATCACTGGATGACACTGGATTACTCTCATAATTTACACTGATCCTCCTTATAGA
Organism: Ameiurus melas; assembly: GCA_012411365.1. NCBI lineage: Eukaryota > Metazoa > Chordata > Actinopteri > Siluriformes > Ictaluridae > Ameiurus > Ameiurus melas. The sequence goes on from CM022752.1 coordinate 19,925,157, forward strand.
ACGTAGAAAGATGCACTGATAATAAATACCAATCATTTTATCTCAGTTGCAACCTAAGGATGTTTTTATACACAGCTGCATATGACAAATTATATAAACAACTTTAAATTCTGCATATTTAATTCAGATTCCTTCTCTAGCGCATGTTTGACTTACTTAGGTGTTAATTAATACATTAACTAATGAACATGTACATACGGTGGTCATTATTCACTCATGAATTCATGAGACTCATATCGTAATTAAAGTTAGCTCTTTGTTAGTTAGTGATTACTACATGCCTTAACTCATCATTAGTTCATATGTAAGTAAGTATTAATTCAGATATTAGCAGGTGATTATTCATTTACCATATATATTCATTTACCATATTTACCATTATTCATTTCATTTACCATTTTTATTTTTAAGCCAGTGATAAACCTGAATCTGTAACAATGCAAAATGTAACAAATTGTTGCTTTAAATCATAAAGCAACAATTTGATATTTGACGATTTCACTGAATCTGCTACCATACAATATTGTTCTAATTACTAAGCCAAAGATTCTCTATTTTATGGTACCACTGAATCTGCTACAATACTATGCGACCTTGACACATTTGATATTTCAAACGGCTACTACATGATATGTTTTCGATTCATAAGGCAACAATCCAATATTTGACGATACCACTGAACCTCCTGTGATATGATATGATATAATATGATTTGATTTATTAGCCTCTTTTATTTATTAGCCACCCTTTTTCTGGAATCTGAGATTGGTTTGTCATTAATTCTTGAATAATGATGACATAGAGAAGGACTATTTTAAAAGTACTGTACCACCTTGTGCATCAATTCAAAATATGAATGATTTATAATATAATATTATAACTACATCATAATGCAATTGATAACAATCCGTTTACAATCAGCTATAATATATAATAATCGATTTATAAATGTTGTGTTTATTCTTTTTTAAATGGTGGCGTCTATGCAAATCGTCCAGTCATTACACCCCAATTTGAAAGTTCTTGATGATGCTTGCGCCATGAAAGACCAATAATCGTACATATAACTTAATCATTTTTACAATTTACTTTTAAATTGCATCTTATTAAAGAGTCCCATGGCATAAAAACTCAATGTTTTCCCTTTTTTTGTTCTGATTATATATTAAATCAGCTCTCAGTAAAAGTTTTTCGTTTTCTCGTTCATTTGATTGCACTATAAACAGCAGGCCATCACGAGATTTTGACCAAGCATGTTTTGTTATACAGTCCCTACACTGATTGTTCAGCGACCGGTTTATGTGCACCTTCCGGCTATCTGTGCTGAAAAATATGACATAAAACTCTGTAAATCTGTGTGAAATAGGAGTATTTTTATTTCCTGTATAAGCCTAGACTTCTGAGAGTTAATTTAACTAATGGATAATTAAATGGGCAGATGAACACAGCAAAAGAATTTCTTGCATTTTCCTTCATGAAGTCACATTATGTCCTGATTCTTTCTGTAAAATCAGAAATGTATGATACAGTAACCACATCACGTCATCACATACTGAAATGTGAATTATACTGTATTGTATAATCCGCCTTGACTGAAATAACATTTCACAAGTTTTAAATAAAAGCATCTTTCCCTAAAGCAATGATATCACTTTATTAAGCTTTATTGCATCATCATAATTATCACCATCATGCCATGCTATAATCATCAAATTTTAGTACCTGAGCTCAGCTCTCCTGGTGTTAATAAAAAAATAAACAGTGATGATGTAATACACTTTCACACTGCTTTTGAGAGAAATTGTGACCTTGTAAGTCACTATTGTCTTATAAGGTTCTATCACTCATCCATTCTTAAAACATACAGTACCCTTTAATACTTAGGTCACACATTTCAAGTAGCAAAATATATTTCCTCAGCCCGCAGCACTGTGGTGCAGCGGGTAGCATTTCCCTGTGCCTGTGGGTTTCTTCAGGGTTCACTGGTTTCCTCCCACCTCCCAAAATCATGCCAGTAGGTGGATTGGCTACACTAAGTGTGCGTGTGTGCACATGTATTCCCGTCCGGAATAGGGTCCGGATCCAACCCTGCCCAGGATAAACAGCTTGCAATAAAAAGTCATTTCAGTAATTTCCTGCTCACTTTTTCCTATAAAATCTTCACTCTATCATGTATCTTTGCCAGAATGGAATCAAAATCTATTTGTTATATATCTATATCATTTTATGCCAAGTGATAAACAGGAATAGTAAAAAGATCTGGACACACATTTCTATGATAGCAAAGTTGGGAACTTCATATAATAATAAACGTACAATAAAGGAATAGCAACGTTTCTGCATGAACTCTCCCTCACCCTAAAAATACTAATTTCCTAAGCATTAAATAATTTTGCCATGCTACACTATCAGAAATTTGGGTACTAAATGGAACTATTCCTTGTCGCTAGGGTGATCGAACAACTATACCCTGAATCGCATTTTATCTAACTGTATTTTATCTATGGCTACTGAGTCGTATTTTAGTTTATTTTATCACATGCATTCCCCAAATGTCGAAACCATAAGAAGTGAAATTGTATCATATCATTTGGAAGCCTGTTGTTTATACTCCCAATGCATGTAGTGTATCTGTAAAGCTTTACTCTGTAAGGTAAATATGCTCCGAATATGTATCTTACATTTTTTATGCCCACATGTCCGAGTGAAAGATACAGATTTAAAGTAAACATAATATAATAAATATGATGAATTCATCAGTGTTGTTCTCACTTTGGGGGAAATCCAAATTCAATCCCAAACAGACTATCATTTTAAATTTTTAATCACATTACAGAAGCAGAGCTCAGCTCGGTTCCTCGGAGCTGCTCCCCTCTCCACGATTTAACCCTTCCATGCAATGACATTTCTAGCATCAGAAATCGACACAGATCCTAGACAACACGAAATTGATTTTTGTTACCAGTCGCATGCACCGTGCACAAACAAACCAAACCCTAAATACAGGATGTGAGGAATAGTAAATGCACCCCTCATATACTAATCCACGTCATCTCAATAACAGGTCTGTCCGTGATTATCAGGTACTAATGAACAGAGACACGGACTGAGATACAGGCACCAACACATCATCATCATCAAGTCTTCTCTCACCTGCGCGGTGTGCGAGCTCGGCGCGAGCTTCGGTCAGGACGCTCGGGTCGCTCTGAGATCGGCCCCGCTGCGGCACGCGCTCCTCCGCGTCTTCCAGTGTAGCCATGGAGACAGAGGGATGGAGGAAAGTAAATATATATATATATATATATAATAATAATAATAAAATATTGAGGGGAAAACCGTGACGGAGAGACTAGTGGAGCAGGGCGCGGGTCCAAGCAACCAATAGCAGCAGCAGATGATAATGCAGTTCGACTGTCGGTGTGTGTGTGTGTGTGTGTGTGTGTACATGCTTTTATATCTTGGTGAGGACCAAATATCCCCACAACGATAGAAATCTGACAGTTTTGACTTTGTGGGGACTTTTGGCTCTTTTCTTTCTATTTTTCCTCACTTCCTTTTTCATTCTTCCTTCCTTCCTCCCTTCCTTCCTTTATTTCTTTTGCATTCTTCCTTCATCACTTCCTTACTTTCTTTCTCACTTCCTTTCTTTCTTTCTATCGTTCTTTCTTCCATTCCTGCTTCCTTTCTTTATTCTTCTTTTCATTCTTTCCTTATTCTTCAATTCTTTCTTTTTTATCTGCATCTTTTATTTTATATTTTAAAATATTTTTACATATCAAAAGTAAATAGCAGATTTAACACTGATTTCCTCAGTAAGATTTTTTTATTTTTAAATGTTTATGATTTTATATTTAAAGTGCACCTATTATGTTTTTTTCAAATATTACCTTTCATGTAGTGTGTTATAGAATATTTTGTGAATATAAAAAACATCTGCAAAGTTTCAAAAAATCACAGCGAAAGACAAATTGAGTTATTGACTCTGAAAAGAATGAAACGATTCTTAACTTACTTCCGGTACTGACCTACGTTGGTTTGTAACAAAAAAAAACCTGCCTCTGGTCTTCATTGGCTGCTCGCCGGCAGCGGTAGACAAATCACCAACCACAGACTGGGACATCTCACCAATCAGAGTAAAGTATGCTATCTGAAATCCTTTACAATGGATCATTTAACAAGTCGTTTGTGACACTGGGGAAAAAAAGTTATGCTGCAGTTAAAATTATGAGCACATTAAAGTTTTTTTTACTTAAATGCATGTAGATCAATTGTATGAGACATCTAAAACAAAATTAGGCACGTTTCAAAAACCATAATAGGTGTGCTTTAAATATTTATTAATTAAATAACTTTTTTAACATCATTCTGTTCATTATTTGATAAAGTAATTATTATTTTATTTTATGAAAGTATTGTATCAGCTCTCTGTGAATATTCAAGTAATTCTGAGACAGCCTACGATTCTAATGTCATTTGATTTCCTGAATCACTTAACATGTTTTCAGGCTTATGCCGCCATGCACACATTGAAAAATCAACGTTTTTTGCGTATTACATGGTAAAATTTAAATCGGTTTATCAATTTATCGTGGCTCAATTTTTGTTTTCACAGAGTTGCGGTGCCCTCGTGTGGCGTCACCATGACAACGCGCGCTCGATATGGGAGCCAATCGGAATTCAGGCTTGATTGTCACGTGATCCTCGAGGGATATTCTCTTTTTCAACTCTTACTCTTCCAATCCAAAATGGCGGAAACCGGTGCAGAGTCACAGAAAGTGAAAGGTGATGACGCTTCTTTGAGTTTTACACAATCTCCGGATCTCAGAAGCGTCCTGGTGACAAGCGTTCTTAATTTAGAGAAGCTTGACACCGACCTTTACAGGTAAAAAAAATAAAAATAAATAAGAATACAGTAAACCAGAAAAAAACCTGTGGTAATGGTGTGGTGTCAAACAACTTGCAGTGTCACAGGTTGACAATATATGTATGTATGTCTCCCTCTCTCTCTCTCTCTCTCTCTCTCATATATATATATATATATATATATATATATATGTATATATATATATATATATGTATGTATATATATATATATATATATATATATATATATATATATATATATATATATATATATATATATATGTGTATATGTATACATGTATGTATGGTATATGTATGTATATATATATATATATATATATATATATATATATATATATGTGTATATGTATTATGTATATATATGTATGTATATATATATATATATATATATATATATATATATATATATATATATATATATTTAATTTATATATATATATATATATATATATATATATATATATATATATATATATATATGCGCACACACACATGTATGTATGTATGTATGTATGTATGGATGGATGGATGGATGGATGGATGGATGGAGGGAGGAACCTGTATGAAGCTCTTTGACCTCACTTGTCTTATTCGAAATTGTTTTGCATTTTTGTGTTTTCACAGAGGGAAGCATCACTGGGTTCCTCGGACCCAGCGCCTGTTTGGAGGTCAGATTGTGGGTCAGGCTCTGGTGGCTGCTGCCAAATCTGTCAGTGATGATCTGTATGCTCATTCACTACACTGTTACTTTGTAAGAGCAGGTAAGAACAAAGATTATACATTGAACTGATACCTGATACTTTCTCTTGTTTTGTTTTTTTACCTTGTAACTATACATCTGCCACTTTACCAGACTTATCTATCATAGATCTATCACATGTGAGCATTTATAAGTACAAGATTGGGCATAGGGGATCCTGATATTTTTTTTGCACACTCTTCTTGGAGACAGTATTTATCTTGCTAAGGATCTTGCCCCTGGGCTTGATTTTGGCAGTATGCTTAAGGTTGTTATCCCTTGCAGCCTAGAACGGGGTTTCTTCTCTCCTGTATTTGGTGTCATCTGTCTTGCCCTCGACCCTGATCATTTTCCCAGTCCCTGCTTATAAAATGCATCCTCATATCTTGAAACTAACACCACCATGCTTCACACTGGGGATGGTGTTCTCTGTTTAAAGATCATTGTTCAGTTTCTACCAAACATAGTGCTTTGTGTCAATGCCAAAACAAATTTAAACTTGGTCTTATCAGACTCGAGAATGTATTTATGGACTATTTTGTGTAGATTAATGACATATAATTCTGGTTAAGTCTATTTCAGTTCCAGGACATAACACTGAACAGTGTGGGAAAGTTCAAAATAGTCAATACTTATAGGTACTGTATAGAATTCTTCCAAAAATTCTTAAACAATGTGTTTGAGTATACATGTAAGATTGTGAGTGAGGTGGTTGGTAGTTTTTAGGTTGTGCTTGTGTGCATAATGCAAACAACCCCTCTGTGAAAACTCTCTCTCATATATATATATATATATATATGTGTGTATATATATATATATATATATATATATATATATATATATATATATATATATATATATATATTAGAGATGCACCAATGCTAACTTTCTCATCCGATACCAATAACCAATTATTCCGAGTGATATCAGCCGATACAGATAGTTCTACCTTTTATGCCTTCTTTTAAATTAATTCCACAATTCTGAAGGAAATGCAAATAAAAACTTTACTCTCTAAATTCCAACAGGTTGTTTCACAGTAACTGGTCTCGTAAACAGAAAACACATTACTCAAATTAACATTACCACATGAACTAAATTCTGAAGATTAAAGTAAGATTTCTTAACTTACTGAATGTTATTCATTCATATTAACATTGACTGAATTCTAAAAAAACCTCCTGATAGTCTCACATTCACTCACCACAAACAAACGCATTTCTGCTTCATCATTAAACATCAAACTGGTAATATATAGGCCTAAAATAAACTTTTTTTGATGATATTAACTTTATATGAAATATACTACTCTACAAATATTTTTCTGTGCAATATATAGCAATATATAACTTTTTACAACTCCTCTTCTTTTAAATCTTTCAACGGTGTATTGGCTCTTTAATTCAGAAGGAGCAGCAGGGGTGGGGGACGGGACTCGTTTCACTGCTGCAGCGTCCGGTGTTAAATTTTTAGCAGTGCAGAGCTTATAACTGCAGTTTTGTAATCATTCCACACAAAAGACATCATCTTTACAAAATCGATGTGTTTTCCCGCCATATTTTTATTGACAGGATATAATCTGCCCTGATCATTGGATGTTTTTAAACTATCAGCCGATAGCGGGGAAAATAGCCTTTTATAAAATAATCGGTACCTGCCGATACATCAGTGCATCTTATATATATATATATATATATATATATATATATAAAAGTGCTGCATTCCTTTCACCCATCTGTATTCTACCTTGTGCTACAGGAGACCCCAAGGTTCCAGTGCTTTACCAGGTCGAACGGATTCGAGACGGTCGCAGTTTCTGTGTGCGAGCTGTGAAAGCTATCCAGCACGGTCAGCCCATACTGATATGTCAGGCATCCTTTCACATGCTGCAGCCCAGTCCGTTAGAGCATCAGTTCACCATGCCCAGCGTCCCCCCACCTGACGCCCTGCTTACAGTAGAGGAACTCGTCCAGCAGTATCTCAGGTAGGAATTACCAGGAGGCATGTTACAACTTACCCGTTGGCTGATTAAACCATGAATTGTGAACTTTTCACATGTTGCATCCTTCTGGTTTCGCAGCAACCCGGATTTAGCTGATAACACTAAACATGGGCTGAATAAGATCCTTGCAGATGAGGTTCCCATTGAGGTAAAGCCAGTGAATCCAGTAGATTTTTATAGATGTGTCCCCATGGAGCCAAAAAAACTGTTCTGGGTACGATCGAAAGGACATATAGGTAAGCCCAGTGAAGAAATCACTCCCTCACTCAGCACAAATATGCAGTATAATCAGAATCGATCTTGCAGGAGGACAGAACTATTAAAAATCGCATTCAATTATTCTCAATTAGAGGTAATCATAATGGATACAAATAAACTATAATAACTTCTGAAGATGCATATTGATGTGTATGTAATATTTGATGTCCTCCCCCCAGGAAATGCCGACATGAAACTGCACTGCTGTGTTGCTGCATATGTGTCTGACTACGCGTTCCTTGGCACAACGATGCTGCCATACCCCCAATACAGAACCCAGTTTTTGGCCTCTCTGGATCACACCATGTGGTTCCACAACAAATTCAGAGCAGATCAGTGGATGCTGTATGAATGTGAAAGTCCATGGGCAGGTCTGAAATAATTTGTGATGGTTTGTTTATAGATCCTGTAAATGACAAAAACACAAAGGAACAGTAGCTTCTTCGGCGATTGATGTACATTAATGGCAGGTCACTTACAGCAGACGTGAAACAGAAGCGTAACCTGTTGTGAGAATCTTGGTTGCTTCTGCATCAGGCAAATGATGATTACTTGAATCATTTCTCTCAAGTAGTGCCGAGTTTGTAACCCAAATACTGCGTTTTGTTTATTTTTCATTCGAGATGTGCTTCAGTATTATGATAGTTTCTGTTTGTGTCTACACTTAGTAATTTCTAACAATCTGTAGAATATGTACTCATTTATATATATATATATATATATATATATATATATATATATATGTGTCAATATGTTGGTCTCCTCCAACATCATGCTATCAAAAAGAAAAAGTAAAGTATTGTGCAAGGAATCCCACAATGATTAATATCTCTTTGTGTCAAGTTAATTTTATTGACCATTAACGTTACATAAAAGCAATAGCACCGTCATTGAGACTGACAGTGTTATAGTCTTTATTTCTGATTGCTGGCTCAAGCCTGTAAGAAAATAAATATTCAGCACAATGTTCATATGCATGGTTTGTTTGTTACGCTTTGTATGTGAATTTCCCTTAAAGACCACTTAAACTGTAGCTTTTTATATAAACTAACACATTTTCTTCGTCCACTTTTTTTTCTTTCAGGAGGCAGCAGAGGCTTGGTGCAAGGCCGCTTGTGGAGACAAGATGGTGTTCTGGCAGCTTCCTGTGCACAAGAGGGAGTGTTACGAGTGAAAAATACGACTCGGAGTAACCTCTAGATCAGTTTTTACACAGCACAAGTAATTGTAATTCTCAAGGCTTTTAATGTACATTCATCTAAGCTGATCATGTGACTGCAGTGATTAATAGTAATTAACATAGATTTACACAATCACAATGAGCTCTGAGGATGGCCCGTGATGGACTGTTCACAGAGCACTCTGTGAGAATATCAAGCCTTTGTGTTATCAGGTTGCTCAATGGCACTGGGTGCGGTGTCTTTTGTGACACTGGCATTGTTTTGGCAGTGACCTTTTACTGTAGGTCAGAAGTAAGTAACTGAAAAGAATGTGTAATGGTAAAGCTCATGGTAAAAAAATTGCACAGGTCCTGTAAGAGATGACCTTGGATAGATGATGGTTGGGGTTTTTTTTTATTCATTTTTTGTATCTAGTAATGAGGAGGCAAACTGATATTAACAGAATTTGTAATTAATTAGACTTGCACTACATACCTTGTTCTGGTTGGTCAGAAGCTGTTGATTCATTTCTAGCTCCTAAAAGACTCCAGGAGGCATATTGTTGTTTATTTTCCTTGGAAGTGATTGCTGAACTGTTATTGGGTCCAACATAATTTAAAACACAGATCAATATGATGTGTCTTATTCCTTTACACCAATATATGTTAACTATGAATGTGTAAAACTGTAAGATATGAGAGTATTGTTAATTTCTTATGAGTATATGGATGATGTGTTTGCATTTTATAGATGAATAAAATAGTATTTAATTCCGAGAACAAGTATATCTGAACGTGTTTATAAAGCCATGCTTTGCTTTGTTTTCAGTACAAATGACTGAATCATACTATATTCCCAGACTGCATTGCAGTTTTGTAGCTCTGTGTTTTGCAGTGAGCAGTATTGGAAAAAAGAGCCACATAAAGTACACTATATGACAAAACGTTTGTGAACACCAGACCATTGCAATCATACGTGCTTGCTGAACATCCCATTCCAGATTTTGTCTCCCTTTGCTGTTATAAAACATTTGTATTTATGTGATAATAAGCTCCACACTGTGGGGATTTGTGTTCATTCAGTCATGATAGCATTTTTGAGGTCAGGCACTGATGTCAAGGTGAGGAGGTCTGGGTTCTAGTTCATCCTAAAGGTGTTCAGAGGGGTTAAGGTCTCTCTGGGCTCTGTATAAGTGAGTTCTTCCACTTCAACTTTGTCAAACCATGTCTTCAAGGCGCTCGCTGGAACAAGTTTGGGGTCTCTTAGTTCCAGTGAAGGGGTACTTTAATGCTACAGCGTCGAAAGACGTTATAGACAATTATGTGCCTCCAGTTTTGTGGCAAAAGTTTGGGGAGGGACTACATATGCATGGATGTGATCAAATGCCCACAAAGCTTTGGCCATATAGAGTTTGAAAACGACATGCACGTGCAGGCATGTTTAGTGAATATGCACTTTATTGCCTCGTGTGTGTAATCAATCATTCATTTAATTTTTTGTTTGTTTAATTTAATAAACAGGGTTCAATAGAAATGTATTCCTTCAGTTGATTATCTAGAGCATTTTCATATTTACAATTAAATATCGGATATATATCATATATTAGTTAGACATTTAATACAAATTTCATATCACAAAACGAGCGTAAAATGATGTATTAAAAATTCTGCAACCGTTTCTTTTACAACCGGATATGTCGTCATCGATGTGCGTCGCGTCACAGGTTATATAAATTGCGCTCCGAGGGGGTCGTTTTATCCTCACTGACGTGGTGGTAAACGGTGTAGTGAAGGACAGTGAAGTCGATCATCTTTTTTCTTAACAGAAGGTTTGAGTCTAAAAGTAAAGTTTAAGAATGCCTCGTGTATACGTAGGCAGGCTGAGTTATCATGTCCGCGAAAAGGACATCCAGAGGTTCTTCAGCGGCTACGGAAAGCTGTTGGAGATTGACTTGAAAAATGGGTAAGTTTTTGCAGATATCCGGGCTAAGTAGTCTGGCGCCATTTTTGTTATTTTGTATACAACAAACATGTTTACTTATCTATGTATATATTTACAATATATATAATGTATAAAATTTATAAGAACTCCGTGTAAACACTAAGTAGTAGTTACGCAGCGCAAAAAGCCACTCGTGGAAAATTCGAGAAGGAGATTTCGGTTGGTTTGTGGAACTCGTGCCGCGTGGCCAAAATGGCGGACGCGCTAGAAAACAATAACGGTGGGCATGTTCGCTGGATTGTCTGCCATCTTGTCGGCTTTCCGAACTGCTCGCGTAGAGAAATGCGCTCCTACGTTAACGGTTTATTCATTTATTTACTTATACTGATACCTCGTTTTATGTTTAACTATGTGAATGTAGCTCGTTTAATCACCCCCCACACGTGCGCTTCGACGGTTTCGTCTGGTGCACGCGCAAGCTCTTAGGCCCTGCTTTAGCATTTAGCTAATCCTCTAAAGCCGTATCATAACGTGGCAATCGCACGCTTTCTGCCATATTACTGTTTATGAAACAATGTTACTTATTTATTTTTTAAAAAAAGTGAGGGAGAGAAATGTTGTTTAGAAGTTTTTATTAAACATGGCTTTGTGACACTGGCTCGTGTTGGCTGTAATGTATGGGAAGTCCAACATCTCCAAAGCTGATCTGAAGCTGTACCCTGTGTACAGGAGGACAGTGGGATGATACATCGTTTAGAAATCAGTATACAGTGTAATAGAGTAAAGTCTTCATGATAACAGGACACGGTCCTGGGGTAGAAAGCTGCAGTATTGGAGACATACCTGGATACAAGAGTGAAACGTTTCCGTTTGGGGTGGTCATGTGCACAATAACGGAAACTGAGAAACGATCCCTTCAACACTTTTTGCATTACAGGTACGGTTTTGTGGAGTTCGAGGACAACCGTGATGCTGACGATGCCGTGTACGAACTGAACGGGAAGGAGCTGTGTGGCGAGCGCGTTGTGGTTGAGCATGCCAGGGGCCCCCGTCGGGACCGGGACGGATACGGTGGGGGTCATTGGGGTTCTGGGCGCAGTAAGTCCACTCTAATGAACACATTTCTTTAAAAAGAAAGAAAAAAAACTATTTATTCCCAGGTGTCACAGAAGGGACGGTGAAATGCAGCCCCTACTCATGTCCCTCAGTCTCGGTAGTTGTCCAGATGTTGGGGGAAATCTTGGAGAGGAATTGCGCTGCTGAAGTTTTCTTACCGGTGCACACAGCAAAACCAGGCCAGAGACAACAGTGGGATGGTTTTTTGATTTCTAACAATTGGCCTGTTCAGTTTAAATGTCATTTGTTAAATTGTGTAGCTGGGATTACTTAGGAAAGGAGAAGACTTCTTCTTGCAAGTCTTTCGCACTTTAAAAAAATTAAAAGGGTAGTTTTAAATTAGATTTGGCAATGCAACAATGTTTACATGTCAGACGACGGGCGTGGTATCCTGAAAGTCAGGTGTTTTATGTGCCTCTACAAAAAAATATTAATTTTTTTAAATAAACGCTGCCTCGCTGACATGTAAACAAAGGTTGAGACGTGTGATCATGCTGTGTGTGTGCGTTTGAAATCAACATTAACAAGTCCTTGATGTTTCAATTTGAAAGAGTCCAGTGCGGGCTGAGTCCGAGTCCATTGAGGCTAAGATGACTGCCTTTCCCGTATGGCCTTGGCTTTCACCTTACAATGTGTGTGTGACCTTTGCCCTTTGACCCTTGGCTGACCTAACCGGAAGCCATGATGACAGCAGCCTTTTGCCAATAGACCAGGGTGATGGTGAGGAAACCCATTGGTTTTTATGTATGACAAAATATTGGACAGGGATTTTATGGGTTAAAAATGTAGCAGTCATCTAGTCTTTAAAAAAACAGCAGTGGGCTTCCGTTGCTCTGTGCGGTCAATATGAAAGGTAATTCTTGTCCTAGTCCTGGTTATTTTTCTTTTTACTTTTTTGGAGAGGGTAGTGTTTTACAGGATTTAACAATCAAGTAAAAAGCAAGCTTATTTGGGAGCTGGAACCCAGGAGGAGTCCTATGACTTATTATGCACGTCACAACGTCAGTTAAGCCATAAACATGTCTTAAAGTTGCTCTAGAGATCGTTTCAGTGTGTACTATTTGTGCTACCTAGAGTCTTGTTTATTCTTCGTACACTAGTAGGTCACCTCGTGGGTTCCACTTCAGTGCATCATGTATAATCAAGCTGTTGCTGATAAATATAAATAAAGAAATTTGATTTTTTTTTTTTAAACTTCTGCCGATATCTTTCCTTTTTATTGTTTTCTTTTTATACGATCCCTTCAGAATATCTGGTGCTGAGGTAAACTGCGTCATGGTGTTATTTGATCCTTCAACGAAACGAGAGGGGGAAAAAAGCAGAAAGCTCAGACTTGTTGAATTTGAGTTGTTTAGCGAGCGATTTGCCCTAAATTGGTCAGTCGTCACTGTGCTGTCCCTTTTTCTGACTGTTATCCTTCACTTTGTGTCTAAAGGTAGTAGTGGTTACAGCAGCAGGAGCCGCTCCGGCAGAGACAAATACGGACCGCCCGTTCGCACAGAGTACCGGCTCATAGTGGAGAACTTGTCCAGTCGATGCAGCTGGCAGGACCTCAAGGTAGACAATGTTGATCTTTATGGAGTCTCTGCTATTTACATAAAGCTGACTGCCTTAACGTTTACGCTTCCTCCCATTTTGGCTGTTCAGGACTTTATGCGGCAGGCCGGTGAGGTGACCTATGCCGATGCCCACAAGGAACGGACAAACGAAGGCGTGATCGAGTTCCGCTCCTACTCTGATATGAAGAGAGCCCTGGACAAGCTGGATGGCACCGACATCAATGGGAGGAAAATCCGTCTGGTGGAGGATAAACCCAAGCGACGCCGCTCGTACTCTGGCAGCAGGTCCAGGTGAGTTCTGATAAGAGTACAGTGGACAATCATCTTTTTATTTTATTTCTTTTTTTTATAAACCGAATGCTCTGGTTATCAGGTCCCGAAGCAGACGCCGCTCTCGCAGCAGAAGCCGTAGGAGCAGGAGCTCACGAAGCCGCTCAAGGTCTCACTCTCGGTAGGTTAGAATTTATGCTTAAGAGCCAGATTTGTTCCCTGGCGGTTCTAGAAACTGGATAGGATGATGTGTGGCGCTATAGTAAAACAGTTTAATGAATATAATGGATGAGAAGTGAAACTTGCATGCCATTATTTAGTTTTGAGTGATGTGGAAGACGATGTTGCTGCTCCATGCAAGTATGGATAATGGGCGGTTAAAACTGCTATCTACTGGTGGTAATGTCATTATTATAGAAATTACGGTTCTTTGTCCGTCAACAGCTCCCGATCCCACAGCAAGCGCCGCTCGCACTCCAGATCCAAGAGGAAGTCCCACTCAAAGTCTCCCGCTAAATCCCGTTCCAAGAAGTCCCGCTCTCGTTCCCGCTCCCGCAAATCCCGCAGCCGTTCTGTGAGCCGCAAGTCCCGTTCCAAGAGCCACTCGAAGCCCCGATCCGAGCGTGGCTCCCGCAGCCGCTCCAAGGAGAAGTCTGTGAGCAAGAAATCACGCAGCCGCTCTGCCTCACCCATGGAGAACGGAGACAAAAAATCTGTCTCGCGTTCTCCTTCTCCGCATGAGGATCGCCACCGTTCCAAATCGCCCACGAAGCGGTCGCCATCTCGCTCTCCTTCTCGGTCCAAATCCCGCTCACGCTCCCGATCTGCCTCGCAGGACTGAGTCTAGGAGACTGTGTGTGCGCGCCGTTTTTGTAGCTCTGAAAGTCAGCACTTGATACAAAAGTGCATCACATTTAGATCAGATCATTATACATTTGTGGCATTGCATGAGAACTTAAGGGCTGAATTGTAAATATCAAATGGGTACCAGATTTGTAAATGGATCTTCAGTGGCCCTCCCTCCAGATTATTATTTTTTTTTTAAATAAATGGCTCTTCTGTTTTTTTTTTGTTTTTTTTTTTTTTTCCTTCTTTTCTTTTTTTTTTTTTTTTTTTTATAAATACATTGCCTGTACTGCATCTACTCCATCAGCTGTCATATTGACTGGAGAAACATTTCTTACACCCAAATGATTAATTAACAAAGGCTTGTATTGCATATTGGCTAAAGTGTAAGATTTTGGGACTTTTTTTCAGATTTTTACCTGCCTGCTTACATGTGTTTTGAGTATTGTAAAATGGTTTAGCTTTAGTGGTTTGTGACTTGCTACACAGCTGTACAGAAATGGAACTTTTCTTTTTCTTATCTGTGGTGGGTTTTTTTTTTTAAATAATAAAAAAACATTTTGTGATCTCGGATTGTAGGAGTCCCCCACTGTGTTCTCAGTTAAAGTGGTGTCCTCGGTATTCTGCAATATTTTAGTTAAATAAATTGCATTTGATTTTTCTCTTGTTTGCAAAATGTTTGTTTTTTCCCCCACACCTCAAAGTTACCTGTTTGAGTGTAGGGATGTCTCCTTGTGACTAATATATTTATAACTGGGTGAAGATTTTGTCAGATAAAACAATAGGACTGGCGAAGAAATGAAAGACGGGGAAATGACCCTTTAATTGGTGTGAACGAAGTTCTGGTGAGTTTTAGGACGTGACTTGCCATTATCCTTGATGTGGGGTTTTTTAGAAGCTCCCATCTAGTTCAGCTCCAGGAACTCCTCGGTCTCCTGTAGGTCTCTGAAATATTTAGAAAAGGACTGTTACATTCCATATGTACAAGAAAGCATGCACCAAATGAAAACCTTTGCTTATGCTTCATTCTCCATTACACCCGTCCCCGTCCTTATTCACTTTGTGGTGGGGTTCAGAGTTGTATGTTGTAAAACAAACACATTTAGCGGAGATAATCTGCAACTCGGCTGTACTACTTCTACAATGCTACAGTAGACAAGCTCACCAGCTGTTCAGGATATAATGCAATTATTAGCCGCGGAGGTGCCAATTTTTTTGTAACCAATTAAATTATTTAGGAAAATTTGCGCCATTATATAAAACTACACTATCACTGCATGTTTAAGCTCATATTTTCACGCAATACACGTTATTTTATATATGTATATAAATATATATATGTATATAAATATTTACTGTTGATAACAGTGCTAATGATAATGCTGCAGCTGTTGCTATGGGGGAGGTCCCTATGGTTACTGTTGTTTACCCATAATGCATCACGGGCAGGCTAACAGTTCTGAGACATGCTAAATCCAGAGGTAAAGTTATCGGAAAAAAATTAATTTATACTCATTAAAATTGAGGATCATAATTAGATTTTGGTTTATATTAATGCTTCGAAAACGTGTGTGTGGGGTTAGCGATGGCGCTAACTAGCTCGCTAATAATACTAGCTAAGGTAGCTAGTTCAGTCGATAATTAAGACAGTTGATAAGTGTGCGTGCTTAAATCCGTCTTTTATACTCATGAGAGATTTCAGTTTGTTTAAACCTTAGATATTTGTTCAAATATTGCAAGATTGACTTCTGTATTATATCTGCTAAGTCATTTTATGTTCTTCGACCCCCCTCCCCCTTTTATTTTTTAAAATAAATATAGAATTTAGTCTTTACACCACAAGATGGATAAGGAACAGCAGAATATTGTCGTTTTGAATTCATCCAAAAGAGAGCTGTTTACTGCCAACACCGGCTACAAGAGTCTACAGAAGAGACTGAGGGCGCAATGGAAGATTCAGGGGTGCCAATACATTTCACAAAGCCAGACATGATTCTCACTCACACACTCACACACACACACATTCTGTCTAAGCTCTGGTTAACTACTGAACGCCAACCTTTCTTTCTGTATTTTTTCGTTAGTATCAAAGAGGAGATCACAGAAGAGAAACTGCATGGTGTGAAGCTGTGGATCACCGCAGGTCCTCGAGAGAAGTTCACTGAAGCAGAGGTGAGATTATCATCATCACCTGAGAAATTGTTCTACCTGCACGTCACTTTTGCATTGCCTCACTTTCAGTAAGCATTTATACAGTGGATCGCTGGATCTCTCTCTGGGTGTGAGGCAATCACACCTTGGGGCAATTTAGGACAACCAATCCACCTACTGGTATTTTCGGGGGATTTTGGTTAGTTGTTTTTGAGATGGGAGGAAACTGGAGAACCCAGATGAAACCCACACGAACACAGTCAGAATCAAACCTGGGACCCTGTTTGTCCATATCTATCTATCTATCTATCTATCTATCTATCTATATATATATATATATATATATATATATTATATATATATATATATATATAAACAGAAAGTAAAAATCACTTCACACGAGCTAGAAACACTGGCCCCTTATGTGGCACGTGCTGCTCGGCAAAATTTTCCACGTTTTAAATGCAATTGCAGTTTGCCTCGTAAACAGCACAGGGCTGTAAACATCACAAACTGCTCCTTTAACATAATTTAAAATTTTTCAGCTGCAAGTCCTGAAGCAGTATCTTGTCGGTGGTGGAAACGTTCTTGCCATGATCGGAGAAGGAGGAGAAGTGAAATACGACACTAATATCAATTTCCTTTTGGAGGAGTTCGGCATCATGGTGAACAGCGGTGAGCATCAGCGACTGCACACACGACCGCAAATTAATGCCACAATTCACTGATGCCTGTCGAGGTGACGAGACGCTTCCCGTTGTTTCACTTTTCCAGATGCTGTAGTGAGAAATGTTTACTACAAATACTTCCATCCCAAAGAAGCACTTGTGTCTAACGGGGTTCTCAACAGGTCTTTTGTTTTTCATTGTTTAAAAAAAAAAACGACTCACTGATTACAGAGTGATTACAAGGTCAAAGAAATGCTAACGGATTTATCGTCTCTTACAAGGGAGATCAGCCGCGCAGCCGGGAAAGCGGTAACGGGAGTCATCGACGATGAAAATCCGGGTAACAATACACAGTAAGTCCATGCTTACTCGCACTGTGTAAACGGTGTGTTTAATTTCCATGTAATTTGATACTTCTGTAAGCATTAACAGTGGAGACGTTGCTGTTTTTATATCACATAACATTAAGAATATCCCAAAGTAAATGAAACAATTAAATAAATGTCAAATCATAAATTACATGCAGACATTATTATTCAGTTACATTTTATTATATTAAATTGTATCAGTTCATAATAAGGCCACACTCAGGGTGTTAAGTATTTTCTTAATTGTTTATATTTTAGTAGTAAATTGACATGGAGAGCTCTTTTTACATCGAGTGACACATGATGCATTTTTATAGATTTACGTATGACCAGTTAAAAGTATACGTTCAACGTACATTAAATTCTTTTAAAGAACTCTCTAATGAAATCCGTTAGTTTAAATGACGGATAAAATATATGATTGTGTTTTGAAAGCAGCGAGAGAAACATTACAAGGTAGACCGCATAAAACACACATGTCCCTAGCTACAATACCGTACATATGTTGTTTACTAACGGCGGTTTGTGCTTCAATCAGGGCTCTCGCGTTCGTGTACCCATACGGAGCTACGCTGAGTGTTATGAAGCCCGCAGTGGCGGTTCTGTCCACAGGTTCTGTGTGCTTCCCTCTCAACAGACCCATTCTGGCCTTCTCCAAGGTCGAGGTTCGTGAACACGTAGCATCTTCTCTCTTCTAGCATTAGCTTCAGCGTTTGTATGTGTCGAATTGATCCATATGAAGTATCGTATATATCTGTGTGTTTGTGTTAAAGAAGAACGCAGGCAAGCTGGCAGTGCTGGGTTCGTGCCACATGTTCAGCGATCAATACCTGGACAAGGAGGAGAACAGTAAAATAATGGCGAGTTTTCAGTAATCTATATAATTTACCTTGTTTTTTGTTCCTTATATGAACAAATAGAAGAATGTTTTGCATTATTTTACGTACTTTGCTACAGGATGTTGTGTTCCAGTGGCTGACGACCGAAAACATTCATCTGAATCAAATAGATGCTGAAGATCCCGAGGTGAGAGAGATCCTAGTAATGTTCCTTTTTTACCCAATGTCCATCTCAAGATTGGATTCACACGGACAGCTATTCCTTGCTTTATTTCATCGGATGCATTTCTACCGATCAGTTGTGAACAGATTTCGTGATTACGTCATTAATCCTATTTGTTTACATTTACCTTTCTTTTTTTTTAATTGATGGGGAAAAAATTAAACGTTCAAAACAAAAAGAAAATGTTAACATCTGTTTAACTGTTTCTAGAAATTGTTACTTATTATAAACAAACAAACAAACAAACATCATGAGGCCTGGGCCAATATATTCTCCAATACATAGGGCACAGTGGTGGCTTGGCGGTTAAGGCTCTGAGTTACTGATCAGAAGGTAGCTGTAATAATATAAGACAATATTATTGGGTTCGTAGGGATAAAACAACTTTGTGTCATCCCACCTTCATTTAAAAGAAAGTAATCCCCTCGAAATAAAAAATAAAGCTTCACGTAGACCTTTAGGAAAATCCAGCCATGTTTATCCTGCAGGTTTTCTGTGCATGATGAATCCCATTACACAGTGCACAATGCACAAGTCATAGGACTTCCATTATTCTGAATCCCCTACGTAGTAAGCATATGTAGTGAATATAAAGCCATTTGGGATTCGGTCTCGCTGTGTGCTCGAGGATGTGATGAAGAGCTGAAGAAGACAGATTACCACATGCAAATAAATAAAAACCAATGGCAGTATAGCTGATTAAGGGGGCCAAGCACATCTTGGCGACAGAGGAAGACCAAAAGGCACTCATTCCCAAGGAGATATAGTGAATTTGAAGGCACCCGTAAAGCCGTTACTAAGATATTGCTTCAATTCCAGTTTTCAGTAACTCGTTCGTTAATTTTAGGCCAAACAAATTCGTTTGAAGGGTACAGATAAAACGGAGAATCGGGTTTTGTTCTGATTAGTCTCACAGTTCTGGGATCCAAATTTTGTTGAGTGGATACAATTTGTAGAGGGGGGGGGGGGGTTTGGTTAAATTTGCTCATCTTCCGGTTTGGAAATTCGGTGCTTGGCCCCATTATTAAAGCTATAGTAAAGATATGGACTTTTTTTTTTTTTTTTTTTTACATTTTATTAAGGATATTTAAATTCAGATCTCTGTTGTTTATGCAATCTGAACACAAAGTGTGGTGCTGTTGTTACTTAAATAGTATTTGAGAATTAACCTTCAAATGCATTAAAATGCTAAATAACAATTGCGTTGGATTGGTTCTACTGTTAAGTCATTAATTGTTTTAGTCACAGTATTTTTATGCATTAACACTCAAACTACAAATGTGATTTGGCCACACATGCCTCTAACCACTGGATTTAAGTGTGTCTCCTGTACACATCTGTACTTAGTCTACTTGTGAATGGATCATCTGGATGGTGTAACAAAAATAAAGTGACCTACAGACTTATCCACACATCAGTATTGGATGATGGTGCATAAAAGCTCTTTTTTTTTGCATAGATCACAGATTACACCATGTTACCAGACACAGGATACCTCTCTGAGAGACTCAGAGTGTGTCTACAGGAAGGCGACGAGAATCCACGCGACTTCACCTCCCTTTTCGACATGTCTCTGTTTAAGCTGTCCACGGACTCCCTCCCGAGCGTTATCAGGTCGCTCGCTCACCTGGCTGCCTTAAACATTAACCACGTTTAGGCAAAGTGCTGGCCTTGGTGTTGACCTGAATTTTCTCCTTCTCAGGGCCTACAAGCAGCTGAATGTCAAACATGAGCCGCTGCAGTTGATTACGCCTCAGTTTGAAACGCCGCTGCCGCCTCTGCAACCTGCCGTAAGCAGTTTTCCGAAATAATTTTTGCACATGTACAAACACCTTGTCGTTGGTTTTCAGTTTGATGTGTAGCTTGCAGCGAGTGATCTTTCCTCGTACAGGTTTTCCAGCCGGCCTTTAGGGACCTGCCCCCACCGACGCTCGACCTTTTTGACCTGGACGAGACCTTTTCTTCTGAGAAAGTCCGAGTCGCTCAGCTGTCGAACAAATGTAAGTCCCCGAAGTGTGATATTCGGTATGAACGTGAGTGTGAGATGTAAGAAAAGCGAGAAAATACTTTCACGGTTTTTCAACTCAGGACTGTGTTCCGTGCTTATGATTATAAAACACGAATCCAAGTGTTACGATGAGACAAATATGAGAGAAAGTCTTACAAAGCTGCAGTTATAGAGCATTATTCAACTTTCCAACACTGGAGTAACACAGTAAGCTTAACCCTCTACCGCATGTATTATTACATCTATATAAAAAAATGTTTTTAATATGTTTTTTGACTATATGTATATATTGTCAAATAGCAGAGCATAAACACAACACAGAAATAACACAAAATGTATGACATGGCACTTTTTTTTTGTAATGTCAAATTTAAAGCCCCCCTTTTCCATTTAAATAGGAAAATTGTAGTTTTGTATTATTGCCTATCAATAATTGGAGATAAATGAATTGTTGCCATATGGCAACATCGCACAGTAAAGGGTTAAATTTGTGCTTTGTAGTTTCTCAGTAACATGAGAAGCTGCATTATTTTGTCATATACACTTGTTTCTTGGATGTTTTACAACATTAAATGTAACTGTAAATGGATCAGTGTGCAACTTGTTGGTCTTTAATACATATATAGACGATTTTAATAATTGCCAGATTGGTGCAGTGTAAGAGGAATAAAACAATAGTGAGCATGCTGTTAGGAGAAAATGATAACTTCACGGTGGTAAAAGTATCAGGCTGCATCGTTGATTATTTTACTGAAACGGCATGCTCCCAAGCACCCTCAGCACGCTTGAGTTACTTTTACCAAGAGTGCTTTACTGTTTCACATAAACGACAATTGCCCTTCCTTAGACTAATCCTGACATGGTACATAGAGATTAGTATGAAAAGTCCTTTAAATGGGTTATTATAATAATAATAATAATAATAATTTGTGACTCGCTTTGTGTGATTTGCACAGGCACCGATGACGACCTGGAGTTTTACGTACGGAAATGCGGAGACATCTTAGGGGTGACGGGAAAGCTGGATAAAGAAAAGCGAGACGCCAAGCACATCCTCGAACACATCTTCTTTCAGGTGGTGGAGTTTAAAAAGCTGAATCAGGTGTGCTTTTTACTAATGAAAGATTTTGTTTTGCTTACAATTATGTTATTTAAAATAAAATTAAATAAAAAAAAATAAAAGAAGAAAAATTAATGTTGGTGTCTGCATTTTCTTTCTCTAGGAGCATGACATCGACACAGCACAGACGAGGTTTTCTCCATGCTGAAGCAGGACATTAGGGGACCACGGGGCCAAGGGTTGAGCAGCATCATGTGCTTAAATGTCTCCGGGTGAAGCAGGCCGATCGATTAAAGAAATATTTCAACACTAATTAGCAACATTCAGAAGTACCAGATGTTAGTTTTGAAAATGGTTTCTACTTTCTTTTTCACTTTGTAAAAAGACTACTACTAGATCGAACTACTACTACTAGAGTTGTATTTAATCATTTTTCTTTGTTTTGTGCACACGTGTTCAATAACCAGACGCTCATAGGAGAAGGAAAGCTCCAAAAAAAAAGGGAGCTGGGAAATACAGACGATCTGGCACAAGCAATGTGACATTAATATCGGTCACATATGTAATTCTGGTATCATATTATCACAGCTAACATAAGTGCTTCTATGACAATTATTCCAGCCACAAATATGCTACTGGTCAAAGGTTTAGACACACTCATTCTTTATTTTGTTCCCCCACATTTTGAATAATCATAAAGTCATCAAAACTCTGGAGTAACACAAAGGGAACTATGGGTGTTCTGTTGTGATTAAAAAATAAATAAATTCAAAATAAATCAAAATAATTTAGTATTTTAGCATCTTCAAAGTAGACACGCTTTTCACCTAGAATTTCCAAAAATATATTCTTGGTGTTTTCTCACCCGATTTCTTGAGGGATTTCTCCGAGATGCTTTTTAAACAGTATTAAAAGGAGTTCTTACCTACACTGGACACTTATCACCTGCTTTTTGTAATATTTTGCTCCTAGTCGTCCATTTAAACAAAATATTTATTTTGTAAATACAATGTTCACTTTCTAATGAAAGAAACATATGTTGGCACGAGTATATTTTTGTTTACAAATTCGATTTTAAACATTTAGTCATACACTATCAGATCAAAAGGTTTTTACGATCGAGAAACATTTCAGTCGAGTGTCCCCAAACTATTGACTGGTAGTGTACTTGGTGAAAATAATAATTTTCACTTTCTTTTCCTTGTTAACTTATACAAGTAACAAGTCAGGATGTGTAGGAAGGCAGTTTTCTGTTTATTAAAGAATGTTATATGTCGTCCATTTATAGTTAATGAAGGTTAGTGATTGATCACATCATAGCAGCTATAATCACTCGTTCCCTCACCAGCCTCACTTTTTGCCCCTTTCTTTCTGGATAACAATAGGCCAGCCATACATACAACTGAGCACTTCTAGGAACAGATTTTCCTCAAACCCCTCTTTGATAAATGTTAAACATCTTTAAGAGGGCATTATCAGAGACACATCTCACGTGAGTTTCTATAGAAACGATATACATTAAGAACAAGTGCGTTGATGTAAACTTTGCAGCAGGCACTAATGTTAGAGTTGCTGTTATAGAAAATTAATCAACACCTTTTGACCAATCAGAGAATGAGAATTCAGCAGTATAAATTAGATAAAATCACTAAACACAGATTTCTGTAATAGGACACTACTCTTTTGCTGGTCCTGAATTGTGAAATGTCCAGGTTTGCACCAATCCTTGCAGAACTTTGAGCAGCCTGTCTACATTTTATCTGTAAACTTGCTGTATTGAAGCGTTTATAAAATGTTATTTTGAATAAAGTGTTTTCTACAGTTCCTTTAAAATGAGCACGAGTCATTAATACATACCAGACTTTATTTCAAGTACAAAAATATACATAATTACAATAATTCTTCACTTGAGTCACCATATCGATCCTGTAAAAAAAAAAGACCATGAAAAACAATTAGAAAATAAATAGATATAACTTTTAATATCATTTCAGCATATGGTTTTAAGGTCTTACCTAGAACAAGCACTAGTGTAAACAACTACATGGCTAAGTTTCGGGACAGACTCTTCTGTTGCTCGTCGGTCAGCTCTAACACAGCATGGCGCAGGTTCGAATCCTGAAAGGTGAAGTCCCTGCATGACCTCTGACCCTCTGGAGGTGTCCCTGAGCAGATCAGTGAGGAAATCTCTGCCAGCGTTGGAGGTGTAGCTTGGTAACTTGGACTCCATATGAACTCTACCTTACTGGAATCCAACCACACTTTAGGGCTCTCCACATTATTTTTGATGAGTGAGACTTCCCATGAAGGGTGTGAGGTAGTCAGGTCAATGGAGGAAAGGTCCAACGAGCTGGCCAGGACTGGTTTCTGGAAGGTCATCCTCTCATAAGGAGTGGAGGACTTGCCTTCCAGGAGACTGCCCGTGCCAGAAGAACACATGGTAAGAGTTGGGGACAGGAGGGACATCTTACATGGGGGGTTGGAAGGAGATAAAACACTCAAAGAGTGGTTAAAGGAAGCATGAAGTGTTGAATTGGGTTCTTTATACTCTACCACAATGCTTTTGGGTGCTTTTAGTGTTCCTTCAGTGGACAAAACAGACAGGCTACAGTCTCTGAGGAAACCTTGATCCAGCTCTGAAAAACAAACGCTCTTATAGTTCCTACCTGCCTCTAAAACAGAAATTTATAAATCAATTTAATCAATATTTTCCCATCCTATAGTGCAAAAAGAATCGCGGCTTGTTTTTACCAGATCTACTGCAGTCTCCGTCCATCATGCTGCAGGTTCATCATGCTAATTAGATTCAGCTTGTATTTATAGACGTGATTGATTTGGTCAGTTTCTACAAATACGACATAAATTAGTAATATTTTACTTTGCATTTTAAAAACACTCTGCAAGTGTGATTAGTTTCCAAATTAGCTTTGGAATGAATTGTCAACAAATAGCCCCCCTAAATAGAAATCATCGTTGGCCACGCATTCTCCTTTTCTATGAATCTCTCCTATTCATTAATATGGCAATTTGTTGATAATTAATTTAAAAATAAATTAGGTACATTTTGTTTCGTTAATTTATTTAAAATTGCCATTATTGATTTCTCTTAAAAGAAATTCAGCCGTGTTCAACAGTGACCACGCCCACTTCAGTTCCAGGAAGTGAATTAAACATTTATTATCTCCTTAGTTGTTTTTCCCCCAAAAAATATTTCTTAATAGAACTATAATATAGCTCGGAGATTTTTAAGTCGAGATGAACCAGGATATTTTAACAATTATTTTGTTAATTGTTTGGGTCAATTACGCTAGATTAAAAAAAAGGCTTATATATACAGTCTTGTAAGGTTTACAGATTTATAATTTATTGATAAACCCAATTACTCATGTAATGTGAATATCCAGCTGGAGGATAATGAATTACTTATTTATTCAGTACAGATAAATTAGTGTCAGAGCTTAGAAACAATACTATTATATCATTCATTGGGATTCATTTATAGAAGGTTACATCACTACTACTGCTAATAATAGTAAAAACAACAACAACAACAACAATAATAATAATAATAATAGTAATAATAAGTATAAATTAAAAAAAACTATACGATAACATATCTAGGCTATAAAATTATTGTTTTATACCCCCCCCCCCCATAACATCATACGTTTATTATATTCATAAATTCAACATCATCATCAACAACATCGACAAAATCATCAAGAAATTAATAGTAATATAACTTTAAATTTCTTATTTTATACATTATAAAGTAGAAATTCAAAAATTCAACAATAGTAATATAATAACTTTTTTAATGTTCTCATTTCATACATATATATATATATATAAAATACAGTATTTACATTTTTTGGTGGGAGTAAGTTGTTTTCATTTCTGGTCGGTTGCTGCGCGCGCAGACGCTGCTTGATGACGTCACTCTCGGGAAAGTGTGCGAAAAAGAAGCGCGAGACAGAAGCAGTGGAGGCGGGCACAGAGCTCGCGCCGCTCCGTGCTGTTTTATCATTTTTTTGCGATTTAACGACGACTAAAAAATTTTATATAAACAAATTCGTCCCTGTGATTGACAGATGATTGAGAGTTAGCGCGCGACAACGCCTCCTGAGATCGAGTTTAACCGGAAAATCGGAGGGGAAAAAAACCCGGGGGCTGCTTGGAGATGTCGTCTTGGTGGGCGCGCGGGTAAGTTTATTTAGATTATATCTATTGTACATCATTCTTTTATGCATGTTTAAACTGATATAAACGTGACTTATAAATGTTAACCGTTCAATAAAGTGATCGTTTGAGCTGTGCATCGGTTGTGATTTTATCTGACGATTACTTAGAAAGTTTGGAGGCTTTTATCATCAGCGCGCGCCCAAGAAATAACGCATGAATATCAGATATAAACCGTCGCACGTATGTACAAGCTTAATGCAACTTATCTGTACATGATGTTTTGCATGTTGTTATTTTATTTATTTATTTTTTATTATTTTGTTCTCAGTGTGTGGCAATCGAAATAGTATCATAGTCTAGCTGTAGCTTTTAGCTAGTAAGCAAGTTGGCTTGATTTTCAACAAAAGATTGCTGATGTTTGTTTGTTTGTTTATAAACAATATATATTGTTTGTTTTTTTATTTCTATTGAAGTATTTAACCCAGATGTCCCAATGTCACTTGCAATTCTAATGCTTACATTAGAAGCGTATTCAACATGATTCTAAATGCAGTCATGTGGTTGCAGATCTGGACCAAACAAGAATGCTGTCTAGTTAATTCTGCAGATTAAATAAATTATTTCTTATAATAATTTGTTAAATACTTGATTAGAGTCCCAGTTTACAGTGGTCATGTCACGGAATTATTAACACTCTGATGTAAACAGCACGAAGACAAGTGATGTCAGTAAACTCGGCGCCTTGTTGTTAGCTCCTGATGAGTGGACAGACTTGCTTTCTCCCTGTTAACAAAGCCGTGTGTGTGTTTGCAGTGAGGACGCAGAGTGTCAGGACACTGACTCGGACGCAGCCGACCCGAAGGATTGCGGGAAAGTCAAAGTGAAGTGGACGCAGGAAGAGGTGATCTTTGAGTTTATTGATGAGGCTCTCAACCAAGAGCCGAACGCTGGCCCTTGAACGTTGGCTCGACATCTCCCAGCCCTGGCTTTTGTACTCCAACCCTAGAACAGACACGTGTATTAAAGTACGGAGAAAAACGACAACCCACAATGTAAATCCTTCTTGTTTTGTTTTTCAGGATGATAACCTGCGAAAGCTTGTTCAAAGAGTAGGAACTGGTGACTGGAAATACATCGCGAGTTTTCTACCAGTAGGTTTCATGGTATAAAGCTATGATTTTTCAGCCTGACATTGCTGAATTCTTGTAGTGAGTTAAGATCAACAGTCGATATGCTCACCATTTAGTGCCCGTCTGACCAAAGTGTCTGGCAATGTGTTTTTATTATTAAAAAAAAAGAAAATGGCAGTCTTATGACACTTGCAGGATCGCTACGAATACGGTAGTGGCCATGACTTTTTGATGAAGTGTAGCAGCAGAGAAAATATTCACCCAACTACGAGCAGTTAAACTCCTTTTCTTTGACAATTATAACAGTTTTTCTCTCTACGGAACATTTACAACCGATCCAACATACCGAGGCCTTGTTTCTGTCCATGCATCTTCTGTAATCACCGCTCTGTCGATCAAGGACCTTCCTCGTCTGACACAGAGAACAGTCTATCTCGTGGTCTGGTGTAGAAATCGGGACAGATTTCATTAGGGTCTCGTCCACTGTGACAAATAATAATAATAATCCTAAAAGACGGTCAAAATCAGGCTTAACTTTGAATCAGGGATTTCTGCGTTGTCAGATCCTTTCACGGTTAAAAGCCAGTGTGCTTTTGCTCTTGCGTATCTTAACAAAGTGTTCTGTTTGCTAGAACCGCTCGGAACATCAGTGTCAGCATCGCTGGTACAAAGTTTTGGATCCAGACCTCGTCAAAGGGCCTTGGACTAAAGAAGAAGACGAAAAGGTACGACTTGTGCGTGTAAAGATTTGGTTTAAAGAGAGCGCTGGAGCAGAATTCACTTTGTACCCGTCCTGTATGTGACATGTGTTTCTTGGCATAAGTGGACTGCAACCAAAATAATCAGAAGAGCGAAAATTCATTAATAAAACTCTATAGCTAGTTTTTAAAATTTAATATTGAGGAAATGCAGACCTGGACAGCTGTTTGCCTTCACATTAGTAAGTGGAAAAACATTTATTTTCTATGATTTAAACGACCTGAGAAATTTTCTCAGTTCTAAGCAAATTAGGTGCGATATTTGGGTAGATCCAATTGATTACCCTGAATGATTCCTCTGGTGTTCGTGGTCTGAATTTTCTTCAGTTCCCCACTCAGAGCTTCAATTCCTTCCCGTAGTTCGTTCTTCTTTACTGTTTGATGTCCAAGAAATACTTTAATTAAAGGCGGTTCAATGAAGAGAGAAACGGTTTCATCAGCGTAAGTGTGGGGATTTTTTTGTTGTTGTTTGTTTGTTTTAACTTCAATCATAGGCAGTGTCAAGGGATTGTCAGTCACCAAATCGGGTGACTGAAATGTCCTCTTGATGTCTTCAGTTTAAGATTTTTATTGAATTTTTTTGCACTATGAACCACATGCACATCAGAGCTTCCTGAGCCTCTGAGAA
Organism: Ameiurus melas; assembly: GCA_012411365.1. Classification (NCBI taxonomy): domain Eukaryota; kingdom Metazoa; phylum Chordata; class Actinopteri; order Siluriformes; family Ictaluridae; genus Ameiurus; species Ameiurus melas. The sequence continues at coordinate 19,953,947 of CM022752.1, forward strand.
AGTCTTATTAATAAACAGTATTGTTTTATTGTTGTGACTAGGAATATTTATAATTTGTTTGGTTTTGTTCACGTGTCTTAATCTAGAATCCTCTTCTCATCTTATTCTCCATGCAGGTGATCCAGCTGGTAAATAAATACGGAAATAAACAGTGGGCCGTGGTGGCCAAACACCTGAAGGGGCGATTGGGGAAGCAGTGCCGCGAGCGCTGGCACAACCACCTCAACCCAGACGTGAAGAAGTCCTCCTGGACCGCGGATGAGGATCTCATCATCTACAAAGCCCACTGCATGCTGGGAAACCGCTGGGCCGAGATCGCCAAGCTGCTGCCTGGAAGGTGGAAAGTTTGAAACTCTTAATGTTACTAACTAACAGAGTAGAGTAAAGTAGAGTTACCATGCTCACTACCATCCTCACATCCTGTATTATTTTACAAACACAGCATGTCCTGAAGTGTTTTATGTGCTGTGTTTTTATACCAAGGATTACAACGTTTTATATACGAAAGCATGACGTGGCATGTATTTATCTGTTTGTAGTCACATTTACATTTGTGGAAACATCTCCTCTCTTGAAGGTGATAATACTGGGGGGGGGGGAGGAAGAGTAACTTTTTAAGAGTAACGTTACCTAGTAACCAGAGCGTGTTAACTCTCATGTCCTGAATACGTTCTGGACTGCTGGGCTGTTACAAAGTGCTGCACTGGAGACTCCAGTTAATTGTTAAATAGACATTATTCTGAACATTCAGAAAATTTCACCATATCAATGATTACACTTTTTTCCACCCTATCTGTTTATGTGGGATTTCCATCATATAAGCCCCTGTGTAGCATAAACCTGCGATTTGTCAAAGCTGACCAATCAGAATTGAGAAAATAACGGTTTTCGTCTGCCTCCTATCAGGACCGACAATGCTGTGAAGAACCACTGGAACTCCACCATTAAGCGTAAGGTGGAGCTGGGGTATTACACGGGCGTGGACACGACTCTGCACTTTATTCACCAGCCTGAGGAAGGAGACATCAGTGCTCAGCAGGGTGCTGATCCAATGGTGTGTTCCAGAAACGTTCCACATCATGAAACTTTCTCATGGCTTCTTATTTTCACTGTCTTTATTTCTTTTTGTATCGTTTAATATCGTAATATGTGTAATGTCCTGATGTACAATCCTCACAGGAGGACTTCTGCTACGGTGGAGAGCTGGAGGCTGCCGCTGTACCGGTGGTCACGCAGGTAAGACGCAAACGGTGTATTTCACAGAACTTCTGGACAAGTCCTTAAAGTGTTCTTTTATGTTTTTGGCAAGGCTGTGTGGTAGAAATTTAGGCAAACACCAATAGACTCGTCCTCTCGGGTGAAAAGGTTTATTAAAAGGTATAAGGTACAGGACAGAAGAAAGCAGGATAGAAGATGAGAGCGCTCTGGAGCACCCGTCTCTCACATCTATATAAGTTTTAAGATAAGGAGAGCTGGACATCTGCGAGTTTCGAAAAGGGAGTTCTAGGAGGTCTGAGCCAGTTTGATGATTTCAAGGTCTTCGCAGATATGCAGACATTCCTGAAGACAATAATATGTTTGTGTCAATATAAGAGGAAAGAAGATTCTGTGCTAATCTCCATGATTTGACCACAAGTGGCATTATTCACTGATGAACTTGGACAGCGATATTACAAAGTAAGAAATTAATAATTTCCCTCAAAGCTGTTAGTGATTGCCACGGGTAATCGACTGATCCAGTGCTTCATATGTAACCACCTAATAGATAATAGTAAAGTACTAAAATGCAGATTTTCATACACTGATTTTCCTGATATAAAACAGAAAACCACAGGTGTATAACATATTGTCTGTTGTATAAGCAGTCCCTCCAGGGTTTTGCAATCGCAGAAATGAACACAAAATCAAGCAAACTCTACGATATACAGAGGAGCTTGCAATTTTTGGAAATTGCAGCAGATTTTCTGCAGATTCGGGACGCGTCACGTGACATCAGCACAGCGCCCGTTCAGCCAAAGCCATCTTCATTTCACGTTCTCTGAACATGAGTACAAATAAAAGGCCTCATTTACCAGTAAACTTCACTGCGAAAGACAATTTGGTGCAATCGTGACTTCGCGTAGTAGTTTTCTGCTCAATACAAAAAGCTGCAGCAAGATCGAGCGCTTTCGGCTGCAGCGATCACACCAAAAGAAATCCTATATGGACTGCTCTGTAAATCCAAGGTGAGATGTCCGGCTGAACTATTCATTACGAGGCACACAGAATTCATCATAATGGCATCAAGAGCCGCGAATGATGTGAAGGGTGCCAATACTTCCATCCTAGTGGAAAATAAAATCCTGCAAATGGAAAAAAATAATGAATTAGTTTGACGTTTCATATGCTTACCGATCAGTTTGTCACATATGCGGTGTTAATCCCAGAAAAATATTTTGTGATATCTAATAATCCTAAAAATAATTTTCATCCTTCAGGAGTCTGTCGATCCCGTACCTCCAATATCTGCTCCCGCCAACACGGCATCCCCTAAACCGCCTCGAGCTCCAGCGACACCCCCCAGCGACACAGAGAGCACGACGAACTCGAACTCCAGCGTCCCTGCCTGGGTGAACGACGGCTCGGGCTTCCTGTCGCCCTCGGCCACGCCCGCGCTGAAGGAGGTGATGGACATGATGGATGGGGTGAGTTCAGGACCACTGTTAAAGATGGGCTTCTGCTCTCAGAGATGGCTTTGAGAACAGAAAATGTTCGTTATTGGGATACGGGTTTATCAGTACACGGGGCTGGGGCTTTTTATGATGTTTTATGTTTGTTGTTTTATGATGCTGTATAGTATCGTATGTTTGTGTGTGTGTGTGTGTGTGTGTGTGTGTGTAGGATCTGGAGGGTTGGTGTAACCTGGCTGACTTTGAGCTCCCGGAGGAGCATCAGAGCCCTGACGTGCTGCAGTTCCGGCTAGAGGGCAGCGCTCTGCACGAGCTCAGTAAGGGGAGTAAAGGCGAGCTCATCCCGATCTCACCCGGAGGAGCCACACCACCGTCCATCCTGAGAAACCGCACACGCCGCCGCATCGCCCTCTCCCCCGACGCCAACGACTCCATGACCCCCAAGAGTACGCCGGTGAAGATCCTGCCCTTCTCTCCATCTCAGGTACGATAAGGCCTGATTCACCTCGGTTTTGGCTTTTTACTTTGAATTCAGGAATTCAGTTCAGTCTTATAGGTGAGGTGGGTGACACTGATGAGTCTAGGAATGTTTCAATACTAGTTTTCACTCAAAACTACAAAAAAAAGTGCAGATAATGATTTGATATCAAGAAAAGACGTTTTGTTCATCATAATTTGTGACAAATAATAGTTTTGAGCACCGAAAGTAAAGTACAAACTATGAGCTAGCATACCTACCTAGCAGGTTCAAGAGCTAACCTTGTTTGTTTTCAGTTAGAAATTCAGCCATGGGTTTTTCATGAGCTCAGATGATTCTTAATTAAATACAGTGTTGTGGAGATGATCGACCTTTTAAAAGCGTAAAAAAAAAAAAAAAAAAAAGCCTTGAAAGTGAATAAATTCTAATTGTAGCGTGTAAACCTTTTCCCAGTTTTTGAACATGTGGACCAAACAGGATACGCTTGATCTGGAGAACCCGTCTCTCACGTCCACTCCCGTGTGCAGCCAGAAAGCCATCGTCACTACGCCGCTGCACCGAGACAAAACGCCACTCACTCAGAAGGAGAACTCGGTGTATGTCCCGTTTTGCACGTTCCTTTCACTTTTAATGAAAACACGCTCCGCTATTTACAGGAGTCTGATGTTCATCTTTTTCCTCCTCAGCTTCATCACGCCAAACCACAAGGCTGATCTGGACAGGACGCCTCGCACCCCGACCCCCTTTAAAAACGCCCTGGAGAAATACGGGCCCATACGCCTGCTGGTAAGGAAACGCTTAAATGAGGAAGGGGAGGGGCGGACAACACGAAGGTGCCGAGCGATTATTTATGAACGTGTGCATGATGTGTTGATGTTTTTTTTCTGCAGCCTCCAACACCTAACCTGGAGGACCTGAAGGAGGTTCTTCGCTCTGAAGCCGGGATCGAGCTAATCGTAAAGGACGAGAGTCCATCCGAACAGAAACCCAAAGCGGTGGTGAGGATTCCTGATTTACAACGACGCTTTTGCTTTCGTTTTTTGCTTCCTGCGTCTTTAAATCGTTGCGTCTGTGTCATATTTTCACCGTCCGTGTTCCTGAGTTCCATGTATACGAGTCAACCGTTATAAACGCTGCGTTTTCACATCAGAGAAGTTATCGCTTCGAAAATGTATGCAAAAAGAGCGGTCTCGTTTTTTCACCCTGGCAGATAATCCATAACAGTCAGTGTTCTAGATTTAACAAGTGAAAACTATCTGTATGATGAATGTTCAATGATCGGACACTTCTGTATTTACAGTAAAACTCATTTAAAATTAAGAAGTAGTTTTTATTTACCGTTCATGCTCCTAGGAGCCGTGTTGATTTGATGGTACTTGCTAAATTTGGCGTTGAGGAGAGCGTTCAGAGTTCCCGAGTAGGAACTCCGAGTTGACTTTCCTGGTCCGAGATCAGGAATTAAGAGTTACGACCTCTGGTGCGAATGCAGTGTAATAATCTCTTGGGTTTCTTGACCAAAGCGCCCTCGTTTTCCGACACAGTAAATGGAGAATGTTTTGAGTTCGCTAATGTGAAGTAAAATCTATCAGTGCATGTTTTTTTTTTTAATCAAGGTTTTAACGACACCAACAGAACAAATTTAATTAACAAACCCTGCACACTCCCAACCAGTACCAGACATGGGACATACCTATTACATATTATAAAGCCAGACCACTACAGAAAAGAAGAGAGCAAGAGAAATAAAATTATAGATAATGGTTACATAACAATACTGTCATAACAAAAGGTTGCCAGATTCTGTAAAATTTCCCAGTTGTTACCCTGACAGTGTATCTAATCTTTTCCAATTTAAGATGGCACATGACTTCCCTGACCCAATGACTATACATCGGTGGATTAGGATCTTTCCATTTAAACAATAATAATCTCCTGGCCAGGGGTATTCTCCGGGGTATTCTCCGGGGTCACCCCAAACATCGCAATAAGAGGGGACGGCTGTACCACTCTTCCCAATATCTTAGTGAAGGTCTCAAATACAGACTGCCAAAATGTGTACAGCTTTGGGTATGTCCAAAACATATACAACAGAGTAGCTGGAGCCTGTCTGCATCGATCACATGTGGGATCTATGTCAAAATTGATCTTAAAGAGTCTAGCTTTGGACCAATTCAGACGGTGAACAATTTTAAATTGGATAACTGCATGTCTGAGACATGGAGGAGGAGAAAATCCCTTGGATTACTTTGCGCCAATCATCATCAGAAATTGACTCACCCAAGTCTGTCTCTCATTTATTCTTAAGGAGATCTAAGGATGTCAAAACATGCATGCTGAGTAAGTCATAGATAACCCTTATTTTCTGCTTCCTGGCCAGTTTACATTTAAAAATTGTATCAAACATCGGAAGGGCACAATTGGAAGGTGTCTGAATTTCTGCATGAGCTGCTAGAATGAAACAAAAACACAGTCAACATGGAGATCAGACATTTAGACAGCCCCCTTTCTAGACCAAGTACTGAAAGTCTTATCCATCAAAGATGGAATAAAAAGATGATTATGTGCAATTGGCCCCGTGAGTGGCAAGTCCCTAAGAGAGAAAGATCTTCTAAACTGATTCCAAAATTTGATTGAGTGTACAACAACTGGATTAGAGGTAAAGCTAGTCAGAGGTTGTGCGAATGGTAATTTTGCACACAGTAGAGCCGCTAGAGAGCTGGACGCGATGTACCGTAACTGTCCATCCAGGGGCTGTAGCACTTTCCCTCATCCAGTAAAGCAGCGGTCTTATATTAGCTGCCCAGTTGTACATGAAGTTTGGAAGTGCCATCCCTCCCTTCACTCGAGGTTTTGATCTCCATCAGTGCATGTTTGACTTGCTTAACATCGGACAAGTACAGAATTAACGTCAGCCAGTAGTTTAATATCAGGGGAAATTATCACCCCCTTTTTTTTTTTTTTTTTTTTTTTGGAAGAGGGGGAGAAGAAGGTAAAGGGGATTAAATGGGCCTACAGGGAAATTTCAAATCTGAAACAAATCTTTTTACAAATAACTTGAATCGAAATGATTGATAGAAAGTGAGCGGGTCAATGCAGACAAACTCAAAAAGTGCCATCAAGCATGGCCGTTTTTTTTGTGTGTGTGTGTGTGTGTGTATATATATATATAAGGTTTTTCTGTTAAAAAAAAGTGCTTGGGGGAAGGGGGAAACACTTCTGTTCAAACATAAAAATTTGTTTACATGCACACTTTTTTAAATTAATTATTCTGCAATACATCTTTGTCCTAGAATAGGACGAAACGTTTTCCGCTCTAAAGGTTTTACTGTGCCTCCATCTTAGCTAAAAGAAACAAGTTGTTTCTGTAAAACCCGTTCTGCAATACCACCCCCCCCCCACACACACACATCCCCCCACCCTGCAGTCTCTACATTCCTAAAAGAGACACCACACATGATACATTTCACAATTTGTTTTTGTCCCAGGTCATCTTTCAGTCATCACACCTCCTCACATTTCTCCAGAATAAAACACAACATGCTATTAGATTAGATTTAAATCCTCGGTTCTCCTAGAATTAGACTTGAAGTCAAAACAGGATGGACAATGTTTTGGCTTATGCCAGTCTCCTTCCTGTTTGTTTAAAAAAAATAAATGTTAAAATAAGCCTCATTTTTGTCATTCATATCATCTTATTTGCTGTAATTTTTCATTATTGTCAATTAAACGGTTGATTTAATACTGTAATACTGTGAAATCGTGATCATTTTCAACTAGGTTAGCATGCAGTGGGAAAATGAAGAACACTAACACCAAACCAGAGCGCAAGCGCTTTCATCAAAGTATATTCCTCAAGACTGTTTCTACATCTAATCCTGTAAGCTTTACTGTCCCTCGCTTTCGTTACTTTGCTCTGCAGCTTCGGCCTCCCATGAAGAAAGTGCGAAAGTCTCTGGCGCTGGACGTTATAGACTGCAAGGAGCTGCGCCCCGCCAGACGCCAGCACTCCAAGCCTCCTGCCAAACCCAGCAGAAAGGTAAAAGCAATGATCGGATGCCTTAATTTGGTCTCTCAGAGTGAGAGGACGGCGTAAAGACGGAGTTGTTTCTTGTGTCTCAGGCGGACCGTTCACTCTCATCCTCTTTCAACTCGTCGTATACCGTGAAGAAGGAGGAGAATGTCCTCGACCAGGGATTCATTCTTGGGCCCAACGAAAGCGGACCTACGGCGAAACAAGCGCAGCCGAACCCCAACCCTGTTCCGCCTGCTCCTGTAAGTCGTCCAGCAACTCCGAGTTTACACTGGATTTATTTATTTCAAGACTTTCATGTTATGGAAAACTTAGTTACTGTGATTAATGTTTAAGAACGAGCTAGGACTACTGTGAACACCTTCTGACCAATCAGAAATTATCATTCAGTAGGTAGTTACAGTATGTTATAGTAATAACGGGACTGTACTTGAAGCATAATCGTAAACTTTGTCCCCTCAGCATGAATTATTAGAAAAATTTCCTCCCTCTAGATGTCTCCGGCGTGGGAAGCGGTGGTTTGTGGCCGCACTACGGATCAGCTGATCATGACGGAGAAGGCCAGGCGTTATCTTCGCTCTCTGAAGTCGAACGCACACAGCCGAGCCCTCATCCTGTCCTGAGCCTGCACTTCTCCACAATCTCTGATTATTGCATTCTAAAATGTTATTAAAACATATGGCATTTTCTCGTGTTGTGAATTAAGATGTAAAAAAAGAAATTATTTTGTTAATAATGTAATTGTGACAAAAAAAAAAGATTTTGGGGGTATTGAAAGCTGCATTTAGCAGTCATAATGAATCTCTAAAGGTGCTTTTTAGTCTCTTGTCTCAGGTTATCTCAAGAGTTTAACATGTATATGGCCTTCGGTTTCAATTTGTGTATATTTAAGGTTTTTTTTTTCTTTTCCGAAACGCTTTTCAAAATATCAGGAATGTCAGAGGAAAGCGTCTGTGTTTTTAACTGGCACTGCTACTTTCTGTTGAAATCGGTTCATTACAGTTCAGGACTTATTTCTCATTTATGTTTTTATACCATGGCAATATAAAATGGGTTTTATCTTTCGCAATCAGTGCATAGTAAAGAACATCCTGAAAACAGATAGAAAGATTTTTTTTTCTTAACACATGACATGTCCAGATTTTTTAAATAACCTTTTCATACGTAACAATTACTTGCCTCATGTCCACCTGTGGGTTAATTCATGATCTGCTTCAATTCTGTACATGCTGTAACTGTGGAAATAAAATAAATAATATTGCCCTGTTATGTAAAATAACAAAAAAATAAAGAGCATTGAGCTGAACATTTTCACAGAGCTTTTTTTGGAATTAAAAAAAATTACCGTATTGGACTGACTGAACAGAATAGTAAGTTTGTAAGTAAGTAAGTTTGGACTTAAAGGTGAATATTTTAAAGATTGGTCTTTATTTTTTAATATATGATTATTTGCAAAATTAAACAAGACCTGATCGAATTATAATACTCCTGTTGTCAAAACGCTGGTCTATGGGGTGACGTCATGCTCATTACCGGTCCTTTGATTGGACAACGCGCTGCAACAGAATGACCAATAGGAAACGGACACAATGCCAAATCAACGCCTTTTAATAATAATAATAATTTATAAATTATAACACGATTCGAAATAACAACACAATACTTTTCAAATCGTAAGTGATCACAAAAAAACATTGACTAGAATAAATATCTGCAGCCGCGAGAAATATAATTTCTTTTTTCCCGCATTGTTCAAGCGCAGCGGTTGGTTTATACCATGTTCGGTTTACAGGGGTGGATGTTTTTCTATTAATTAAATAGTTGACGCTTGGTTCGAGTTTGTGAAATGAATAATTTATCCCTGCGATATTAGCCAATAAATAAATAGATTATATTTTCGGTTGAAATCAATCGCTAGGCATCGGCGCAAAAAATGCTCCCCCTATTAATTTCATCAAAATAGGTTTTCGTTTGTCCCGGAAGTCTCGCGAGCGCTTTTGGTGACGCTGCATACGGCGACATGGCGCTACTCCGTAAGTCATTTAACAGAGTCTAAGAGTCAATTTTCATAAAATCATGCCGTGTGTAATTTTATCCCATGAACAACGCGTTCTTTTCTCCTGCGCTGTTTGCACGGAAAGTCTGTGATTGTTGTTTAGTTGAGAATCCTTAAAGAAATCCTCATCTATCAATCCTATCAATGGCGTTTTGCATAATGCTAACATGCTAGTTGACTAGCTAGCGACTGAACAGTGTCTGTCTATAAATATTATTTGAGAAGTTCAGAAGCCGTCATTAGCTCTAAACTACAATGTTATTTCTATATATTTATATCTATTTATTCGTCAGCATGGGATATAATCAGGAAGCTAAAGTGAAAGCTGCTGCATTCCAAATTACTTCTTATTTAACAACTAGTGCACTAATTAGGGTTTCGAGGCGCCATTTTATAGCACATGTAGTGCACTTCTTTATAGTGTGATGAGGTATTTGGGTCCGAGCCCTGCGTTAAATACTCCTGCAAAGACAGTGATTTCTGATGAGGAGTCATTCATTTCATCAGTAGTATGCATATTTGTTTATCATTAAAGTCTCAGGCGTTGGATAGATTGTCTAAAGAGTGACAGCATGTACAGTATGTTTGCTGATGTGAATGTGTATGTGCATGTGTGTTTGAAAGGTTTGGTCAGCATTGTGGTCTCCATCCTGGCTCTCGGAGCCTGGGCGCTCAACCCAACCCACCACCTGACCGCTTCGGACGTCGACAGACTTCAGGATTTCCTGGAGCAGCCGTTCACAGACCTGAAGTCAGCGTACTTCTCGATCGTCGGCCTGAGCAAGCTGGGAGCGTCCGTGCCTGACTCGGACGTGAGCGCGGATCAATATCACAGGGATCTATCATATCATATTATATGTATACACAAACAATTATTTACTGCATGTCGGTTTATTCTTCTTATACTTTCAGGAGGCTTGCAATTTCATTACGTCCAACCTGGATTCTTCAAGCATCGAATCTCTGTTTTATGTGGCTGAGGCCAGTCGAGCGCTTTCCTCTTGTGAGGTATGAATGTAAAAAATTTTGTTTAAAAAACCAAAAAAAAAAACCCTGTCTACTGAAAGACTGATAACTAATTCGATCTTTGACAGATCCACGTATCGAACGAGACTCGGGATCTGCTCCTTGCCGCTGTAAGCGAGGACTCGGCCATCTCGCAGATCTACCAGGCTGTGAGCGCGCTCAGCTCTCTGGGACTCCCTCTGGCATCACAAGAGGTGGTCAGTGCCCTTAAAGCACGTGTCGCAAAAGAGGACAATGTCGTGGCGTGAGTAAACACTTGCCTTGTTCTTGGGTATTGAAAGCGAGTACATGCAGACGTGGCGAAGTATTTAGCTGACGGGAGCTTGTCACACGGGACTAGCTATAGGGCTTTGGCTCAGAAAGATGAGCGTTTTCGCAGGTGTTCATGGGTTTGACGGTTTATTGACCCTCGCCTCACCTTGCCTTTATTTTTTGCCGTGTTTTTCAGCTGTCACTAGCTCACCACTTTCACCCCATTCAGGTTCAGAGTTCATGCTCTGGCGTGTGTGTGTGTCGACACCCCGTCTCTCCCCTGTCTTTGTCTCCCACTCTCTCGCCCTATTTGGTTACAGCAGTTACTCAAAGCACAAAAACACCAATAAGTAGACTGTCAGTAATAAAAGGGTGAGAATCTGCATGCGTTACCTGCCTGTTCAGTCCGCCTGCTCTCTGTCCTCATGTGATGCTTGACCACGCCTCTGCTGCCACACTGGACCTTCTCAAATTTTTAGTTGAGTTCTCATGATGCAAGAAATGGATGGAACTATGTATGTATGGAAATTAGGGGTGAGTGGCATTGTCCTGTAATATGGATTTTACCGTAACAAACCCAAAAATTGTGAACCACAAATAGCCTCACCTATGAGTCCAGTTAAATGAGAAATTTAACTGCTCCGGTAACTGAAATAGTTGCGCGGACACAGCTTCAAATTCTCTACTTTGCTGCCCTCTACTGGGCACCAGAGGGTTTTTAAATGTATATTAATAAAAAATGGTGTTTCTCAGGCTGCATGATGCTAAATTGTCACAATGCAGTATTTTCAGAGTATCATCAGTGTATTTTGTAACTCCACGTTGAAAAGCAGCCGACGTTAATGATTCTTTTTTTATTATATAGTAAATGTTTATGCTGTAAAGTAAATGTTAAATTTACCATCCATTTCTGTTTTCAGTCATTTCTGTTGACTAAAAATGACGACCCCTTTTTTTTGTAGTATAGAATAAACATTTCTTATTTATTTTTTCAACAGAAAAACTTCAACGGAAACAGTCCTAAAATAGCAAAATAAAAAAATGGGGGGGACCCCATACGTCTATAGAGACAGCAGGTTATTGGAGGCACAGTGATATTCAGTGGTGGTCGAGCTCCAACTTGACAGCTGCCTTATGTTTGATGAAAAAAGTATCTGTAATATGTTTATCAATTCATACAGTATGTTAAAGCGGCTCTACCGTTTAACTGCCGCTTTAAATGTTCTGAACATTTTTTCAAGTATCATGATGGGACATAATTTCGAATAGATACAATGTATTATTATTACCACTACATGTAGTATTGGCTTTTGCTTGGTTGGAATGAAAACCTGCACCCACACTGGCCCTGTCCTTTGGATAAGATTGGACAGCCCTGGTGTAGAGCATAATAATGTGATTATAAATTTCAGTTTAGTACAAGAACACGTAGATGCAGGGCAGTCATGTCTGACTCTGAATTCAACACGTATCCAGTAAAATTCATTTCTTGCTAACTTTCTTTTTTTGTTGTTGTTGTGTTTTTTTTTGTGCGTACGCAGCATCATGCACGCTCTGCAGACGGCCTCCCGTCTTTCTCAGCAGGCCGAACTCGGAGAGATCCTGGAGGAAATCGAGGTGAGATGATTGAAGTCAGGCTCCAGGTGGCGCTTTAGCACAGAGTTAAAAATTCAACTTGGAATGGAAAGTCCATTCTTTAAATCAATATACTAATGCTGAAGGATTTCTTTCATTCTGTTGCCAAAACACGTTTGATTTTCTGGGTTTTTATTTTTGTACGTCACGTGCAGGATCTGGCTGCTCGGCTGGATGACCTAGGGGGTGTGTACCTCCAGTTCGAGGAAGGTCTGGAGGCCACCGCGCTGTTCGTGTCTGCAGCATACGCTCTGTCTGATTACATGGACGTGGAGCCTCCACTGAAAGAGGTGAGACGCCTCACTGCATGTCTATAGGAGATACATAAGGAATAAAACACTTGGAGTGTACTTTTAGGGAAATAATCAACGATTAAGTGGTGTGATGAAGCAGAGATAGTTACCATCTTGAATTTGATTATTTTCCTATAAGAGCACGTCTTGAAGGGCTTTATTCCTCTTATACTACCATAGCGTACCAACAATTACGATCTGTTACTTCTTAAAGAATCAAACATATGTTTTATCCACTTTTATTTGTGGAACGTCTGGGATAGGAAAGAAGTTACTGTTCTCACTTATATTATAGTGGCTATAAATAGTCCTTCCCTCACCAGCCTCTTTTATTTCCTTTTTTTTTTTCTTTTCTTTTTTTCTTATTTTCTCCTCCATTTTGAAGTTAGTAAGACACACAAATTGTCATGTTACCAAGATACCAGAAAGCAAGAATATCCAGTGTTGGTGAAAACTGGAGAATAAACATCTCACAGGAAATTTAATCATATCAGTGATTTGGAGATGGTTTTTTTAAGCACATTTGTGCAGAGTGCCTGATTTAACAAATCTGAGTTGTTACTGTAGAAACGATAACGTATTAGAACAAGCGTGTTAATATAAACTAATCGGTTTTGAGAAATGTTTGTAATCACCTGAAGGTGGAGATAAACATCGCTTCGTGTCATTTTCTCGGCTAGGGCTGGCCGAAATATCGATATCGTGATGAATGATTATGTAATACACTTGTCTGAGATATCGTTGGTATGGTGTATTTTTATTATTAGTTTATTTATTTATTTTTTTTATCATTACAAATGAAATGGTACCGGACGGATGCCGCTGACTTGACGTAATTGTTTAAAAAAAATAAAAATAAAAAAGTTCTTTGTCTTTGTAGACATTAAAGAAAAGTATTGTCGAACTCAGTTGAATGTTTTTGTTTTTGTTTGTGTGTGTTTTTTATTTAAGTACTTTTTTGCAGACAATCTTTTAGCTAAATTATATATCGTGATTCATATCGTAGAAATGTCCTCATATAATCGTGATATGATGTGATTTTTGTGTGGTATCGCTCTTCCCTGTTCTCAGGACCAGGTGATCCAGTTGGTGAACTCCATCTTCAGTAAGAAGTCGTGGGAATCTCTGTCTGAAGCGTTCAGCGTAGCCAGCGCCGGCCGCTCTCTCCAACAACCGCTTCCACATGCCGGTCATCATTAACGCTCTGGGCTCTGCGGCTGTCTCGCACAGCCAGCCTCTGCTGCAGGTACACACACACACACACACACACAAAAGGGTGTAATTAAACTCAAATTTCTGATTAGTTAATTATGTGCTTTTTATAGAGACTATGGAAATAAGTGAGTACTTGAATCCCTGTGAGGGGCGACATGATGTTCCTGCAGTCTTGAGACATTGTCTCTGCTGATGAAGCATCACATTCATGCCCTAGACAAAAATGCAGGCAGTCTTTAAAATAAAATAAATAAATAAAAATCACAGATGACCATGTTATCAACATCCTGCTGAACAATCTGTGATCGGAAAAACTGGCCAAAAGTATGTGGACACCTGACCTTCACACCTATATGTTGGTCGTCCACAAACTGTTGCTAGACAGTTGGAAGCTCGGAGCTATATAGAATATCTTTGTATGAACGAACACAAATCCCCACAGCCATGCCCTAAAATCTAGTGAAAAAAGTGGAGGTTATTCTAACTGTAAAAGTGGTCTAAATCTAAAATGGGATGTTCAACAGATACACATGGAGGTGATGGTCAGGTGTAGAGTGTGACCAATAATGCCCCCCCTTTTTCATTGTGTCAAACAGACGTAAAACAGTAAATAAATATCGGTTATCGCGTAATTGGTATCGGTTATAAAAAAAAAAAAAAAAAGTTTCTGTCAATCTCTAGTCAGGTGTCCACAAACGTTTGGGTATGTAGTGATCTTTTGTCCAGTGGTTTAGTTTATCAAGAGCCTGTCCCATCGACATCTGTCCAGCGCAGTGTTATGGCAGTTTTTAAAATGCAGTTCTATTTACATATAACACTTCTTAAATAATTTAACATTTTATTTCTATACTGTGTTAGTAAGGATTACACTGTTCACATGGGCAAGATTTTCAATGTTCAATTTTTTTTCATTTTTTTATTATTTTTTTTTTATTATTGTGACTGTGTGTGTGACAGCTCCAGGTAACTGATGTCCTGTGCCAGCCTCTGAGCTCTGCCAATGTGCTGGTGGAATCAGCTACCTCCGTGTCCTCCAAGGCTGTAGTCTTGAGTCAGACCCCCTTCACCCTGCACGAGTACGTTCCTGACATTCGCCTTCTATCTGACATGTTGCAATTGTAGATCCTGTACTAGGGATTAATTAGAAATGACTGATTTCTTTGAACTTTATTATTTGCTGCTGGTTGCCATGGCAACATTCAAATTGCTGTAGTTTTACTTCTGAAAAACACTGATCTGTGGGATTTATTTATTTATTCCCCTTCCCCAGTTAATTATTATTTATATTTAATACATATAATTTTGTTGTTTTTGTTTTAGTGACATTTTTGAGCTGAATTTCATGGCCGGCCAGCCAGCGAGCGGTTACTACCAGTTCTCCATCGCTGTCACCGGAGACAGCCGTCTGGTGGCCAACCAAATTGACGTAAGAGGACTGTTTCCATAACGTATGACGATAAACTCAATTACGATGTAACCACGCAACATAAGCTTCTGTGTGTTTTGTTATTTTTTTTTTTTAAAGGAAAAAGAGGTTAGAAATTTTCTCCCTGAAGCTTTGACTCTTAATTGTTTAAATGACTTGCGATTCACTCTTCAATGAGGCTTTTAAAAAGCAATTATTTAGTCCCTGTTCTGTCCGAATGTAGGGTTAAGGCAGCTGGTCAGAGGTCGGTCATGTCTTTTGTAGGCGTTTGAAGCCTTAACAATATGCTGTCACGTCATTCAGTTCACCACACAAAGCTTTTCTCAAATTAAATGTTGCTGTTCCCACTTAATTATTCAACACCCTTTCGTTAGCTCAAGGTAAAAGTCTCCACTAAGGTAGCCATAAACAACATGGACCTGTCTGTGGTCGACAAGGACCAGAGCATCGGTGCCAAAACCACTCGGTGAGATCCTCCTCCATCAGAAGCATCAAATATATAATACTAATCTTTTCACCTATTTAGATACATTAATTGATTTTCATTTATTTTCTTAGAGTGGAATATCCAAACAAAGCAAAGACCTCCTTCTTAGCTGACAGCCACCAGAACTTCGCTATGACCTTCCAGCTGGTGGACGAAGCCACCGGACTAGAGCTCACGCCTCATCAGGTACGGCTTCGAACCTCACTGTCTGACCCTCACATGTTTAACGCCGCTGGTATTCGTAAAACAAAAATGATCAGAGGAGGAACTGTGGTCTCTGGAGCATCCATGGTTTTGTAAACAGGAGGGGGGGGAAACTAACATGGACCACCATCTTGTAACCAATCACGATGAGGAAGCACCTCTGCTTAAAAATCAGCAGCTCTGCTTTAAACTCTTTAAACTACTACACACACATGCACGCACGCAGATGGTGCAAGTGCTCACTGTAGAGTCCCCTCACTCACCCATTCACTCATTCTCTACTCTTAGACTCTCCTCAGTCTTTTCTCTCTCATATTTTTTATTTCTATTTTTCTGCCTTTCTTTTTTTCACTGCCAACATTTACACATTTTGTGTAGGAGTGTTGGGATATACTGATGAGTGATCACTCACACACACAAAGTGGACAGTTGGCTTTTTCCCTCCAATAAAAGTGGGAGATAAGCCAATCAACATATGAAACTAGAATGATTGACAGATGTGCTTGTGTTTTGAACTCCTGGATATAACACCCTAGAAGCCCCACCCCTTTTATTTATTTATTTCTCTCCTTTCTTTCTTTCTCTCATTCCTCTCTTTTTCTCTCCCTCATTCCTTTCTTTCTTTCTTTCTTTCTCACTCATTCCTCTTTCTATCTCTCTTTCTTTCTTATTCTTCTATTTCTTCATTAATTTCCTTCTCATTCCAGTCTTTCTTGGGTATTTCCTTTAAGAAATTGGCTGTGTTTTCCCATACTATGCTGTTGTAGTTTAATTTTGGTTATATTTAACAAGGCATGAGTTACTCTCGTCAAATGACTTAAAACTGATGTTACATAAATCAGCTCGAATAGGCTTTAATTTCTGATTGTTCTCAGACCTTCGTCAGGCTGCACAACCAGAAGACGGGGCAGGAGGTGGTGTTTGTGGCCGAGCCGGACAGTAAGAAACTGTACAAGTTTGAGCTGGACACAGCTGAGAGAAAGACAGAGTTCGACTCCATCTCGGGCACCTACGCACTCTACCTGATGGTGGGAGATGCCACGCTGGAGAACCCGGTCTTATGGAACGTGGTATGGCCGCAGTGTAAACCAACTGAGTGACTTCATTGTATTTGAAAATCATCTGACATCCTCTAACCCTTTCCTTTCTTCAAAGGCGGATGTTGTTCTCAAGTTCCTCGACGAGGAGGCTCCGTCTACGGTTCAGTCAAAGAACCTGTACGTTCCCAAACCAGAGATTCAGGTCGGTGTTCTCAAAGAGAATGAAAGAGGATTGTTGTTGCATGATGGCGAAATACTGAACGATGTTATTTAACACTCTTTCTGCATGTCTAGCACATGTTCCGTGAGCCAGAGAAAAGACCTCCTACTGTCCTGTCCAACACCTTCACCGCACTCGTCCTCTCTCCCTTCCTGCTGCTGCTCATCCTGGTATGGACATTTCTCTGTTAATAATGGAAATATTGCACATACAAGAATTTCAACACATCTTGAGGAAATGACCGAAACGGTGTTTAGTTATTTATAAGTAAAGGGTAAAGGGTGGTTTTTGAATTCGATATGAAGGTGAGAGAGGGTTTGATTTAAAACTCCTTAAGATCAGTTTTATCCGACTTTCCAGTGTAGATGATATAATTGAACGCCAACAACAAGATGAAAACATCAACATGACCACAGATTCTTCTTTCTAGAAATGTCCCTGAAACCCTGAATTCTACTTTCATTTTTAAAGCTTCATTTACAGATGCTGAAGAAAACACTAAGGAGTTCTACAAAATAATAAATGTTCAGTTATTTCAAAATAATAAATATAATGACAATTGGACAGATTTCATCATCTTCCCACTAGACTTCCTCTTTAAGTGAGTTTGTAATAAACGGGTTCGAAAGAGTTTGTGGTGATCACACGAGAGAGCGATTAGACAGTGGAATACTCTCATTATTCCTTTATTGTCCTTCTTTCTCTCTCTCTCTCTCTCATTCTGTTCTTTCTTTCTCATTCCCCCATTTTTGCTCTCATTCCCCAGTACCTTTTCTTTCTCATTCCCCTTTTTTGTTTTTCATTCTTTCTCTCTTCCCCATTTCTCCCTCATTCCTTTCTTTCCTTTTCTTTCTCATTCCCCATTTCTTTCTTTCCCCCTTTTTTCTTCTCATTCCCCCCTTTCTTTCCTTCTCCCTTTGTTTCTTTCTTTCCTCCCTTTCTTTTTCTTTCTTTCTTTTTATCTTCCTTTCTTTCATATTATAACTAGCCCAGTGTTTGAACAGTTTCGATATTAGTCAGAGTAAGTAGACGAATACACTCTCATTCCTTTAATGTCACTAGATTGGGTGGTTTTTGACACTTTCAGTGCTTTTATCAGCGTCTCTTTCTGTGCAGTGGTTCAAGTTGGGTGCCAATATTTCCAACCTCAGTCTGTCTCCCAGCTGTGTGCTGTTCCATGTTGGCCATGCTGGTGAGTGCACGAAAATGAGCCTTGGGTCTGATGTCATGTGAAGAATAATTAGGTGATTTCTGATATTATAATTCAGGCTATTATAATATAATTAGAATATAATTCAAGATATTTTTCCATCAATATAATTTTTATGTTGACTTTTGGTTCATGATCTTAAAGATTTGTTGGGCCCCACATTTCATGTTTTTACTGTAAAGCAGATGAAAATCTCACCTCATGTGTGATATTTTCTAGTCGCCTATACACTCCTCTCCCCAACCTGAGATAAGATACAGTACGCCTCTTCGAACCAATCGCATACACGACATCTTTGGTTCCTCCAGATATCCATGTGTTCTCGTTTCTCTGTGCTTTGTGATACAGCCATGCTGGGCCTGATGTACGTGTACTGGACTCAGCTCAACATGTTCCAGACTCTTAAATACCTGGCCATCCTCGGAAGCCTGACGTTCCTGGCTGGGAATCGCATGCTGGCTCAGAAAGCAGTGAAAAGGTACAGAGTCGTTTTCCTTTTTTTTTTCTCTCTCTCTCTTTTTAATTCAATCTGTTAACGAGGCACCCCTCCATATGCCCCCTTCATGCCCCCTTCATGCACCCTTTCATATGTAGAGAACACATTACGAATTAATTACACAAATGATATTTTCCCCATGAGGTTCTGTAGCTGTGCAAGAAGTTTCCTTTACACACGTCACTGTTTCCTGTCCTGCTCCCTGGTAGAGGGTAGCCAGTCCCTCAATATTACTCCTCCCTCTTTTTATTTCTTTCACTCTCATTGCGTTCTTTCTTTCTCTCATTCCCCTCTTTCTTTCTTACTTTCTTTCTTTTTTTCTTTCTTTCTCTCATTGCCTTCTTTCTTTAATAATTGACCTGATTTTGGGGGGCGGTTGGGGGGACAAAAAAGAGAGCAAATATTAAGAGTATTACAAAGAAACATATGGAAGCTGGGATTTCTGCTGGATGAGGTGCCAAAACATTTGCAAACGCATAATAAACTTTTATTCTTTTCACTGTACTAATAATTTGTGCCTCGCAGGGCCAAGGGTGCACAAACTTTTGCATACAACTGTATACCTACCCCCTATTCCTGCTGTAACGTTTCCTCTTTTTCTTGTTAGTGCTTTAACTGTCCTGTTTGCTGCTGTTTCTCCTTTCTTTTTCTTTCTTTCCCGTCCTCATCCTTCAGGATCGCCGCTGAGCAGAGTAGTAGGTTGGCTAAGTATAGGAGTCTGCGGTGAAAGCCCGGTTTATTTAAACAAAGCCCAGTCTCCCAGGCTGAAGTAAGGCTCTGTATCCTGAGGACAGCATGATGTCCTGTTCACTGTAGTGCAAAGTGCATGGCTGTGTGATTTCGCTCTGCTGCGTCATTCGTTCATGAACGTGTTTTTACATCAGCTCCAGCATGTTCCTCATGAATGATCATGTCTTCAACAGGCATGCATGCACTAAGTCATTTTCACACACCTGCTGCTTGTAGTTGTAAGGAAGCTCCTTTTTGCTACTAAAACCAATTCGCCGGGTCGTAATTATTAGCCGATTTCTTGAAGTTATCACTGAGATATTACATGTACCTTCTGAAACAAAACATGCTCATGTCTGCGTTCTTATTTTTCAACACACCAGGCCGTCTTTAATTAGGCATGAAGTGTGAATTAGTAAGGGACTGTCATCAAAGTATGCTTCATTAATTGTGCTTTAATTATGTGAGGAATAAACCACTCCTGGTTGTGCTGTTTATAGAAGAAATAAAACAAGGGGGTACTGCTATGAGCAGAGTCAGTTACTGCCCTGACTATTTTACAGAAACAGCAAAGTGTTTTGTTCCTCGCACACAACTGCGATTTGTTAACAATTACAATTTATTAAAGAACGACACGTTACGTTGTGGAACGTCCGAGAAAATCGCTAGCTTCCATTCTCAATTACGCGTTACAGCAGCTATAAATGGCCGTTCCTTCACCAAACCCATCTCTTGTCTCTCTTTCATGTCGTAACACTTGAAAGGTGCATTAGGTAAGATTTGTGAAAAATAGCTCTCTAACGGTTAAATGGGTGGAGTGGAATAAGATTTGAATGATGTATATTTTAACTCATTGAACCCACCTACATTTTCACTGATGTACACCAAGCTCCGCCCAAAGTGTACATTTGTTCAACTAGAGTTAGCATGCTAACTAGAATGACCATTAGCAAGGACCATCATGACGTCACTTTCAAGCTGCTCAAGTTACAACTCTCTAAAAACGCAAAATTATGTTCATAATGATTTATGAGGATGCGAAGGAGAAGTTGGGGGCGTGTTTATAAAACATTCCAGAGTTTAATTATTGTAAGTTAAATTAGGTAAATTATTTGTACTAGTAAGAAATAAAAAATTCTGACTGTTCCTTCACCTCAAAGGGCTGACACTGACTGAAGTCTTCTGTCATAAATGTCCATCCATCCATCCAGCCTATCCCAGGAAGCATCGGGCACAAGGCGGGGTATACCCTGGACAGGGTGCCAGTCCATCGCAGGGCACAATCACATACACACTCTCACACCCATTCATACACTACGGACAATTTGCATGTCTTTGGACTGGGGGAGGAAACCGGAGTACCCGGAGGAAACCCCCGCAGCACAGGGAGAACATGCAAACTCCGCACACACATGGCCCCGGCGCGAATCGAACCCCGGACCCTGGAGGTGTCACTTAAAAAGAATAAATTCAATAAAATTTGTTGGGGGTTTAAATGAACGAGTTAAGTAACGTATTAGAAGAGAGCTTTAAAATAAATAGTCCGAGCTGCTGCTGTTAATAGAAAATGAATCAATAGCCTCTGACCAATCAAGAATTCTACAGCACTGCGTGTAATGTTCACTACTGACCTACAGTAACCTGCAAAAGAGCAGTAAATCAATCAAAGATTAACTTCAATTTGCTTCATTTAAAGACGGTGAGAGGTTTTCAGAAAAAATGTTCATGATATGAATGTAAAATGAAGTGTTGGAAAAGCCAGATGGCGACTTCGAAATTTCAAGATAGCAAAATTGACTGTTTCTTGGCGAGAGGAGCATATTCTCTCTCTCTCTCTCTCTCTCGTAAATCACAGAGACACTAATTAAATCGTGGGCTCATGTATGCGTAAGAGGGCAGATTGAGCATATTATTCCGAGCGTAGAGACGAGCATGTTTTCTAGTGAATCCTGGTTAAACGCCGCTGGTGATGAAAGCGAAAACGCTTCATAAATACCGAACATAAAACCAACTTGTTTTCATGTTTGTAATATAAAACTGTAACGTGAGTTTCTCATCCTGGTTTTGAAGCGGTAGAAAGCGGGCTTCCACATTCTAAGAGATTTGCAATTCGGTTCATCGTCGTGTCTGCAGTCTGCGCACAATCATGGTTAAAAAAAATAAAATAAAAAAGCTGCTTTAAAATATTTAATTCATGATTTTGAGTGTATTCTCTTTCCTCTTTCAGACACGAAGCTAAATGATGGACGGAAAGCAGTCGTGAGGAGGCTGGAGCTTCATTTTTTTCTTGTCTTTATTTAAGTGAAGAAATCTGGCACGAATGCATCAGTTCGATGGAACTAACTGGTATGATGGCTCATGGCGGTTTATTGGACTGTTTAAAAAAACAAAAAACAAAGAAAGTCTAAATCAAATCTGAAAAGCAGAATGCAGTTTGATGTTTATTACTTTTCTTTAAAAAACACAAACACCCAACTGAATGCATTGTACGCGATCCATCAGGGTTTTGACATGATTGTTGCTGGTTCTATTCAGGTGGTTTTTCCTCACAGCAAGCTGTAAAAATTCTTTTTTTTGTGGTTGTCATTTGTTTCCCAAATTCTCCTTCAATAGGAGGTTTGGATTTTATTTTATTTTTTTGCTGATCAGCTTTATTTTTTATGTCCGATATACCACACTGAACACTCATCTCACCAAACCGGGGTTTTGTAAAGAAAACAACTTAAAAAATAATAAAATAAGAAAAAAAAACCTTCATGTTCTGTGTTCTTTTTCCTCAACTTTTAAATGACTAAATTGTGCAAAAAAAAAAAAGTGACAAATTACTAAAGTTTGGCTCAGCATTTCTGATTTATTCAGAGAGATTCATTATTTGTTTTTGCATAATCCATTTTACTGGCAAACCACAAGAAGGCAAACACACTGACGCACTATTTCCTGCGTCGATTCTCTGGACACTTCCTGTTCGTCACTCCACAAGCACAGTCACTGCACTGAAGACTGCAAGAACAACGAGGGGGGGAAAAAACAGAGAAATAAGATCAACAGCAGTGTGAAGAATAAAGAGAAAGACACGCTTCATTGTGAACTGATCCTCATCCCTCCTGCGTAGGTAATACACAGCAGCACAATAAGATTCATTCCTAATGTACATTTTGTAAAACCTTGCTGATGCAAAGTTGAAGATCGAGTTAGATTTTGGGGAATAATTTCAGCCATAATTTAGCAAAGCAGAACAATCACTGATGGAAATATCACAAACTTTTGTCTAGTTTGGCGAAGAGTCATTTGGGAGCTGACCGAGACGACTCTTCTTCGTCTGAAGAGCCAAAATCGACGACTCGCTGAAATCTCATTTTAGTTTGGAACGAGCTTAAAACCCGATGTTGTGGGCATGGCGATCCAGAATTTACCTAAAGCCTCGACGTCCTCTCTGCTGCTCCCTGTAGCTGTGTTCCCCCTCGATGGACATCAGGTCCTGCTTGTACGTGTCCTCGAAAATTCCCGCCTGCCGTTTTACATAGTGTTCAGATCCTGGCCTGGTTCTGAACAGACAAATGTTTTCATCACATTAGGCTTTAGTTTAAATCAGTGGTCACCAACCCTCTTCCTTGAGATCTACCTTCCTGCAGGTTTAATCTCTAAGCAAAATCTAGTACACCACTTTTAGTTGAACAAGAACTTCTTAAGGCAATGATTACCTTCCTGAAGACTTTAGAAGTCAGATCTCCAGGAACAGGGTTGGTGACCACTGCTTTAGAGAGAATAATGATTAAGGCTGGGTTCCAAATGTGTCCTACTAATACTACATGTACTACACGGTATGTAAACCATATAAATTATTATAGTGTGCTGAAACTGTAGCCAGAATGGTCATAATGGCCTAATGCATCATGAAATATGGCTTCTATCAATCAAATGGTAACAGTAACATCCAGTTTTACTTCAGACAAGTGCTATTGCATCATAAAATATAAGAGATAATCACTAAATATGCAAATGAAGGGGATGGTGTCCTTTAGGTTTGTGGACATTTACATATTTACAATTTACATAAGGATAAATTCTGTATTTATTTGTTTTTATTATGTCTAATAGCTTCTTGTGTGTGTGTATGTATAAACACCATACCAAACATTACACAGTATAAAATATACGTATATTCGCCAGCCATTTTGTTAGGAACGCCTGTACTGTACACATGCTCATTCATGGATTTAATGCATCTAATCAGCCAACAGTGCAATGCACACAAATCACGCAGATACAGGACAAGAGCTTCAGTAAATATTCATGACCTGATTGAGCATGGTTGTTGGTGCCAGTTTGGTGTATTTCAGAAACTCCTGGGGTTTTCACACGCAACTGTCGCAGGGACATCCAGCGAGCAGCGAGTGGAAAGCATCTTGTCGATGAGAGAGGTCAGAGGACTGGTTCGAGTTGATTAACCCAATTAACGACTGTTTACAACCCTGGTGAGCAGAAAAGCATCTCGGAACGCGCGACACTTTCGAACCTTGAGGCTAAAGGGCTAAAATGATGTGTTAGTACAGGAGACATCTGATCTCGTTCTGATGTTTGATGTGAACATGAACAGCACTTGTATCTGTCCTGCACTGCGTTGTTGCCTCGTGATTGGCTGATTGGAAAACTGCATGAATGGGCAGGTGTACAGGCGTGCCTAATAACATGATGAACAAGGGTGTACCATCCCCATGAATAAATAAATAAATATAAGGTAAATATAACTTTTACCCGGATCCTTTTCCTGTAATAGTCTGGAGGAATTTTCTAGCAGATATTTGACCAAGAACCTTGCGGTAGCTGTTGGTGAAAATGGCGTCCGCGTGTCTCCCAGACCTGAATGTGCCAAATACACAACGTGAACGTTTATGGATATACAGATATGATCTAATGTCACGTTTTATCCCAAGATTCATATAAACCAGACCTCCAGCTAAAAAGAAATATATTTAAAAATTTTTTTGCAGTGGCAGCGTTTACAGAGAAGCACTTTGTGATGGTTAGAAAGACGTGTGCAGAAAGACCTGAACTCGACATGCTGACTCTGGGCGGATCTGTAGTCTGCCGGGGGCTGCAGGGGGTCTTCCAGCGAGGAGCTCATCAGTATCGCAGTGGCTCTCTGACCGAACCTGGGAAATGTTTCACATGTTCATACGGCATTATCTGTAACAAATAAATCGTTTCATGTGACATCATTTGATCCTAAACGACAGATTTGATTCAGATAACTGCGGAGTAATCAGAGCTCTGTGTTTACGATTCAGTTGGATCCAGCTGCATGCATGGACCCGGGCTTTATTCTGCCTTATATAGTACTGTATATTCAGTACGTCTCAAACTGTTTCGGATTTGTAGAGAGAAGAATGCTGCTGCTGCTTGAATCCTCACATGTACTAAAATAACATGAACATCGCAGCCTTTACTCATCTTGAAATATTCTGTGAAGATGACTATTTTGAATGAGTATGCTTTTGACTTCAGCAGAACACAGACGCCATTATTAAGAAGGCTCACCAAAGAATCAATCTTCTAAGGAAAGTCAACTCCTTTTTGCGTATAGAAAATCTATACCAAGTCCTGCCGTGGCCCTGTGTGTGTAGTGTTTGCATGTTCTCCCTGTGCTGTGGGGGGTTTCCTCCGGGTACTCCAGTGTCCTCCCCCAGTCCAAAGACATGCATGGTAGGCTGATTGGCGCGTCTAAAGTGTCTGTAGTGTATGAATGGGTGTGTGTGTGAGTGTGTATGTGATTGTGCCCTGCGATGGACTGGCACCCTGTCCTGGGTGTACCCCGCCTTGTGCCCCATGCTTCCTGGGATAGGCTCCAGGTTGCCCTGTGACCCTGAAAAGGAGTAAGCGGTAGAAGATGGATGGAAAATCTATACAAAAAACCTTTTATAACACCTTTATTGAGCGTATCCGGAGTTGTTCCTTTATACGCAGCTTGTTATCACTTTCTCTGAAGAACCAGCTTCCAATACATACATACAATACATACAGAAATCATAGAGTTTTATGAGCAACAGGTGATAAGGAAAGCCTGAAGTATCATGAGGGATAACACACACCCCTTGAATTTGAGATAACACCTTCAGGTAGGCGGTTTAGAAGTATTAAGTGTCTTTGTATTTTTTGTCTGTTTTGACTGCTTTATGTGTTTAATGAATGGTTTATGTGTTTTAATTTGGTTATGTGTTATGTTTTATGTCTGAAATAAGTCTGTTATGTGTCGTTTGTGATGTGCCCTACTGTAATTGCCCCTTGTAGGATTAATAAAGTGGTAAACTTCAAAATAATTGCTATGACCACGAGCGCTGGAAAACTCTCTCCCTGAAACAGGCTTAAACGTTTACATACTTTTTAAAGTGCATTTATTCATTTGTGCATTCAATTTCAATTTATTTGGTTATTACGCCATCATTTAATTGATACTTCCTTTTCACTTTAATTTCTATTGATTTATTTATTGACGTTGGTTTACTTTATGTACTTATTTTATTTTATCCTTGTTTCCTTTCTGTATTAAAATGATTTATTTACTTAAAGTAGATTTTATCCTTGTTTTCTTTCTGTATTAAAATGCTTTATTTACTTAAAGTAGATGAGCAAGTATGTTTACCACTTTATTAATGATGTACAAGTTGGAGAAGCTCTAAAAACAATTTTCTTCTCTCTCTCTTTAAAAAAAATCTCTTATATACATTACTTTTTTTTCTTCCCTTTTAATAATTTCACTTTCATCTTATAATGTTTGTTTTGTTTGTTTGCTTGTTTTGCATGTTGTAAAGCAAATTTGTTATAGGGTTCTCTAAAGGGGTTCTACATGAAATAGTTTTTCCTGAAATATCTTATTATATAAAATACTACATAGAATATCTACACCATACCTTTAATGTTCTCCAAATAAAACAAATAATACTCTTTTTCTAAGAATGTATTAAAACAATAAAATCAATATATATATATATATATATATATATATATATATATATATATATATATATATATATATATATATATATATATATATAAAAAACAAAAAACAAACAAAAAAAATGGAGCCTATCCCAAAAGCATCGAGCACACGGGTAGCACCCTGGACAGAGTGCCAGTCCATTGCAGGATACATTAAATGCACAAAAAGGCCCTGCAATGGACTGGCACTCTGTCCAGGGTGTACCCCGCCTTGTGCCCGATGCTTCTTGGGATAGGCTCCAGGTTCCCCGCGACCCTGAAGCAGGAATAAGCGGTTGAAGATGGATGGATGGATGGAAATGCATAAAAAGAAAGCTAAATGTGATTTTCTTTGATAAATATATTTATATGTTTAATCATTTATCTATAATTTCTAAGTAAAAATCTAAAATTGAAATAAACATTATTTAAATAAAGGTGAAAGATGAAAATGTTGCAAAAATCAAAGCAAAAAAAATGTTTTCTTTCATTGTTTTCAAAATGAAACCCTGGTGAAGGAAGTGTTCGACGTGTTTTAACAATCAGTGCATTAAACAACACCTCGAAAAAAAATTCTCAACCTACAATAATACAGCCACCACTGTTCCTTCACACATCCTTTCATGCAATGAGGATTCGTTGTGTTCACACTGACCTTCAGGTGGAAAAAAACCCTCACGTGTTTCTCGCACACACACTCACACTCACACACATTCACCAAAGGAAAATGGAGAAAAATTGTAATACATTGAAAAAGTAATCAAATTGCCCAGTGCTAGTCAACGCAACAAAAACGCAGCATCACTGGTTGAGTGGAGTGACCCGTGTGAGGTGCTGGTCAGTAATAATCAGAGCTCAGCCTCTGCAGCTTCTCTCCAGCGTGTGTAAGAGGGACAGAGCTTTTGTCTGGTTTTCTGCCTCGTTCACACTCATCTGTGTGAGAAGAGTGTAACAATATGGGTGTGTAAATTGAGTCAGAGGATGCAGTAATTAGACTTCAGGTACAAACTCCTAAATTTGGACCAAAGCACAATGACGGGTGTGTGAGGGTTCAGCTGCGGTCAAAACCCTGAGCAGGAGATTTGGGTGAGGTTCGTCTCGCTCAGATGAGTGTGTTGGGGGGTGTTTCAACCTGCCACTGTTGGGCCCCTGAGCAAGGCCCTTAACCCTCTCTGCTCCATGGCTGACCCTGTAAATTTCACTGTTCTGTAATGTATATGTGACGAATAAAGGCTTCCTGTCTATTGAATCACGTGAAAACAAATGATTTGTGTGTAAAATCACATGGATATATAAATGCAGCATGTGTAAAGAATCATATATGTATAAATCAATCAATCAATCAATCATGTGTAGCAAATGACATTAAAATAAATGAGTGACCTGACCCAAACTCATACTAACAGCGTAAGCAGAATAAAGAGGAAATAATTTGCATATGGATGTACCGTAGTGAAGGATAGAGTGGCGTGCAGAGTCCGAGCATCACCATCCAGCACAGCACCAACACGACAGCTCGCTCCATCATTCTGACCGAGTGGGAAAACCCTGTATGTATGAATAAAAAAAAAAGTGCATTTCATTTTTAAAAAATGCTGACGACAATGTTTTATCCTCCACCTTTTCAAATATCACTGCAGTGGACAATGAAAAATCAGTTGGCACTGTAACAGCAAGGTGGTGCTTTTTAAAAAAAACCCACAATCATTGTTTTAATTATTTGTTTGTCTTGTAATATTTTTTAAATGAAAATTATAATAAAACTATAAAAAAAACTCATATCCATGCAATGTCATCCAAGCACATGAGGCACATATATGATGCATGGAAAATAATTAAGATGAAAGAAAATAACAAGCAGTTTGAGAAAAAGAAGGTCAAGTGTAGTAATGATACGTTCACCTGGAGGATGAAGTGTAAGAGTGGATCCTGGGTGCTCAGTCCTGCAGGTTTGGATGTGAATGAAGGTGCAGTGAGGTGGCTGGGTTACTTGTGATCACAACGGTGTGTCATCCTCGGCACTGCCTTCTCTTCCCTTCTCTTCTCCGCTCTACTCTTTGCTGATGTTAAGAGCAGTGGACGAATGGAGGAGAATCACCAGCAACAGGCTGCAGGGACTCCACTGAGTGACAGCTATTCCAGAAAAACCTACTACACTGAGACACTACTTTATTGCTGAGTTTAATTTAGTCTCTCTCTCCCCCCTCTTTCTCTCTCTCTTGTCCAGATTAGATTACTAACTGCTTTCACCTCCTACTGCATCAGACGCTCGTGAAGGACTTCCATCTGATGTGTTCTCTTACACGAGTTTGTGTGCTGCAGCTGAATTTTTTATCCGACCGATCTACAGTGGAGTCCAGAATTATCGGCGCTCTTGATGGTTTCACCAATTATGATTTTCTTTAGTTATTTATTCATTTAAAAGAAAACTATATATTGCCCTCATATATTTATAATTCGGCTATCAGTAAATGCACATGTTATTAACTTCTGCTCATGTTCATTAAGGGTACCAATAATTATGGAGATTACTCTAGATATCCTCTTACAGCTCTTACAAGCTTTACCTCTTACAAGCTTTACCATGGATTTAAAAAGATTTCCATCTGAGGCATTCAATTTTTTTTTCTATCGATCTATCTTTCTAATCAACTCTGCAATTATTGGCACCCTGTCTATCTACAGTCCCCTCTGACAACTATTTCTGGTATGGGCTCAAGCAGTAATTCATTCGTTTAAATTTGTTTTCATAGTCGTTCAGAGGAGGGACGCTAAACCGAATCAGTCTGCTCTCGCTGGAACACTTGCTGTCTTGTTTCTTGAAGAGCCTTAGTTCTGGATGGTATCTCTGGAATCGTTATCCTGAAGCAGTTTGGCCCGGTCCTGTGCCTTCTCAAAGTGTAACACACTGCGTCTCTAGCATGCTGACATCCAGCTGCCATTTCTCGAGTGAGCACTGAATGCGTGGATGCCGAAGTCTCCAGCCTTGGTGTGACGCTTCAGCTCCAGATAACAGTGGCCGATCTCATTGAACATCCACGCCTTCTCCAGCCCACCTTGTACCATCTATATATAATAACAGCGCAGTTATGACCCATAACGTTGTTGTTCTTTTAGATATTGTTAGATGATATGTGCATGTTTGGACACGATCCACAAATGAATGCAAGGCAGAGTTTTGTGTGTGACAAAAACATATTTATAAAAATAAATTAATTAATTCTTTGCAAATCTCATTTTATTTATTTGACAATTTATTTTTTGTGAAACTACAAACATATTTGTGAATCTCATTCAATGCATTTGTCAATTTGTTCTATATCTTTTGTAAATGTCACAAGATTTTTTGTGGATCGTAATCGATTTATCTGGAATTATGAAACAATTCTAACCCCATAGTTTTAAAAATAGAGTACTACTTGCTGAAAATTCATAATCAGGGGAAAAATAAAAAGTGACTGAAATTGAACTGAAACACATGAAAGATACAAATGAAAGACATTAATATATAGTTTCAACAGAGTTCTTAATGCCAGTTTGGAGGAGAGCATGGCAAATTCTGTATATAGTGAAGACAAAATCAAAGAACTGAAAATACACAGGTGGGACATAGACATCCTGTAGGCATTAATAAAAGTGTTAAAAGCTATTCTCTCATCCAAAGTATATAAATCCCCTCATCTTTTGATAAAAGTTCTGACAGTAAATAAAAAAGAAGTTTTTTTTATTAAATAATAACCCCCCCTTCGGTCCATGAATCGTATTATTGACTTTTATTTTGAAAAGCAGACCTCTTTTGGCGTGCTTGTGCATTCATATAGCGAGGTTACATGAGATTATTATTATTATTTTTTTAAATATGTATTTCCTTCCACACGTTACTCTGTAATAGCTCAGGTAAAATAAAAGTGCAACTAATTTAGCCGGAATTTCATAACGCCTTCAAACATTTAACTTCAGGAATATTCTAGACTCTTGTTAGGATCTTTGCTAGGCGTTTAGACTTAACCAGACACCACTGGGTTCTTAACTTCCGGTCCAGGACTGGTTTATTCAAATAAAATCACTTGTAATAAATTTCCCATTTACTTCAGAAATGAAAGCTGCAGGGAGTCTCAGACTCTTTGTGTTTAGCGTTTATAAAAGTTTATCTCGACGCGCGCGCGACTATCACCGACGTTATTGCTCCACGCGCGCGACTCCAACGGTTACCGAGGATGAGAGCAGGCTGAGGGAATTTAAAACCAGACTACGGTCCGGCCCGGGTTTAAGCAACTTTATTAAACATTCTCCTGCAAATAAGAACAAAGTTCATGTACATGAAGAGTCGTATTTTCCAGAAAACTCTGCGGAGGCAAATCAACGCAAAGGTGAGAGCACATGCTAAAGACGCTGACTACATTTGCCCTAAATCACACGGGCCAAGTCCTAAATCACGCCGGCCATATCCTAAATCACACAGGTCATGTCCTACATAACGTGGGCCATGTCCTAAATAACATGGGTCATGTCCTAAATCACATGAGCCATGTCCTAAATCCCAGTACCACACTAAGTAGGGTGGCAGAATAGTGCACAACTTCAGTGACATTTTTCTTACTCACTTATCCACATAAATGAAACGGCACCTACCGATTATGTTACTATTTAGAATGATAATGTACAGTTTCCTCCATTAACATTGGCACACTTGGTAAATATGAGCAAAGAAGGCTGGGGAGATAGGTGTGCAACAATTATTGACACCCCTATGAATTCATATGAGAAAAATATATTTGAAGTGTATTCCCACTGATATTTAATTTAATTTTTTTAAGTACACCTGGGTGACTAGGAACACTAAATTGTTCAACCATGACTTCCTGTTTCACATTTGTGTAAGTATGAGGTAACACATAGGCCAAATTCCCTTAGTCATTCATAACAATGGGTTAGATCAAGGAATATAGCTGTGATGTGCGGGAAAAGGTTGTTGAGCTTCACAAAATGGGAAGTGGTATAAGGAAATAGCATTATTAATATGTGTATCGATTTTCCTCTCACAACCCTCATTAATTCACCTTCAGATGCTGCAAAATGATTTTTCTGTAAGGGGCTTGCAATAGCATACGTCTACCAGAGGAGGCTCTAAATCCCGACATGCTCAAAAGTTACACAATGCATCTTTAAATGTACTTTTGAAATTTCACTCGTGCTTTTAAACGTCTTTCTTTATCACTTTTATCATAGTGTATTTTGAAACGTACGGCTGTCAAATGAATGTGAATGACACGGAAATTGCCTGGTCCATTCTTCAGAAAGGAGGCTACCAAAGGACAGCTGATCTCTCAGAGGTACTTTTTGCTGTTTGTTTAAACTATTTTCACAAATGTTTGCTCCTGTTTAATTCTTATATCTATTAAAATTCCCTCACAGGCAGACGTGGTGTTGCTCGTCACCTGCTCCATAAGGTAGGTATTCTGCTGCGATAAGTCACACACACACACACACACACATACACACATACATATATATATATATATATATATATATATATATATATATATATTTCATCTAATTTTTCTATGTAATGTTTTGGTTCGAAAAGTGAAATATGAAAAAAGGACATTTTGAGCTCTAAAATACTGATCTCGCCGAATACAAATACTAAAATTAATTGTTATTTTGCTGCTCACTCCTGCACACGTAACATAAGTTTTTTCATTTTGACAAAGTTTTCTTATCATTATTTATCTTATGTACCAAGCAGTCCAAACAGTTTTGGACCCAGATTTTGTTTTCTGTGGGTGTTTTAAAATAAATGGCGACCATTTGCACAGTCCAAAAAAAGAATTATTTCAAGCCAGTCTTAATCCGTGACACATCAGAGCTGCACCATTTTGTTTTAATACATCACATATTATCGTGATCAAAATGCGTAGCTATGCACAGTTGGGGTCCATAAGTATTTGGACAGTGACATGATTTTCCTTTACACTACCCATCAAAAGTTTGGGGACACTCAACTAAAATGTTTCTCATGATCTTAAAAAAACCCTTTTGATCTGAAGGTGTATGATTAAATGTTTGAAATTGGTATTGTAAACAAAAATATAATTCTGCCGACATAGTTTCTTTCATTACAAAATGAACATTTTGTTTACAAATAAATATTTTTTAAATGGACAACTCGGAGCGAAATATTCCGAAAAGCAGCCGATAAGTGTGTCATGTAGGTGGGAACTCCTTTAATACTGTTTAAAAAGCATCTCAGGGAAATTCCTCAAGAAATCGGGTGAGAAAATGGCAAGAATACATTTCTGGAAATTCTATCATCTTGATGATAATTCCCATAGTTGCACGTGTTTTATTCCAGAGTTTTGATGACTTTATTATTATTCTATAATGTGGGAAAAAAATAAAAATAAATAAAGAGTAGTGTACACACTAAATATTGATGGACCCGACCGCTTAGCTCTACTTCGGCGCGGTCAGAACACTGCTTCAAAAATGATCAAATGAGTTTTGAATACAGTCAAAATATCTAGTATTTCCTATTATATTATATTATATAATATTTTATTATATTATATTATATAACAATGAACTGAATATAAGCTTTTTAAACTTATTTCCAAACAATTTTGCAAATAAGCTTGAAGTAGATCTTTTTTTTTCTCATTTTATTTCTAGAAAGAATAAAATAATCTGGCAAAATAATAAGAACAATATGAAGCTTGAAAAGAGTAAAAAAGGTCTTGTATTTCGTTTCTAGTAATAGGAACTAATAGATATATTTGACTATATCCAAGATATCTTAACTTGCAGAGATCTTGTATTTTTGCAGCGCAACTGTTTACATATTATCAGCGATGTGTGATGGCTCAGCAGCTTTGTATTTACTTCTATTTCATGTTCTGCGCAGGGAAAAAGCAGAGCAGGTGATCTGGAACAGACTCAAACAGCTCGGAGTCCTCAAAAAGAAGCGGCCAAATGATGAAGTCCCATTAAAAATAGGAGTACTGGGTAAGTCTTGTCTACAAGTTTATTTCTCAGCTTGTGTGTTTTTGTGTTTGTGGAAGAAGAGTTTTGGATTTTTTTAAACCTTTGTGTGTGTTTGTGTTCCACTCATTCAGGCTGCATGGCAGAGCGACTGAAGACCGAGCTCTTAGAAAGGGAGAAAGTGGTGGACGTCATAGCAGGACCCGACGCTTACAGAGACCTACCACGACTCCTGTCTCTCGCTCATGGAGGACAGCGAGCCAGCAACGTCCTGCTTTCTCTGGAGGAGACCTACGCTGATGTCATGCCGGTCCATCGTGCAGGACACAGCGCTTTTGTGTGAGCATGAAGGTTCCCATGCTCAAAAGCATTCTTAAAGGTTTTTTGAGGAAATAAAATAAAATTTGAAACAAAATTTTGCTAAAAAGTGTTAATTTCCGCTATGTAAGGAGACTTTTGGGGACGCCCTTGTACAGTATATTGGAAAACATTTTTACACATGGGTGAGGTGAAAAACATCAGCAGATCAGAGAACAGATGATTTTAGAGGTTAATTGATGGAATTTGACGACGTAAGGAAGTTCAGGTCGTGTTTAGCTGGAGATAGATGGCGTCCTCTTCATGATTGTAGAAAAACAGTGAACAATAGTGACGGTGTGAATTCACATTTTCAGATCTGATTATAGAATGATCCAGAATGTTATCTTTATTTCACCATCCATGTTCAGACCTAACATGACAACACAAAAAACAAAAAGAAAAATTTTGCTCCACTCTTCGAACGTACTCTGAAGCTCTCCGATTGACTTCCCTTCTCTCAAGAGCCGTCAGGTCATAACGATATCTCCGTTGCGCTCGTCCGCTTCATCTCACGCTCTGATTTTGTCCGTCAGGTCCATTATGCGTGGCTGTGACAACATGTGCAGCTACTGTATCGTGCCTTTCACTCGCGGAAGAGAGCGGAGCAGACCCGTGTCCTCCATACTGGAAGAAGTGCGCAGGATTTCTGACCAGGTGACTACTTCTTCTTCTTTTTTTTTTTTTTGAAAGCTCTAGTTACTATCCATTGATAAAACATGTACTATATATTTGTGTGTATTATTCCGGTGGCTGTAGGGAGTGAAGGAGGTGACTCTGTTAGGGCAGAACGTGAATAGCTACAGGGACGTGTCGGAGACGCAGATCAGCACCTCGGGGCTAGTTTCAGATCTCAGTCGGGGTTTCAACACGGTGTATCGCAAAAAGCAGGGAGGCTTACGTTTCGCTGATCTTCTGGACCGGGTCTCCATGATCGATTCTAACATGAGGATACGCTTCACCTCTCCACATCCCAAAGACTTTCCGGATGAGGTATATGGGTTACTAGATACCTTAGTTCTTTATAGGACCATAATTCCTTTTGGTACTCGCTACTCGACTTTTAGGCTTTTCTAGACTATTCAAATATATTTGCATGTATGTTTGTTTTATGTAGGTATTAGAGTTGATCCAGGAGAGGAACAATATCTGTAAGCAGATCCACCTCCCAGCTCAGAGCGGCAGCAGTCGGGTTTTACAATCCATGAGACGCGGGTAAGACGGCAAGAATTCACACAACCAGGAGAGATTTTCTCGGACGCCTCGAGCCTCACGTTAAGTCACACTGCTCTGTATTTTTAACAGCTACACCAGGGAAGCGTACCTGGACTTGGTGGAGAACGTTCGGAAGATAATCCCAGGTCTTTCAGGATTATTAACCAGTCAGCATGTAAAATCTAGTAATCCAGTGTTAATCTAAGTTAAAAACGCTATAAATACACACCGTTTCTACACTTAGGGGTCAGTCTGAGCAGTGACTTCATCGCCGGGTTCTGTGGTGAAACGGAGGAGGACCACCAGCAGACGCTGTCTCTGCTCAGGGAGGTGGGCTACAGCGTAGGCTTCCTGTTCGCCTACAGCATGAGGAAGGTGAGCGGTCGCATCGCTCGTACACAACCGAACGTTATTAGTAGAAAGCACCAACACCTGATTTCTCTACAGAAAACGCACGCGTACCACCGTCTCCAAGACGATGTCCCTGCCGAGGTGAAGCAGAGGCGTCTGGAAGAGCTCGTATCCGTGTTCCGAGAGGAAGCTGCTAAAGTGAATGCAGCTCTCACAGGGAGCACACAGGTCGTCCTAGTGGAGGGAGTGAGTACTGCAGTCAAGGAACTGTCAAATCTTTATTTATTTATTTATTTATTTATTTATTTATTTATTAATTAATTAATTAAACTTATGTCAAGGTATGACTTTTGAGGTAGTGGGAAACAGACATAGTCTCCTCCAAGAATGCTTGGTCTGAGAACCAAAAGCTCATGAAGTAGAAACAAGCTAGCTAGCTAACGTAGCTAGCTTAACTAACTACAGTAATCTCATTTATTGCCCAGTGAAAGCAGCCATATTAAAATTGATATGAAGTTCATATGCTAAACTTAAGTCTGAGGACACACTCTCAACTTGCTGGCTCATTTTCTTCGTTTTTGTTTTTCCTTTGGTGGAATTTCACATTTTTATTCAAACGCAGCATAAAAGCAGATCAAAAATTGTTGGCGTGATCGCTTGCATAATGCTACTTAGAACCTGTAAAATTTGATTGTCTTTATATGTCGCAGGAGAGTAAAAGGTCACCCGAGGATCTTTGCGGTCGGAATGACGGCAACGTCAAAGTGATTTTTCCCAGAAAGCATCTGCCCTCTGATCCCACAGGCACTAATACTACCCCTATTAAAGCGGGAGACTATGTACTAGTGAAGGTGAGAAGACAACATTATCTGTTCGATCTCTGTTCAGTTCAAAGTTACAATCAGTGCACATTGGCATGGGTGAAGCTGCTACTTTATGTCT
This sequence comes from Ameiurus melas, assembly GCA_012411365.1. Lineage (NCBI taxonomy): Eukaryota > Metazoa > Chordata > Actinopteri > Siluriformes > Ictaluridae > Ameiurus > Ameiurus melas. Next base: position 19,990,234 of record CM022752.1, read on the forward strand.
GTGTGATTCACTCTGTGTTGCCCTAATGTTAAAGAGCGCCACATGGCTGCGACGATCGTTTGCCAGATCTTTCTGTTTTTCTCTTTTATAGATTACTTCAGCGAACTCCCAGAGCCTACGAGGCCACGCCTTCAGGCAAACCTCCCTGACTGGCAGTAGGAAATTAACCTGTGAACGTCATTGTAACAAACAGGCCACTGGACCTTAACAAGGGTTTGTGACTCTTGATTTGCAAGTAGGGTTGCAAGAGAAATTCACATTCTCCGGTTTTGTTTTGTTAATTTATTTCACAAATTGTTATTAAAATTTTTTTGCAACTGTGAAGACTTTGTGAATTTGTGCTACTGTTTTGAAATACTCGGAGTCGCATTCAACCAAGCCACATAAACATGAGTGTACTTGCTGTGTTAATCTTTTAAAAAATTAATTCTGACATGCTGCAATAGCTTAAGAAGTCAGCAATAAAATGAGCAAATTACTCCATCCATCCATCAGTCTCTGTCTTCTAAGGAGCTGTTACCAGAACCATATGTCCTAGCACTTCTTGTCTGTTTCCCACTGAAGTTAAATAGGGTTGAGCCTGGCCAGTACCTGAATGGGAGACCTCCTGGGGTGAACTAATCTTGCTCATGGAAGTGGTATTAGTGAGGCCAGCAGGGGGTGCTCACTCTGTGTTTGTGCATAGCTCTGTTAAACCTGACTGACAGGAATGTTTTGGCTCTAACATGTCATCTAGTGAACGTCATGTTGCTGCTGCTTCGGCTTACTCACGAAGTAACTTTTTTTAATAAGTGACAGCCTACAGTGGTTGTACTTCACCATGTCATCTGTTACGTAGAGGCCGAGCACTCTGGCGTTGTTGTACACGAAGCTAAGAAACTATGTACAGTACAGATAAGGGTGAGTGTGAGCTCTAACATCAAGCTCTTAAATTTTCTTTTGCATCTCTGTTCAGTTCAAGATTACAATCAGATGCACATTGGCACTGATGAAACTGTCCATAATTAGTTCTTCACTGCTCTTTCTGTCATTTTTGCAGATTATGTCAGCAAACTCCCAGAGCCTGCGAGGAGGCCATGTTCTGAGCCACACCTCCTTGAGTGAAAACAGGAAATGGACTTGTGAACAGCATCGTAATGAACAGGCCGCTGTATGTTAACAATTCCTCAGGCTTTGGATGGAGATGGTGGGAGCAAAAAACAAACAAACATAGAAATACCATTTATTTATTGTTTATTTGTTTATGAATTTGTATAAAGGTCATGGATAGTTGTAAAGAAAGGAAGCAACAGTTTTGTTTGTAAAAGGAATCCACTGTTAGTAGACATCAGGTAAGGCCTATCCGGTGAACTGGACGTCTGTCCCGATTAACAAGTAATCCTAGCCAAATGTTCAGAATCAAGGATTAGATTTTTACATTTATTAAAAAGGGCATCTGTTACAAAGTTGACCAAATTTCATTCTCGTACCTTCAGGATCTGTAGCTGAGTGTTGACCAGATTCATGTTTCCGATGGCTGGTAGAGGATAACCTTGCTGTAGGAAAGCTGTCGAGAGCATTTCAGAGATTAAAAAAAAAAAAAAAAAAAACAATGAAAGAAATCACAGTGGATCAGATCATGTACTCACCATTAACCACGGGTATCACGACAGCTTTCATGATCATGTTGAGAAAACTGTCGAGTGATTTCACCTGTTGGACATGAAATTGATTGGACATTTAGATTTATGCTTCAGTAGATGTAATACTATTGGTCTGTTTGACCTTGTACCTGAAAAGGTCCCACGTAGCTCATCGCTAATGCCATGTCCATTCTATAGAAATATATGAACAAATACATTCAAATCCGATATGTTCAGACAGAATATTTACAGTTTATTACATTCTGGAACTTACTCGTTGAGACTCAAATTACCAGCCACAGAGAGGCCGCTGAGGTAAATCCGAGCGCTCACACTGGCATTCTGAACACAAAACACGTGTATCACATGTCAAGAAATATTTAACTCCTCCCAGAAATTCATGTCACGTCGGTGTTACCATGTTGAGGACGAAGAGAGGAGACAGCGTGGCGTTGGGCTGAATGGCGTAGGCTGTAACTGTGCTGCTTGCCTGCAGCGTCACGTTGTTGGGCTCAAATGAGACATTCGGCTCCTTCTCAGCCTTCACCAGGAGCTTCATCATCAGCCCAGGGTACTGTTTAGCAATCTGGATTTGCACGTTAAAAAGGTACTTCATGCAAACATGCTAATGATAAGTCGAGAGCTTGGAATTACAAAATAATAATCTGAGACTTTTAGAAAAAAATTTAAGATATTGAATTTCTATGACTAAGTATTTTTTGAGTGGAACATTATAATTCCAATGTTACCCTATTAAAGGGATACTTCATATGATATATGATATATCTATGGTAAATATATTCACCCAAATCGGCAACTGCTAAATATTGCTCATTACGGAGCTCCTTTACCCAAAACATGTTAAAGAATTCTTTAGGCAAAACACTACAAATGTCACATACTCTCCAATCCAAAAATACCCATGTTAAATGTTTTCAAGTAAGGAAATATTTCACCTGAAGAATGCTAATAATGGCCAGTAAGATCATGCTAATTAATTTTAGCCACCATCTCGAAGGTGGAATTTATTCTCAACCTTTTTTCTATTATACACATGCAAAGAAATGCTCTAGAGCAAATATGTGTTCAAAAATAATGAAATTAAATGTTTCTCCATTTATAAAACAAAACAAAACACTATAATGAGCAGTAAACAGTCATAAATGGAACAAAGGCGATATTTGGTGTGACGAACCTTTGCTTAAAAAAAAAGCAAAAAAAGGTAATGAGCTGTTTTATTGAGTATCTTGCAGAACCAGACACGGTTCTTCTGGAGACACGGCTCTTCTTCACTTCTTAATTTGCAGCAAAATCAAGCAGCCTTCATTGTGTTTTATGTCTGAAAAGTGTCTCTTACCACTTAATTAGCTGCTTACTTTACTGACATACAAACATTTTTCTGTAACGTTTATTTTGTGCTGGAAAACTAATGTATGGAAATCTAAAATGTTGTCGTACTGACTGAATAATGTAGACGTCGTAAAATAGAAGTCTATAACAAAGTTAGTCCTAAAAATAGGGTGCCTAAAACTCTTGCACAAAATCTCTTTGTAAGCACAAAATGAGTGTTAAGAAAATGGCAAGGTTTTTTTTTTACTTGTGGAATGAAGGTCCCAAATGTCTTTGTGTTCAGTCGAATAGGAAAACTGGAAGGGATCTGGAAGGATACATATTTTTACACGTCAATCTATGAATGTAATTCAGTGCACTACAAAGTCCAAAAGAAAAAAAAAGTAAAGCTCTTTTTCATTATAGAGAATCTAAAGTTAATTTGAGAATTAGTGGCACCCTGATGAAAACAACAACAACAACAAAAATCCTGCTTAAAGACAGGAAGAAAATCTTGAACCCTCCTCCATGCAAAACATTTCTCCATTTTGTTGTCAGGTTTGAGAGTGCACATGGCCAATTCAGAAAAGGAACATTCAGATGAATTCAGGTTCCCGAAATCACGAGTTTGAATCCTGATGATCCCACAGTCATCCGTTACCTGGAGTCCAAAAGAGCAAAAATTGGCCTTTTCTCTCTGGGTGGGAGAGATCACACACTGTACTCTCTCTTCCCTGACAATCACAGTGACACTAGGCAATTATGGGCATCTGTGTATGGGTTCATGTATGTGGAAGAGGGCGGATCCTGTAATGCTGCATGAGTTCAAAAAGATTCGGCTGGCTAGCTTCACGTGTCTTGGAGGAAGCACGTGTCGTGTATAATGAAATTAGAGAGAAAATAAAGGGAAAAATCCAGAGACTGGTACAAAACGTGAATTTTGTGTCATGTGACCATTTCTGTCTTGACTGGGTGTATGTCTGGGGTCTTGACCTCCTGGCAGAGACACAAGTTTTAATCTCAAATTTCTAAAGGGTGCAAATATTTCTAGAGTTATATTATTACTGATATATTATTCATTTTTCATAAGAAACCAGCAGTGGTTGTAGCTCACCATGTCGTCTGTTATGTAGAGGCTGAGCACTCCGGCGTTGTTGTACACGAATCCGGCTGAGTTCAGGGTGAAGGCTGATAATCCGATATACATCATGTTGCTGTCCTGAGCAGGCAGGGAGAACGGTGTAGGGGAGAACGGGGGTTCCTTATGCTGCCCGATGTTGTAGAACTCCCCCTGCAGAGCATGAGAGAGAGAGAGAGAGAGAGAGAGAGAGAGAGAGAGAGAGAGAGAGAGACGTAAAAAGATAAATATTACATATTGACTTTTTTTTCCATGGGGAATTCAGCTTCAGCTCACCTTTAAACTGAGATCAATGCTGGAATTAGACATGAGCGGAGACTCCACCATGGAATACTCGATTTCAGCGTACTTGTCAACTTGCGCGAGAACTAAAACCGATGAAAGCATGTAAATATCAGTCTTCTGGGATTTTAGTCATGTTCGTGTCAAAGCGTAATTGATATAGCTGAATATATCACGTGTTGAATATCGCGCGTGCATATCGACTGTACCATTTAGAGTTTTCAGATGGGGATTCATCTCGTCTATGGCTTCAGCCACCAGGGAACAGATCTGAAACAACAAGCATTTTTAACGAAATGAAAAGCACCTGTTTTCCTTCTGTTTTACTTACTTGGCTTGTTGATACCTGTTTCTGTAGCGCATTGCGCAGAGCCTTATCGATGTAGTCCTTAAACAGATTATACAGCCAGCTGAGTTAGTGGAAAGGAAATGGAATAAAATATTATTTACTGGAAATATCAATTTCTCTGTGCAGGTTAATATAAACATGATACAAACAATGTCAGAGGTAGTAACTGCTCCGAGTTGAAGGAATTCATTTTTTTCTCATGCATCTAACAACAATTGAAATAAAGCGTTGCTGTTGTTTGTAAAAGCATATTATAACACGTGGAGAAAGAGTAAGCCGGGATGGTTAAATTTTTCCTTGTTAGGAAATTTTAGCGAAGTACTCAGGGAATTTTTATATTATCTTCCCAGTCACACACACAGAATAAATAGGTAATAAAGGTTGAAACTGGCCAATTGAAAAAAAAAATGGGGCGGCTGTGGCTAAGGTGGTAGAGCGGTTCGATTCCCGGCCCACGTGACTCCACATGCCATAGTGTCCTTGGGCAAGACACTGAACGCCAAGTTGCTCCTGTTGTGGATAAAATCAACCTTTCTAGCCTAAGTCAAAAAACTTCTAAGACAGAGAGTTTAGTAGATGTCAAAAGTAATAAACTTTATTGGAAACCAACAAAGGTGACTGTCTGCAGAGAGTCCAACTTGTACATACACAAACATGTCTTTATATACTTCCCAAAAACAGTAAACCTAATTCCTAGGTGTGGCATTCAATGTTTCTTTTTAGAACTGACCAATCTCCATTGCTTTAACTAATTATTCATGTCCATAGGATACCTTATCTTTGTGGCGCATGCGCAGCCAGTTGTATATTCTTTAAAAGTTTTACCAGACACGGGTTTGTTTACCCTGACACATCCTATAGCTGCATCTTGGTACCTTTCTGTTGATTCTTATCTTTTCTTTTGTCACTGATTTACAATCTTAAGAGGCTCTGTTTTAGAAAGCCAGTTCTGGAATATGTCCAAATTACTACCATAAAGTGAAGTTGCATTTAGATAAACACAAGGCTCTGGTTTTACTACCACAGAGTAAGTCTGCTTTAGACAAAACCCAAAACCTCTAATCCACACATTTAGAGGTGAAACTGAGTTTAAACAAACACAGGTTCACACTTTACACACTTAGAAGACGACCTGTTGGAAGTATCTTATAGTTTTAAATTTGCCACAGAAAGTAATTAGGCCCACTGTTTAGTAAGACACAGAATTCTCCTAACTCAATCCACACTCAGAATATTACTTGATAAACCATTATTCTATGGAGTTAGATTATGCTTCTATCTATTGATTATACATATAGATTATGCTTTTTAACCCATACACATTATTTGATTATACTTTAAGGAGTAATTCTAAATGCAGGTTACATATTGAACACACCTCATCAACACATCCAGAAGTGAGTTATACACATTGATTACAAGTACTAGCTAATTTTATACATATTTTTGATATATTTTCTATACTCCCGATGGCAAGTTATTGATGGCAAGTTACATTGGTGTGTGAGTGTGTGTGTGTAAATGGGTGAATGAGACACAGTGTAAAGTGTGTTAGATTCTAACCGTTAAGGTTAAAAAAGCGCTTATATAAGTGCATTACCATTACCAAAAGTTTGTATTCTGGGTGAATCTCAGCCAAGCACAAAAATCTGAGGGTAAATTAGGCTGTCAGGAGTGGAGCGCAATGGGGTCTTCTCCTGTCGTAGCCCATCCCATGATGTGTTGTGCGTTCTGAGATGCCTTTCTGCTCACCACGTTTGTCAAGAGTTGTTATTTGAGCTACCGTAGCCTTCCTGTCACCTCGAGCGAATCTGGTCATTCTGCTCTGACCTCTCAGCCATCAACAAGGCATTTCCATCCGCAAAATTGCGATTCGCTGGATGTTTTTTTTTGGGGGGGTTTGTTTTATGCATCATTCGGTATAAATTCTAGAGAAATACCCAAACCAGCCCATCTGACACTTGCTAAACTTCTAGCTACTTAAAATCAAAGAAGCAAACATCAAACATGTTTTGTAAATTGTTAAATTCATAATTTGATACTTGCTCTGATGATCTTTTTAAAAACTGAAGGTTATGGTGATACACCAAAAACCGTGAACTCTTATTTATAGAGATAATTTTACGCCTAGCTTGGTGTGTAGCAGATGTGATGGATTACCTGGCACCTCCATGAAACTTGATATTGACATTGCCAACAGAGGCTGCACAGTTAGCACTGCTGACCACTGGACGCCCCGTGTCATCGCCTTTAACACTGATGGTGGCGCTGATGCTGAGTCCGCTAACAGACAAGTCAAACGAGCCACTGTCCTTTCTGCAAAATATACACCATGTTCAGTACAAATATATTACAATACACAGAAAATAGAGAGTCGTGTGACATTTGCATACATGATTCTGAGGTATTTGACCCTCCAGTTGCCATGCAGGTTAATGTAGGCATCGCCGATGAACAGACTCACCCCGGTGCCAGGTACCAACCCCACAGCCGACTTGGGCAACCCGAGATCTAAGATCTGTATGCTGTCAGGGACAGAAAGAATGAAATATAACGAGGATTATCAGGATCAGTCCACAAGTAATGTCAGATTTCATAATTTTTCAGGGTTTTTTTTTCTTCTGCAGAAATATATGCAAGACATTGGTTTCATAATTATTGGCACCTATACGATTCTCCCCTGTAAAGAGCAACATCACAGGCAGACATTTTCAATAAGTGACCTTCATATGCCATGTAAAATTAATACACAAACATATATACATATAAATACTTCATTAACTGTCCAAACTACATATTTTGTCATTGTCTCCCCAAAGAAATTCAATTATTAAATCTCTAAATTATATATTTTTAGATAATTATCTATTATGTTGATGTGGAGCAGGATGGGTTTCATTCTGATACAAGTTATAATAAAATAAATAAATAAAATAAAATAAAATCTGCAAGAATAAGTAACCTGGTCATATTTTGCCCATTTTAAGATAGAAATAGAAGAAGAGTAGATTTTCCGTCTCACCCTGTCAGACTATACGAGACTTCGCCTATGGGAGACACTTTCTCCGAGCCACTCATGTCTGGGATTTTGACGGTTTTGAGCTTCTTCTGTAGGGTGACGAGGCCAATCTGACGACCTGCAGGAAAAATAAATATGAAATATGTACAAAGATGAAGCGGAAAATGGAAAATAAAATGGAGTTCCATTGAATATCAGGCCTTTTTATTGTAGCTGTGCTAGGATTTCAGAATGTCAGTAGACTGAGGGAGGTAGCACAAAGTATTGACTAAAAGGGTGGCAAAAATTGTTGCTCACCTATATTTAACAAAGATATATATATATATATATATATACTATATATATGTGTGTGTATATATATATGTGTGTGTGTATATATATATGTATATAAACCTATGTTGTGTTTGCAATTGTTTGATATCCATAAGATTATTCGATATGATATCCAGCAGATTATTTTTGAAAATCTTTTGAACAAAAGATCAAAAGGTTAAACAATAAAGACAATTTTTCACCAACTTCTTTGCTCATATTTACCAAAGGTGCCAATATTAGTAGAGGACACTGTGTATTACTGTATTTTTGTTTGCTATATGAACTATTCAGACTTGTCTGTAGTGCAGTACTCACCATACTCGAGCCCCTTCTGTGTGACTCTAACTATAACTCCGGGATTAGTTCCTGAAGCCTCCGGAGAGAAAAAGGTGAGCAAAGCCAACGCACTCCACAGAGACACCATGTCCACTCTGACTTGACACATACACACACACACACACACACACAAGTAGGCACCAGGCCAGATCAGCAGCATGTGTGTGTAATCTGTCCCACCGTAAATCCCTTGTGCTATTTTGGAAATCTGACACTTTTGCAAGCGTTCTCTTGCCAAGTAAAAGCTTTTAATCACACCAGATAACACACACACACACACACACACACACACACACACACACACACACACACAAACGTTTCAGTCAAACAATCATGTGACACATGCTGATAAAAACACTGACTGAAATGATCTTTAAGGAGCACTATACGGCAATCCAGGGCCACATTCAAAGTTGATTATAATAACTTGTAATAATTTGATAATTAACAGTAGCGTCTTTTCTTGAATGTATTTCCTTCACCTGTGCATGCATAGAAATAAGTCAAAAAGCAAAGAGTTTATAGTTGAGTAAAATGTTCCGACATTTTATTTCCCAGAAAACGCAACACTTTTCTTTGATGTAACTATTGTACCATATGAACAATGACATGAATGAACAAAGTTTTAAAAAACGGTTGCTTATGTCAAATTCATTCAACATTTATCAGAGTTAACAAGGCCTTTATTGTTTTTTTTGACTCACAGTATCATATCCATTTCAGCATGTGACTAACAGGAAGTTCGTGAACTTCCTTGTGCGATGGAGTGGAACTTCCGAGAATGTACTGCTTCAATTATACTTGTACAATTTCCTTGTGTTCATATTTTTTGCTAAAGCCTCGTCGATCTATAAGAGAAACAGCTGGCACGATTTACGGAGCTGATCTTGAGCAGATCATTCAGGTTATCCCATGGGCCACTGTACCCCAACACAAACCATGTGAGCTTCTTCCTTAGTGATGTTTGAGACAAGCTGTCTCGATTTATTGTCAAGCTGTGAAAGAGCCGTGTGTCTGTCGAGAAGTCACATGACCTCGGTCAACCCCTGAATTGAACGAAGTCTGGACTTACATATGACCTGTGATTCTTTTGCGTCTTTGTCAAGATAGATCACTAATCATAAAGATGAAAGATTTACTCTTGGATGAATCACTAGAAAAGTACAAACTCTATTTATATTTATATAAATGTTTATCATGTTAAAAAAAATACAGCATTTTAGAAATCGGAGACAAGAACCAGGTTTTCTCTTATGTTTAGGATACGCTCATGAATAATTGCATTCAGTGTAGCTGCAAGGAAAATTAGTTCACAGTTCATTTTAAACAAGCATTCCCTTTTAATATAAAATAACAGTCAATGTTTACTTTAATCTAACCTTGAATATAATAAGATACAAAGAAGATTTGCATGCAGATTTACCTTGTAATGTTGCAGTAATGCCTTTGGTCTCTGTCTCTGCTTCTTTGATTGTCAGGAAAGGAGCAGCTGAGTTGGAGTGAATGAGGGAAGTGAAACTTCTCTGTGGAAGCTAATTCCCCAGCAAACGTTTCCAAATTCAGTTACAGTCCTCGTGCTCCTGTTAGTAACCAGTTGCAGAATGCATTGAACTCATGGTGCTCATGCTTTTTTTTCTTCTTTTCTTTCTTTTCCCTAGTAAAACACTCCATTTGGTAATATTCCAATTCTTGTATTAAACAATCACCAACCACAAGCAATCAGAAGGTGTTGTGTAAGAACAAAGAGCAAGTAAGAGCAAGTCCAACAAACAAAAGTGCCAAAAGCGGGCGTGGCAGATATGGAAAAGATTTCAGTTCTTATTTCATGCGACTACAAGTGACACAAAATCTTGACCTACTTATGATTGTAGCACAGCCTTTTTATTTTATTTTTATGAACACGATTCAAACTTCACATCAAATATATGCACACCATGCATATTTGATTTATTAGAGAAAGAGCTTTTTATTTCTGATGTTTTTCACCCACAGAGCCCAAACCTGGTGTGTTATGCTTCAAAATCCTGACACAAGCCAAAAATGTAAATTTTTCTTACAACCTGGAAATGAAATGGACTGGGATTTGATGCCATGAACCTGCACAAAACAGCTCATGATTTTGAAGTCGGGGTTAAAATTCGATGTAAAAGTTGTTATTGAGTATTCACATCAACCAAGAGGCCAACAGTAAACTTGACACGATACTACCACCACCATGCTTCACTGTAGTGATGGTGTGATGAGCAGCATTGGATTCCGCCAAACATAGCTTCCCACAGGATATGTAATTCTATGTAAATGTAAATCTAATGTATTTCGTACACTTTTCTGGCCGCAATCTTCAGGATCTTTAACGGTTGCAATCGGATCTCCTCCGCACTTGTATACCCAGAGTACACACACTAAACGGTTCCCAGAGTAAAACGAAACTGTCAAACACCATGACATTAAGCTGTTTGGAGTATGTTATAGTCACTGGACTGAAAAAATATTTAACGATATCCTGTCTTTAAAGGTTATTGTAAACTTGATCTCGTGAAAAGAATAGACTTATAATTAGTTCAATTTAAAATAATTCATAATGAATAATCCAAATGCCATGCCAGTTTTACAAGCACTGTTATTTATTATTATTATTATTATTATTATTATTATTATTATTTTATTTATTTATTTGAACTTGAAAGAAGACATGCCTCTGTTTGGAGCCTTACTTATTATTTATTATTTCACTTTGATCTAACAGCCAAGCTGTACCAGCAGCTGTCGCACCTCAGCATATCCAGATGACATTGGATGTAAACGCATTGCCTCGCCACCAGATGGCAATAGAGATATTTCATACAATTTGGCTCCACATGGCTCGTTAAAGAGCCATTACAGGACACAGAAATTGACTTCTTTAGTGGTCCAGGTGCCACTAAACAACATCAGAATATTAAATGGTTAGATAGCCCAAATCACTTTTTATTCTCCATCCTCACTAACTGCCTGGAACACGCTCGGTGTTCGGCCTGTGCAATTCATAATCAATGCCCCCGTGATTCTCATCTATCGATTCCTATTTGTGGAGCGTTATAGAGAAGAGCACAATGGAGTCACCGTCATGGCTTTATCTCTCTGTGGGAAGTAATAGGCAGCACTGCAGAGGCAGCATCCGTATTGATGGATGACGCAGGGCTATTACAGTAGAGGAATGTCACAGTGTGCAGGGACGCTGGGACGGTGTGGTGACGGCGTTGTTTATCAAGTCACAACACTACTGTAAACAGCACTGCATCATGTGCAGATTCATAAGACATGGTGTCAGCTCTGATGTGTTATTAAACAGTGATAAGGGATATTACATTTCTCCCCCAATATATTCATAACATTGAAAAAAAAAAAACACACTACACTCACCAGTGTGCAAATCAAGTAATGCAACTGAAATACTCAACACCTGATAACAAAGAATAAAGTACTGTAAAGAATAAAACTCCTAGGAGCGTGCTCCTAGGAAATTATCCACGACCGGGCCATGTAATGAAGAGCACCCCAAAGTTGTTGATGGGGAACATCCGTGAAACAAGCTTGTTTTATCTTTTACGTTATAGCAGCTATAAACACTCGTTCACTCACCAGCCTTATTTTTTTCTTCTGTCTCTTGAAGTTTTAAGAATAAAAAATATATCTTGTCATGTTCGCAACCATTCGGAAATTGATTCTTACAAAGCAGATTGCTACACTGCAAGCGCTGCCACTGGAGACTCCTTCCATAAATGTTAATCTCTTTACCATACCATATCAACAATTATATGTTTTCTTTATTAAATAACGACGTTCTTTTAACCTATATATTATTCACCTTAGATTACCGTATGCTGAGTATCCGCTTTACAAACAATAATGCACATTAATATGATAACGAGTCTTTATTGATCACATATACAGCACAATGAAATTCTTTTCTTCGAATACCCCAGCATGTTGGGGTTGGGGTCAGAGTGCAGGGTCAGCCATGATACAGTGCTCCTGTAGCAGAGAGGGTTAAGGGCCTTGCTCAATTGCCCAACAATGGCAGCTTGGCAGTGCTGGGGCTTGAACCTTCCGATCAGTAACCCAGAGCCTTAACTACCAAGTCACCACTGGTTATATTTTAAAATGATATTTGATTTGAATTATAATTAGTCCTACTGTCAGAGCTTCTGGTATGCAAAATGAATCAACACGTTTTGACCAAGTTTAACATCACTCTGGTATTTTAAACACGTAGAGAAAATGAATCTCGTGTGCTCTTTATTATGTTCCGTGAAATGGAAATGATGAGATAGAGGAGGAAGAGGCGCAGGACGACGTATCTACTATGTCCTTATTCATGACGTGACAGACAATGAGATAAACTGGATGAAGCGCATCGTGTGGACAAACCAGAGTGGCTTCACTAATCAGTGCGTAAGGAGAACACTCTATGGAGAAGTATGTCTTTTGGTTGTTCTTGTGCGTTTGTGTAGTAATGCCACTGCTTTGACTGCAGAGAACAGTGAATATTTGAATCATTTTAAAAAGCCAAACATTTACATTTATTCATCTGGCTGATGCTTTTATACAAATTACTTTTATGCAAATTAGACAGGATACAACGAGCTGGCAAAACCTGCACAAACTAGTTAGCTAGGTAGCTGAATAGCTAGCATACTAATTTACCATAACTCTGTTAGTTTGATACAAATAACTCATGATATATACAAGGCAGCTTATTAGTACCGTTGTAAAGCTCAGGCTTCCACACAATGTACTAGCTTGAATGTATACACAATATAATAGCTATAATAAGCTTGTATGTAATTTAATAACCTCTGATCGATATGTGACCAAGTTTAGAATCCTGGGTACCATTACATTTACATTTACATTTAGCATTGATTCATAACATTTCCAGTTGACTCTAACATCTTAATTACTGCCCTGATGGTGAAAATGGGTATTTTCAATGCTTATGCTATTTTCTTATTGCCACTTCCCATTTGAAGCTCAACAACCTTTTGCCGCACAGCACAGCTACATTCCTTGGTCTTACCCGTTGTTATGAATGACTAAGTGAATTTGGCCTGTGTGTTAGACCTATATTTAACAAAAATATATTTTTTGATAAACCTGTGTTGTGTTTGTAATTGTTTGATATCCATTTTTTAAATAATTTTTTTGTGATTTTTTTTGAAACAAAAGATCAAAGCTACTTAAACATGAAGAAATTAATCCACAAGTTACAGGCAAATACCCTAGCATATTAAATTATTTACACATAACTTTACATTTACATTTATTCACTTGGCAGACGCTTTTATCCAAAGCGACTTACAAATAAGCAAAGCAATATATCAAGCAGGGAACAATACAAGTAGTGCTACTATACAAGATCCATTAATTGAATACCGGAGGAAGCAAAGTGTACAGAGTAGAGGTGTAAGTGCATTGTCTGTGGGGTTTTTTTTTTTTAAACTTTAAAAATATTAATTATTTCCCTTTTGCCTTTTTTCAAGATCAAATGATTTATAATCAATTATCATCAATGATAATTGATCAATGATCAATAACGCATAATAATGCCTTAATTCGTTGGAATATTTGCCATTTAAATCGATGCATGAACCCACATGGTTTGATTGTTACCTCCAGTGTACATCTGAAATAAGAATTGTAACAAATTTAACGAAGAGAATTTAATAAAAACTTATATTATATTGAGCAATTTTAGCCGTCCTGTCGCATCTCTCGCTCCAATCAAATCAACCGCTGTTTTACCGGAGTCTTACACGAACGGGATTCGTTTCACTAGGTTTATTTCACGTCTGTAGTGACTTTTACACGTCTACTCTGTGATAAAGCTCTCGCATCAGGACAACAAATAAATCAGTAAGTGAATATTTGCATCACACGTAGTCCTACTATCGTATTTACTTATTCTACAGCATCAGATGTTTAACGATGAAGGAACGTACAGCGATGCACCTTCTTCATTACTTCATTTATTTCTATAAAACAAAACATATGTGAATATAAATAGCTTTATATGCTGTATGTAGTTATTACAATAGCCCATTTAAACAGCCTTCAGGATTGTCTGAGTGGTTTGATATTCTTTTTCCTGCTCTCAACGTAGGCAGTATGGACAGGAAATTTTACAGCCTATACCCAGTAAGTTGAAACTTTTCCAAATCATTCTTGAAGTGGTTAAAGCGCACCTATTATGATTTTGAAACATGCCTAATTTTGTTTTAGAGGTCTCATACAGTAGGTTTACATTCATTCATCCAAGGTCCAAAAACACTTTAATGTGCTCATAATTTAAACTGCAGCGTATCCTCCCCCCCGTGTCACAAACGACTCGTTAAATGATTCATTCTAAAGAATTCATTATAAACTCCTCCTTTCAGAGTGCATACTCTGCTCTGATTGGTCAGATGACCCAGTCTGTGGTTGATGGCAGGGTTTTTGGTTACAAACCTGCGTTGATTGATTAATACAGGAAGTAAGTCTGGAAACACTAACAACTCGTTTAAGCTGTTCAGAATCGGTTCCTTCTTTTGGGAGTCAATAACTCAGTTTGTTATGCGCTTTGAGTTTTGAAACTTTACAGACATTTTTACGTTCACAAACAAACAACTCTATAACACACTACATGAAAGGGAATATTCGAAAAAAAACATTATAGGTGCACTTTAATATGGATATGCGTGTTACGTGACTAACCATGGTGCAATATCCGATGTGTCCATTTGGAAGAGATTAAAACGATCACGTGCGTATAGTTGGTCAGAGTAAGTAAGTAAGAGTAAGTAACTTGGTGTGTAATTTTATAAGAGAAGGAGCTAGAAGAACACTGGGTGGATTTCAAATGAAATTCACCTGGAAAAGGTGGAATTATTCCATGTGAAATGAATCCCATCCAAATAGGTCTAATCATTCACTAGAACGTTGGCTTTATTATCATGTCCCTCTTACAGGATAAATCTTTTAAAATAGAGCTTTGTGGAGAAACAATATGAAAAAATAATAAATAAACAGCTAAATCAAGAAGAAAAAGAAAATATATAGTAGATATCACAAGCAACAGAGTCCATTAAACTCGACTCTGACAAAGCAAAATCAAACGCAAAAAGTGATTTGTTATTCCGGAGGATCCTTACAGCCATCGATTTTCTTTTCTTTTTTTTGCATCACCAGTGTTTCTAAAACAAAATTCACGCTGCGCGACGTTGGCTAAACTCTGTAATCAGATACATGACTATTAAATATAACTCTTTTTATTCACAGTTGTGTTTTCCTTTAAACAACGTTGCAGCAGCACGATGCACTGAATTGTGCAGCGATGCCACGTGGAGCCGTGATCAATGCCTCAGTGTGCTGAGGATAAAGAGAGCAATGTGTGTGTTGGTGAAAGCTTTTCTGTGCCTGTATCCCGCAGTTGGCCGAGGTTTCTTGTCATCTGCTACATCCAAAATGGAGATGAGAAGAGATGGTGCAGGCCAAAATGGAGGAGTAGCACT
This sequence comes from Ameiurus melas, assembly GCA_012411365.1. Classification (NCBI taxonomy): domain Eukaryota; kingdom Metazoa; phylum Chordata; class Actinopteri; order Siluriformes; family Ictaluridae; genus Ameiurus; species Ameiurus melas. The sequence goes on from CM022752.1 coordinate 20,006,153, forward strand.
ATCAGGAAAATCGAGGTAGCTGGATAGGGAGATGGAGAGGGCATGGTGTGTGTGTGTGTGTGTGAGAAAGAGAGAGAGAGCGAGAGAGAGAAACACCCCGCTGGGATTTCAGGTTCCTAGTGAATGCATAAGGCCACCTGTCACCAGTTAAAGGGGAGGTGAGAGACTCGTGTGAAGAATGCAGTGAATTCACACTGTGCCGCCACACACACACACACACACACACACACACACACACACACACACACACACACACTCCTCTGTCCTCTTCTTGTCTTTTAGATTACAATAGATATTTGCACTTCTGTTTGATCTGCTTATGAAAACCCTGCATTCAACTCTATAAATATTGGCACCCTTATTATTGTGTGTATATATATATATATATATTAGATTATTAGTCTTTTAGATTACAATAGATATTTGCACTTCTGTTTGATCTGCTTATGAAAACCCTGCATTCAACTCTATAAATATTGGCACCCTTATTATTGTGTATATATATATATATATATATATATAATTTTCCTTTAATGTATAATAATAACAAGTCCAAAACTATTGGCACCCTTTCAAAGGAACAAAAAGCACACCAGCCAACAGGTTTTTTTCTGACACGATATCCTGTTTTTATTTTCAGAACCCAATTCTTTTTTTTCTTTCTTTTTTTCCCTTAAATTCTTTGCATTTTCTTCCTCTTCCTTAACCACATCCTGTCTTTCTTCCTCTTCCTCCGTCTGTCCCTGTGGCCTTTTCCCCCAATAGTTTTCCATTTCAACACGCAACCCAATAGAGCGTCCCTGAGTATTTTTCTTGTTCATTATTTTAATCATAATAATTAAAAACCCACCTATTAACAGTTAACCTTGATAGCACTTGATTCATGACAACTGAGTGTTAAGTTAAGTAAGGATTAAAACACTTGGGGCATGCTATTATGGAAAAATAATCAACAAAGAAGTTAATATTATCACCCCAAAATTGATTTATAACGTTTATGTGTATGACGTTTGGCAGACGCCCTAACTGAGCTGTTGAAGGTCAAAGGTCTTACTCAAGGACTCAGCAGTGGCAGCTTGGTAGTGCTGGGATTTAACTCCTAGCCCTCTGATCAGAAGTCTTATCCACTGAGCTACCACTTTTAAATTTCCCTAAGAGCACAGAATGCTGAAATGATTCATTTTTTACCACAGCCAGCGAGTATACACTGTACACTTGCATATATACACAAAGCTTATAACATGTTGCACAACCAAATTCATCTATGCAGCAAACTCACGACAACAAACAGTTCTTGAGGAAGAGATCTGATTAATTATGCTTACAAGTGCAGCGGATGCCAGAGAGGATTATTAACACGGCATCATTCCATACTTCAGTAGTGTGCTCAAGGAGCTTTGCAGTTCTCAGTTGAGGAGGAACTGGAGAGAGGGTAAGATTTAAAGACACAGCACATCTGAGAGGCGACGCCCTGGTAGATTAATCACGAGTGCCGAGTCTCACGGCATCTCTTTTTCTTCATTTGCAATCCAAATTGAGCTCAGAGGGAACACGCTCACTCGCAAAAACACGGACGCCTTCTGTCCTGTTTCACTACTCCAAAAATGATCATCACAGAACTAGAACTTAACGTTTATTTCTGTGCACGAGGAATGAAAATTAATTATTCTTTAACGTTCATGTCTAGAACTGTTGGCACCCTTTTGGGGAAAAGTTCTGAGTTGCTTTTCTGCTCAATTTCAGCTGTTAATACACAAAACAATGGAATGCCATTTGAGTCCAGTATTAAATACATAAAGTATACACATTAATTAGTGAAGTTTTTTTTATTACATCTTTGTGCATGACATCATCAAAGGAGATGGCATCATAATCTGAGACACTGCTTATATCCAAGAACACATAAAAAAAAAAACAATAGAAGAGGGGTAGAAGATGAGTGCTTGGTCAGCTTATCCTTCAAACCATGAGCGCTTTTTTTTTTTAACAGGATAGCGCATTGAAGAGAACAAAAACTAGATAACATCATGCACACACACGTTATGATTTTATGACCTAGATTTAGTATAACATGGCTAATTTGTATGCATAATTAACTTCCCTGTGTAGATATTTATATAATTTCTTAATTAATCAACCCAGAATTCAGCTATTAGTTACAAGACTAAACAACCATCACTAGTCTCTAGTCTTTCAGGTCATGGATATTTGGGGAGGAAGAAAAAAATTTCCATGCCATTTAAGTTTGTTTCAGACATTCTTGTCCGTAGTTTTGCTTTATTTAATGTCCAATCCTAGCAGCATTCGTATTTCTGGTTTGGCTCAACAATGTCCTATTTTTATTCCTCTTCACTGTTCCTAACCCGTGTAATGGCTCCAGACTGGGCGTGTAATGTGAGCTGATGTGAGAAGACTGAGCTCAGGATGAGAGCTCTTACTTCCTGTTCAGCTGTGAGGGCACGGGGCCATCGTGTGGAAACATGGCCGTCACAGGGTCACACACGGGCAATGGCGCACGACAGGGTGTGTCCTTTTACTATCCTGATGTGACCTCGAGCCGGGCGGCTTTCTTAAATGTTCAATTCTGTTCCACTGGGAATTTGATTTTATGGCAATACAACAGCAGAATTTGTTTCGAAATATGTAATGTCATGAACATTATCTAAATGATAAGATGTATTATATATGTAAAATACAGTATAACTATCTGAAGTTGATTACTTTTCTTATAACTGCAGGTCCTGGAGTGTTTTATTCCTTTTATAGCAAAGCAACTCACCAAAAATTATAAACTGTATTAATGAACAACCGATCATACTTTTTTTATCCATTGATAGTTACATTTACTGTTGTGGAGCAACCACGAAACAACAGAGTTTCTGTTATTGCTTATGTTATAGCAGCTATAAACAGTCCTCCCGTCACCACCCTATGCTTTTCTCTCTTTTGAAGTTAATAAGACCAAAAAAATAAATCAACCCTACAGCATGTCGTGATACTGAGAGACTGCAACCTGTAAAGCACGGACTGAAAAATAGAGATACTCAGCTAACAAACAGAGGAGTGGAGACATCACAACACTTATTTCCAGGTCAGGAGGCAGAGGAGAGCAGGAGAGCAGACAGGGAGGATGTGGCAGGCTGCTTTTGAGTCTTTTGAAAACAGTACAAATGAGCAGACCCAGCTGTCCTTATCAGTGGCTGCCAGGTTCCTGAAAAATTCCCAAACGCAGCAGCGGCAGTGGATTAGAGCCAAGAGATGCACTTCAGCTGATGGTAGGGACGGTGCAATGTCATCCGGCTCGGTCCTGTTGCCAGGGTAATTTCTGATCTAAAAAAAAAAGTTTTTTATATAATATTCTAATCTGCAAAGTTTTTGATGTTTTAAAACTAATCCCAATTTCAAAAGAAAGATGGATTCAGAACCAGAAACTGTACAAAATTTTCATATTATTCCTCAGTCATTTATTATACCACATTGCTGTTGAACGACGGTGTTGAGTCATTTATTATAACGACAGCTTTGATAGTAACGCAGCTGAAAATCACAGGTTTATATCATTGCACTCGCTCTAATGTTATCGTTTCTATAGGAGCAGTGGAGGCTTGGCAGTTGGGGCTCTGGGATGCTGATCGGAAGGTCATGGGTTCAAACCTCGGTGCTGCCAAGCTGCCACTGTTGAGCCCTTGAGCAAGGCCTTTAACCCTCTCTGCTCCAGGGGCGCCATACCATGTCTGACCCTGCGCTCTGACCCCAACTTCCTGGCATGATGGTATATGTGAAGAATAGAATTTCACTGTGCTGTAATGTATCAATAAAGACTCATTATCATGATAATTATAGTAACAACTCCTTCACAGGGACTCGTATGGTGAATGCTCCACATACGTAAATGTTAAACGTAAATGTGTATCATTGTTTATTTAGCATATATGGAAGGAGTCTCCAGTGTCAGCGCTTTGTAACAGTGAGAAGTAAAGTTGTAACTTGACTCAGGAAAGTCTTGAAAACTGAGGAGTTTGTGCTTTCCCACTTTCGCAGCAACATGATAATACGATTTTAAAAATGCATTAACTTCAAGGCGGAGGAAAAAAAGAGGGTGGTGCGTGAACAAACATTTGCTGTAATGTAAGTGGTAACAGGAGCTAACTTGATTAACTTATGTATCTATAATTGGATAAAAAGGACTTTGGGGGAAAAATGTTTATTGGAAAGTAATCAACTTTGGGGTGGTAACAGTACAGTTACTTCGTTTTGTGTTGGACCACATCACACCACCTTGTCATTTATTATTTTCCTATAACAACATATCCCATAGTGATTAATTCCTTCCTTATTTAGCATATAATATCACATGCGTGACCGTGAGAAACATAAACCTGGACTCAGCGATGGTTCCTGAAGACCTAAAGGGTTAAGTCTTTCTAAAGAATCATGCATGACCATTTTTACATACTGTATTTTTAGGATTTTAAATAATAACCGCCTATTAATGACAAAAATTTCTGTTTCGGATAAACCTACATTTTTTGTGCTGGATTAATTCCTTCCAGGGAAATCCGATAAAAAATGTTCATGCTCTGATTTAATGTGAAGCGTTTAATATTCCAGATGTTTAGAAATGGCCTTTGCTTCTGTTTGAACACAACAGGGTAGAAAAAGTAAAATATTAAAGCATCAGGAGCGTATCTCGCTTGGACGCCCCCTTCGATTTTGCTTTGCTGAATCAAATGGAAGGATATTAAATATTGACAGGTTGATCAATCTTGTAGAGAATCTACAGTTGTAGACTTCGCTTGGAAAGAAAGGTATTGAAAATGACTGGCCTTGTTTTTTTAATAAGGAGTAAAAAAAAGCAGAACAGAAAAGCTTATAATCGCATAATTGCGACAAGTTATTATAACACATTCAGCAGCTATTTAAAAAAGATAAAACATCGGTATCATAAGTGATTAATTAACTCTGACCAGGACGCCTGATTAATATTCACGCGAGAGCAAATCATCGTTTTTAATTAAGCCAGATTGGCGTAATAACCATTTCTTTTTAACAGCAGGACACCAAGCTTGTTCCTGTTCTTCGCAGCTTGACACTAAACAGCACGTGAATTGTTTTCAAAGCCCGGTGAAAGGTACAGCATCGATTGACTACTCATCTACTCGTGCAATTGAGAGTCATCAGGCTTGAATGAAAAGCCTTGGCTGGAGAAATATTAAAGGTGTGTGTGTGTGTGTGTGTGAGAGAGAGAGAGAGAGAGAGAGAGAGAGAGGGAAACTTGCATTTTATCAGCATTCGCCTTGCTTCAGCACTTCTCCATGCTGCACTGCACCCAACCCTTCCAAAAATAAATAAATAAATGGAGAGAAGCCGTCCATTTATAGTGATCCATCACCTGCCTGCCATTTCATTCATTATAGATAAGGTGAAGGTTCAAGTCCAAGAGGCAGATGTTAGATCAGTGTAAAATTCTAGTAGAGAATTCAGCCATAGTGTCTCAAAGCTACAGTGCATAAAAAAGTATTGAGTCAGGGGAGAAAAAAAAATCCTCTAAAACATTAAGTTCCTGAGTTGCTGAGTCACGTGACAATCCTGAAATTGTATTTTGTAATCAGAGCTGCTGAGCCTGAACCGGCAGGAGTTTTCGAATATGTGTATGTCGAACACGAGCTAAGATACTTCCAGTGTCATCAAAAGATTCGTCCTCAGATTTCTGGTAGATTTCTGATAATCTGAAGGATTATAACAGTGGAAATCTCTTCCCATCAACAAGGTCTTGTTTCAAAGTCCTAGCTAGCTAAAAGTCCAGTTAGTGGTAGCTAGGTATCCCGCTTTATTTCAAGGTACAAACTTGTGAAATACGCAGGTCTGTTGTAAGGATCCGGCTTAACACAAGGCCGCGTGAAGGTCACAGAGAGAGAGACAGCAAGGCGGCGACCATGCCCCCTGACCCCACATGGCATTATAACAGCCGATCATTACACTGTTCATTTGTTTCTGCCCCCCATTTTTTCCCTGATTTGGCCTGATTTGCCAAATTTCCATCCACCAGCCAGCTCTTCCTCGTCACACAACAGTTCCCAAAAGGCAGTCCGTATAGGATTTCACAGAGTTGTTTTTTTTGGGATCGTTGTAGTCAAAAATGCTTACGTTTGCTGCGGCTTTTTTTCAAACCTTCAAATCATTTTTGTGCTTTTTTTTAATAGAAAACTACCTGAATTGGCGAAATATCAATTGCACGAAATCGTTTTGTGTGCGCTTTTGCAGCGATATTTGTTGGCAAACAAGACCTTTTAGCTGTACTCGCGCGAGTTCGACACACATGTATCCAAGAGGGCTTTCGCTGAACACAAGTTATGAGGACATCATGTGACACGTCTCGCCCCAAATCTGCTGAAAACCTGCTGACATTTTGAAAAATTGCCATCTCCTCCGAATATCGTCGAGATTCCCTGAATTTCTTCTATCGCAAGTCACAAAATCCTGGAGGAACTGAAAAGGTGGGTGGTGAAGGCTAACATGTGCTTTCTCCAAGACATGTGATGCCAGCCAAGAGCATCATTTCGAACTGCCGCTCATGCTGCGTCACAGGGCAGCGGAAACACTTGGAGGAAAGTGCTATCTACCCTCATCCTAATACACCAACTCACAGATGCTGTTGATTGGCTAGTGTCACTGTGATTGACACCCCCAGTAAATATACGTTGGATCGATAATTTCACTAAATAAATCCATTTCCATAATTGGCATGGTTAAATCAGACGCAGCTCGACTCACGTTGTGAAATGTTCTTCTGCAAGCAGACTGCAACAGCATTTTATTCTACCCAAGAGAGCGAAATCTTACATCCAGCAGCTTTCACTTTGTTCCAGACAGCAGCGACGACGTGACTCTGATTCTCTGTGAAACGCTGACGCTCTTCCTCTGTGATCTGATGAGCATCGATCTGTGTGCAGCTCAAACTGTGTCTGTTTTCTGCTCTTTTAAAACCTGACCTCTGTGACCTCTCATGGGGTTTGGATTAGAGAGTCAGACCTGGTTAGAGCGTACCGTAGGGCAACAGGAATCAAACACCGTTGACAGGATGAGTTAGAGCTGAAGAAAGTTTAGTGGTCCATTCCAGTCTGGTAATATTTACCCATTTATCACTAGCACTGCTCTGTGTGTGTGTATGTATGTGTGTATGTGTGTGACAGAGATATATTTGGTCAGCACTTTCCCATATTAAAGAAAGCACACATTAGTACCTAGGGCTTAGATAATGAGATGTTGAATGTGTATCAGGTGCTCCTTTGGGAAAAGAGACAGCTACTGTGGCTCTCTGTCTGGCTCTGTGTGTGTTGTGTGTGTGTGTGTTGTGTGTGTGTGTGTGTGTGTGTGTGTGTGTGTGTGTGTGTGTGTGCCGTGTGTGCGCATATTAAAGTACAATTACAAAGCCTAAAATCACTGATATTTAAAGGTTATTTAAGGCAGGACAGTAACTCTGACCTTCTGGAGTCACATATTTTTAATTGCACCTGTTACTGACATTTTGGCTCAAATCCCTTTAATGACTTAATTAAAAAAAAAAGAAGTTTTCACTCTATTAAAGGTTTTGTCCTTAAATAGATGATATCACAGGTAAGTGAAATTTTTTTTAATACATCAAATAGATGATAAAAAATTATTCATATAAGACAAATCTAAGGCCTATTTTTATTATTATCCATCCATCCGTCCATCTTCTATATCACTTACTCCTTTTCAGGGTCACGGGGAACCTGGAGCCTTTCCCAGGCAGCATCGGGCACAAGGCGGGGTACACTCTGGACAGGGTGCCAGTCCATCTCAGGGCACAATCACACACCCATTCATACAATACGAATACTTTAGACACGCCAATCAGCCTACCATGCATGTCATTGGACTGGGGGAGGAAACTGGAGTACCCGGAGGAAACCGTGGGAATCGAACCTCAATTATTATTATTATTATTATTATTATTATTATTATTATTATTATTATTATTATTATATTTTCTGAATATTATTTTAATTTTGTTATTTCAAGCATGTATTCCGAGAAAGAAGCAAACATTTCCAACAACATGAAATTAGATTTTTTTTTTCTGTTTTTTTTTTTGTATATAATATATAACTGGTATAGTGAGGTTTTTCTGTAAGGTGAAGTCTTCTGACACGAAGGTTTTTTTGGTCTCTTGGTAACATGACAAGCTGCGTTTTTTTTGTCTTATTAACATCTGGTAAGAAACAAAGAGATGGTGGTGAGGGAACGGCTGTTTCTAGCTGCTACAACGTAACTTGTCTTGCAGATTTTTTCTCACAACATGTAAAGTAACCAGAAACCGAAACTGTGTAACGCTGTCAAAAATCGATCGTGTTACCGAGAAACCCGAAAGCACCTGTCCTTAAGACTTTCTGGTAGCGCAAAAACGTACTGTTACAAGTCACTGAAACTGGAGACTCTTTCCATTTATCTCCTTCCAGAAAGCTTCACTTTAAAGGAGCAGCAATTATATCTATCTATATTTATCTATCTATCTATCTATCTATCTATCTATCTATCTATCTATCTATATATATATATATATATATATATATATATATATGTGTTTATATATATATATATATATATATATATATATATATATATATATATATATATATATATATATATATTTGAATGCTTTTTTAAACCGTTTCATTTTAGCCTCAGGTTTATTCCTGAAGTTCCTGTGAATTAGCTGTTACTATAGAAACGATAAGGTATTAGAACAAAAACGTTAATATAAACCTGTGATTTGCAGCTGCGCTCTTGTCAGAGCTTCTATTATAGAAAAGTACAGAGAATTCAACATTGCTGTGGTTTAATCTATATGTGGTATAATCTATAATAATCTATAATAATATATGATATAAACATTAAAATGGGTTACACTGACATGATAAGGGTGGATAATTCACTCCTGTCCAACGTTTAGGACATTTCCTAACAAAGCTACACATTTCATTTAGATAACCTGCTAAAGTTCATCCATATTGGGCCATTTCAAAACTCGTGGACCTATGAGTAGCAAACATAAGCAAATGAGCATTTGTTTAGACTACAAATAGAAATTTGGTTTATTCGAACACTCGAGTACACAACCTGTTTCTCTTATAAAGAAACACATTTCCATCCGTACTTCTGCGTCTTGGCTGGATGTTCGGGATGCTCGCTGTATTTTTCCACTGAAGGCCCATGTGTAGGTAAACACGCAGTGACGCATGGAGGCTAAACTGCTGGACAGAGGCACTTGATGTTGTTTGCACGAAGGACAAGCTGTTGTCATAGGCCAAGTTCAGGTCTGAGAGATGGAAAAATTGATCAGACACGAATCAGGGATGCACTCCGTGATGAGATGAGCAGTCAAAATGACTTATTTAAATGTCAACTCCGAAATTACCAGCACCCTTTATGAAAGTGTGCATAAATTATTTGATTTAAAACGAACAACACGTGCAATGAGTAATATTTGGAGCTGAGATCTGTAATAAGAATGCTGTATGGTGCAATGTCAACACAATATTTATTTTTCGAAAGTACAATCCTTTCTGAAAAAAAAATGCACCACTGTTTACAAAAATATTGGCACCTGGCAAGACATAACAGTACTTAGCCTGAAACAAGATTGGAGAGACTTGTTGAAGCTCTCCTCAATGGAGAGCATTTTAATTCAAGCTCGTGTGAATTCATAGGTTTGTGCAGGGGGTTGATTTCCAGGGAGGAGTTCAAATCCAGAGACAGACTAATTTCTGCCTACAACCATTTCTCTGTTGTTTTGGTGTATTTCTGGGGTCAAGACAAACAAGGCTTAACCACATGACAGAGGCAACCAAATTTTGTGCTAAAATATCCTGCTTCACAGCAGATTTGACAATGACATCAGTCTCATCAAGAACCACTGGACCACCATGAAGCAACACCGATTTATCAATGATCCACGACTGAACTGTACATTTAGCTTGGTGGCTTTTTCTACCAAATGTGCTGATTGTGTTCATCTGAAATTTGTTCAAAGCTGGATTTTTAGCAAAATGTCTTTCATATATATATATATATATATATATATATACATTTATTTATTTATATTTACACACGCTTATGTTCTTTAACAGGAAACACGGTGAGCACGTCACACACAACACTTTTGCCAAACTTATTTACAAATTCAGAAAGACAGGAAGTGTTGCGGACCGACTGAGAAAGAGCGGACGTCCACGAACACCCACTGATGAAGGCACAACCGACGTTGGACTAGCAAACACAGTCCTATATGTATGTATGGAGACTTTTGGGACAACTCAAGCTAAATATTCAATAAGTACACATTTCACACATGTGGTTTATGCATTTGGGTTATCTCTTTTAATGTCCACATAAGGTGTGAGAGCTATCTGCTCTCCATGCCGCACGCAGAGTAATGTGATTGGTTCATCTTATCACATTACTTCCTGTTTCTACTTTCGTAATGCTGGGGAAAGGGCTATTAAGGCTATTGATATGGTATATAAAACCAAAGGCACATCTTGAGCCGGCCTGTAGATACAATCTGCTCTGTGTTCGCAAGTATTTATGCACGATGACATCCGGAACATGTTTTTATTGCCGGCTTGAGTCTGGGTACCATGAAAAATATTAACATAATAAAAACAGAAAATAGATGAAACTAGCGCCTACTATTTTGCAAATCTTCATGATTCAGAAGGATCCTTCTATCCTGCGATAATGACACCCTTCATCCAACGGTCCTGAGTGCACACTCGAGCTTTCAGACCAATTTGTGAAAACATCTTTAACCTCATGGGAGAGGCAGCCTGACAAATCATGTCTTTTAAGAATGGCATGTATTTCTTTAGAGGGGTCAATGCGTTAAGAGAAAATGATTGTTTCCTGCTGAGAAACACCAACAACAAAAAATTCCAACAGAAACCATCTTAAAAATTTGTAATGGTTTTAATGGTTATAATGGGAGTTGTATTGGTTTTTATCAGAAACTCTATTGGTCCCTGTGGGTTTCTACTGGAAATTTGTTGCCTTCTTTTGGTGGCATGTTATTTCCAGTGGATACTATTAATGACCGGTAATGGTAAATTTAATGGTTAGCTGATGGTTTGTAATGGTAGGCTAATTGTAATTGTAGAAACCTTTAGAATTTCTCTGATGGTGTTTATTGTTTTTATCAGCAGTGCTGGATCATGGGCTCATGGAGAGCTCTGTGTTACGGAAGTCGGTCACCGTAAACGCGAGTCGTGTCTCTGTCTGATCGATTGGAAGATTGCGCCGGTCGGTCGCTGTATAGGCAACTGATTGCTCGCGCGCAAAAAAAAGGACAGAAAAATCGATCAGGCGCAGAGGCACGCGGAGAGAAAACGCCTCATCCCTCCTACAGTAGATCCTCCTCCTCCTTCTCTTCTTCTCTTCTTCTTCTTCTTCTCTCTCTCTCTCTCTGTCGGTGCTCTGCTCCGCCTCCGGTGCTCGCGGGCTCGTTAAGCAGGCAAGCGCGCGCGTTCTTTGCCACCGCAGCGTCTCGCGCGCAACTCTCATCTGGTCGGTCGTGTTCACACACCGCGCCCGGAGGAGCGCGTGATATCAGGTAGGTAAACAAATTCTAATACTAACACCAGCGTTTCTAATGTTTGCTGCTCCTTTATTATTATTATTATTATTATTATTATTATTATTATTATTATTATTATTATTATTATAAAATTCACGCTACTTAAAAATCCCAGTCGTTGTCGTGGAAGTCGCGTGTTTCAACATTATATTATGTGATGTTTGGATGTCAGTGTGTTTGCATGTCGCATCTTCTGTATGCGTGAAAGACAACAATGTAGGCTACACGATATGCATAATGCATAGCGAACTTAACGCATAATAAAACACAAACTAGCCGTCAAATCTGAAAACCACTCCTCCAACCAACCCTGCACAAATCCTCATTCACTTTTCTTCTTCCTTTTAAAATACTACAGAATCATCAAGTGCGCAAGCGTCATTATATTCTCATTCTACACTATGTAAATGCACTTATTTACTGAAATGACAATAATGTTGTAGTTGTTGATTTTTGGCGTAATTCTCCAAGCTATTAAACCCTGACGTGAGTGTGCACAGAGCCTGTGTTGCCCACACTGTTGCCTTGATTATAATAATATCCACTGCACAGAGACTTGCTGTAGTAACACAGAAGCTACTTATGTAATGCAGAAACAGTGAAACGTCTTAAAGGGCACGCGCATGACTCCTCAAAAATCAACACATTGCCAGGAGATCAGTTTTTGGTTTGCACTTACATTACACACGCAAGTGTACACTCTCAGACACAGAGGCATCAAACTGTAGGTAGTACAGTATGTTTCACTTGGGAAGGTGTATAACAGGTATGCAAGGTAAGGCTGGGGAATATGAGAAATCGTGATATCACGATACACTTTTCTGAGATCACAGGTACATGTATATATATACCAGGATATAACTAACGATTACAAGCTGATTTCTTTCATTCTTGCTTGGAGTCTATATTTTCACCTGTCCATAAATAAAACGAGTCTTCGATGAAGATCAGAAAGAATTCTCAAATATATCAAAATTTCGAAATGATTAAAAATGTTTTATGTCCGCGATTAAAAACGTCTGATATTCCAAATAAAACATTTCCGCATTGTTTTTTTTTTTTTTTTGTATGTCCCTAATATGGAGTCTATGACAGCTGTCTACAACAGCTGACTACAACAGCTATATCAACAAGAAATTACTATCTGATAATAACTGATATTTCAAACACAGTATGGATAAATGTTCTGTTTATTTTTGCTCCGCTAGCGGAAATAGATCCCGAAGAAGCCACACTCACTATATAGCATGTCGACTAGCTGGCTAGTTAGCTCACATTGATTTGTAAGTTCCTGTTAAAGGAGCTTATGGTAAAATTGACTTCCCTTCTTCCTTTTCATCTTCATCTGACGAGATTTCATATTTTAAGTTAAAAATATCGTTTGCCATGTCCGCTGATGATGTCTCCGACTCTACTGTAGTAACCCAGGAATTTTGTAGGAATTTTGTCTTGAACACAGACAAGCAGAGCGATACATGGAGTAAAATGTCTCAGTGCGGTTATAGTAAATATACACACTCTTGGAACGCTGCCCGTCAAATAAAATTAGGTAGGGTTGGCTGCTGTCACGACTGCTCCGTGACTTTTTTTTTGTATACTTTTGTTTAATTTCCACACCTTTCTTAGTTTATACCTCTTTTTCTTTTCACCGTGGCTACAATTAGCTGTGACAGAAGTACTCTTATTTCTATTGGTGTACAAAACAGTCGTTGCAGTTAGTACCGGATCTGTCCTGGCCGAGTGAGATACTGAGAAGGTACAAAGAACGCGACCCTTACCGGCAGCTCTGAGGGAAACGAGGTAGAGTCAGGAACAGCGCACACACCACGCTACCCTGTCTAGCATCCTGCTAGCTAATGTCCAGTTTCTGAAGAACCAGTTGGATGACCTCAGAGCCAGGATCAAGTTCCAGTAGGACATTTGGGACCGCTCTGCTTCACCGAGACATGGCTGAACCCAGCGGTTCTGGACCATGCCATCCAGCTGGCTGAGTTATTCTTGATTCACCTCATGGACATAATAACAGTTGGGGAGTTGGGGAAAACAAGGAGTGGTGCGAGGCGGAGTGTGTCTGATGCTGAACAGCAGCTGGTGTGAGAGTGCAAGCATTGTTCCTCTTACACGCTCCTGTTCAGCCAACCTGAAGCTCTTGACCATCAAATGTCACTCTTTCTACCTTTCACGGGAATTTACTTCAGTCATAGTCACCGCTGTTTATATTCCATCTCAGGCAGACACGGATACTGCTTTATGTGAGCTTCATGATGAACTCACCATTCATCAGACAAATCATCGGGACGCTGTGCTCATTGTAGCAAAAGAGCCAATCTCAAATGCTCACTGTCCAACATCCACCAGCACATCACCTGCCCCACTAGGGTCGAGAGAATGCTAGACCATTGCTACACTTCATTTAAGGACAGTTACAAGGCACAGGCTCATCCACCGTTTGGAAAATCTGACCATGCCACCACTTCCTCATGCCTAAATAAAAACAAAGGCTTAAACAGGAAGCTCTATTTCAGCAGGAGGTCACACATTGGATGGACCAATTGGTGGCCATTTTGTGGGATGCGCTATATGACGCAGACTGGGACATGTTTCGGCGTAGTTCTCACAACAGATTATACAGTCCAGAAAAACCATCAGAACATTTCCCAACCAGAAGCCATGGGTGGATAAAAACATCTGCAATACTCTGAGATCTCGCACCGCGGCCTATAACACAAGGCTCACTGCTGGGAACATAGACGAATATAAGGCTATAACTTTCTACATTGTGTGCAGAGCGCTGACGGCGGCAAAGCGGCGCTACGGGATGAAACTAGAGATACAGTTCCATGAAGGTGGCTCTAGAAACCTGTGGCAAGGACTCTAAAACACCACCTTCTAGAAAGACGAATGCAGACGCTGCTATGGCAGACGAGTTCAACACTTTCTATGCTCGCTTCGAGGCTGCAGCAAATGACAGCACTAATGACTCAATCAGCGTGAATAACTGCATGCAGACGACGAATGCCATATCGGAAAATACGTTCATCATCTCTGAGCACGATGTGAGGATGGCTTTTAGGAGAGGATGGCATTTTGTGAATGTTTATTAGAAGTGTTGAAGTGTTCCGTCAGTATCTAGTGTATCAGCACGAATCCTGATCCAAACAATCAGAAAGAAACTCTTACTTCCCTTACTTACCTTCCTGTTACTGCAGTCGAGATGCACTTGTGTACTAACTTTAGCCTAAAATGTGTTAATAGACAATGTACTGCTGTAACATCATCAGTAGTTTCATCATAGTTTTCTATCAAGTACAATGCAAGACCTTGGAATTAAGATTCAAGCTGAGTTATTCAAAATGAGTTAATTCTATACATATGTTATGCCACTGAAGTTTAGTTTTTATATTTAATGCTCTGTAGCTTAAATCGACATAATTGATTCACCTTACCATCCCAAGGTTTCAATTGTACAACACAGTACCCTGAAATCCACCTGTCATTACTACATTTCAAGCATCTGTTCTTTATTACACTGAACTGAGGCAGTCTTGAAGTTTCCACTCTGTGACTACGTTCAGACCCGCCTCGAGTAACTTTATGCTCGTTTCGTCATGCAGGCAATTATCAGCTTGTTTTTGTTCTGCATGGTACACTGCGATAAGGAGCGATAAGGGTGCAGTGAAGTTACAGATGGGTGCGAAGCGAAACAGGTGTTCCCTAATTCACAGATCTCTTTTCGGTAAAGTGAAAAAAGCTGACTGTGACACCGATATTTAATCTCCTGTGGTGCTTTTGCATTTCTCATAGTGGAGATAAAGCCGTGTTTGGAAAACAACTTCTCAGTTACATCCCGTAGCTTTGATCGCTGTTTAGCTTTGTTTTTGAAGATTATTCTCATTTACATGTGGAATAATAAAAAAAAACCCAATGACAAACACATAAATGATGTCTTATGGAGCAAAACAATTATCTCACACTGTAGTCATGTGCATTTTGCTCCAGCAAAGCCTCTATTTACAAGTATGCCATTGTACATCCTATTGTAGGAGCACTGGAAGAAGTCCATGTTTGGACTTAATAGACTAAAAAGACCCATCTGAGAGGCTTTATTTGTTTGTTTGTTTTTGCTAATAAGTGAACCTGATGTGACAGTGGCATGTGACAGTGGCATTCACTCTCCCTGAAACAACATATGGCGTTAAAAAAGAAATAAACTGGACCAGGGAACACTGTTCCAGTCTTCAGCTGTGGAGTTCTGGTGACCCTGGATGCTCAGATCGCTGTTCTTGGCTGAACCCGATGTGGTCTTCTGCTGTTTTAGCTCATCAGCCTCAAGATTTGACGTGTTGTGTATTCAGAGATGCTTTTCTGCACACCACGGTTGTAAAAAGTCTGGACATTTTCCTCTGAGCTCTCTCATCAGCAAGGTGTTTCCACGCACTGAACTGCCTCTTACTGGATGTGTTTTGCACTATTCTTTGTAAACTCTAGCGACAATCCCAGGAGATCAGCACTTTCTGAAGTAGTCAAACCAGCCAATCTGGCACCAACAACCATGTCACGGTTAAAATCACTGAGATCACAATTTTTCTCTATTCTGATGTTGGAGGTTTGAACATTATGGACTTGTATCTGCATGAGTTTATGCATTACGCTGCTGCCACATGATTGGCTGATTGAATAACTGCATGAATGAGCAGGTTTACTCACAGCTTTTCTATGTTTTTTCTCGCCTTCTGATTCTGTATTCTCAGTCGAGCTTCAGTGTATGTGTGTGTGTGTGTGTGTGTGTGTGAGATCATGTGCTACAGCGCCTATGCACAGTGAATGTTAAGGGATAGTGGATCTGTCTTATGCAAATACTACAGAATAGAAACTTTTCTTGAAACAGAACGCAGCAGTCGAATGAACTCATCATCTGCTTGGGATGCGGTCTGATCACATGACCATCAAGAGCCAGTCACAGGATGATACACAGTGATTTCCATTCACATTATACTGTGAAAATGACATTTTCAAATATAACCTGCCCTAAAAGCACCATTTCAGTGTGGTTAGAAGGCCAAAACGGAGAAAGAAAAGTAATGTTTTTTTTTTGTTTGTTTTTTTTTAATATAAATATAATCTGTATTAGTTTGGACAAGGCCTGGGGCTGCAGGTCAGTAGGTGCTGAAATCCCCATCACTGCTTTTTGATCTTTCCATCTTTCATCTCACCTCGTGCAGATGACTGCAGCTGAAGCTGATGTAAGACTACTATTCAGAGATCCCCACCAGCGGAGAATTGATTCGTTTTTTCCTTACCAGCTGGAAAACGTTTCAGTCCAGCTGTTAGGCCACAATAGACATAGAGATATAAAAGCACTCTTAGTACATCTTCCTTAATTTGATATCTTAAACACTGCCTCATAGATCAGCTTTAACCTCATGCAATTTGTGTATCACACATTATCTTTGGCTTATCCTTTTAAGGTTATTGACCAACATACTGACCAAATCATAAGATCGCTGATTGCAAGATCACAGAAAACCTTCTTCCAATTAGCATTTTTCCAATACGTTGGTTAAATAACTAGCATAACTAGCATCCTGTAATACAAAGACAGGCTACCAGTGTTATGTACTCAGGAGTAAGTTCTTTGTTGTTAAGATGTAATGCTAATGCTTTGAAATTCTATAGAGTAAAATGTTATCACTCGCTTTTTTCTGATGTTAGAACGGTTGAGCAGGAAAACACTCTTAACTTTGGTATTCCTTTTTATAGATTTTTTAAATTATTTTTATTTTAACCCTAAAAATTGCTGCTTGCCAATTTTTATCCACCAGCCAACCGACATCAACCGATTGTTGAAGGTGAAGGCTACTATGTGCTTCCTCCAAGAACCACATGAAACTGCTATCTACCCGCTCCCACATACACGAGCTCGCAGATGAACACGATTGCCTAGTGTCTCAAATTTTGCAGACAGAAATCTCACACCATTACATTTTCCATGTAAAAGGTTTGTTTTTAGAGGATCTTCATCGTATAATCGGACATGGAGAACAGACTTTATCGTACCATGAGTTATAGAAAAAAGTAATAATCTTAAAAATGGCACAGTGTAAAGTCAGTTTTTCTGAACGTTGGACAATCTGCAATTTCAATAATCCTCAATCCTGCTAGTTGCTTTATTTTTTTGTCCTCTCTTTTCTTTTTCTCTCAGAATATTTAATAGTAAATCTGCACAGTAAGGTTGGACAAAATGAATAAATGATGAAAAAGTATACTTTATTAAAAGCTTGGCTTTGCACATGTGATTTGGTTCAAAGATATTTAAGGGTTGTAGAGGGAAGGGAGCCAAGCCTCACCATGTAAACACACTCTAATGTTTACATCACTGTAGCACCACACACACACACACGCATGGGCTCGCACACACACACACACACACACACACACCCACCAACACACACACACACACACACACACACACATGCTCACACTCACTGTTGTGCTTTAACAAACACCTTGAGGAAGGGAAGATAGCTCAGGTCGACATTCGCACTGGAGAAACGTACATCTGGTTTTAGCGAACAGGGTGTTGACTCTCGTTCCCATTGTTGATAAACGTTTATTACTTTTTATTTTAAGAGTGTTGCAGAAGAACATCACATGTCATCAATCCAGAACCTCCAGTCATGCGTGTTTCTGTATTCACACAGCCTGTAGAGACGTGTTCAAACACATCCATGCACACACTTGGAAGAACCGGTGTCCTTTTTTTTTTTTTTTTTTTTTTTTTAAGGCCTCATGCTGTTTTTTTTTTCTCTCACAACTCTGGCACTGTTTTTCCCACAAAAGCCTGACGTCACTTTTCTTTTGTGTTTCCCCTCCAAAATAAATCCTATTGTGTGAGGAAAGCAGACGGTGCTTACACACGTATTTATTCATTTAATTATTCATCAGCCTTCCCTATTTAGTTAGTCATTAATCATTTCTTGGGTCCAGTGTGTCTGTTATCTCTTTTGGCCACACTTGGATTTGGGAAAGTACATTCACATGCTGTTTTAATTACTTTTTTAAAAATGTATTTATTACCTCTGTATGTTTCTCCCACTAGTAAGATGCAAGTTTAATTTGATTTTCAAAGCTGAGTAGGTCTGCCTAGAGCTATCCTGACTTATTTTCACCTGCTTTAAAATAACGTACAATTCATGTTTCATTTGAACCATATAAAAAAATTTTAAGACAAAAAAACCCCACCTCTCTATAAATTTGTAAAATGACCTTAAACTCCTGACATCAGATTTGAAACATTTAGCTCATTTATTTAAACAATATATAAAGACAAAGATCAAAATGCGTTCAAAGTAAATTTAGGGAAGGGAAATTTTATTAAATCAATATTTTATGTATTTACAAAATGGCATAAATTCTCTCAGGTAAACTCATTTTTACATTTTTAAATAAAGAAATCGCTCACTCTTCACACTTTGGCTCTCACTTCTGCTAAAATCCCAGCCAGCTTCAATGATACTTGAATATGAACCAGTGTTACTTTTACCAAAATGTACACAAATACAGAATAACAAAATTATCTTGTAATAAAGACATTTTTACATAATAATACTTTAAGATTTGATCTGACTCTGATTTACGGTATATCTGAATCGCTATGCTATGACAGCGCTTTGCATAAGTATTCACCCCCATGAATTTTTCTACATTTTGGACTGTTACAACCTGGAACTGAAATGAACTTCATTTGGATTATATTTCAAGAATACACATAAAATATCCCATCAGTTTGAAGCAGAGTGAAAAATCAATATACAATAGGGCCTCCCTATACTTAGGGGATAGATTCCAAGCCCCCCAGCGGATGCCTGAAACCGTAGATAGTAGCGAACACTATATACTGTACATACTGTAAGTATGATAAAGTTTAGTAATAGCACAAAATAATTTTTCTTTTTTCAAAATTTCATGCATAGTCGATTCGTAGTCGATTCGTACATCCTGGCAACCACAGCATACTTTGTTACTCAGATGAGGACGGGTTAACTTCTGAGTCTGGTTTCTCCCAAGATTTCTTCCCCATATCATCTTATGGAGTTTTTCCTCACCACTGTCACCACCGGTTTGCTCAATAGGGATAAATTCAGATGCTTAAAATCTGTATCCTGTGTTTATGTGTTTCTGTAAAGCTGCTTTTGAAATGTCCACTGTTAAATGCGCTATACAAATCAAATTGAATTGAATTGAATTTTATTTCTTTCCCTATTAAATTGAGAATTTTCAAATTATCACTTAAAGGAAGCACTTTACCACTTCTCTTTGTCACGTCCAATTTGCCCGCATCACCATCTTTGCACTTTGTGGCCATTATTAGGCAAAATAAGGGTTACTTGTACACACGCACTGCGATACTGTGAGAGTTGGTCTGATAACCGAGACAGTTTCCATGTGATTAATGGTGTGGATGATTAAGACCAGGGGTAGCGCTGTGCGAGAGTTCGTCATATCACTTAGAATGACATGCAATTTTAATTTATAAATGTTCACTGTATTTCTGGAATTTTCTGATCCAATTTTTTCAGACCGCGGTCAAACCCGATAACTGAAACAGTGGATACAGGGGTTCTACTGTAGTTTTCTAAATGATTTACGATTAAGAAATGTTAAAGTTGTGTAAATTGGTTCTGGTGCAATCAGTTTCCATTATTTTCCAAGCCATACAATTAGACCATACCTAAACAAACAATTTTGATGAATTGATTAAAAAGCTATCAAAATAAATCTGGGACACAGAACTAGATTCATTTCAATCAGGGCGTGCTTCTAAAAAAAAATCCCAAACTTTGAAAATCCTGCAGAGCAACATTAAATCAGTTATTAAAAAAATAAATAAAAATGGAATGAATAAATATAGCACAGGCAGCTGTCCAAAAATGTCAGGGGGCGAATACTTATGCAACACACTGTATTATAGTTATTTTTAGACAGCGGAGTTAGGGATTTAAATAAACCACTTAAAAAAGACTGCTTGGTCTTGCAGTGTATTTTTTTTTTTTAATTGAGAAATTCAGACATTTATGACATTTAACAAAAGCAAAAACAAAAGCAGACCCACATCTCTCCATAGACCTGCTCTGTTTTACTGTCTAATATGGGGGACATAAAGATATGTATCTTAAAAGCTAACAATGATGGCTGCAAGCAATGAAGGTTTTGTTTCTCAGAGCCAAACCTTCATCAAACATCCTGCTAACCCAAAATTGTTAGCCGAGCTATAGTTGTAATCCCACTTGAACAGTTACTCTTGATTGATTAGAACTTGTTTAGACCCGTCCTGTCCCAGAACTCTCAGACTATCAGTGTTTGTGTGTGTTCAAGGTGTGGGAGGTGTGGTAGGGTTAGAAGCTGACATTTGTCTGTGTGACCTGCAGATCGATTTGCAACAGCGCATTTATTTGCAACTCAAATCTGTGAGGCGTCACTTCCTGGTATTTGAGAACCAGTGAAAACAAGTCAGAGCACTTTTTCTCGAAGCTCTGCTCTGTTGCCGCTGTTCTCGAATTCTCATCGGTTGTTTGCACATTAGAACACATTAGAGGTCTGCAAATGTTATGATCATTACCCGAGTGCCTTTTGGGGCTTGTTGTCCTGCTTCTGTAATGTTGGTGAATGCGAGTGGGGAGGAGTGTGTGTATATGTGTGTGCAGAGCTAAAGCCAGTGGTCTCGCTCAGTCTGTGTGGAATGTTCCCAAGCTTTCTGTTTTTTCAAGCCAAAGGGTGAATGTGGTCATGTCCAGTGCAGAAATCATCACAGAGAATAAAATCCACCCTCATGAAGAATGGGGGATAAAGCAATCAAGAGATAGCGAATGAGAATGTAAAAAGTGAGGCTCTGTTTTCGAGAGACTTGAGATTTAAAACATCAGTTTCGGTATTGTTCCGGTTTTTGTAATAGGCTCAAAAATATACCACGCTAAATGCCAATTATGGAATTCATAGCTCTATACAGTGCCAAAAGGGATGTCAGGGACTCGCATGATTACATTAAGTAGTTACGTTCATTTTGTGAGGATAGGATGTCTACAGCTGTCTGTCATGAATGGATTCCTTCAGCTACTTTAATGCCACACCGGACTGCCGTCGGTGTGAGGACTCACTCAGCCCTAGAACAAGCTGTGCTGATTATGGGACATGGGGGCTACTCTGTTGCCATGGTAGTTTTAAGAGGGTTGAGTAGGTGGTAACGAGCCCCGGCGCTTTAGTGACATCATCAGCGTTATTCCAGCTCTATTCATCACAACACTGTATCTCCAGTGGAGTCTGTGGACCCACAAACCTCTGCACACATCCTGGATTAAAAATGACAACATACTTCATGACATATAAGTGCCGAATGCAATTAAGCCTGACATTTAAAAGATCTAGGTGGTTAATGGAAACCTGGAGTGTAAGTCAATTATCAACGTCTTTATCTAGCCTATTATATTCCTGGTGCATGGTGAGAGGACAAAAAGGAGAGGAAGCTCTTCATCCTGCTCTCTGTCTCTAAACAAGCCATTTTCTAGCATGACTCAGTGTGTCCTCTTGGCTGACCCTTCTGCAGTGTTTTGGCTACTTTCGTTCTTCAAGGCACGGTCTCTGGCCCTTGCCTTGCTTATTACACAGCGCTGTTGCCTTCTTGAATCTGATTGGTTGGAAAATGTTGCTTGATTTTCTACAACAGCAGGTCTGACATTTATATTAATGCGCTCGTTGTAATGCGTTATCGTTTCATACACAGGGGCTTGTATGGTGGGCGCTCCACGCGAACCGGTTTAAATGAACATGCGTAATCATTGCTGTGGTGAAATTTTCAGTGAGGAGACATTTATTTATTTAACATTTCTGGACAGAGCCTTGAGTGTGATTGCTTTGTAACAGTCAGCATCATAACCACTGCTTTGTCTGAGAACTTCAATCCTCCACCATTAGCCACGCCCACTCACGCCCAGTTTGTTACCCTTGTTGCTAAGTTTTGTTTGCCTTTTAGTGTTTTGTTCACTATGTTTTGCCTTTTCCTTACTGAATTGCTTTTTCCTAGTGATTTATTGGCTTGTCTGCCTCTTGATTACTGTAATTAAAGCCTCTGTTTAATTCAGAAACCTGCACATGTCTTTGCTAGATTCTCCTGCTTCTGACAGTCTGAGTTAAAGCTGTAACTGTGAGGTTAAAGCTGTGAGGACAATGGAGTATACGTGTTGTGGTTTCTCACTAACATGACAATTTATTTATTGTCTTTTTAACAAGATAGAGTAAAAAAAAGGTTAAAAAAATCGTTATGGCTGTTGGATAAGATGAATAAAATGCTTTAAGATGTGTTATTATAGGATAATAATCAACTTCAGGGTGATAACGGGAACAACGCTTTATCACACCAAACTGTCGCTGAAATATTTTCCTGTAACAGCATACAATGAAGTGTTCTATTCTTTACTTAACGATGTATCTAACTGCATTAGGGTGCCTCATCAACAAGCACAAATCTGTTACTCGACGTGTCCTTCAGGGCTCTTAACTCGGTCCACACATTTCAGAGTCTAAAAGCATTCTGTTGATCTGAAAGCATGCAGAAGCTGCATAAAGTGTTTTCTGCCTTTATTTTTGGGGTGGTTGTGATATTTAAAAGTGTCAATGATAACAATATTATTTGTTAGATATCACAGTCAGGACACCAGCTTTAGGTTTAGGCGTTCTGACTGATAGGAAATGAGATGGTGTACTGTAAGAGTCAGGATGTTCTGAGCCGCAGCTCTCAGTGTGATTGCAGTGAGTCAGCACATTCGGAAAGCTGGTAGGCTTTTAACCTCCATCTATCCCTCCTCAGCATCGACGCTTTTGGTTTTTCATCTGTTCCTTTCTTGTTGCCCGGGGAATGCATTTAAGTGCCCTGCCAATTCCAGGAAGAGATGTGTGAATCAGACTTGTGATCTGTGAGTTGCTGTGTTGATGTTCGTGTTGGTGTTTATGTGGTAGTGTTGATTTAGCTATCTTCTCACCATGCTTGTAGCAAGGATCAAGTCTGAACTATAACCCTACACAACTTTTTAAGTGCATGACTGGCCTACGACGGAATAGTGTAATCCATTTTTTGGTAATTACCACTGCACTGGGGTGTAGCGGATAGTTTTGCAACCTCACAGCTCCAGGATCCCCGGTTCAATCTTGAGCTCGTGTTACTGTCTGCGTGGAGTTTTGTACGTTTCTCTCCGTGTCCGTGTGGGTTTCCTCTGAGTTCTCTGGTTTCCTCCCACCTCCTAAAAGTATGTCAGTCGGGTGGAATGATTACTCTAAATTACCCCTAGGTGTACCGTGGGGTTCAAAAGTCTGAGACACGTTGAAAATCTGGGATTTTTTCCCTTTCATTTAATTAGAAATAAACAGAAAGTTTTCAAATTTTTAAGTATTTAAAACAAAGACAGTGAATGTTTGATATCTTTACTATTTAATATTAAACATTCTGCACTGTTTTGTTAATGAAAAAATAGAGTCTTTCTTGGCCACATATACATTACAGCAAAATGATTTTCTTTGCATACCCCAGCATGTTAGGAAGTTAAGGTCAGAGTGCAGGGATACAGCACCCCATGATACAGTGCCCCTGGAGCAGAGAGTGTCTAGGGCCCAACAGTGGCAGCCTGGCAGCTTGAACCCCTGACCTTCTGATCAGTAACCCAGAGCCTTAACCATCAAGCCAGCACTGTCCTATTTCTATTTCTAAATTTGTGATATCGATCGTGTTAACCGATCCAATTTTCCTCACGCTTAATCTCTTCTATTGAAGCATGTGATCAGATGACACTCTTATGGATTTTAACTAAAATGGATCATAAGGTTTTGCACAAACTTGTGAAGTCCATGCCAGCTCGAGCACACACTGTCATTAAAGCAAAAATGGGGATGTATCAAATAATAAGAAGCTCATTTTCACTAGTGGTCTCAGACTTTTGGAGCCCACTGTATATTTCAGTATATTTCAATCATTTCCTTTTGATTTTGTTGATGTGGATATCCACTGAATGTTTGACAGTACAAGACAGTACAAGAATCCAGAATAAAAATTTCTTTTAATTTTCACCACTGGCTTGTGTGTTTACAGTAACACCCCTAATACACAGCATGGTTTATGCCAGACAATCTTTCTTTTAGCGTTATTCCCACCTACGGTGGGGTCCACTTGTCGTCAAGTCCGTCTCCGTTTGGCTCGATAAAAGGCGCCTTCGAGGGCGTTTACGTGTTGCATGTCCTCCTTGATTTGATCCGTCCATCATTTTTTGGGTCTACTGTGTGGTTGCCGCCTGGCTGTACTCGCCACCAAGTATTCTTTGCTGCATACTAATGTTTTTTTCAGACAGTAAACATGTTTTTTAGGTGTATTTTAGGGCAAAGCCGTTAATTAATCTGGGACTGAAAGTGGCACCACCAGACTGTGAGAATGACTCGAGCTGAAAACATATTCACAACCCATCTCCGATTGGACGCGTTGACAGATGTTGTAGCGAAGCTTTCATATCCTTCAGATCTCTCAAATTTTCGAGGTGTTACCCCACCATCCATTCAACCTTAGAGCTGAAAAAGCATCAAAGGAAAGCTTGTTTTGTAGTCTACTATTTGTATTCTGACAGAATGTCTTCAGAGTGCATTCTACACACCTCCTAGTCCAGGGATAATTGGAAGAGCGTTTCGAAGTAGGTTTGATTTTCTTTTTTCAAGCACTGCCAACGGAGCTGTCTTGTCGAGGAGGCCTTGTTTGGGATCGGCCTGAGTAAGAGGTCTGAGTAATGTTTGGTGTTTGAGTGAACCTGAGCCTCCTCCCTGTCCCTCAGGGCTTGTGCTTCCAAACTGGCCTGACTTGTTCTGTGCAAATGCAAACGCTTTTTAACTTCATAGAAACCGGGATCAGCTGTGGCTTGTTAGAGACACAGTGCACGTAGCTGGACGACTGCTTAATCTGTGTATGTGTTTATCATAAACATTAATATCTGTAATTGTTTACATGAGCATCGCATGATAGATTGTACGGACGCTACTAAACATTATGCTCATGTTGTTCTGTGGATTCTGCACAACACTTTATTTTACAACTTTGCTGTAAACCCAGTTTAAAGTCTCTGGTGGGTATAATTTATTGATTATATGACTTCCCGTGATCCATCAGCACTTCTTCGCTCTTTTATGCCATTAAGAACTTGGGGCAGAGTGTCTTACTCAGGACTCCATTAAAAGCAATCTTAAGGATTTCTAGTGTATAACCATTTGGGAGGTTTTGAAGGCAAAAGTGGATGCGAGTGCACATATGAATTTAATCCAACAAAACACAAGTACCAATACAATACACTAAATACAATTGAACCATGAACTATAAACTATGGGCAGAGGGAAATAACATGAACTAAGAAACTAGACAACATAAGACAAATGCTAGACAATGTGTGCAGTGCAAAACGTGACTTATATACAAGTGATCATTAACCCCAAATGTGAGTCAGGTGCAGACAGTCATGTGACGTGATTAGATGTGATGCAGTGGCTGATTGGAATCGTACAGTAGTCTCTAGTCCTTCTCCGGTATTTACATGACACTATTACAATGATTTTACCCAGTGAGTAGTCTTATAGAAAATATGTCTCATGTTTTGGGCTGTTTTCTAGAAGAAAAAAAAAGAAACGGTTGATAATCTGCATGAACCGTTTGCTCAGTCAAGTGTCACGTGTTGTTGTTTTGTGGTTCTTCCATGTTGTTAAACCAGACGGTCTTCCCTATTCGAGCACCTGCAGGTTATACCCGAAGGCTTTCTTCAAAAACATGCCTCTGCCCTCTCATTAACGTGCGTCGCTCTGTACTGCACCACACTGCGAATCTAAATGTACATTCGGTTCGGTGATAAACTAGCCCCTGCTGAGATGTAATGCATACATTTTTAATCTGAAACCTCGCAGGAGCCTCTGGCAGTTACGCTGCATTACACTTTTGCCTCAGCATGTGTTTAATGTATATAGCGTATTATGTTAGAAACAAGTCAGGCAGATTGCTGTTAAAACCACAATGATCGTATCAATGCGGAATTTAGCTAATGCTGGCTGTTTGGAAACATAGCACATATCCAATACTGAAGCTATGTTCATTTATTTGAAATAGTCTTCTCGCTGATCGAAAAAACGCAAACTTTAGAGAAACTGTCATTTTGGATATGAAAGACTCAACTATTATTGAACCGAATGTTCCGAATTACTGATGAGTCGAAATTCCGATTGCTAATGGGTGTTTTATTTCATTCAGTTCATAAGATCTGCGTTTGCATTAACAATGATTTTGCGAACATCAACTAGAGGTGCTTGAAATAAACAAATCATTCATAAAATACTCGAAAACAACGTTTTAGTAAGTTCTAGTGCAGCTTCCAGATATTTACTCAAATTAAAGTATAATGCCAGAAAAAGCATAAGGTATAACTCTAAAAAAAAAAAATCGCAAGAACATGCACGAAATTCATGAATGCAATCGACTTATACTCCTCAAATAATACAGCAAAACCCCAGTAGGTGAAAACATGACACGGAGCCGAAATTTCAGTGACAGTGCAACAATTTTGTCAATTCTATGCAAATTAGTTGTGACCAATTCAAACAGTTGGCTCAAATGATTTCTCAGACCAATCCTATGATGCGTGAGATCCTAAATTTCTTCAGTTCCCTACTCACAACTTTAAGTTTTGTATTTACTTTTTGTTTGACGGCACAAAAATGAAAGACGGCTACTTTTATCCTATCTATCTAATATTATATATGTATATGCGGATTGGTGTTTGGGTCAAATTTGTAAAAAGTCACTTTTATTATAGTCCTATTATAAAACTGATTAGGGGCGGGGCTAGGTAAGAGTTGCGATTGTAATGCCACTAAAAAAACTTCCAATCTTGCATACATAAACAGAACCTCCATGATACGTGAGCTAGCTGGATAACCTAGTGTTAGTACTAAACAAAATAAAGTCTGTTATGGTAACATATACTGAGTTTTACCTTGTGAAATTTATGATTGATAATGTAACACCGTAAAAATTCATAAACATGTGACAACCTAGCAATTTGCTAGACAGTCTAAGTTTGTTAATAGGTAGGAAGGCATGAGGGCATGGGGGGGATTACGCAGATTTGCATAATCGTGTATATTCATAGACACTTTGATTTTTTAATGAGTTTCTCCGGGAAGTATTATTCGATGTGGATTATTTTAATGCTGTTAATGACATGCTTTTGGGAACGTTTCAAAATCGCTGATGCCACCTTTAAGCTATTTAAATGTCCTTAAAATAAAACTGTAAAGTAAACCATTCCAGCTGTTGTGCTGCTATGTTGCCCACGAGTCTGAGCGCTGAACTTTCTGTCTGTGACACTGAACCTAATAAGGGCATGAATAGTCCTATACAAACAGAAGAGAGACCTGAGGAGGCACTGGAACAACGCCCATTACACGAACACACACACACACACTCATTCCCTCTCTGTCTATATCTCTCTCTGTGGGTCAGTGAATTTCAGTTATGGACACTCTCCTCTTTTCTTCTCACTTACAGTTTCTATGGATTGTTTTCTGTCCGTCTCGTGCATTTTTTCATTCTTTCTTTCCCTCATTCCTCTGTGTGTTTCTTTCTCACAGCAGAGGTCTGGACTCTCTCAGAGAATCATGACCAGGTCCCATGTGGCACGCTGCTGCCTGTTAAAGTGGTCAGTAATGGGAAAGGCAACAAGGACACAGTGGAAAAGTGGGAGAGGGACTGAAATATCATCGCTGTAAATGACAAACTCGATTTCCTCCAATTTTCCCCCTGTTTTTTTCTCTCTGGATAAACGCATGCCAATGTGGAGAAACTTATTTTTTTCTGTTTGTGTAAGAGGCTCATAAGTGGCTGTCAAGTAATGACAGGCTGAGTGTAAAGAACTCATTGTTTTGTATATTTTGTTTATTTTAAAGTGTGCGATATTGATCTCCATGACAAGATCTCTGCTTGGAGACCAAACACGTGCCAGTTGCAGACGCTATGTCTACAAACTAGCTCTCCCCAAAACAAATCTTCAGTTTGTGTGTTTATGTATTTATTCACTAGCACTTTCGTGGCTGCTTGCTGAGGTGGAAAGTGACACAAATGTGACACAGATCTGTTTTTTTTCCCCAGGACCTTGTGAACACAAAAACCTGATCTTTTCAAATCAGACCTGAGCCACTTTACTATGTGGATATTTTTGTATCCTAAATAGGATACATTTCCAATAAGTGTCTATGCGTTGTTAATGAGAACGGTCAGATTGTAATTCATGTGGATTCCCTCCCAATGCATTTTTAATAGGCATGTGCATCTTGTTATTGTCGTCATCATTGATTGTCGGGGGTGGGGGGTGGGGCTTCATTCAGAAATGAACGATTACTTGGGAAAACAAATCGATTCAAGTGAGAGCTGTTCAAAGCAAATGCTTGAAAGCATGGCCACAGATGAACATGGCTACAATGCTGAAGAAAAAAATTTGTTCAGTGTATTAATGCAGCAACCATCATCCCCCATCATTCCTTTGACGAAAAACTTGAGCACATTTTGGTTGATAAACCCACTTGTTCTTCTGTAGAAATACCCATAGAATCCCATCAACATCGTAGTTCTGACTTTGCTCGTTCTTCTCCCATACCTATACAGCTCTTAGTGCAGTGCCAGCAATGGATGGTGCAAAAACAGAAAAAGCAATATATCCAGCCTCAGCAGATCTAATCTGAGCGCTAAAATCAGAATTGTGCAATAAATATTGTTAAATGAATGTAGTTTTCATGTAGTGCTCTACATTAATGTCTCACCTTAGGTGAGAATCTATGGTACAGATCTACGATTAAGACATAGCATTTACGATTTTTGACCTGTTGTTATGGCGATACAGGAGACACGTGGACCTATGTTTATCTGCTTTTTTTGGCTAAAGCGTTGGTCATACCAAAGGTGAATAAAATTCAAAAAGCCAATTCACTGAATGGGAAAGGAAGTGAAAGAGGTACATTTCCTTTTGGGTAGGAGTTACTTTCACTCTACACCAGCTTTATCAACACTCTGCTTTGTGAGCCAATAGAAAACCATCTCTAATAAAAAACGTTTTATCCACTAGTGCATGTTAAAATAAAACTCTGTTTTTCTCTCTACTTGCTAAGATTTTCTTGTTAGCAGTTTTACTCTCTCTGTGCTGATCAAAGTCTTGTTGTTGTGGCATAGCCACTTGCTAACAATGAATCCACATTTATTTCCTGTTTCTTGTTTAAGGTTGTAAAACCTCCAGCATTTCTCTGGCTTCAGAGGAATTCGATAATTAATTCCTAAAGTCATTACCTATGAATTCTCTAACAAACAACAGCTCAAATTTTCTAGCAAAATAAACAACATTGTTGATTACCAGAGCGACGGTGTTAATGTGGCTAATGACGGAACGGCCAATTAGCATGGTGTCATTTTGACAACATACCTTTTATTCACTGAAACCCACACTACGTCTGTACTTTGTTTTGAGTTCATTTTCTCT
This sequence comes from Ameiurus melas, assembly GCA_012411365.1. Taxonomy (NCBI): domain Eukaryota; kingdom Metazoa; phylum Chordata; class Actinopteri; order Siluriformes; family Ictaluridae; genus Ameiurus; species Ameiurus melas. Next base: position 20,036,396 of record CM022752.1, read on the forward strand.
ACAGCAAGACATTTCCAACAGATGTGACAGACCTTTATTATGGTTAGCTTAATAAATGTAATGGCAGCGTGCAGAAACAGCTGAACAAGCAAACAGGGTTTTCTTTCCTTCTGACATTTATCGATGTGAGACACCATGCTCAGCACAGAGCAATGAAATCATTTGTTGTTTGTTTTTGTCCTGAAAGCCAGAGTGTTTACCACAAGGCAAATAACCAGCGTGTACCTACACAGGTGCACAATAACCTCCGCTGGATCAACTATAGGTGGTATAGCATTACACAGTAATAAACGTATATAAATAAACACTTTATAAAGAAGATTTCATTTGAATCTGCCTTATACACTGCCAGTCAAAAGACTGACGTTCAACCATTTTTGGTTGAACTTCATGAAAGGGGAATACTCAAACAACAAATATTTTATTTGTACGAACACTGTCTAATATTAACTCTAAGACAAGTCTCAGCTGAAACTGTAATGAAACAAGAAACTACATGTGTTCACAAAAAAGGTCAAACAAAGAATTTACGATAAAGCATGTTAATGAAACCCTTTACAATCATTAATGAATTAACTAGCCTAAACATGTATGTTTTTAAATCTATTAAGTCTTAGAGCATTCCTGAAGTTCCCTGTAACAAATTGTATTTTAGCAGCTCAGTCTGTAAGAAATGGAGACAGCAGCCAAGCATAGAAAAGTCCAGCAGAGCATACAAGCCTTTTTTCAGACAGTAAGTAACTAGATACCTAAATAGTAGGTAACCTTAGCTTAGTATAGAGGGCATCATACCATGCCTTGGTTTGTTCTTAAGAACGTCAATTAACTTTTTATATTTGCACACCCACGAAGTAGGCTAGACTAATGTCAGTTCCAGTTTTTGACCATTAACGTTACATTTACTTGCATATTCTCCCACCGAGTTCGTTGTGAACCCTCACGTTGTGACAGACTGTTATAAATGCGAGTGAAAGTGAGGAAATTTTGCACTTTGAGCAATTTGTTCCTTTACACTATATTAGGCCTAAGGACAACTAAGTGATTTTAAATATATAAGGCTCAGCAGTTGTGGCCATATTGTAGTTATCCAATCAGAACTAGTTATGGCAGTTTGTCTTTAGAATTAAGAAAGGAAAACTCCAGTACCCTTTACATAGCTAACGTTTCAGGTTACCGCTATATATTGTTGTTCACTTTGTACACTTATTTTATAGCAAGCTAAACAGCATGATGACATTAACATAAAATGACACCAGTTACACAAACAGAATATTCAGTTTATCAAATTAAAATAATCTTCTAAGTCAGTCATTGCTCTTCTGAGAGCAATGAAGCAATAAGTCATTGCTCTATGGTACCTGGTCATAATGCAGGCAGCACAGCATTGCTTGGAAGCAAATGTGGGGAAATTGTATTTACAACATGCAGTGACAAGAAAAAGTATGTGAACCCTTTGGAATTTCATGGTTTTCTGAATAAATTTGTCATAAAATGTGATCTGATCTTCATCTAAGTCAGGGGTATTGACAAATATGCCTAAAAGAATAACACAAAAAAAATTCTGATCTTTCATGTCTTTATTGAACACACTCATTCAACATTCAAAATGGCAGTGGAAAAAGTAAGTGAACCCTTAGAATTAATAACTGGTTGACCCTCCCCTGGCAGCAATAACCTCAACCAGGCGCTTCCTGTAACTGTGGATCAGACCTGCACATTGTTCAGGAGGAATTTTAGCCCATTCTTCCTGGCAGAACTGCTTTAGCTCGGTCATATTCTTTGGACGTCTCATGTGTATGGATTTCTTCAAGTCATTCCATAGCATCTCTATTGGGTTGAGGTCTGGGCTCTGACTTGGCCACTCCAAGAGACGGACTTTGTTTTTCTGAAGCCATTCTGTTGTGGAATTGCTCCAGTGTTTTGGGTCGTTGTCCTGTTGCATCACCTAACTTCTGCACAGTTTCAGGAGACGCACAGACATTCTCACATTATCCTGAAGAATTGTCTGATATACTTGGGATTTCGTCTTCCCCTCATTGATTGCAAGCTGGTCAGGCCCTGATGCAGCAAAGCAGGCCCAAATCATGAAGTTTCCGCCACCATACTTTACGGTTGGGATGATGTTTTCATGATGATATGCCGTGCTCCTTCTACTCCAGATGTGGTTTTTCTAAATAGTTCAATCTTAGTTTCATCAGTCCACAAAACATTTTGCCAATACCACTGTGGAGTGTCAATGTGCTCTTTTGCAAACTTCAGGCATGCAGCAATGTTCTTTTCGGTCAGCAGTGGCTTCCTTCATGGTGTCCTGCTGTAGGTACCCTTCTTGTTCAATGTTTTGATTATTGTAGACTCATGAACAGAAATGTTAGCCAGTTCCAACGATGCCTTCAAATCATTGGCTGTCATTCAGGGTTGTTTCTTTACCTCATTGATGAGTTTTCGATGTGCTCTTGGTGTTATTTTGACTAGGTGCCCAATTCTTGGTAGAGTAGCAACAGTCCCAAAGTGTCTCCATTTGTAGAATGTTTGCCTAACTGTAGACTGGTAAATTTCGAAAGTCTTTGCAATCACTTTGTGACCCTTGCCAGCTTTATGCAAATCAACTATTCTTGATCGTAGATCCTCTGAAAGCTCTTTTTGGCGAGGCATGGCTCACATAAGAATGTGCTTCTTGTGCAGAGCAAACTCCAAAAGTTTGAGGGATCAAAGTAGCTGTAGTCGACACCTCCAAGCTCATTTTCTTAACGAGACTCCAGGTGTGCAAAAAAAAAAAAGCTTTTTTGAGGTCATTAACTCAAGGGTTCACATACTTTTTCCAAGCAGTATGAGTTTTTTGTGTTATTCTTTTAGGCACATTATATTTGTCAATACCCCTGACTTAGATGAAGATCAGATCACATTTTATAACAAATTTATTCAAAAAACCATGAAATTCCAAAAAGTTCACATACTTTTTCTTGCTACTGTATATAGTGTTGAATTTAGTTTCATAGGTAACCATCCATTCTGAGTTTGTTTAAAACTCGTGATTGCGTGTTTAAATGTTAGCGTGTGTGGTTTGCCTGCACACATCTTAGCTCGCCTCGACTTGGTATTGGGCTTCATGGTAGGTTATGGAGCAAAGAGTACAGCTGCCACTGGACGTCCACAGCACGACACAATTTCCCCATGCTGTGGGAGTTTCTATCACTCAGAAATCACGTGATTCTTACGGAAATTGTAATCTTAAAACTATGTTCTAAATATGCAAATTTTCATTATCAAACTTTGGATCTTGAAACTTTGGGCTTGGACCCCCCAATGTCCATACCATGGTTACGCCCTTGAACTCTCTTACCTTTCAGATACAATGTAAATTCAGACCCCGCCGACGGGACTAACTATGCTGTACACATCTGCTGTACATAGGTACTCATGCAATATATCTATGGAAAGCTTGGATACTTGTGATTCGATTGATACAAACCGTTTCAAGATCAAATCACAACATCAGCTACAATCAACGTCTCTGTCAGACAACCTACATACAACAAACACTTAAAAAACGGAGACAACTTAGCAACCTTTAGCTAGCACGTTAGCAGAGGTCTACAACCGAGCCACAACACAAAACTCCGCATTTGAAGAGTCAATAGAAGATACTTCATAAAAGAATCAAACACACTTACAGGTTCTGATTGTCTGAGCAAAGTGGGAATCGCCCCATTTTTCAGGAGTAGCCTTTGTGTATAGCCTGCCTTGTACTCGCCCAGGTTCGGGAAGCTGTCCACCGTAAAATGTGCTGTGCTCAAGCAAACGTTCGGGTTGTACTGCTCAGGAACAGTGTTATAAATAAACACTAACCACTGATTCTAAATTTCGTCCGTTTTCGCAAGGCTAAACACAGAGGTTTTGCTTTCAGCTTCTCCGCGACATGGCGCCTGAATTCACTGAAACCTTGACTAAATTCACTGAAGCCTCACCTTCTTTCTTCATGGTTGCCTTTGGGTGGGTTTATGCTGATAGTGAATGTAGAGAAATTGCAGAAGTTAATCTGTACTTTGAACAAGGTGTTTCGGGCAGGTCTGGATCAGTGTTCGCTGTTAGATAGAATAAATCCCTTTGCGGGAAAATATTCAGCGCTTATACATGCAGACAAACAGATACATTACACTCCCAAACAGAAGGAAAACATTAAAACTCATCTTATGACCTCTTCAAATATGTAATGTTACAAAGACGAACCCTGATCTGCCTCTATATATATTTGTTTGCTGGATCATTGTTCTATGAGATTCAGTGATTTTCCAGCTTTTGCAACTCAGTGGTATTAGATATGATTAGCCTCACATACAGTACATGCTATGTACTTAGGAAAAGCAATACTGAATAAGCCGTATCTCAGCTTTGAGTGGCAGGGCGAACAATCTCCACTGGGCGGTTTCCACAGCAACTGGGATGATTGCAGTTTATGGTCAGTGAAGCACTATTTGCATCCGCAGCTTGAACTTTCTCTTCTCTATCCAGTAGGCTGAAAGTGTTGTTGTTTTTTTTCTGCCACTATTATGGGTTTGAGATTATTTCTATGCCAGAGCCTTTCAAATCAGAGGAAGTGCAGAATCAATGGGAGGCCTGGTCCGCTCGGTTTTAAGAGCTGGAAATATTCCATTGTGACGAATGAACCAACCAACACAACATTTAAATGGACGACGGCGTTGGGTTATGCTGTGCGCAACATAAGACGGATTGTAGAAGTAGGTTCATTTCTATAATTGATATGCAGTCACATGGACCTTACTAGCAATTATGTGTCTAATTTCCATTTAGAAGGATGAATTACATTCATAAGGCATAGCTCCATTGTGGCAATGTTGCAATTAACATGATGCCTTTCTCTCCCTCCTTTTCCACCCATCCTTCTTTCCCTGTTGCTACTTGTCACTTACCCGGCGTTAATCTTTTCTTGAAATACATCTTGTACTGAGACCAGAAGGTCATTGATTGCTTCAATGACAGAACATTAACTGGGTATGTTTACCCAGCAAGAAACACCAATAGAGCTATCAGAGTTTAGACCAATTTTCTGTAATATATACTGTGTGTGTTTATATATAAACTGCTCAAAAAAATAAAGGGAACACTTAAACAACACAATGTAACTCCAAGTCAATCACACTCCTGTGACAACAAACTGTCCACTTAGGAAGCAACACTTATTGACAATCAATTTCACATGCTGTTGTGCAAATGGAATAGACAACAGGTGGAAATTATAGGCAATTAGCAAAACACCCCCAATAAAGGAGTGGTTCTGCAGGTGGTGACCACAGACCACTTCTCAGTTCCTATGCTTCCTGGCTGATGTTTTGGTCACTTTTGAATGCTGGCGGTGCTTTCACTCTAGTGGTAGCGTGAGACGGAGTCTACAACCCTCACAAGTGGCTCAGGTAGTGCAGCTCATCCAGGATGGCACATCAATGCGAGCGGTGGCAAGAAGGTTTGCTGTGTCTGTCAGCGTAGTGTCCAGAGCATGGGGCGCTACCAAGAGATAGGCCAGTACATCAGGAGACGTGGAGGAGGCCATAGGAGGGCAACAACCCAGCAGCAGGACCGCTACCTCCGCTTTTGTGCAAGGAGGAGCAGGAGGAGCACTGCCAGAGCCCTGCAAAATGACCTCCAGCAGGCCACAAATGTGCATGTGTCTGCTCAAACGGTCAGAAACAGACTCCATGAGGGTGGTATGAGGGCCCGACCTCCAAAGGTGGGGGTTGTGCTTACAGTTTGGCATTTGTCAGAGAACACCAAGATTGGCAAATTCGGCACTGGCGCCCTGTGCTCTTCACAGATGAAAGCAGGTTCACACTGAGCACATGTGACAGACGTGACAGATTCTGGAGACACCGTGGAGAACGATCTGCTACCTGCAATATCCTCCAGCATGACCGGTTTGGTGGTGGGTCAGTAATGGTGTGGGGTGGCATTTCTTTGGGGGGCCGCACAGCCCTTCATGTGCTCGCCAGTGGTACCCTGACTGCCATTAGGTACTGAGATGAGATCCTCAGACCCCTTGTGAGACTATATGCTGGTGCGGTTGGCCCTGGGTTCCTCCTAATGCAAGACAATGCTAGACCTCATGTGGGTGGAGTGTGTCAGCAAGTCCTGCAAGAGGAATGCATTGATGCTATGGCCTGGCCTGCCCGTTCCCCAGACCTGAATCCAACTGAGCACATCTGGGACATCATGACTTGCTCCATCCACCAACGCCACGTTGCACCACAGACTGTCCAGGAGTTGGCGGATGCTTTAGTCCAGGTCTGGGAGGAGATCCCTCAGGAGACCATCCGCCACCTCATCAGGAGCATGCCCAGGTGTTGTAGGGAGGTCAATAAATTTGATAATTTTTGTGTGATTTTGTTGTCAGCGCATTCAACACACACGTTTTTATATATATATATATATATATATATATATATATATATATATATATATATATATATATATATACATACATTTATTTATTTATATATATATACACTCATATATATAATTGTTTGTTTATTTGGTGTGTCTCTCTGGTGGCTTGTGGCAAACTTTAGATGAGACTTTTTATGGATATCTTTGAGAAATGGCTTTCTTTTCAGTTTTTTATTTGCTAAAGAAGTTTAAAATATCCAATAGATTTCGTTCCACTTCACAATTGTGTCCCACTTGTTGGTGATTCTTCACAAAAAATTAAAATTTTATATCTTTATGTTTGAAGCCTGAAATGTGGCAAAAGGTTGAAAAGTTCAAGGGGGCCGAATACTTTCGCAAGGCACTGTACGTTTGTGCTTTCAGATACGGTCATGCTTTCACCATGTTTATGAAAAGCTTCCACATGAATGGCTTGATTTCTGATATGATGTTGACAGCAATTCCTTTTCAACACTTTTGGCTAAAGATTGTAATTATAGTGTAATTTTGTCTTTTTTTCATAACAACAAATCTGAGGAAAATGTTAATATTCCCAAAACGTTTTTCCACTATCATTTTGATTTTCTATTATCTGTATGACCGACTTACCAGCTAGTTTTGTTGATGCTAAGTGTATTTACAGTACAATATTAGTCATATAATAATATTAGTCAATATTAGTCATTTTTTTCACAATTTCATACCTAATCTGAGGAAAATGTTTATATTTCCAAGATGCTTGTCTTGTTTCTACTGTCATTCTTCCTGTCTGTTGTACGTATCACAGAATAAACAGCTATTGGCTATCTAGTTTTGTTGATGCTAAGTGTTATTGGATGTTGTTTTATTTGTGTATTTTCTTCATAATGTCCTAACAAATCTGGGGGAAATGTTAATATTTCCAAGAAGTTTGTCTTGTTTCCAATCATTCTGCTTTTTTGTTATCTGTATAGATTTCACAGCTATGTGCTAGCTAGTGTAGTGGCTTTAATTTTATTCACATAGTGTCTTTTTCCCCCGCAATATAACAGCAAAGGTATTAATATTCTCAGAAAGTTTGTCTTGTTTCTACTGACATTTTTCCTTTCTGTTGTGTGTATAACCGACTTAACAGCTATATGTTAGCTATATAGATTCTTAGCCTCATAGCTAGCTTCTATGATTGGCATCCATATTTTGTTTCTCGTTCTCACCGTCACATCTGTTGAAGTGTAGGTAAGTTAGAAATTTAGATTAAATCCTTATAGTCTGACGAGTTAAGAAATTAAAGATCTGGGCAGTTAATCAAATGGCGAATGGAGTTATAATGTACAGTGCTGTAGTGGGGGGGAATAAATTCCAGAGCAGAACCATGCTAGCTGCATCGAAATATAAACCCAACCCTTCTGTGGTTTAAGTTTACTGCCCTCTCTGAAAATCTTTTACAAATTGGCCCCAGGCTGTCTACATGAAAGCTACATTTGTAAGCTACACTGACCACTACACTTAGAGTATCCCTCAAACTGCTACTATTTTTATTTCAGCAAAAATAATAAAATAATTGCTCGTTCACCTTCGAATGATCCTGTGCTGTCTTCATATCTTATTTATATCAGTTCAAGCTTGCATGTGATTTCTCAGAATGCCCTGTGGAAGGGGAAGCGTGTTTAGGCCCTGACTGCCAATCAGATGCTGTTCCATGTGGAGAGACACCACTGGCAGCTGTAATGATAAAGATAATGAGTCTTTATTAATCACATATGCATTACATTACAGTGAAATTCTTTTCTTCGCATAACCCAGCATGTTAGGAAGTTGGGGTCAGAGTGCAGGGTCACCCATGATACGGTGCCCCTGGAGCAGAGAGGGTTAAGGGCCTTGCTCAAAGGCCCAACAATGGCAGCTTGGCAGTGACCTTCTGATCAGTAACCCATAGCCTTGACCACCAAGCCCCCACACCCAGAATTCGATAGGTAGCACCTCAAGATGTAGCCTGAGTCATCACAATTGTCTAGTTAGTCTGGACCCACTAGGATGCCTTTGTTTGATCTGAAATTTCCAGACACCAAATGTCTTTTAAACGAGGGATGGAGTAATAATTTTTTTTCTATGCTTGCGGTATTAACCTTCATTCACTTGAAATATTACCAAGATGGATTATTAAGTTTTAGGTGATGTAGAAACATTCTTTTTGTTGTCAAGAAAAGGAGGAAATTCGTTTTTTTTAATGCTCCAGAAAATTTTGCTGGGTTGGCGTCCAGCTGGCACTAAATTTAAAATGGCTTAAGGTAAGATATGAATGAGTTTAGTTAAGATTCAGAACGAGTAAATGCATTTCTTTTTCCTTTATGAATATGTAGAGCATATTAATCCACAAGTAATACTACAATGACCTATTTCTTTCTCATTGTTGTTATTTTTTATTTCTACTCAAAAAAGATAAATATAAACACCTACTTGATTGACTTTGATGCAGCATCAAGCTAGCAAGCATTATATAACCCTCACAAAATGCTACAAAAAGCATAAGGTATTTCTAGAGGGTATAAGTAAGGCGTAAAAGACTTTGGGGCATGGAGTTGTAGGAAAATAATCAGAGGCAGCCTTACATGAAGCAGAGTTACTGTTACTATGGCAAAACTATTAAGTCCCAATTACATCGTAGCATTTTCTATCTGTTATTATTATGTTTTTACAACAATTGTTTTGTACTTTTATCCATTTATAGTTATATTTAATGGTGTGGAATAATAAAGTTCCTGTTATCACTTATCGCTTACTGTATATTACAGCAGCTCACCAGCCTCTCCTTTTTCTTTCTCTTACAACTATATAAAAAATGCAGCTTGTTTTTTTTGCACCAGAAAAGTGCAAAGTGAGTGCAAGAAGATAGGAGAAATTGCAAAATGGCTAAGTCTCTCTGTTTTTTTTTTTTTGAGTAAAATGCGTTTATTTAATTTCATTTTTAAAATATTATGTAAGTTATTGCAATTTTTAGTTGATTTCCTAAAAAAACTGTCTATTTTTTCTTAGTAATCACAATATTATGTGTTTGTGTGTGTATTGGAACACTATGTTTTTAACATTTCCACCAATGCTCTCTGGATTTCAAAACTGCAAAAGAGTCTAACTCGTTTTAATGATCAGAGTCATTTTGTGGTGTACCATGAAGTATCTTGTGCTTTGGAGATTATTTATAAGACTGCTCTGTCTACTTCAGCTTTTGTCTAGGGATGCTACCATGTGAGATAACAAACTAAAAGAAAAACCTAAACAACACCCTATCTCTAGTATATAGGTTGCTGCCTGCTCTCTCCATTAAAAAAATAAAATAAATCTCAGTGGGAAATGATGGACTTTTGTTCTGTAGAGTTTCTGAAACTCTGATAGCTTTTCCCCCCATGTTTTTTTTTTTTTTTTTAAATTAATGAAAGCTGTTCTCATTCCTCCTCTTAGCCTCTTGTTAAAACTTGCTGATTTTCACTGTACTGAAACGGTTTTGAAGTGAGTCATTGGCTGATTGCTTAAAAAAAGTATATAACGGCACACCTTCCTTACCTTCTTCTCCTAATTTGAAGCCAATTTCTCGCACCAAACGACACATATCTTGTACATGCATGCAACTTCTTGCTAGATACGAATCGTACAGACTCGCCTATCCTTTGTTGAGCCACATTTTTGAGGAATGAATCAAAATATGATGGTTTGCACTGTTATAGTAAATGAAACAATGATGGAGGACAGAGTTACTGTTAACATGCCAGAGTCGACTATTTACAAATAAATGTCTTAAAGTAGTTTTATTCCTCTTATACCACAGCAATTTGCCAGCGCAAAATTTGATATTAATTAAAAATGTCGCCTTTTTTATTTGAAAAAAAAAATCCTTTTAGAGTTACATTTATGTCATGGAATGCCCAAAAAACTGCTTAAATCCTGTTATCACAGCTTTAAACTTTAAACATGCTTTAACTCTGTCCTGAAGACTTTACCATGGCAGAAAACTTACATACACTGGAGACACCTTCCAAAAAATGCCAATTGCACATTTCTTCATGAGCTGTTTGTAAAGAAACAATAACATATTCAAATGAGTGCATTCAAATAAGCCTTACAGTCTGAAGTACTGTCAGTGTTGCTGATGTAGAACCTTCATCGACAGCTTAGTTAAAAACGTAACCGATCAAATACGAGAATTTAACAGTGCTGTGGTAGAATGTAACATAAACAGCTAACCATGGGTGTAACCACACACTCTTTGGAGGGGTCGTGTCCCCCCAATGTTGAGGAAATACCAATCTGTCCCCCAAATATACAGGAGAAAATATTTTCTATATATCCCACTTTAATTTTCCCTGCCAACGGATCTGTCTTTTCTTCATCTATTCTATTTGTTTGATTTATCAACTTATTTATGTCTATTCTTTTTTAATACATTTCTGTTTGTTTTGACCATTAACAGTACATTCACTTGTACATCCTCCTGCCGAGTTCGTTGTGAACCCTCACATTGTGTCAGACTGTTATAAATTTTATAAATGTTCTAAATGCGAGTGAAAGTGAGGAAAGTTGCACAACATTTCGCTCGCAGAGAATACATCTGCCCACAGGACGTCCACAGCACTATTTCCCCATGCTGTGGGAGCTTCTATCACTCAGAAACCATGTCAATTCAAACATTAACTGTAGTCCTAAAACTATCTTGTAAATATGCAAATTTTCGGTATCAAACTTTATAAGTTTGGCGTGGGGGGTGGAGGGGTGGGGGCATTCTAGCGCTTGGAGCCCCCCAATGTCCATACCATAGTTATGCCCTTGCAGCTAACCCTCTCGCACCAGGATTTTCAGATGAGTAACAACGTAATATATTTATCGATTATTATTTCTTTTTATATCTTATAGTAGATTGCATCTTTCAGATATGCAGACTGGGCTTGAAAATACACACAGTAATACATACGAGAGGATGGAAACACACCCCTATTCAGTTTAATGGATTTTTTATGACATGTTGCAAATGAACAAGGATAAAATACTAATCGGTGGTGACTTGGCTCGTCTTAAGAACAGATGAAAATCTTCCTGGCATGAAAAGAAAAATACAAATGAAAAATGACAATCATCCAGAAGAAAATATGTCCTGACTAAATAAATAAATAAATAAATAAATAAATGTCCATATGTTTTTCAGCTTCATACAAATTATTTATTAATATCCATATTTCATAGAAATGCCAATATATGTAGGTCAGAATGAAAGGATTCTCAATCTGGTTGTTTGATGTAACAGTTTCATTGATGTATTGATTTGTATATGAGTCAGTGTTCTATTTAACACTAATGGCTGACCAGTTAAAGGAAAAACTATTATAAAGTGTTTTAGAAAGGTGTTTTAGACCACCATCATCAAAACAGCAGTTGTGAGGGAATATCTTTTGGAAGAATGGTGTTCATTGCTCCTAGACAGTTCCGGAGACTTGCAGAATGGATGTCAAGGTGAGGTGAAGCTGTTCTGGTAGCTCATAGTGGCCTAAAGCACCTTTCTAAAATACAGAACATGCTCATCTGGGTTGAGATGTGGTGAGTGTGAAGGATATAGCATATTGTTTACATCATGCACATCCACATTAAATCATTCAGCGATGATCCCTCCAGTGGATGAGGGCGGAGTCAATCTGGAAGAAGCCACGCCCAACCGAATAAGAAATGTTTAATTATCTGAGCAATCAGAAGAAGGTTGCGAAGTAACAAAGCCGCATTTTTTCAGTTAATTTGTCACGTATCTGTATAGTTATAGAAATATTTTACAGCATGTTGCATGGGAATATTGGGGGGGAGGGATTAACATGCTTATGATGTCATAATTTGCTTATTTGTTTCTAGTCGTAAAATAGACATAAACGGATATATTTTATTCACATGTTAATAATTTTCACAAGTAATGTTAGATTTGGTGTTTCACTGTGGCAAATCTGAATTAATTTAAAATGTGTTCAGTTTAACCTAAGGCTATCTATGGAATCTGCAAATTTTCCAATCTGCGAATATTTCTCAATGTGAGATCACTACGAAACAATGCCAAGATTTTTAAGACAATGTCCAGACTTTTGTATTTATTTTAAGCAAGTGAAATTATCTCGTTCTGTTGCTGTTCTTTTAGAAATACCTCCTTTTACAAATAAGTTCAATTGATGAAATAAGACAAGCTTTGTAAGCCAATGAAAGTACTAAGTGAAAGGTTAATTTATCTCCCCTCATAATCACGTCGCGGATTTCCCGCCGGCAAGGGCTTACAGGTTTCACGGTGTGTGTGTGGTTTTGATTTACCCTTCCTGTCCTGTGGTTCATCTCTGCCTCATCGCTCATTCACAGAGCACTGATGTCTTTTATAAGTGGCAGCGTTTTACTAAAAGTTCCAATTACCTCTAATACGTGTGCGGCATCCTGAAAAGGCAGGAACGCAGACTGAGATCATCATCACACACGGCTTTCATTTAAGGAGGTGATATATGGACTCATTAGGGGCCCTAGACACAAAGTTAGGCAGCATATAGCTTTCGAGTGAAGAATTTTAGACTTGTATGAAGCCTGAAAGCGTGCTTATGATCCAGGACGTCACTGTTATGAGTCTTTAGTCTTTATTAGAAGTGGATACACTTCTCGGAGTACCATAAACGTGATGAAGTGTTTGTAACATTAGTGTGTATTTGTCAAGGCTTCTTTAAGTTTCCCACAGGTTTCATGGTGATCTACAGCTGCTGACTTAGACACATTGATGAGCTCTTTTATTGAGTCGCTGTCTGAAATCCATCTTTTGTTGCTTGTAGTGCGAGCTGAACGACTCGCTGTAGGGTGCTGAGGAGGATTTAGAAAAGGCATAGAGGTGAACGTTGCACACATTAAGGTCTGAGCTATAGAATGTATATCACTCCGTATGAGGCGATATTCAGGAAATAGTTCATACAAAATTGCAGTTATTCAAGTGCTACAATTTTCATTCCATATAAATATATGTAATCTAGCAAAATGTGCTTGATATCTCTCTCTCTCTCTCTCTCTCTCTCTCTCTCTCTATATATATATATATATAAGGGAAAGTTTAACTTTGGAACATGAGTATTTAGGAGTAGAAGAAATACTTTTTATTATTATTATTGTTGTTATTATAATCATATTTAAGTCTTTCTTTGTGTGCAGTATACAATTCAGACAACAATTTAATTCACTGTAATCATCATTGTTGTACTACTTTTATGTTATACAATATACAGTATGAGCATCATTAAATAAACAATAAAATATGGTAATTGTTGGTTTGATCAGTAATCTATCCATCCATTTTCTATACTGCTTATCCTGATCAGTAATCATCATTGTTAAAACTTGTAATTGTGAACGTTGAATATATTTATTATTTATTCCTAATTCTGAGGTGGCAAATTTCCACTCGTTAAGTTTAAGAAATTGAAAAAAATCACTCGCTAAAGTCCTTTAAAACTGTTGCTGTTTAATTTAAGACACCATGACATGACAGCATGTTTAGAGTACATGATCATTTATTGTTCGTAGCTCTTTAAAATTTGTATCAGTTAGAGAATGTTGAAATCAGTTGGTCTCATGAATGAAGTGAATATCCGCCAGTTCAGTAAGATGAATGAGTGCTATTTTTATGTCCTGAAGTGACCTTCAGCCATGTGATCCTGACTTTCTTGCGTGTTTCCTCTGCTCTCCAGCGATGATCTCAGCCTCAGAGCGTTTTCAGCATGTGGATGTGTGACAGTGGGAGAATTAGTGAGTAGCTTCTGATCTGCTGCTTAAATGCACACGTGATTTTTCAGGACAGATCTTTCTGGCGAGCGCACAAAATACATACGAGGACGTTCTTGCCGGTTGCCACTGTGAATGCTGGCAGGAGTCAGAAGATGGAATTGCGGTTCCTTCTGGCCGGCCAGGCACAGAGCCAACAATACAGAAATAGTTGAGTCTGTTGCAGAAGTGTCCATTCCTCCAATTACTCATAGATTTAGTGACACCTAAAGCGCCGAAACAGAGCATTTTCAGCCATTTAAAATCTCTCACTAGGAAACAAGGCAGTGGTAAATGAGATGTCACTCCTTAATGGTATTACATCGATGTGCGTGTGAGCTGATCAGCGATGTTAATGAATAAAAACCTAATCATTTACTGTAACACAATTCTCTAGAATAGCTTGCAGTCCAGGCAGCTTCTACGTTTACCTGCAGTAAAGCCCTCCATTTTAACTGGATTATCTGGATTATATAATTGGAGTGAGGATGATTTTGTGGATATTGTTTTAAGAATCACAGGAGTAATATTACAGTAGATGACGTCTAATAGGATCTGAATAATAAGTGGGGAAAAAATATGTCATCAATTACAGCAGCTAGAAATTAAATAGACCCAATAATAATAATAATAATAATAATAATAATAATAATAATAATAATAATACTTATAAAAAAAACCTCAACAAGTCTTAAGGAATGATTAAAAAAGGTTAAGGAAGTACATAAAATAAATCTTTTTTAATTTTATGGTTGAAGAGTGGAAAAACATCACCCGTTCTTTTCCCAGTCTTCGTCTAACCAGTTTCGCTGAGCCTCAGATTCCTGTTCTTGTTTGACAGGAGTGCAAGTTGATGTGATCTTCTGTTATTGTAGCTGATCCAACCCAAACTTTCTTCGTATAGCACGTTCTGAGATATTTTTCTGGTCACCACGGTTGCAAAGAGTGCATATTTTAGTTACCGTCAGCTCGACGCAGTCTGATTGTGGTGCAGTGGTCCCTCAGTGGTTAAAGGCTCTGGGTTACTGCTCAGAAGGTCAGGAGTTCTGCACTGCCAATCTACCATTGTTGGGCCCTTGAGCAAGGCCCTTAACCCTCAATTTACTCAGTTGTATAAATTAGATCAATTTAAGTCGCTCTGGATAAGGACATCTGCCAAAATTCCATAAATGTAATATAATGTAAATTATTGTTCTCCACTGATCTCCACCAGTTTATGCTCACTGGATGTTTTTTCTTTTTAGCACCAGTCTGTCTACACTTTAGATATTTTTGTGTGTGTGTGTGTGAAAATCAAGAGTTCAACACCAAGAAACATGCCATGGTCAAAGTCACTGAGATCACATTTTATCGCCGTTCTGATGTTTGATATGAACCTGAACTGAAGCTCTTGACCTGGATCGGGATGATTGTACGCGTTTGTACCGTTGCCTTTTGAAAGGCCAGAAATGAAATAAACTCTCTGGCTCTAATACAGTATATATCCAAGATGTTTTTCGCAGAAGGGTGGTCCATGCTTGTTTTCGCTTAAACGTGTCCCTGACTGTATAAAGTTACTCCTACTCTAAGGAACATATACACACTAAGCTGTACACACTAAGCAGATTTCTCTATTATGTTTTCAGACATTGCGACAAAATGGCAGGAAATAGTGCCGTAGATATTAAATAGGGTACTTGATAAAAGATTAGGGTTTTATTCACAATAAAATTGCCCAACTGATATATTGGTCAAGCGTAAAAGCATAACCCAAGTAACAAACCTGATGTTTAGCCATGATCATGAGTATTGCCTTGTCTGGCCCTGACTTGTGTATATATTTGCAGCAATATCACAACACACATTTCAACAGAAAGTAAAAGGATCATGGAAGAGCTTTCATTCTTTCCCTCCAGAAAAACATGTCACACATCTCTAGTGAATGTTACCCAATGTGTCAGCTTAGTTGCTTCATCTTCTGGCAGGCAGGATCTGCTGCACGTGAACCTACAACTCGTCTTACAGCGTTACAAAAAGAACAGCGTTTATTGCATCACACCTGCCATCACTAAAGTGCTCCTAATGATGATAATAGCACTCCTTTATAAAGCCTGAGGACACTTCATAATGACGATACAAGTGCAAAGGTAAATGACACAGGTCTAGGACATGGGGAGATACACAAAGGACCAGATACATTATATGACCAGTGGCATGTTCAGGTGTTAGGAGACAACGTTGAGGTGTCATGGATTGTCTGGATGCTGCTGACTTTTACAAAAACACCAATTAAATGAGTTTCTGTACATTTATCATGTGTCCTTTCTCACCAATGTAGCATATTAATATTGCAGAAAAATATCAAATGCAGTTATAAGAGTATAAACAGTTGAGGATGCAAGTGCAGGTACTCAATGGCTTTATTAAGATAAGATATAGAGACGTAATCCAAAAACAGGCAAGGGTTAGATGATGAGCATACAGTATGAACCAGGATGGGCAGAATATCACAAAATATAAAAAACAGAACTATATGTATATATATGTATATTGGTATCGCAAGGTATGAAACATTGAGTGTATACTTTGCAACAAAGAAAGAAACACGAGGGCTTAAATACACAAATTAATCAAGAGGCAAACTGCAAACAGGTGAGAGTATCATGACACATTAGGGAGACAACATGCAACACAACAATGCAGAAGTATGTGCTATAGCACTCTGAGGTACTGTGTGCTGAGAGGCGCGGCATGCAGTGCACGACATGAGGGGGAAATAGGTGAAATTTCATTTAATGTCGTAGAAGTTCGTGAATCCAGATCGTTCCTGTTCTCACTTACATTATAGCAGTTATAAACAGTCTTTCTGACATATTTCTTTGTTTCTCTTTCCTGAAGACAATAATAATAAAAAAAATGCAGATTGGCATGTTTCCCCTGGAAGAAACTTAACGTTACAGCTGTACCTCTGACTGTTACAAAGTGCTGACACTGGAGACTCCTTCCATTAATGCTACAAATAAACATCTCCTTACAGAACGATTACACTGTTTTCTTTGTTAAATAACAAGACGTTTTTATTCTTTTTATTAGTTTTTAGTCTTATATTATGGACAGTGTGTGCCATACCTGTTCCCTGTCCCTGTGAATGAGCTGTTAATATAGAAACAATAATGTACTGTATTAGAACGCCTGTGTTAATATAAAATCCGTGATTTGCCACTGGTACAGTTGTCCGAGTTGTAGAGGATTAATCAGCACCTTCTGACCTATCATATATATGAATATATATTATATATATATATATATATATATATATATATATATATATATATATATATATATATACAGTGGTGTGAAAAAGTGTTTGCCCCCTTCCTCATTTCCTGTTCCTTTGCATGTTTGTCACACTTAAGTGTTTCGGAACATCAAACCAATTTAAACAATAGTCAAGGACATCACAGTAACACCAAATGCACTTTGTAAATGAAGGTGGTTTATTATTAAAGGTGAAAAAAATCCAAACCATCATGGCCCTGTGTGAAAAAGTGATTGCCCCTTAAACCTAATAACTGGTTGGGCCACCCTTAGCAGCAACAACTGCAACCAAGCGTTTGCGGATAACGTGCAATGAGGCTTTTACAGCGTCCTGGAGGAATTTTGGCCCACTCATCTTCGCAGAATTGTCCTAATTCAGTTACATTAGAGGGTTTTCGAGCATGAACGGCCTTTTTAAGGTCATACCACAACATCTCAATAGGATTCAGGTCAGGACTTTGGCTAGGCCACTCCAAAGTCTTCATTTTGTTTTTCTTCAGCCATTCGGTGGTGGACTTGCTGGTGTGTTTAGGATCATTGTCCTGCTGCAGAACCCAAGTTCGTTTCAGCTTGAGTACACGAACAGATGGTCGGACATTCTCCTTCAGGATCTCTTGGTAGACAGCAGAATTCATAGTTCCTTTTATCACGGCAAGTCTTCCAGGTCCTGAAGCAGCAAAACAGCCCCAGACCATCACACTACCACCACCATATTTTACTGTTGGTATAATGTTCTTTTTATGAAATGCAGTGTTCCTTCTACGCCAGATATACTTGGACACACACCTTCCAAAGAGTTCCACTTTTGTCTCATCGGTCCACAGAATGTTGTCCCAAAAGTCTTGGGGATCATCAAGATGTGTTGTGGAGAAATTGAGACGAGCTTTGATGTTCTTTTTGCTCAGCAGTGGTTTTCTCCTTCTGACTCTGCCATGCAGGCCATTTTTGCCCAGTCTTTTCCTGATGGTGGAGGCATGAACGCTGACCTTAACTGAGGCAAGTGAGGCCTGCAGTTCTTTGGACGTTGTTGTGGGGTCTTTTGTGACCTCTTGGATGAGTCGTCGCTGCGCTTTTGGGGTAATTTTGGGTTGGCCGGCCACTCCTGGGAAGGTTCACAACTGTTCCTGTCTTCGCCATTTGTGGATAATGGCTCTCACTGTGGTTCGCTGGATTCCCAAAGCTTTGGAAATGGCTTTATAACCCTTTCCAGACTGATATATCTCAATTACTTTCTTTCTCAATTGTTCCTGAATTTCTTTGGGTTCTCGGCATGATGTGTAGCTTTTAAGGATCTTCTGATGGACCTTACTGTGTCAAGCAGCTCCTATTTAAGTGATGCCTTGATTGTGAACAGGTGTGGCAATAATCAGGCCTGGGTGTGGCTAGAGAAATTGAACTCAGGTGTGGACAACCACAGTTATAGTATGTTTTAACAAGGGGGGCAATCACTTTTTCACACAGGGCCATGATGGTTTGGATTTTTTTTCACCTTTAATAATAAACACCTTCATTTACAAATTGCATTTTGTGTTTACTTGTGTTGTCCTTGACTATTGTTTAAATTGGTTTGATGTTCGAAACACTTAAGTGTGACAAACATGCAAAGGAACAGGAAATGAGGAAGGGGGCAAACACTTTTTCACACCACTGTAGTATACCAAATATATAACTAATTTCATATCTTGTTCTATTGGCATGTATATTAATTATAATTATTTCCTTCTAGACAGATTCAAAGGACCTGCAAATAGATTAAGGTCATATAAAGTTTGAAAGAAATAGTAGAAAAAGCATCCAAAAACAAGCTGAATAGTCATACACTCACTCTGTCCACTTTAATAGGAACACCTGTACACCTGCTCATTTCTGCAGTTATTCAATCAGCCAATCATGTGGCAGCAGCACAATGAATAAAACCATACAGATAATGTGCAGGTCAAGAACTTCAGTTAATGTTCACACCAAACATCAGAATGTGATATCTGTGACTTTGATCGTGGCATGGTTGTTGGTGCCAGATGGGCTAATTTGAGTATTTCAGAAACCTCTCATCTCCTGGGATTTTCACACACAACAGTCTCTAGAGTTTACAGTGAACGGTGTGAAAAACAGAAAGCATTGAGTGAGACAGTTCTGTGCATGGAAATGCCTTGTTGATTAGAGAGGACAGAGGAAAATGTCCAGACTGGTTTGAGCTAGCAGGAAGGAATAATCACTCTTTACAACCGTGGTGCGCAGAAAAGCATCTCAGCATGCGCAAAACATCGAACCTTGAGATGAATGAGCTACAACAGCAGAAGCCCACACTGGATTCCACTCCTGTCAGCCAAGAACAGGAATCTGAGTCTATCATGGGCACAGACTCACACAAACTAGACACTTAAAGACTGGAAAAAGTCCAGGTGATTTGTTTTCTATACTTCATCTGTATATATTTGAGTTGAATAATCCCACAATAAGGAATATTAAACACATTTGTTCATACTCAAGATATTTTCACGTGCTAAAATATTTTTTTTTTGCATTGAACATAAGCTAGATTCATTAACAGAAGAAAGAGATGGGATTTGAGGTTGGAGTGGGCGTGGCAGGGCTTGTTTCACTTGTTTGACCATGCCCATCTGCAAAACCTGTCCATTTTTGGAGTTATAAAATCCAGTTCTGTCATGCTCAAAAATCTGAGTGTGTTTTTATGTCACACAATATAAAGTACACTGATTTCTATTTCACGGCAAAGACAGTACACTCTCCGGGTTTGAAATAAGATCGGGTAATCATGTCGAAGCTCACTTGGAGTCTCCCAGAGTCATTGTTTAGTACTTCGGCCTCGCCACGCCTTCTGTGTAAGCAAAACCAAGATCCAAATATGAAATAGTGTACGTGGTAATTGCGTACTGTATAATTGGCTTCCTCAAAATGCTTGTTTGAGGATTAGCTTACAGAGACACAGTTTGTGAAAAACAAACAACGCCCAATGAAGGGATTATCTGCGCTGCCTTGTTTTTGTTTTGTTTTGTGTTTTTGTTTTTTTAAGCATACTTTCCTTTTTTCCTCACACATCCTTCAGTGGTATTGAAATGAAACTTGGGGTCAAGTGTTGTGGCTCGAGAGT
This sequence comes from Ameiurus melas, assembly GCA_012411365.1. Taxonomy (NCBI): domain Eukaryota; kingdom Metazoa; phylum Chordata; class Actinopteri; order Siluriformes; family Ictaluridae; genus Ameiurus; species Ameiurus melas. The sequence continues at coordinate 20,057,025 of CM022752.1, forward strand.
TATTCCCAAGTGTATCAGAGTAGAAAAATGACCTTGTAGGTTTTATCACTTGCTCTCTGTAACAGATTGCGACCCAGATGTCTCTCAGAGATTCATGCTGCAGTGATTTGCAAAAATCCACTCTTCCTTAAAACAAAGAGCTCGACTCTGAGAGAGGAAGAAGGTCTAGTCTGCAATCTTATCCACGATAATATTACTGCAAATGAGCAGAGCCACACCTGATCCATTTTTTTAAGTAATTGGTCGATGGTTGAGTTTGTGTCAGATGTTTTCCCACTGTGCGGGAAAGGAAAAAAAACAACCTTGTGAATAAGATTAGATGGGGTTTAATTTGAAAGGTGATGCAAGGGGAAGACACTCCTTTTAAAATCCTGAATTTCGGTTATGCTATAATACTTAAGGTGTCGAAATAGGCAAAGGCAAAAGCGTAAGATCTCTCTAAGTATTCTTAAAAATTTGGACAAAAAAAGCAGGCAAACAACAACTACAACAAAACAAAACCTAAATGAACACATGAAAGAAGTTCTTTATTTTTTATCTAGATTTAAATCTTTTCAGAAAAGTCCGAAACCTAAAATGTAACTATAAGTGGATAAAAATAGATCCTTTTTTCTTCTTTTCTTTTTTCTTTAACTAAATGACAATGTTTCTTATTAACTGAGAGAAAGAGAACGAGATTGAGGCTTGTGAATGAACAATAGTTTAAGTAATAAAAGCAACTAAGTTGTTTTGATTGGCTGTTCCACGATGGAATTAGCATTAAACGCAACTATAAATGGATAAAAAAAAGCATTAAACATAACTATAAATGGATAAAAAAGTGAAGACATGTTGTTCTTGGATCAATAAAAATTGTTAGTGTTGTTAAATTACTGTTGTATAAGACGAATAAAACTCTTGAGGACATAATGTTATTGGAAAATAGTCAGCTTCTGGGGGGTAACGGTTACTCATTCTCATCACCTCATCCTGTTGTTTATTATTTTCCTGGAACAGCGTTCCCCACTTGTTTTATTCCTTACATTTCATCTAACAAATGCTGCCAAATTAGAGCTAGTGAGCTGCTCTATCACATCGTGGATCATGGGCGACTAATGCTCCTCTACCTTCTGTAGGAAAGTGAGACTTTTTCAGGACTCAGACATACTGTAATAAGAGTCACTCTTGTCCTGTGCAATTCACCACGTGAGGGTAATGGACAGTTGGCATCTTGTGTGGTGTTTCTGCAGCAACAGGGATAGAATATGACCTTTTTATTCTTACAGCACAGTGCAGATAGACAGTCAAGTCGGATTTGTGGTTATTTATTGGCTTTGAGCTTTGGTAATTATGATACGATGTCATTTCCAAAGATACACTGTTACTGTTACGGGTTTGTGCAGCAGCTGCGAAGAGGCTCTCTGTCTTTATCGGCTCTGTAAAAAGCAGAGCTGTGAAGACATAACTGCTTATTACGAGCCATCTGTCAGACGACCTTGGCAAGACCAGCAATATTAGCCATCTTGGACTTTAGCTACAGGCAGCGCTCACAATCTTATCTGCCATCAGCTGTTGCTGCAGTGAACCGATCTGAAACGGCCACCGTCAAAGCCATCTTTATCCCCTCTGTAATTAGCTCCTTACTGTTATCTATTGCTTCGGTAGTGAATTTAGCATCGAGGGCAAGAGAAATTCCCATGCTGCTTTTTCTTTGACATTTTTTCTCCTTCATGGTAGGCACTACATTTTGTTGAGGTGTACTCCTGTCTACCAAAGCACCCGAATTAACCGTCCGTTTATTTCAGCAGCATTTGTAACATTTTGCATAAGTGTACACTGTTGAATTTAAATGTTCTGTTGAATTCTTGATTACGATTGGTCAGGAGGTTTTCTATAACAGCAGCTCCGACAGTCTTTCCTGCAAGGCAAATCCCAGTTTGATATTAATCTATTCGTTCTAATGTTATTGTTTCTATAGCAACTCATTTACAGGAACTTGAATAGTGGACGCTTGACATAATGTAACATTTATATATTATTTAATAAAGAAAAGCATGTATGATTATGGAGGGTACAGTGTGCTCTGTGTGCTACTCTGTGTGCTTGTAGTTTGCATGTTCTCCGCATGCTCTGGGTACTCCGGTTTCCTCCTCCAGTCCAAGGACATACACTGTAGGCTGATTGGCATTTCCAAATTGTCCGTATTGTGTGTGTGTATATGTGTGTGTGTGTGTGTGTGCTTGTACCCTGCGATGAATTGGCACCCTGTCTAGGGTGTCCCCCACCCTGTGCCCCGAATCCCCTGGGATAGGCTCCAGGCTCCCTGCAACCCTGTATATTATAAGTGGTACAGAAAATGGATGGATAGATGGATGGATGGATAACCATTGATATTTGTATGTTTTCAGTATGTTTTTTTAACACTTCTGGAAGGAGTCTCCAGTGTCAGTGCAGTTATAATGGTCAGTTACAAACGGTCAGTTTGTTTGAACTAACTTGTTTTAGTTGACATTCTCAGCATTAAATGTTGCTCTGAACAGATAAATAGTAATCGTTTTTCGTTAATTAAAGCCAAAAGTATATTTGGCAAATTGCTTTGGGATGTGAAGAATTAAAAACATTTTGGGATGTGCTGTTTTAGAAAAATGTTCCACTTCAGGATGGTAACTCTAACTCACGTATGTGTTGGACCGCATTACACATGCTCTCATTGCTTGCTTTCGTATAAAAGCATGCCGTGAAGTGGTTTGTTCCTTGCCTAATGGATTACAAATGTGATGCCCCCTAATATACATTACACCTATGACTGTTACAAAAACCTTGCTTCATAGGTTAGAATCTAACGTTAGCTAGCTAGCTAGCTACGTCACCTAAGCGTGATTTTTATTTCTTTTAGCGTCCTGATCACTAACCCAGAGCCTTAACCACTTTGCCCTGATAAATAAACCGCTTATTAAATGCTTAACAAGTGACAGATCTCTTGTATTGTGCATGAAATATTTATTTTCCCACAATACATTGTTCTGTGCTTCCTAAAACGCACCACTGAAGCATGATAGCGGACTCCCAGCTGTGCGGTGTGTAAATCGAGCTCATTAGACCAAGCGGGAAATCTTTCCATTCATCCAGAATATGTGAATTTAATGCGCTTCTCATCAGACCAGTAATAAAATGTCAGAGTACCGCTGTGACCGTACATATCCTGCAGCCCTTTTCATTTTCTATTTCTACCGAATATGTTTAAAATATAGATACACCATCTAAGTAAGTAAGACTCGTATCCCTCTTGATTCGTCTGCATCCTTTCTGGTTCACTGGAGCAGCACAGATTCGCTCGGATAAGTATTCCCCAGACTGGAAAACAAACCGGCGTGAGGGATTTTGATGGACCTTGTGTTGCATCAAACGCTTTAAAGGAAAACGCATCAAACAAACTATGCCCTTAAAGTCTGCCTGAGCTCAAAAATTGCTCTTCGACACTGATTTTGGGTCACTGCATCACTATTTTCCATTTAAACCAGACTTTCTTACTACTTCCTTTCAAAACTGATTTATGGGCGGAGCTACAGTATGTAAGAGCCCAGCTTGTGATGTCACTAAATAAGTGCAATGACTTTGGACCAATCTGTGGAAATCTCAGCATGTTGAGCAATCAGGAGCTGGATTGGTTTGCGTTTCATAGTGAATCAAGTTTTTATTGATGACATCATCATCATCATCCTCATGGATTTGTTGCTGTAAGTCTGTAGGCAGTTTCTTACTACACATGTTTGTGCGTACATACTGTGTGAACAGTGGTTTATAAAGGCAAAGTCATACACACAGTTCTACATAAATACACACACACACACACACACACACGCAGATTTCCCACAAATACACCACCTGTTGTTGTGCGTCTCTGTATAGCTGGAGGAATGCGTTGTCTCTCTCAATCAAATCATACGCAGTGTTTAGGGCAGATCTGTGACGGGCGCATAACCACTGAGCATGAGGCAGCAGGAACAGCAGGGTGTGTGTGTGTGCGTTCAAGTGTGTGTGCATGTGTGTGTGTGTGTGTGTGTGTGTGTTTCCCAAGTGACTGTAAATTTTGGCAGCCGTGCCCCTTGCACTGGACTCTTGCTGTAAATTGGGTGATGCAATTTTCTGACTCAGGTCTCATGAAAACAGCACTAGCACAAAACCACTTTGTGCCTATGATTTATTTTTTTTGGTATTTCAAATCTTTTTTCATGAATATTTCTGTGAGAGTGAACTGAGTTGGATGAGGTGAGCGAATGCAACATTTTCTCACAACGTGTTTTCAGAAACTTGCTCCGATATAATACACTCGAGTGGCAAAGCAGCAGGTTTGAAAAGACAGAAATGTGCAGCGTTGAGGGCTGGTTTTTAAACATCTACACAGGAAAATACACTTTGCCCTAGCGTATGTCTGTAGATGTTGACAGACAACGTAAACGATAAACATCACACTCCCTGCACTTTCACTGACCACGGACCAGAACTTTCTTGCTTCGTGCTAAACATTTACATTTATATTTATTCATTTAGGAGACGCTTTTATCCAAGGCGACTTAAAATGAGGAAATACAAGCAACGTGATATACAACAATACAAGCTACTGTTGCTACTATACAAGATCTTTTAATTGAATTCTAGAAAAGTAAAGTGCCAGAGTAGGTTTTTTTTTTAGGATAATGTTGGGTTTGCATTTTAGGATTTAGTTACGTGCTCATGGAAGAGGTGGGTTTTTGGCTGTTTGTTGAAGATAGTGACAGATTCTGAGGTCCGGATTGAGGTTGGAAGTTCATTCCACCACTGAGGGACAGTTAGTGTGAAGGTTCCGGAAAGGGATATATTCGACGTGAGTGTAAACGCTTCCAGAAGCAAATTTGCGTCCTGTGTCCTTTCCCCTTCGGTGAATAGTATTTTTCTGCCTCACACTTTATTCTTGTGTTTAGTCTGATATTTGTTTCAGCTGAGAAATCAGCTTAGTTTTCAGGTAGCTCCTGTAACAACATACTGTAAACCTTTATTTCTTGTCATCGCATGTGTCATCTTAAGGATTCTGTTTCAAACACGAAAAGGTTATATATACCTGAATAATCACTTGTGAGAATATTGTCACAGGGTTTTATCGTCTAAAACGGAAGGATTGGGGCCATAGCGCGCGTAGCCTGCTTTTTTGAATCCTGGCGTAACTCTCCATCGTATCCCACCTGATCCGTTTTCAGAAGAATGTGGTGAAAGCTTGTCACTATAACTCAAAGTCGATGCCCGGGGAATGAAACGTGCTGTGGAGAATCTGACAAGCTCCGTTTTCATCCGGATATATCGCTCCTGCATGTTCAGAAAGCAAGCAAAAAAACCCCAAAAAACCCCCAGTCAAGGCATATTCGCCACACAGCTCGTCGCAAAGAGGGGGAGCGTGAACTTGTCAAGCATCGTGTCATCCAGCTGTCATGACTGTGTGAGGATTTTTAACACACTGTTGTGTTGCATCTCTGAACACCGAAGTTCACGAGTCGGTGTGCAGCTCTACTCTGCCTTCATGTGCAGGACTGGCATGTGCAACAATAATATGTGAAGGTATTTAATGTTAGATATTTAATATGCCACGCTCAAAGACTGTAGTAAAATCTGTATATCAATATATACAGGGCAACAGGAAGCTCAATGTCATGTAAGATTTGTGCAGAGTCACAATATTTTCATATTGAATCTGCCGGAAATGTCTCGTGTTGTCGGTTGCATCAGGTTGGGCGTGTGTGTGTGTGTGTGTGTGTGTGTGTGTGTGTGTGGGTGAGTCACTGCTGCTGTTTTTATAGGACTGCATATTGGGGCAGGAACACCAAGCTCTAAAATAAAAGCAGCTGTACTGTAGCTGGAGATGAATTTAAACAATAAATTATATGAAATAAAAGAAATGAAATAAATTCAGTCTGGACCAACAATAACCCAAAAGCCACATATTTAAAAAATAATTGAATAATATATATTTTTTGTACTCTTGTACTGACAGTGTGGTGATGATGTGATGTAATTTTGTTGCAGTGACACTTTGTGTTGATGTTGCGATGTCCTTTTTGTCACACTGACACTTTGTGTAGATGTTGTGATGTCATTTTGTCGCACTGACACTGTCGTGATGTTGTGATGTCATTTTGTCACGCTGACATTTTGTGTCGATGTTGCGATGTCATTTTGTCGCAGTGACACTGCCATGATGTTGCGATGTGTTTTTCTGCACTGTTGCTTTGATGCGCTGTTGCATACTCGTGTTGTCAATTTGTCATGCTGCTGTGCTGATGTTTGTCATGCTTTTGCTTTGTCATGTCGTTTTGTTGTACCTTTGCTGACACTGTCCCACTGACACTTTGTTGCACTGTTGCTTTGTTATAGTGTTGCAAGTCTGAGCTGTTGCTTTTTTATGCTGTTTCTTTGTATTGCTGACACTTTGTCACGCTGTCACATCACTGCTTTATTACACTGTTGCTTTGCTGCTGTCATTGAAATCGCGACTCACTGTCGTGCACATGCCTAGAATATGAACTGTCGCCTGTCACCTTTTTCCAGTTATGCTGTATTTCGTTACGCCCTTCTCAGTACCTTGAACTTTACAGTGCTGCGTTTGTTCTGTTCAGTAATAACAACTTAACGTATTTGTGGAATTTTTCATGACATTGCCGAATTCAGAAATAGCTTATGTGAGCGTTTTTCTTTCAGATCCCCCATGTGTTTATTTTACTTGGCACTGTTGCGCTTGTTTGGTGTATAAGATTAAGACATATGTGTCAGACATACAGTAAAGAAATCTGATCTGTTTCTTTACTGTAAAACACCTCGACATGAAATATAAACAAGCGACTGATTCACTTCCTTGCTTAATTCAAATCCCGACCCACTCCCATCCCGTCTACTCGCTACAGAAACAACACATCTGAGTCGAGCCGTCACTCATTTTAACGCTGACATGGTATCGTTTGCAGTCTGAGGAACGCTTCCTGACAGATTTCTCGTTCTGACGCGTTGCCTGTTTTCCCTTCACAGGCTTTTCTTCCTTAAGGTTTAATATATGTGCTTTCATTTTTCAGTTTCTCCTTTGCTGTCACTGTGCAGCAAGCACAGTTGTTTCTGTGAAGTTCTCTGAGAAGAAACTAATCTTCACTTTTTAACGACTGTGTCACGAACAAAGATGTCATTGTTTCTGAGCATTCAGTCGGGTCACAAGTAAGCTAACGCCTGCGAACTTTCCCCTCTGTGATGTCTGGTTCGTATCTACAGTAAAACAAATCATTCTTTGTCAAAGCCATGATGGGAATGGAGGATAATCCAGAGAGATTGGCAGAAAAAAAAATCTGAAGCCTTACCCTGATTTCATTGACTGCTGGAAAGACACTTCTTTGATGATTGGGGCAAAAAAAAAAGTCACTCTCTGAACCCACAACATGTGAAGGTGAAACACTAATCAGTGATTGTAACAGTGTAACAGTGTGTGCTGATGAGGAGAAGAAATTTGATAGATGTTTGAATACGTCTCAGACAACCTCTCCTCCTCAGGCATGTTTATCAGTGTTGAATTATAGCCAACTTGTTAGTTTAATTTTCCGTAGTGAGGAAAAAAGCTCGTAAAGAGTTCAGTGGTTTAATTTGAGTGGAGTTAATACTGATGCACCGAGAAAAGGCAAAAGTAGCTCTATAAATACAAGCAGGGTCTAGTCAAAATACTAATCCAGACTTAATCATAGACTACAAAGATTACTATATCTTATCAATCTTTCTCTTCACAACATTCTTACCCTTTGTTCACACTAGTGAGCGATACTGTACGTGTCGCATGTGGATTGTCAAATTTGTGGGTGTGTAGTGATTACTTAAACGAGAACAGGTAGGAACTAATGTTGTGAGTTGGGAATTGAAGAAACTCCGGACCAGACGCACCACATGATTAGTCCGAGGAATCATTCCATTTGTTTTAATTTGTCACTGTAGGGCACAATACATATTTTGCATAGAAGAGAGACAACCTCAATCCAGATGTTCAATGTTGTTGCTTTGTCGCATTGTTGCGTGGTTGCACTGTTGTGCTGTTGCTCCGTTGCTTTGCTGCACTGACACTTTGTCAATATGATGCTTTTCCATGCAAACACTTTGTAGCTCTGATGTTTTATCACACTTTTGATTTGTTCCTCTGAAACACTGTTGCACTATTTAGTATTTTTTTTGTGCTGTTGCTTTGTCGTGCCGACACTAGAGGGTCGACCGATTTTACTGATACCGATAATTAAGTCCTACCTGCCGATAACCGATTAATTAACTGATAGTTTTTAAAAATTGATATTGAATGAAAACAACAATCAAAGTAAAATACTGCTGAACTTTATTACAAAACAATGTACTGTACTTTTTCAAGTGAAATAAATTTATAAATATTAATCTATATTAACTATTGATAAATATTAAAGTAAGTAAAAGATATACATCCAATCTGAACCAAAAAGCAACACTCCAAAAAAAAAAAAAAGTTAGAGGCATCAAACATTAATAAAAAAACACACTTCAAATAACACGACAGAATTCGTCAGTGATAGTTTTTATCTCGACCGCATAATGGCAGCTGCTTCTCAGCCGCTCCCACAATGGATGCAACCGGGAAAAACTATCGGTGTGGATTTTTCCGCAAAACTGATCAATTAGTCGTCCTCTAGCTGACACATTGTTGTGCTGTTGTTTTGTTTGGTTTGTCGTGCTGACATGTTGTTGTGTGCTGACATGTTGTTGTGTGGTTGTTTTGCCATGCTGACATGTTGTTGCGCCGTTACTTTGTCTTGCTGACATGTTGCACTGTTGTTTTGCCATGCTGACACGTTGTTGCACTGTTGATTTGTCCTGCTGACACGTTGCACTGTTGTTTTGTCCTTCTGACACGTTGTGCTGTTGTTTTGTCCTGCTGACACATTGTGCTGTTGTTTTGTCCTGCTGACATGTTTTTGCGCTGTTGTTTTGTCATACTGACACATTGTTGCGCTGTTGTTTTGTCATGCTCACATGTTGTTGTGCTGTTGTTTTGTCGTGCTGAGACGTTGTTGCACTGTTCTTTTTTGTGCTCACATGTTGAGGTTTTATTTTGTCATGCTCACGTGTTGTTGCGCTGTTCTTTTGTCGTGCTCACATGTTGTGCTGTTGTTTTGTCGTGCTCACATGTTGCGTTGTTTTGTCATGCTCACATATTGCATTGTTTTGTCATGCTCACATTTTGTTGTGCTGTTCTTTTGTCGTGCTGACACGTTGTTGCAAGGTTGTTTTGTTCTGGTGACAGGTTATTGCGCTGTTATTTTGTCATGCTGATACGTTGTTGCACTGTTGTTTTGTCATGCTGACAGGTTGTTGCATGGTTGTTTTGTCATGCTGACAGGTTGTTGCACTGTTGTTTTGTCCTGCAGACACGTTGTTGCTCTGTTGTGCAACTTTCTGTGAAAATTCTATCTTAACCCTCATCGCATGCTCTGTTCATGGCCAAGACATGAGCTGCTACCTGTCCTGATTTAACCTTCAGTTTTTTTTTACCGTTTTCAAAATGACTTCAGTGGCACGTTTGTGCCCAGATCAGATGTGTTAAAGCACCTCTGCGCAGCCGTAAATTATTCCACGATGCTTCAGTTCACACTCACACTTCCTCTGAGTGTTAGGTTTAGCTCCTCGACTAATTTAGCAGGCCTACACCTCTCCCATCGGCTTCGTCAGCAGGCTCGTACGTCACATCTCGCAATCACATGGCAGTGTTTGTGCTCACAGGGGCAACAGGAAGCCGCCCTCTGTTATAGATGTTGCGAATCTTCTCAAGCTGCTTCAGGAAGCGTATCTGTGTTGGTAGTCTCTCATTAAGCGTGAAATTATGAAAACTCCAAGTGGTTCAAATTATACACGTGCTGCCTACAAAAAAATGTTAGGCTAATGTGAGTGCTGGTACGAACAATCCGGAGTTTTTTAATTCAGTCTTTCTTTTGTAAGGTTGCAGAATGAAAATGATGATGCTGCTATTCTCCATTTTATGCCCCATTGTGTGAAAAACAGACACGAACAAAAGTAGCGGGGTAAAGATAGGACTGAGATGTTAGACCAAGAATTAATGCACTCAGCTTTATATTCCTGCACAGACCAGACACTGAAAAATTTTTCACAGCTACGGCTTTGTAATAAAAGTGCATTTTTATTAAAAGGACACATTTTTAAGTTTTATTACAGGCAGTAGAGTTTTCTCACATATTCAAAAATCATTTTGAGGGTTAGTCAGTCCTGGTTTTCAGATTAAAGCTCAAGCTTCAGAATATCAGACACACCAAGAAAGGTTTGGTTTATTGGGTAGGAACACGCAGAGTGATGATACTTTGTGTTTGTAACAGTGACTAAAGTCTGTCGATTCCAACGTTGAATCTCGCAATGACATCACAAAGACAGCACTGAAATATCTCATCTCTGGTCTTTCACCTGTGTTTGTACAATTTATCTCCAAAAACAAATACAGTGCAAAGAAGGTTGTGAAAAATTGTCTTTATGTTTAACCTTTTTATTTATTTATTTATTTTTCATTCACAAAAATACTCTGCTCTTATTGATAGGTGTGCAATAATTATTGGCACACCTATGAATTCATATGAGAAAAATATATTTGAAGTATATTCCCACAATTTTTTTCCCACAAAACTTTTTAGTACACCTGGGTGACTAGGAACAGGAAATTGTTCAGCCATGACTTCCTGCTTCACAGGGGTATAAATATGAGGTAACACATAGATCAATTCACTTAGTCATTCATTACAATGTGTTTAAAGAAAAAAGCCAATACTCTCATTCAAAAACAAACTCAAGTGTCTTCAGTTTGTCAGACACTACTGGAACTTCAGATGGGATCAGGTTCTATGGTCAGATGAAACCACAATAGAGCCTTTTGGTAATAAACACCAGAGGTGGTTTTGGCGCACACAGAGAGGTAGCCATATGGAAAAGTACAGCATGCCCACGGTTAAATATGGTGGTGGCTCTTTAATGTTTTGGGGCTGTTTTTCTGCCAGATGACCTGGACATTTTGTTAGGATACATGGCATCATGGACTCTATCAAATATCAACAGATATAAAACCTGACTGCCTCTGCCCGAAAACTTAAAATGGGCTGTGGTTGGATCTTCCAGTAGGACAATGATCCAAAACATCAAAATCAACACAAAAATGATTTACTGGCCAAAAAATCAAGGTCCTGCCATGGCCATCCCAGTCCCCTGACCGGAAACCCATAGAAACCCTGTGTGGTGAACTGAAGAGGAGACTCCACCAGCGTGGACCTCGAAATTTGAAGGATCTGGAGAGATTCTGTATGGAGGAACGGTCTCAGATCTCTTGCCATGATTTCTCCAACCTCATCAGGCATTATAGGAGAAGACTCAAAGCTGTTATCTTGGTAAAGGGAGGTAGACTAAAAGGGTGTCAATTATTGTTGCACAACTATACTTAACAAAGATATTTTTATTGTTTAATTTAAATACAGTGAGCATAAACAGTGAACAAATAGTGAGTAAACTCTGCCTTGTGATTTATTAGATTTTTAACAACATATGGACACCTAGTGTAGCACCAATGCTAACTGTATGTTCAGTGTGGTCTGAGTTCATTGTGTCATTGTATCAAAAGGTCATTAATGTTAAAATGCGTTAATTCAAATGCAAAGTTAATATTATAATGGTACAAACTGAATTTATTTTTTTTATATCGTTCCTGTCCACAGTGTTTACTCTTTTTTTTTTTTATCAGAACTGTTTGAACCTTTTTTTAAAATAGTTTTCCTAGTGGGTTCTTTGGGTGCTGAACTTTTCTGAACTTATTTTGCTTGATTCTTAAATGAATTATGGCTTTCATGAGTTCCATATTTCATGAGCAACTGACAAGTACCCGTTAGAATTTTAAAGAACCATTCTGGAGTACTTATATCCCTTTTAAAATTTTTACTTGAATAAAGAAATAAACAGAATCATAACCATTTCAGAGCCTTATCATGCAGGTTTTATAGAACATTCTTATAAGTATGGTTCTTCACAGGCTCTTTAGGTAGACAAGGAATTCATAAAAGCATTTTATTTGGAAATTTTTCTGATAAAAACTCTGTTGGTGGCTTTCACCCAGAACATTTAAAGAATCCATACACAAAGTCCAATTATGATGTTTTTGTACACTGATGCTAAATCTTTCAAGAGAAAATCACGAGTCATCAAAGAAACAGTTTTTAAAAAAATCTAATGCGGTCATACTGTGATACTGTTACACTCTGAGTCTGAAAGCTTGTCTTCATGCCGTCGGGGGTAACGTCCCTTTGAGAAACCGATCTCCTCTCTGTAGGCATCCAACTGTTTTCATGCTTCTGATAGCTGTTATGATGCTGTTATTACGCTGGCAATCTGCCAGCCAACAGTGTATGAGCAGCCAGCAATGTTTCAAAACTCCAATTCTCTCTCTCTTTCTGTTTTTAAATGTGTCTGCGTCCCATCTTTCTTGTAGCCACTTCATATAGGATTACATGGAAACCATCTGCTGGTGGTTGAGGAAAAACAAATACTGATTACTGCTGGATTTATACTTGCTTTTTTTTTTCTTTTTTAATGAAAGTGTTCCACTAGATTATCTGCACTGTGTGCATATTTACTGGGGTTGCCAGACCATGCAATGTCTCACAAGTCCTTGATTGTACTCGTCTGTAAAAAAAAAAAAAAACACTACTTTTGGTTAATATTTTTATAATTTGTACATGTAATTTAAGTGGTTTATAGTGAATCAGGAAGGAGCAATCACTTAGCACCATTGTTTCCAATGACCAATCAATTCTCATCGTAATTCCCACCAACCAATCACTGCTCATCATTTCTGATGGGCTATCCCAGACCAATCACTGATCACAATTTTTCTTAATGACCAACCAATAATCACCATTGTTCCCAACAACCCATTACTGATCTCAGTTGTTCCCAACATCCAGTCACTGATCACCATTGTAATCAATGTCCAATTACTGATAACCATTGTTACCAACAACCAATCACTAATCGCCATTGTTCTCAATTTCCAATTACTGACCAGTATTTTTATTAATGGGTGACCACTAATCACCATTGTAACAAAAAATGCATCACCGATCACCATTGTTCCCAACAGCCAATCAACAATCACCATTGTTTCCAAGAACCAATCACTGATCACCACCTAAATTTGTTCGACTCAAAGAAATTATATTCTGTAAATTTGTAAATAGCATCGTTATATTCTATTATTTTCTATTCTGATAAAAATTCAGAAATCCTCCTTATTTATTTAACATGTTTTGATATTTAAATGATCCTGACAAATCCATGACTATGCAAATTAGCCTATGATGTCATTAGACGTCACCTGGCAACTTCTAAAGACTTTGTTCATGTGTTAGCTAGACGACATTCCGAGTTTGTATAAAGGCAGTCAGCGTGGAGTGAAGTATAGAAACAAACAGACGATGTTTACAGTGAACCTGCAGAGGGCTGTGAACAGAGGATAAAAACCAGCAATGGGATGAACACTTTCTGCACACTGTGGTTAGCCTTTGTGGTGTTGAAGACGACAGAGTAGTAGGAGGAGGAAAAAGAGAAGTGAGGAGGTGTTCGATTGCTTCCACCGGCCTCAGAGAGAAACGTGGGCATGTCCAGTTTTTCGGGGTTCTAGACCCACTGAGCGATCTGGCGCTAAGCCTCTAGACTCGTTTACTTCCTTTATATACGCCTCTACAATTCTCTCACCATGAAACCATTCTCCCATTTTTCTCTCTTTCCTCTCAACTGTTCCCTCTTCTATACATACCCAGATCTCTATCAAACACAGCTTGGACGATGGAAATTGTTCCCCGCTGTTTCCATGGTAACTGGATCTCAGGCAGCCCCTCCCTCCCATCCTCTCTCCCTCCCTCCCTCCCACTTTCCCTCCCTGATTCTATCATCTTTTTTTGGTTCACAGGATATTTTTTTATTGACAAGAAAACAATTCACATTATGTCCAAACAATAAAAAGAATAAAATAATTTGGTTTGTTTATTGTTTAAAGACCGTGACCCTGAAAAGGAGTAAGTGGTAGAAGATGGATGGATGGATGGATTGTTTAAAGACAGACTTAAATGATTGTCTGGTGGATCTAAAAAAGTTTACAGTGTTGCCTCGCTTGTGGTTGGGATCATCCATCCATCCATCCATCCATCCATCCATCCATCCATTTTCAACCGCTTACCCCTTTTCAGGGTCACGGGGGGGAACCTGGAGCCTATCCCAGGAAGCATTGGGCACAAGGCGGGGTACACCCTGGACAGTTGGGATCATGACCTTCAGAAAAGTCTCACTTTTTAAAACTAAAATTCTTTTGTTGCAGCTCCAGGTTGATCGATCGATCGATCTGGCTATCTATCTATCTATCTATCTATCTATCTATCTATCTATCTATCTATCTATCTATCTATCTATCTATCTATCTATCTATCTATCTATCTATCTATCTAACTGTCTGTCTGTCTGTCTGTCTGTCTGTCCGTCCGTCCGTCCGCTCGACTTAAACATCTGTCTGTGTCTTCTTTCTTTCTTTCTTTCTTTGAAACTTTCTTTCTTTCTTTCTTTCTTTCTTTGAAACATCACAAGAAATCACTGGTGACCTTGGTGGTTAAGGCTCTGGGTTACAGATCCCCAAATTCCTAACATGCTGGGATATGCGAAGAAACTAATTTCACTGTGCTCTATTGTATATATGACCAATAAATACTGATTATCATCATATTAATTTCAAGCTTCACAAGATATTTCTGCTTAAATAACACACTTTAGAAGATCAGTGTCATGACTTATGCGTTTTGAATTTACTGAAAGTGTTCCTAAACTTGATTTAATAATGGGTTTTTCATCAGCGATTTATTTAATAGTGTTTGTGAGTCGCTTGTCCTCCGCTTTTTGCTGCAACATTTCAGTGCATGACACCTTGCCTCCATAATCTGGGACACGCCTGGGTAATGGGCTGTGACAGGAAATTGATGGCTTCAAATCCTGCTCACTCTCTCCGTGGACAATAACAGCCCCCGCTAATTAATCTGACGCTATTAAACATCTCCAGACAGGAGACCCAAAAATGGGATTTTATGTTTATATTCTTTAAAACATCTTCTGATCTGCATCATGATCGTTAAGCCTCCTGTCTCAGTGCTTGGATTAAAACACGTTTGGGTATGCTGGTATAGGAAAAATAATCAACAACGGAGTGGTGTGATGCGACCTGATGCTAGACCATACTGAAGTAGATTATTTTTCTAATAGCATGCTTAGCAAATTTCCTATAGCATGCTCCGAAGGGTTTTATGCCTGTTATACCACAGCAATATGAAAATGATTGCATTAAAAAAATATTTAGCAGTATTTAGCTCATTTCACTGATGCATTTTGTCCAAAGCGACTTTTGAGACAGATTACAACTGAGCAACTGAGGGTTAATGGCCTTGCTCAAGGACCCAGCAGTAGCAGCTTGGTAGTGCTTGGATTTTTTAACTTGTAATCAGTATCCCAAGGCCTTAACCACTGAGCCAGCACTGCCCCAAAGCACTTACCCATTACCCTTTTATATAATTGTGTAGGGTCACATCCTTCAACATTAAGTCTGGTAGTTCGAGCCCAAATGATTCGGAAAGAACTGCTTTCCCAGATGACCGCACGTTATATTTGGGGTGTGTGTGGTCTGAGATTATTCTCTCAACCTTCTTCTATTGTAGATCCTTGATAGGTGGATCATAGGGAAATCTGCTTCAAAATTCTGAGCCTCTTGTAAGGCTTTTCGTGGAAACTTTATGACCTCATTCTCCTAGATTGTATGCAAAAAGCATTTGCATCCCATTTGCATTATTGACAAAACTGAACAGTGGGACTCTCGGTTCATTTGTTTGTGTGATAGAAGAGAGAGAGAGAGAGGGGTGGGGGGAAGCATATTTCAAATCATAACAAGAATGTGATGTTCATTTGGATCCCAGATTTTAGGTCCTTGCGTGCATCCTTATTTAAAGCTATCTTCATTTTGTGTGATTTCTGGCCTGGGCGTACATTTGATCTAAACCGTCTAACACGCTATCTACACCGTTAATGCCATTAAGCAGTTCAGGAAATACACAATGGAATGGACAATGGATGGATCTCTGTTAAATGACAAGACATTGTTCTGAGAGTTGTCTCATCTCTGGTAAAGAGACAGAGAGCTACTCTTGAAAATGAAGATGGATATCCCTTGAGCCTTTCACTGGAGTACTGCACACAAAGGAAATCCGCTACACAATGGCAGCTTTACAGCCTCGTAATTTTAGCTCCTTGGAATAAAAAAAAGTGATGAAAAATGTATTTATTGTCATAGCAGTGAGCTCGTCCATAGCAGGCAACTTGAAAAATATGAGCTGGCACCGGAACAGATGTTTCTCTTATTTTTGTCCATGTGGAATAAGACTGATTCAGAAAGATCAAGGTAGCATAAATGCAAGTAAAACAAGAAGTTGTGCTTCTTTTTAATAGGCCTAAAATACACCCTTGTTGCACGCCACCTGCAAACCAGTTTCATTTAATCCAGCCTGGCTGTTTTTCTTCTGTCCCTTAAGACTCGTCCACCCCTAAATTTTGCTGCATTATGCTGATGTTATTTGTGTCCTGAGGCTGCTGACATTGCTCAGATGGTAGGCTGTGATTGGATTTGACTGACTTGAAAAGGTGTGAGACATTCAATTTAAGTGATGGACGTCCATGTGAGGAGAATGGAGAAAATTACAGGGGATGTCTGTGAAGGTCTTTACAAGTATGGATATTTCTGGCCTGATTTAATAGAGCAGGAGAGGGCTTGTGAATACCAGGATAGGCTTGTGGATTAAAATGAAATGCAAATTTAAAAAATTATAATTATTGGAAATATTATTAAAAAACGTTCTCTTACTTTTCATATTAAAAAGATTGTATGAACTATAGTTAAAAATAAACTATAATTGGAGAATAATAATTCTAGAAATATCTCTATTACCGCAGTGTGATTTCATATGAAGCGTTTAGTGCATTTGAATGGAACCCTGCTGCGTTCTCCCCGTATGTGTCGTTCTTTTGGCAGGTGAAAACCCACTATTCACACTCTGTGTGAAGCTACATCCAAGAGTGCTTGACTGATATGGTCTTGGTCCATTTCTACCTGAACTCTAGAAGTATGAAAGTGATTCGACTCTGAATTGAACCGATGTGATTTCTTCCAAAGATTTGGTCTGATAAAGAAAAAGAGAAAATAATTACTGGGTTTTGATAAACAAAACATTTTAAAATTAGTTATTTATTGAGGTTTGGCTCTACATTCTTTATGCTTGAATGATTTTTCCGCTTTCCACACACTTCGCAAAGGTCTGTCGCAGCTTTTCTGACCAGTCAATGAAAGTTTTGTGTACAATCTCAGCCCTACTCGACCCTCAGCCAACATTTTCCATTTATACCTAACTCTAACCCTAACCCAAAACAAATAGCAAATTATACAAAAGCAAACATTTCTCAGTGATTCAGACTCAGTAAGTTGATTAATAGATGTGAAAGTGCTTTAACTAGGTGACCAAACCTCCATAGTGTCCTTAAAATTTTTGTTTTGAACATAGACTTGACCAATACTGAAATCCATCCCCAAAATAATTTGTGGTTTTGATTAGATGTAATTGACAACATAATGATATACAATTATTTTTCAAAATTGCATTCATAGCAGTTCAGTTTGTGTTGGATATACTACATTAAGTGCAGGGTCAA
Source organism: Ameiurus melas (assembly GCA_012411365.1). NCBI lineage: Eukaryota > Metazoa > Chordata > Actinopteri > Siluriformes > Ictaluridae > Ameiurus > Ameiurus melas. Next base: position 20,074,851 of record CM022752.1, read on the forward strand.
CAACAGTTCAAGGTCAAAGCAGTTGGAGAAAACGTAAAAAGTTAAAGCTATAGCTGTAGTTGGAACATTTAGCCATTTTGCTTTTTTTATGAAAAAATGCTGAATGGAAAACTGACAAGGTTCATGTTGATGTGTTTGTAGGGTAAAGAGAAGAAGAGAAAATGACCACGGAGAAAGGTCCTGAGTTGGAAGTAAAGAAGGCGGCAGAGGAACCATCTCAACAGAAAGCATTTGCAGGCAACATGCCCGAGTCTTCTTCAGATGCCAAAATGGCCAAACAGGTGCAAAACTAAGTATTTTGGAAGGCCAGTTAGAAAACAGCATCACGTTTTACTCACTGCTATCATTTTCTTTAAACAGTTCAGCATCTGATAAAATCCTAATATGCCACAATTACAGAAGTAATAATTGAAATAATTTTATATGATGGAAGTCTTATCAAGTCAATGTCTAAAAACGTGACAAACTTATATAGAAGGTAATATACAAAGTAATAACTGTGGTTTAGTGTTCTATCCCAAAGAGGTTTTTAAGGGTTCCTATAAGGGTTTCCACAGAGGAACAAATTAAAGAACCTTTTAAACCTTTTAATGTTTTTTTTTCAGTCCAAAGATGTTTTATTGCCATCAAGTTTGATTTTTAATTTTACACCTACAACTTCCTGAATTACTTCCTGATTTTTCAGGACCAAGATGGCAAACGTCTGGATGATCACAAAGATCCAGACGATGAATCCGAACGAACGACACCAGGCAAGAGTCCCAAATCGCCGCAGAAGTCGTCCAAGCGTTTGAAGACTGTCCCCTTCAAGGTGACTCTCATGGACAGCTCGGATTACGAAGCTGGTATTGAGGTAAGATAAGATATCTTGTCAGTGTAATCCTGGACCAGGTCATAAATCTACTGCAGTCATATTTAAATCTTATATAAAGAATACATTTTAACAGGAGTCCCTGTTAAATGTCAAATGAAGTATTATACCTCCAAGAAGTCGATCATTTTATTTTAATAACAGTACATGCCACAGTGTTTTTTTTTCTCTTACAGTATACCACAGCTTAGAATTATTTATTTATTTATTAAAGAGGCCAACATTGTATTTTTATCCATTAATAATTACATTTAACGTTGTAGAATGTCTGCAAAATATGTTCTCAGTTCTTGTTATCACTATGCTATAGCAGCTACAGTATAAACAGTCTCTACACAAAGTTCTCTGTCTGAAGACTTTCCTGTGTTGGGAAATTAAAATTTACAGCTATACCTCTGACTGATACAAAGTGTTGACACTGGAGACTCCTTCCAAAAATACTAAATAAACATCTCCTCACAGAAAACCTAATTTTATCACTTACAAACTCTTATACATTAAAAAAAATATATAAAATGCTTATGTGGAGCAGCCACCACATAAGGTAAGTTGTTACTATAGAAACGAGTATTAGAACAAAAACCTTCTGGTCAATCTGAATCAAGAATTCAACAGCGCTTTGGTATACATTATGTGTTGATGGACATAAGTGAACACTTAAGAGCCTTACATGCTGTGAGAGCACCATGTGCTTGAGTTTTTCCTTATGATTTAGCTCAAAAATAACATTATTAGAAACTGTTATTACCTGGAGCTGTCTGAGGAACTTGATGTGTGTGAGTGGATGTAATTGGATATATTTTTGAGAGCCAAACCTTTGCATATATCTATGTGAAATAAAGACTAGTCTGAGACTAGACCACAGTTTAGATTTTGATTAATGTGATACATTTTCTAGTTAATTGCACAAGTACATATTGCAGCAGTCTGAACTTAGATTAGCATACATACTATACATGTGTATATATTTTTTTCTGCTAGCATATGCTGTATATTTATATGGTCTTTTAAAAAAAATTGCATTATTGTTTGCATGGGTTTATAGAATAAATACAAACGCCGTGTTCAATTAAGCTTTGACATGAATATGAGGTCTGTCATGTCACGGAAAATTAGCATCTCCATTTCCTAGAATGCACCTCAAACTACAAAGATGGCCGACGACTACAACTCCCAATGTAAACGCACAGACACATCACCTTCTCCTGAGGACTAATCAGACACACCTGTTCTCAATCACACTTACGAGCCATACCACACTATATAAGAGACTGTTCGGCACTATATCTTTGTGAAGTAATACTCTCAGTAGCTCTTGTCTCATTTGTTTACCAAGTCCTACTATAGTGTTGTTATTCTGGTTATGATTCTGCTTTTGACCTTGACCTTATTTTCTGTCTTACCTACCCTAGCCTGTTTTCCTGATTGCCTGACCTCTGCCTGTCTTTGTTGTTGTTTTTGCCTTGCCCTCTGGATTATACCTTCTTCAATAAAACTCTTAACGGCGATTTCATCTGCCTCCAACCTCTGTGACAATCTAACTTTGGTATAATTTAATCTAATTATATTAGATTCATTAAATCTTATGGTTTGAGTCAAATTTTATTGTGTAGAAGTTTTTTTTTATTTATTTAAGTTTTTATCTTTGAGACACTGAAATTGGCATAATAGCAGACATTGACATTATAGCAGATTTCATCTAGTGCATAGAAGTGTTTCGTTTTGCATATTAACTTTTCTGTGGAAATTATTTCCTGATAACTGACTTAAAGTCCAGGCACTATGTCTACATTCAAAAATAAAAAGCAAATATAATTTTATGCCTATTTAAATATAGAGTATGGAAATCCCCATTTTATGGATCTGGATTCTGGAAGAAAAAATGTTAGCTGATGTAAGCAAATATAATCACATTTCACTGTCTTTATTTTGAAGTTTTGGACATTTTCCCAGCAAGAAAAAGAGCTGCTTTACAGAATAAATATAAATGTGTACAGAAAGGAGAAAACGATTAAAACATTGGACTTGAAATCTCTCTCAGAAGATTAACCAAAGCTCTACACACACTCAACTATTCTCTAGAAAGCTTTTGTGATTTGGGCTCATTAAAGTGAAGCTGTTTAATTTCTTTCTTTAATGAGTGTCTCATTCACCCCAAGTGCTCGAAGAAGTTCTATTTAAAAGGTGTTTTTTGGCTGGAACAATGTCCACTGTCTGAGCTTCCTGTTGAGAAGGTTTGTCAGAACATGCACGAATTTCTCATTTGGTCCTGACTGAATATTGTGAATGCTCTTCAAATATACCATGTGGAAAAAAGTGCCCAAGGCAGTACATGAAGTAATTTTTAGAGTAATAAAATTTATTCCAGTATTTTAAAATGAATCCAATTGGGGCTAGAGCTACAGGATGACTCGAATCCTTGATTAAGAACGTGAATTTTTGTGGTTCAAAAGATTTCATCACATTCTGAAAATTTGAGAGACAATCTAGCATTTGTTTTCATTTTCTTAGAATAGCTTTTCTTCAAACAAAGGTTAGATTTCAATTTGAGACTAAGCTACTTAACCACAAAGAAATTTCCCAATCATTACCAAGGGTGCCAATATTTCTGGACCTGACATTATCTAAAATAATAATGTACGAGAAAGACCTTATTCAATCTGTCCTATGCATTCTTGACCTTGCATTCAGAACTTTGTGTGACAAGTTCGACATGTTATTAGAAGGTTAACCTCTTTTAATGTTGTAAATCAATAATTTTACAACGTTCTAAAAACGCCTTGTTTTTATTAATTTTCTTTACAATGTTATTAGAACGTTGTTCACTCAATGTTCCCAGCAAAACAAAAACTTTATGGAAATATTACCGTTAATGTTTCTACAATGTTATGTCAAAACATTCTCAGAACACTCTTGTAACAGAATGCTTGTAGGAGCGTGACGTTCCTAAAACGTTCTGCTAACCTAAACTTGCTTTCTATCTTATCTACGTATGTCAAGATGACGGGTCCTCTTTCTCTCCACGCCGAGAGCACTCCATGAATTTCAGATTTCTTAAATGATTGACGTGATAGCGCAAATTAGCCAATGTTAGTGTTCGTATCTAATGCTAATTTAGAAATTTTCGTGTACATAGTCATATATCCTGATTATTGAACACATTATAAACATTTATATACTGCGTGGCGGTTTATTTATGGTTTCAAATGAAATGTTCAGGTCTAAAGGTCAAGGTCTGGGATTGAAATGAAATTTCACTAAATACACAAAATAAAATGGCACGGCGAGGAGCATTAATTTTAAAAGTTACCTCAGACTTGTTCTATAGAGAACTATAGCGAAAGCTTATATTTTAAGCTTGCGTGAACATTATGTATCAGTGGTCAGTGTGCGTTTTTAATAAAATAATATCAATAACAATATTGCATGGATAATAATAGGCGATAATAGTGAGTGCTTGTGTTTCATATTGTGTTTTTATCAGAACTGAAATATACGATTATCAATAGCCTTCATGGATCCCGGTTTGCACTGACATTGACATAGTGTAAAACCCTCATACTGTATGAAAGTCAGGCTGATAGGATCAGAGGATCAGGATATTCAATATGATTACTTTCTTGCTTAATCTGAGACTGCCTCATGGACAATGTTAGGCATAAACTACATCATGGAGGTCGAGATTCAGACGAGCGTGGATGGTTAAGACGGCATGCCTCCAGCCTTGACATTTGCTGAATGTCATTATCTAGATTCATTCAAGCAGGAAAATCAGAGAATGTTGCTGTTAGCAGCTTTTTCAGCACACATATAAGTACAAAGCAGAGAAAGGAAGGCAAAATTTACACATAGTGCTAGTGTGTTGCGAATTTATTATTGCATAAGCCATTTCCACGCCCCGTTTTTGCACCTGAATGTGTGGGAGAACAAGGGGCACAACAGCGGCACAACAGTGGGGCGTGACATTTAAAATCCACCAGTGTAGTAAGTCAATGAAACATTTCCGTCTGTCAAGACCTCTTTTAGCCCAAATGCAAAAGGCAAATGGTATTTTCCTGAGTTTCTCTCTGTTTATGTCTTAAACAGGCAATGCAAATAAAACCAAACAACTCAGATGTATAATGTATAATCAGCTGAATTTTATGACTTCTCGATTCAATCTGATTGGGTCAGAAGGTGTTGGTTCATTTTCGACTAATATCGTTTCAACAGTAACAGCTTACAACAGAGGCTTGGCGGTTAAAAATGTCTGCACAAAGTTTTCTGTGAGATGTTTATTTAACATTTCTGGAAGGAGTCTCCAGTGTCAGTGCTTTGGAGGAGTCAGAAGTACAGCTGTAACTACACAGGAACTGTTTTGGAACTGTTTTCCAACACAGGAAAGTCTTCAGGACAGAGGAATTTATGATTTGTGGTTTCTCATAACGAGAAGCCTGCGCGGGAATGACTGCTGCTGTAATATAAGCGATAATGTGAATGTACTTGTTTCGTAGACATTCCAGAACATTACATGTAACTATTAATGAATTAAAAGGTATTGTTTTAGGAAGATTGTTAGCGTTGGAAAATTGCAAGTACAAGAGGAATAAAACACAACATGACATGCTTCATTGATGATTATTTTCCTCTGACAGCATGCATTTTTTTTCTTACGTATTTGACAATTGTGGTCATATTTCTGCATGACCATGTGATATTATGTTAACTAGTTCTTTTACAGCCACTTTACCTTGCAACCTTTACTTTACTACTGAACATGCAATTATATCGTCGTTAACCAAGCAGCCACAGCTATGAAATGAATATTATATGTATATATAATACAGTATACAGTATTATATGAATAATACAGTAGGATTATAACCAGGCCAGATGTTTTGTTATACGATGCACTGGACTGTCATGTTCTCTGGTGTGAATCTGGTTTACTGAAACAATCACAATCACAACTCAAGCTAAACCCTGTTATTCCTGCCACAATCTGATCTATACTATTACTGTCATGTGCATTGTATCGGCGTGGCCTTTTGGTGTCATTAATGATAGGGTTAAATACCGTATAAACGTGCCTTGTGTAGGACTCCTAGTGGATAATGACAGTCTGGGTGAAGCTGGGCTGTACTTTGTGTCAACTTTAGCTTTAGGAAAATAAACCACTTTGCCTCCTCGCCTTCTGTTGGACTGAATGGGGGTAGGCGGGAAACGTGTTTGAATGGTCTTATAGTGCCATAACGCAGAGTTAATAGCTATATTTTCTTATATTCTTAAAGATATACTCATTAGTTTGTAATAATATATGCTACATATGCTAACATTGTTACTGTATTGTCGATTACAACCGATGAGAATTTCAATACTGAGAAAAATAGAAAAGCTGTCGTTACAGGTTCACTTCTAATAAGGAGTCTTTATTGGTCACATACATTACAGCACAGTGAAATTATTTTCTTTGCATATCCCAGCATGTGAGGAAGTTGGATTCAGAGCGCAGGGTCAGCCATGAAACAGAGAGGGTTAAGGGCCTTTCTCAAGGGCCCAACAGTGGTAGTGCTGGGGCTTGAACCCCTGACCTTCCGATCAGTAACCCAGAGCCTACCACCAAACACCTGCTGTCCCCCAGCCCCTGTTGTCCCCCAGCCACTGCTGCCCCCCAGAAGTCTAAGGGCAGTTGTTAAAATCGGTCAATAAATGTTTCTCTAACATTATTAAATACTTTAATGAGCTTTTCAGTCAACGCTGCTTCTACATAAGGCTTTAAATCTGTATACTCATTGCTTTCAGAAAGATTTCTTTTCAGAGAAAAGACTATTCGGATGTGGGAAAACCCAAGTTCTGGTACTTCCAACTTTTTTCCCTTCACTTTTTTTGTACCTGTTTGGGAAAGTTCAGTAAAACTCAATTAAGAACAGCTTTAGACAAGACATTCTCTCACATCAATCTCATCCTAAGACTTTAATAGTTTCAGTATAATTCACATTATATTAAAGGACTCACAGATTGGAACCGTTCATTGAGTTCAGCAGCTGCCCTTAGACTTCCATTATTAGTGAGACTGGAGTAAATTGGTTTTCCAGTGTTTTCTCAGTAAAAGACAGGAAAAGACACTGAAAGTAATCTTTCATGGTAATCATACATGCAGCACAGATATGGTGGTTACTTAGAGGTTAGTTAGAAAAATTCCAGAGTGTTCCTTTAACATGCATACTGTACAGTATATGCATATTGAGTCTTCTGAACGGCACAACAGAAAAGTGTACAAAGACAGATTGAAGATAGAGTTTGAATCCCAACGATGGGATCCGTGTCATCCATGACCAGGAGCTACTGGAGCCAAATTGACTATGCTCTCAAAGTAGGAGGGATAGCATACTGTCTTTCATCTGTCACTCACAGCGACACTAGCCAATCCCAGGCATCTCTGAGGTCATGTATGCTGTAGAAAGCGCTTTCCTCCGAGTGTGTTACGCCACCTTTGGTTGGGCTCACGTGTCTCAGAATAAAGCACATGCCAGCCTTATAATATCCAGAGTGTACCTAAAGACACCTACCGGATCGTTTATGAAGAAAATGTTTGAATTTCTGATTTTTAAATTTTTTTTTAAAACAGAGTGGCTTGAAGACATGTTGTGTTCTTATTTGCTCGCTGTCTGAGTAATAAAAAAAGTCCTAATTTCCAAATGAAGCCTGCTAATGTCTATAGGCAAAGATTAAGCAGAATTAGGAGTGCACGTGTGCTTTTCCTCACTCAAGTAGTAATAAAGTAAGAAAAGAGGAGAAGTTCTCTCAAGCAGCAACACCCTTCGTCTGTTTCCATGACAATGACTGATGTCACTATGAAGCAAAAGCATGTAAGGCTCTCAGAGAGAAGCTGTGTGTGTGTGTGTGTGTGTGTGTGTGTGTGTGTGTGTTTATCTTTGTGCCAGATAGTAGTACTCCACATAGTCTGTGCATTTTCCCCTGGAGAAAGCTGAGTGATGATTAAAGCTACAGTCACAGTAGAGAGGCTGTTGTTATTACAGTTATATATAGTATGTATGAATACCAAGTACAGTATTCAGTATCAATAACAAGGCCATACTATGGAAAAAAGTACATAAAAAAAGACATTTACATTTAATCATTTAGTACACACTCTAATTACAAACTGCAGTCAAAGCCTAGCGAAACAGATCATCAAGTGAATTTGTACCGATTCAAAACCAGCAAAGATGCTATGAGTGAATTAATCATGTTTTATCTCTTCTTTTTTTCCCCGTTCTTATTTTCCTAATCTGCAGTCTATGACAAAAATCCTGAAAGACTTGTCCACCTTCACTGGAAATCTGACATTTCATCCTTTTTTCCCCCATTCTCCATGAAAGAATTGTATTACGTAATGTCAGAATTATATTAATGAATATATAAAATGAAAAGAAAAAAAAAACACAAAGATGAAATATGAAATATTTTTTCAAACATGATTTCCCACACCAAGGCATGTGTTGTAATGCAAAACATTAAATACAGCCTCGTGTTGTTATCAAAGTAACAGAAAAAATTTTTAAGAAAATGAAATAATTCACCTAGTATGTTTTTCTGATCAAATACATAGAATGATTTTTGCTCTGATAATGATAAGCAGTTTATTCGGTTGTTTAAGTAGAAATGTTTAATTAGCATGTGCCATTTTTATTTTCTAGAATAATTTATAGCCCGTGTTAGCTTGTCAGTGTATTAGTACTTCACTGCTTCATTTAGTTATGATTGCCATAACCACTGTTTTTCCAGTGAAAGACACCAGTAGTTCATTTCAGCTTTGAACTTTGCTATGTCACCATAAACAAACTGTTAGCATACATTATTAGGCAGGCTAGCTAAATAACTGGTGCATTAATTATTGTTTTTTTTTCTGCACAGCTCTCATTCAGTCTCACCACCCCTTCAATGTCTTTACAAAGGATTAATTAGACATGTTTTTGTCTGTTGTTCATATATACAGAAGCACTGCAAGGGTCAAGCGCTGCTGGACCTGGTGTGTGAACATCTCAACCTGCTCGAAAAGGACTACTTTGGCTTGACCTTCAGCGATTCAGACAGCCAAAAGGTCAGAACAGTTTTCGAAAGGACAAATGTATCTAACGTGTACTAACACTGATGTGTATTCAGACTTGGTTTGGGTTGTGTTTGTATACAGTCAGGATGTAACCTAATACAAAAACATGATCAGGAATGAACAGATAACGTGTTCTAAGCGGATAGGAATAGCAAGCAGATTATTTGAGGAGCACAGGATCCGTAGTGACTTCCTAGTCAGGGTCGTGGTGGTTTAAATTAGGCTACTGTTTTGAGAAATAGGACTTATAGTAATTTATTTAGGAAATAAGAGGTGCAAGCAAAAAAAAATCTGAATACAGATATTTTGAGATATTTGGAGCACTAAACAGATACAGATGGTGACATTGTGTTACAACGCTAACATACAGAGGATAAACTTTAGTAAGTAATTTTGAAGTTAACATCCGAGAGAACATTGCAGCGGAACAAACAGCCCTCCTGCAGAAAAACAAAGCGCAGTGCGTTTAAAAGACTTGTTTCTTCACTGCAGGGTGGTGAGTGTTGCGTCTGGAGGGGACAGGCAAATTGTTTGTAAGAGAAGCAATTTTTGGGTAATTATGCCGTTGGCTGTGTTGCAGCCAGCTGTTGTGTTGAGTTTTTGTTTTTTAAAATGGATTTTTACTCAACTAAATCTTCTGTGAAGCCTCAGTCACTGGTGTAATTGGTCCACTTTTTTGTGTAAGAGCTTGTCTGTCATTTACTGTCGTCTTTATTATGCAGTTGCAGCTCAAAATATCTCAAAGGTGTCCATGCAACAAGTGGTACTGGATTTTTTTCAGAAATCTTTTTACTGAATCATCCGTGCATCCATCCATTTTCCATACAACTTATCCTACATAGGGTTGTGGGGAGCTTGAAGCCTATCCCAGGAAACAAGGCAGGGGACACCCTGGATGGGCTTTCAACCAATCACAGGGCATAATCGCACACTCATTCGCACACTACGGATTATTTGGAAACGCCAATCAGCCAACAATGCATGGCTTTTGGCTGGGGGAGGAAACCTGGAGGAAGCCCCAGAAGCACGGGCAGAACATGCCAGCTCCGCACATGCAGGGCGGTGTCGGGATTCAAACCCCCAACCCAGGAGGTGCGAGGAAGGCGTGCTAACCACTACACCACCATTAGCCACCCCCCACCCCCAACTGAAACGTGACAAATTACATGTATTTTTTTTACTCTGTAGACTTCATGATTTGGAAATAAAATCCAAACAAAAAAGTTATTCTATATTAAAATGTGTTGCATGCTGGTCTTTGATTAAAAACACCATATTTCACCCACTTATTAACTTGGCACTTTGTGTATAATAGCAAAATGCCATATGGAATATATAAACCCTGTAAACTCATTATCCCAAGGCTTGGTAGACAGATTAAATATGTGACGTAGGATCTGTTTATAGTTCAGTTTCAGAATGTTGCTTCGAGGGAAACACATTTGTGTTTATTTCTTTTAAAATCGAATTTAGTCCAGAGAAGAGCTGTGCTGAGCTGTGAAACCAGGATAATGCAAAAAGACAAATCAAATTCAATTTACCGGTGTTGCGTATACACTTCTGTGTTGTTTGAAATGCATATTGTCTTTTAAGTTAAATCAGGATGCATGTGAATTGCTGAGGAATCACATATGAGGACCAGTGTTCAATTTTCAGACTAAAAGCCTCTATTTTGTTGGTGAGGAAGGCGTGAGATTAGAAACGAAGTCGGTGATGACAATCTACCGTCTGTTGATCAGCTGTGAACCGCACCAATAGCCCAAAACTATCAGCTAAAGATGAAGCTAATTCAAATGCACCGCATGGGATAAAAAAAATAAATAGATGCCGAGATTTGCATACGGCCCTGTATGCTGGATTGCTCAGTGCACCCGAGAAACGTGCTGTTTCCTTCAGTTAAACATACGGAAAGGCTTCAAATGGGAAACTGTGCAATTAGTGAGAGATCGTAAGGGAAACAAAAGGCAGTGTGGTGTAAATCCGCCATGTGTCAGGCGTGCAAACGCTAGTCAAAATATTTGTGCTCTGTCTTGCAGAATTGGCTGGACCCCTCCAAGGAGATCAAGAAGCAAATGCGAAGTAAGTGCATAAGAAGAACCTTTATTCAGGTTCTCCACCTGTGAGCTAATAAGCCTCATACAATGGTTCTTCACAAAACCCTTTACATGCTAATCTTTATATCTATCTTTTTATCTATATATTTAGTTTTCAGATTGTCCTCTAAGCTTGTGTTAGCAGGTTAACTTCTACCCACGTGGCATAAGTCATCTCATCTCGTGTTAGCTAACTAGCTAACTTTGTGACAATCATGACAATCATGACCATTTAGCTTGCGTTTAATCCTAGAAACATGTGGTTAGCTTGTGTTAACAAACTGGATAGCATTAGCAATGAATACAATAAACATTTATGAATATAACTAAACACATCCTCTCAGAAATCCTGCCTCGTTAACTAATGTTAGTCAACTAACTAGCGAATATTGTGCACATTTTTATATATAACCGAAACATCATCTCAGAAATCCTGGCAGGGTATTATATTGGCTGATTGACTACCATTATTAGTTATGAATATGAATTCTCTGAATTTCTGTCTGGTTAGCTGGTATTAACTAGGTAGCCTATCATAGGTAAAGATCAACTCAGAAATGCTGTCATGTAGCTCATGTTTGCTAAGTAGTTAATATTAATGGTGAATATTATGAATAATTATGAGTATGACTTTCTGTCAGATATCCAGTCAGGTTGGCTTATGTTAGTCATCTAACTATTACATAACAAACTTATAAATATGATCTCAGAAATCCTAATAGGTTATTGTTTCAGCAAAGTTGGCTACCATCAGTAGTTAACATTATTAATATTTATGAATATATCTTTTCAGAATTTCTGCCTGGTTAGCTCATATTACTTACCTAGCTAAAATTATCGATAAAAATTGTATACATGTATTATGAGGTAAAAATCATCTCGGAAATCCTGTCATGTAGCTCATGTTAGCTAGTTAGTCGATATTTCTCGTTTATATTATAAATATCTAGTAGTGTGGCTTTAAAAATCTCTCAGAAATTCCGTCTGATTAGCTCATGTTAGCAGTGAATTTTATCAACATTTATAACTATATATAACTAGCTGACAAAAACATGCATATGAATGCCAGTGATTCTAAGACCTCTATTTACAGTATGTACTCAAAGACACATCTTCTTGTGGACTGTGATATGCGTACAGATTCTTTGAGAGAATGACTAAGCAGTAACCCGGCATAAAAAACACACACTTATTTTCTTAATTATTGACCTTAACATTTATGAAGTGACAAGGCCAGGGTACACGCTTGTATGATGTAATGTGTCTCTGTGTCCTCAGCTTCTCCTTGGCATTTTTCCTTCGCTGTCAAATTCTACCCTCCAGATCCTTCCCAGCTCATGGAGGACATCACCAGGTAAGAGAGGGTCCCTGCACTCGTCCTTCTCAGTACATTACCACTATTTCAGTATTATTTGTCATCTTAACGATTAGAGATTAAAGGTGTGGTTTGTGATTTTTTTAAACATGTTCCATTACCTGCGTTAATCATACATCATATCATATCATATCATATCATATCATATCAAAGATCCCATATGGAGACTATGACCTGGTATATTGCTATATAATGGGTCATACTGGTTTGTTTCAGGCCTCTGGTTACATTTTTCTGGCCCAGATATTGGCTATACCCTAAGCTGAAACAACACTGCAGGCCCTTTTATATTAAAAGATTACAAAGAAATTGACAAGGAATGTGTAGTTTTATAAAATGGGTAGAGGCAGCTTTTCTCCATTTTATTTAAGTTGCAGCTCATATCACGAGCAAAAAAATACAAACCACTCCTTTAAGGGAATATTTTTATTACAGATTCATACCTGTTAAGCAATATTCATCCACTATTATAATGGAGCGATCCAAAGGTTTGACAGTTTCATTAGATAATATGAATGTCATTTATTAAAAAGAAAATGAATGAGCTTCAGTTCTTGAAAAGACTTCATACTGAACTTATTATTGATGTCATTTATATTACATTATTGTATTATTTTATGATATTTAGTGATTCAGTTTTGGAGAGAATATTCAGACAGGATTTTATTTAATTCTCGTTTTAATTTTAAGTTCAGAAAAAGAGTAATTAGACAATTGGGGAGGATTTTCACAAATTACATCATAAGAGTCAGAGAGATGTCTGGAAATAACTGAAAACCTGGAAATCATTAAACCAATCTTACCCTGAAACAATAAAAAAATCTCACCCTGCAGGAAAAAAAGTTGAATCAACATGGACCAGTGAGCTAGCTAGCTTGGTAGCTAACCTGCTAATATAAAAATGCCTTGAGACAGTAAACAGATTTTGGCATCAACAATAGAAATCTCAAGTAAAATCCCATATCATGAATCTAAATCAAATGGAAATGGATGTTTTATGGTGTTTACAAGCATTTAACATATCCACTGCATTTTATTTAATTGTCTGTTCATGCATTAATAATAGTTTAAATGAAATGTCTGTAATCTAATGTGAGTGATGGTACACAGCAAAATCACCAGTGTTGATTTAACACCCAGAGAGTTGAATTCACACCATTCAGTGTTTATATAAGTCCATTGGACTCATATAAACACTCTGTTAATTCAGCACTGTGGATTTTACTGTGTAAAGTGACTGATAACAACTCACAAGTGTCTAGTTGCTCTGAAGTTACTACTCTGCTGGAAAACATTCAGGGTCCTCCTGATCATCATCTTCTCCGTCTCTCATAGGTACTACTTGTGCTTACAGCTGCGTGATGACATCCTGTCCGGTCGGCTCCCCTGCTCGTTCGTCACTCATGCTCTGCTGGGTTCCTACACCGTGCAGGCTGAGCTCGGAGACTATGACCAGGACGAGCATGGCACAGACTACGTCGGCGACTTCCGCTTCGCCCCTAACCAGACCCGTGAGCTGGAGGACAGAGTCATGGAGCTGCATCGCACCTACAGGTGAGCAATTTTATCTGCTTTTTCTGTTATATGGGGCAGTGGTAGCTCCGTGGTTAAGGCGCTGGGTTACCGATTGTAAGGTCATGAGTTCAAGCCCCAGCACCACCAAACTGCCACTGTTGTGCCCCTCAGCAAGGCCCTTAGCCATCAACTGCTCCGATGTATAAATGGGATAAATATAAGTCACTCTGGATAAGGGTGTCGTCCAAATGTCAATGTATATATTATGATCCAGCTTTGAACAGACAATTACATATATGAGTTATGACTTAGTCCAGCCAATATCTGTGTCTTTTTTCTTTATTTTATTAGACATTTGAACTTCTTGAAATCTGATTATTCTGTTATTTACCTTAAATCATATTTTGAATAATTCAGATATGACAGAAGTTATTGAGTACCTGAATAGAAAAGATGCCTTTATCTGGTGAGACCTACAAAATAAAACAAAGCAACAGCCTAAAGGCTTACTTAAAAGTTCTAAGAACCATATAAAATAAGCCTAGAATATAAGTACACCCTTAGTCTTTCACTAATCCTAAATGTTCTTTAGTTTAAGAAAAAGAACAACAACTCTTCTATAGAGAGCTTCCTATACAAAGAGAGTTCCAATTAAAGCCTCTATAAGGAACCCACCGCTATCCAATGAACCCTCAAGGAGCCATTTTTTCCAAAGTTTAGAGCATATAACTTTTTCCTAATTAAACCGAAGAACATTTGAAGTGCTCGATTTAACCTTCTTTGTTGCAATACAAAGAATAAGCAATACAAAACATGAATGCAGAAAAAAAAACCTAATAGTTGTTTGATAATATTATGAAGAAAATGAATTAGAAGTAAGTTGTGTGTCATATGGTTAGGAAATGACAGAATATTTCATGTAGTACCCTAAATGTTTTTGCTGTTTGATTCATTGGAAGGTTTTCAGGTTTTATCTTTTATAATTTTATAATTATAAATTATAAATTTTATAATTTCCGAAGTGTTCACGTTACATTCGATCATTAGTAGGTCACATGTCCATAACTTTATTGTAGATTTTGCCCTATGCTAGGAAAGACCTAAGTCCATGGAAAATCCTTTAAAAAGCTTACTCTATTATATTATTTTGTTTTTTAAAACTCTAGCAATACTTAATTTTGTTGGTGGGATGATAGGAAACAGCGCTTTCCCACAGGATATAAGGAATGTGTCAC
This sequence comes from Ameiurus melas, assembly GCA_012411365.1. Classification (NCBI taxonomy): domain Eukaryota; kingdom Metazoa; phylum Chordata; class Actinopteri; order Siluriformes; family Ictaluridae; genus Ameiurus; species Ameiurus melas. Next base: position 20,090,032 of record CM022752.1, read on the forward strand.
GTACCGTGGGTGAAGACGGAAGCAGATGCGGATGATAGAATCAGGCAGAATAACCCAAGGGGAAAAGACAAAGTTCATGGTCGATAAACAGGTGAGGGTCAGGCGGTCAGGCAAATAAACAAAACGAGGCTAGGCAGAAATTGAGGTCGGGGACGGAAACACTGGTCAAGGGTACGCACGTGAAAAGGGCTTAGAGAATGTCTGAGAAACAAGTCAACAGAACATTTTTTCGCAAAGTCTCTACATTTACAAAGTCTCTTTTATGCTGTGGTGGGAGTGTGTTAAAGTGGGATGCAGGTGCGTGTGATTAAAACTCTGGGGAAGGCGAGCGCATGCGTGTGTGGGAAGCGTAGTCCTCAGCGGCCATGTTTGTAGTTAGCGGTGCCTACTGGGAAACCATGGCTGGGCTGAGATATGACAGACTGATATACAGTATATATTTATATTTACAAATTTGTGAATTCAATCTAAAATATATATTCAGTATATCACTAGTAGTTATGTTTAAGCCTTTATAGTAGGTCAAAGGCTTTTACTAAACGCTCAAAGTTATAAGCTGTAAAAAAAAAAAAATCACATTTAGATTTAATAATGATAGATTTGAATGGGCCTAAAAATGCCAAAGGTAATAAAGACCCTGTTTCCTCATACAAAACATAAAGAAAATGCAGTCTGTGGAATGGGGCTTAAAATAGTGTAAACAGAACGAGTTGTTCTGTTTACACAAAGTAACAGTAAATGTATAGTGATCAATTCATATAATATTAACATAAACCAATCACATTATACACCTCTTTATACAATCTCTTCTTGAGATTATCATGATTATAGCATGTCTGGTAAAATAATGCAGCTGTAATGTGGCTGTCTCATAATGTTATCTGGGTTTGATCCTCAGATAGGGTGAGACTGCGGTGTATGATTTTCTTCAGGGCTTTGAATATACATGAGCATGTCATGTTGAATGTAAGAAAACCAATTGTGTCAATATAACTCAATTCATTTGGAACCGATGTAGTGTCCCTGTTTGAATTAAGGGAATTTAATAAGATTTTTTTCAGTGTGCTTGAGACAGAAATACTTGGCAAGGTAAGTACTGTACAACAAAAGTCATTCAAGCACTTCTGACTTGTATAATAATGAATACATTCAGTGATAAGATGGGAGTAAAAGTATATCAAATGTGCTCAAAGGCTGCTGTTAATGCCACTTTAATGAACTTTGTTGGATTTTTGAGAGCAGGACATAGGACTGGGCAATATTTGTGTACATTTTTAATGTGCGCTCTTCTGCACAGTTTACTGATCATCCTAATGAAATGATGATTCTTATGAAATGTGGCACAGAGGAGGTGGTTAATTTGATCTCAGCTAGAGGCTTTCGTCAGGCTTTCTAACAGCTTGCAAAACACTTTGCATTGTGTTTAATATTCTGCCATTAGATCCCAGACCTGCCTGTCTGTAGTTTCCAATTTGGTTTATGTAACGTCTCCCTAATGGGCCTCATATGGAACCTGTGTATGTGTTTGTGCTTGTGCTTTTTCAGCATTATCCATAGTCTTCACATACACACATATGCCGTTGTTGTTCAGCATCTGTTGGCCTGGTTTGCTCTGAAACTTGTTAAACCTGTTTGTTTGATTCCTACTGAGTCAGACAGTCAATAAGCTTCACAGTAAGGGCAGGTAGTGTTGAAACTCCTTGTGCACAGGCTGAGGTCGTGGTTTCCTATTAGAACTGAATCAGACCCCCTGGCCAACATATTTATTCTGCTATCAGCCTAGCCGAATAGAAGATTTCCTGCTGTTTTAATACACTGTATTTTTTTTATCTCGTGGTTCAGGGGCATGACACCTGCTGAGGCAGAAATTAACTTCCTGGAGAATGCCAAGAAGCTGTCCATGTATGGGGTCGACTTACATCATGCTAAGGTACACCACAGGAGCAACTTTTGCTATTTCTATTTCAGGTTTGATTGTCCAACTCTATTATTGCTACATAGTGAGGCACTCCTGATGGTAGATGGTAGGTGGTAGGTTCTAGATGTCTTGACTATAGCCTTGTCAACAGACTGTTACAGATAGATCTGAAAATGTGTGTTTTTCTGTTTTTGAAAATATACTATTGTGCTGGCTAAATCTTAACACCGTTTTCAGGTTGTAGTGAAAATTGAGGAAAACTGGACTTATGGCACACAACACAATACAGATTTAAAATAGAATTTGGACTTTGGCAACTCTCAAAGCTCAAATCAGACTTCTAAATGTATGACTTGCAAATAAAATAAGACTTCAAAATGTATTACTCACAACTCAAGTCAGAAATATAAATGTATGTCTCGCAACTCAAATCAGACTAATAAATGTGATTCCCAACTCAAATCAGAGTTCTAAATTCATGACTTGCAACTCAAATCAAACATAAATGTATTACTCGCAACTCAAATCAGACTTCTAAATGTATGACTCGCAACTCAAATCAGACTTAAATGTATTACTCGCAACTCAAATCAGAAATATAAATTTATGACTCGCAACTCAAAAATCTGACTTCTAAATGTATGACTCGCAACTCAAATCAGAAATATACATTTATGACTCACAACTCAAATCAGACTTATAAATGTACTGTATGGCTAGCAACTCAAATCAGACTTCTAAATGTATGACTCACAACTAAAATCAGACTTATAAATGTATGACTCACAACTAAAATCAGACTTATAAATGTATGACTCACAACTTAAATCAGACTTATAAATGTATGACTTGCAATTCAAACCAGACGTCAAAATGTCTGATTTTATTTGCAAGTCATACATCAACATGTATGACTTGCAACTCAAATCAAACTTCAAAGTTTATGACATGCAATGTGACTTGGATTCAAACTTTATCTGATAACAGAACTGAATACTTGCAACTTCAAAGCTTATTCTTCACTGATCGACTCAGATTTTTGAAGCTTATGACTCTCAACTTTTCAAGTTTTATTACTGACTCTTCTTCCCCAAACCATTGCCACAAAGTGGGAAGCACACAATTGTATAGTATATCTTTGTATGCTGTTACATGGCAATTTCCCTTCAGTAGAAATAACTTATTCCAACATGACAATGCCCCTGTGTACAAAGCAAGACAAGATTCGGCAAGGTTAAGCCCTGACCTCAACCCCATTGAACACTTTTGGGATGAACAAGAACACCGACTGCACCCCAGGCCTTTTTGCCCGACTTCAGTGCCTGACCTCACTAATGCGCTTGCAACGGAATGAACACAAATCCTCTCAGCCACGCACCAATACCAATGGAATGCCTTCCCAGAAGACTGGAAGTTTTTATAACAGCAAAAGTGGACTAAATCTTAAACAAGGCATATATTATGCCATCAAATGTGCACAGACACTCATGCTGAGTAATTTATTCAATCAGGATGTCGCTATCTGCACATGTACTCACAAACTGCTTTACTTTAAAGCACAGTTTTGAAATGTATCTGTGCCAGTGTGCACAAGGCATAAATAATGCAAACGGTACGAGGAAAAAGTGTATCTAGCACAGAGTGATCCTGGCCTCAAATACATTCAGGGATTGTTGATACTTTATTCTCTTGTTTTGTGTCTTGCTGATCCTCTGAGGTAGGATTCAGAAGGGATTGAAATCATGCTGGGCGTTTGCGCCAACGGCCTGCTGATCTACCGCGACCGTCTGAGGATTAACCGCTTCGCCTGGCCCAAGATCCTGAAGATCTCGTATAAGAGGAGCAACTTCTACATCAAGATCCGCCCAGGAGAGGTACGTCCCTTTTGATCTTGCTGCTGTACTGTGCATGGTAAGTGGTAAAAGTTCTTCTAGAAGAACATAAACTTTGGAGAGTAATGTTTTGTTGAAAAAATAAAAATGAAAGGTTTGTTTAGATAATATTTTATAAGGTGATTACGTGAGGAATAAAACACTTCAGGACATGCCGTTGTAGAAAAATAATTGATGAAGAGGGTTTCAGAGGAAATTAACATTCTGAGACATGCTGTTCTTGGAAACCATCGCATTAGGCCACATCACATCACCTCCTTGTTGATTATTTTCCTATAACAGTATCCTCAGTCATGTTTTATTAGTTTCTAATGCAGATATACAGTATATTTCTTGAATCCATCTTTCCTAAAGGCGTATTACATGATCCTAGCAAGCTTTAACATTTGAAACCATAATGACAGAGACAGTATTCGCATTTCTAAGTGGTTTCTCGAGTCTCCTAGCCATTATATGTAGCACAGTGTGGCTGATGAATGTCAATAAGGCTGAAGGGAATAAGTGGATGACCTCTTTGATTTGTGAAACTCTCATGCGTCTTCTCTCAGCATGTCTGTCTTCTGAGTGACAGGCTTGCTGATGCTTCGCTGGCAGAACAGAGCCACACACATACACACATAAAGAGCTCCTTCATTTCCCACATCACAGCTGCAGATCAGCACCCAGAAAAAGGGATGAGATGGACAAATTTAGAGCGCTGACTGAATGCCACGCTCCTGTTCTTCTGACCAAAAAACAAAAAGTCTGATTTGTCTCATGGCTTAGCTTGGGAATCTCTCCTAAAGATAACAGGCCTTGAGCAATCCATTTTATTCGTTGATTTCATTTAATTAGGCCCTGGAGCAATATGGAGGCTGTGTGTGCAATGTTTGTTAAATTAGCAAAGTCATTTGTGGTGTCATTGAAGCTTGATAATAATTCAGGCAAGGACACCAGAAGTGATGTACCAGAAATGATAATATGTCTTCTATTCACAGTATGAGCAGTTTGAGAGCACCATTGGCTTCAAGCTGAACAACCACAGAGCTGCAAAACGACTCTGGAAGGTCTGCATTGAGCATCATACCTTCTTTAGGTAAACTCTCCCAATCTTCTTTATAGATATAATGCCTTGGGTGGAACGGTGGTACAGCTCCATGGTGCATGGTGGAGTTTCATGGTCATGGTGAGTTCTTTGGTTTCTCAGAAAAAACATACCGGTTGCTGGATTAGTGACTCCATTGTATATTGCCCCTAGGTGTGTATGAGTGTGTGTGTGTGTGTGTGTGTGTGTGTGCACAATGCTCTGTAATGTTCAGGCATCCCATCCAGACTGAATTCCCACTTCATGCCTATTGTTCTTGTGATAGACCAAGATTAAGTGCTTAGTGAAGATGAGGGAATGAATATAACGCCTTGCCTTGCTCATTACACCTTTTTGCACAATGTTCACGCGACCTTCATCTACACTGTTTATTTTGCTTGAATGGAATCCTGGTGTGTTTTTTACCTAAATGCAGTTGCTTAGGCAGGTGAGAACCCATCACTCACTCTCAGGTGTGTAAAAAACAGCCAGGGCGAGAGTGTCTGAACTAGGTGGTCTCAGCCCGCTTCCAATCGAATCAAATCCTCTAGTGCGATTCGACTCTGAATCGACTCACCTGCACGACTCAGTGGCACAAAGAACAGCTGCAGAAATTCTAGAAATTTTGAGTGGAAAAACAGAGAATATAATCTCTGGATGTAATAAACAATATGGTTTAATCTTTAGTTATTTTCTCTGTGATTCGATCATTTTTTGTTGAAGGCATGTCTGCTTTTTTTTCATCAGTTATAACCAATGAATTAACATTTTTTGTTAAGATTAGTATTTAGGATCAGCTCAGGTGTGGTTCAGCTCGACTCTGTGATTAAAGCCTTGCTGTACTCTCCCTTCCTCTATGCATGGGCTGTTCTCTGTCTCTGTTTAGACTTGCTTGTGTATGCTTGTCTTTCCAGTCTGGAACTCTTATTAAGTTTACACTGCTGAGATGAGAAAGGCAAGCATCTTTATTAGTAGTCATTTGTTCCAGGAGTGGTGATTTGCACAATTGTAGGTACAAATGATGAATTCTTTCATCCTGCTCTACTGGTTTTAGAAAATATTTGCCTCTGGGGCTTTTTGAGTGTATTGCTCGTCAATAGCGTGGTACCTCAAAGTGTGCATTAAGTGCCTTCAGAATGTATATTTCATCTGGGAAAGGAAATGTAATGTACCTTTAAAATCATTTACAGTACATAATTACACCATATGAATGACATGAATAATGAAATAAGTTTTAAAAGTTTCCTACATTCACTTTCTCAGGTAATAATAATATAATAATTAGACAATTTACATATTAAGGGTACCAATAATAATTATTGTTATTGTTATTGTTTTGCACTCTTACAAAGAGGTTCCTCAAGGGTTCCTTAGCTAGGTAGGGTTCTAACCTTTCTAAAGTTGTTTTACTTGGACCTAAATGGTTCTTATGATTCTGTTTGGAATCGTTTTTGACAAACAATTGTTTTTCTAGATTTATTACAGTTGTAATAATTAAGTAATAAAGTAATCATTAAAAAAATAATATATGTGTCCATTAAGGGTTTTTTGCTAGTAATACAATTTTTTTTTTTTGTACATGGGTTTTATTTGGAACCTTCTGGATTTTGGATACCCTCTGTTATAGGGCTCTTCACAGAACCCTTGACTGATATACTAAAAAACCCTTTAGGGTGCTAGATGGAACCTTTGTTGCATAGGCATTTAGGAGGAAAAATATATTTATTACTGATGGCCATATCACTCCAAGAATGACTTTACACACTATTAAGGGGTTCCAAGAAGGTTCCTCAGCTAGTTAAGGGTACTAGTCTTTGTAACATGGTTCAACTTTGAATTGTGTTGTATAGCTAAAAAGGGTTTTATCTAGGGTTCCATCTGCATGGAGCCTGGAGCCTATTCAATGGCTTCTTCTTCGTGGAACCATTTCCAAAAAGGGATAACTTTGCTTATAGGGTACTATGTAGAACTTTTAAAGGTTTCCCCAGTGGGACAAACTGTAGAAGTTTTTAGGCTGCTTAATGGAACCTTTCATCTGTAAAACAGACATACAGTAGAAAGTAAACTGAATAAAGATTTTATGTACAGCATCTACAACTTGCTAGTCGATGATACCTTGTTTTCTTCCCCTGATTACAGGCTAGTGTCTCCAGAACCTCCTCCTAAAGGTTTCCTTGTGATGGGTTCTAAGTTCCGTTACAGTGGGCGAACACAGGCCCAGACGAGGCAGGCCAGCTCCCTGATCGATCGGCCTGCTCCTCATTTTGATCGCTCCACCAGTAAGAGGCACCTCCTCTCCCGCAGTCTGGATGGAGGTCTGTACACTTCCACTCTGTTCTGCATTTAAGCTATTAATTTATTAAAGAAATCAATTGTATTTGGGTTAAAGCTCATTTTCCAAGACGTAATTTTTCCTTCCTCTTTCAAGCCATTGTTTCGCCAGCAGGCAATTAGAATTCTTGAATTAAACATGAATCTGGTGCATCCCTGAGGTTCTGCAGACAGAAAATGCTCATTAACATTTGAAGCATAAAGTTTTTTTTTTTACCTTGTTGTCAGTACTATCTGGTACTTCCTTCAGTAAAGTGGTTCTTTCTTTACAATGTCTTTTACTTCAAGTTGACATCCACTCACAAGCATTAAGGGGTTGACCAAGACCAGATTTAGGACACAGTTAAAATAAGCTAAGATTGTACAGTGAGAGATACCTGGTCATCTGATGGCACAATCTCTCAACTCGGTGCTCAAAATCAATTTCAATGTCAAAGCCAAAGTCAGCAACACATCACTATCAGTTCAATGCAAATTAGTGGTAAAACTTGAAAGAAAAAGAGATGACAAAAGAAATGGACATGATATGTGGAAACAAGGCCAATACAGTTTCTTCAAAAAGAGCTGAGGGTTGTAGTGACATTCCACTGTGAGGTAACCAACACTGCATTTACTTTCAAGATAATCAGATTTCAGACATTCATTTCAGATATTCATGAAATGTTTTGGTAATATAATGAATAATAATAATAATAATACAATGAATAATATTAGATAATCTTACTGTTTCCTGACTAGTTAAGTGGCTTAGTGCTATTGCTTTAAAACTTCATTATGACCTTCAGAAGCTTGGACAAACACTATCTGACAAAAAAAAAGTCAGCAAGAAAGCTACGTGCAATGTAACCCCAGGTTTAGCAAAAAGCTATGCTGCTCCAACACTGTCTGATTTATTAGAGAGACTTTTTTTTCATCCATCAGAGTTCTCCAGGCCGCTATCCACAATGATGGAACCTCAGGATGCTCTGTCCCAGAGGAGCGAGACGCAGTGCTTCTCAGGAGACGAGGACGGAGAACCTGACCTGAGTCTCGACCAGGACCCAGAAGATTCCGGTCTCACCACTCCAACCAGGAAGAAAGAGATTAAGGTAAATTGAAAAATATGGAGTTTGTTTGAGTAGCAGTTGAACATAACGTTGAGGTGGAAGGAATGTATAGCAACTATACCATTTTGCCTAATAAATATTCCTTCATCTCTGTATCACCAGCCCTGCATCCCAATTAGCATACTATACATACTAAATAGTATCAGAGATGAGAATTAGTGTGTCCCAAATCGTAGTATGTTGAAATGAGTATCCCAAAGGATCCAGGATGGTCTACTATTTCTGGTAAATTTTCGAAGTGTGCATCTGTTGACAGTTTTTCAGCTAATATTTCCCACAACTCCTTGCACAAGGGTGGAGGAGTTTTGTGATGGGAATAATACATTTAATTATATAGTATCAATTATAAGGAATAATGGAAGAAGAAAGGCTGAAATTCAATGAGGAGTTGTTTACGGTGACAGTGCAATAATGTTCTCTTCCATTACACATCCTGTTAGTATGTCCTTCAGAAGTACGTCCTTTTTCTTCACAAAAAGTATACATACTTTTAGTACGTAGTATAAGTATGAATGAATCAGATTAAACTATCCTATAAATAACCAATATTTACCATTAGCTACAATTTGACTTATTGCCTAGCCAGTTACACTGCCTACTGGAATCATTGCTAGTTTAACCTTGCATTAGCAAAGAAAACATGCTAAGTTCGTTAAATATAGACAGTTCATGTGACCAAAAATTACCAAAACGTGCCTCAACATACTTTTTCAAATAAGATTAGGATAGACGTCATGCCTTGTAGGACGGCAAAAGGAGATGCCTCATTTTACGAGTCTTTACTTACTGAATGCTTACTGCATACTGAAACATTTTACTGAGGTAGGGCCAGGAGCACTCCTCCTCAACTTCCACACTGCAGTTCTTCAATGGATGTATAGCGTACAGTCCTTGCCTAGACATGAGAAAAAGGGACTTTTAAGACTTGTATATAAAAAGTCTGTGAAAGCCAAAATAATAATGCATCAACTAAAAAGGTAGTTGGAAATACAATTAAATAAGAGTACAAGTATTCAGCTTCAATAACCAAAATAACACTTAAGTATAGTAATGAAGTACAATTACTCAAGTATTCTCCACCTCTGATTATAATAAGGTGTTGGCTGTGTATAGTTGGGTGTTCCTTGGCGTGGAGTTTCTTCATTTAAATGTGTACAATAGTATTTTGGTCATTGAACCGTCTACAATGCTGCATGCCACCATTTTGGGTCATAAATCCCAAACCTGACATATAATTATGTGAGACACATAATTATGTGGTGGGTTTTTTTTTGTGTTTGTGTGTGTGTGTGTGGGGGGGTGTTTGGTGGCTATTTAATGGCAACATATAAATGCATATAAATAAACTGGTTCTTAGACTGGTTCTTCACAATGGATCTCATACACCCTGCTTTCATGTCTAACCTTAGATAATAAACTAAACAGGAGGTATCATTCTGTACTGCAGTTGTTAGTGCCAGTCTGAGCTTCTGGTCATTTACATATCATCAGATGTGAGAAGAAACATCCAGAAATTGACAGTTTTAATTACGTTCTGTGCTGTGGATGGTTCTGTGCAGCCATTTATTACTCTGGCAGAAAAATTTGCTCATGCTCTTACTCCAAAGCTTGGATTAGCATTAAAAGTTTGATCAGTGAAATGTTCTCTGGACCTTTTAAGCATTTCCCACAGTTCCTCATTGGAATGCATGGAAGAGAGGGAATTTATTCTCTCTTTATTCACTCTTTTGCTTATGTTTGTCATCTTAGCACATCCACTAAGCAAATTCTGTCCTCTCTGTCCTACTTCATTTTACCTGTCTTGAATGCTTTGAGCTCTTCTTCTTCTTTCTACTTAACATCCTGATCTATGTGCTTCTCTTTATTCTGCCTCCACCTGGGACCTCTCAGTTGGAGATGGAGTCAACTCCTCGACACAAACAGGAGGTAACTGTTAGTTCAGTGGTTTTATACACCTGGTATTAAAATCTGTCTGAAGACCAATGGATGCAATTTTGTAAATTTGTGAATACTTGCCAACCAGGGTAGATTGGCTAAAATCGTCCAAGTAACAGAATTGCTACCTAAAAAAACATTACAGAAATCACAAAAAATGAAAATTGAATGACTTCCTAAGCAACAAAAGTCACAAATTGGGCACTTGAGTGGTGGCTCTTGAAGGTGTCGGGTGATTGCAAATTTAAATCCTGATGATGCCATGGCTGGGAGACCAAGAAAGCAAAATTGGGAGGAAGGGACGGTATTACTTTCTCCTCTCTTAATCAGAGTGACACTGTGGGCATCTGCAAGCTCATGTATAATCTACCCTACTATCTTTTTATTACTACCGTCCTCAGCTAATTGACTTAACAAAAAATCCGACCGAAGTAGTGTCCAAGCTGTCCACTTATGATCAAATCATGTGACATGGATGTTAATACCAGATGTGAATAAGACCAAAATATTCAACGTCTACTTTACAAGTTGAGGACACTGTGTTAACTGCAACTGTCGTTGGTTATCAGTTTGTTCTTCTTTTGTTCCTCCACTGGCTGTTTTTATCTATCGCACTCCCACTAATCCTCACTTACAGTCCTACGAAGCAGTGAAAATCCTCTTGTCTCATCTCATTCACTCTATAGTTTCTGGATAAATCAGAAGACATGCTGCTGAAGCACCAGGCAAGCATCAACGAGCTGAAGCGAACCTTGAGAGAACCCAACAGCAAGCTGATGAACCGGGAAAAGCGTCTCTCATCGACCTCACCGGGTGACACACCCGAGAAGAAGGCTGTGAGTATGAGGGTAGTGTACTGGAGCTGAAAGCCTGGATAATTTGTGTCCTTACTTTATTTTTGACAGCACATACAATTTTCCAGCAAATAAATGAGTTGACAAAATGTGTCTATAATTGGTGACGTGCATGGTTTTTTAATTTTTAATTTTTAAATTTTTTTTGCATTTATGTAACAGACAATTGTATTTTAATTTTAATCGAGGGTATTCTTTTTATTTATTTATTTGTTTGTTTGTTTGTTTGTTTGTTTGTTTGTCTGTGAAACTGCTTTTGAAAATTGCATCAGTTGAAACCCACCTTTTTGGCCAAGGTGCTTTATTGCATTTATGATTTTTTGAGTCATTTTTCCTCGATTACAGCCGAGGGCATGTTCTGCTTTTTCTTTTCATATTATTTTTTCCTTGTCAAACCAGCCCTGAAAACCTTTAAAATGAACTTGTTTTTCTCCAGAGAACATTGTGTCAGACTTCTATTAAAGGAATACTCCAATGATAAACTTAAAAAAACAAAAAAAAAAAAAAACATGATTGAGCATTCGGTGCTTTCTAAAATGGCTATTGGGTGTTTTTTTATTTTTATTTTTTATTTATTTATTTATTTATTTATTTCATAAATCTTGCTTTTAGAGTTTGAGATGACAGAATAATATTTGCACATAGACTTCTATAGGGCCTGTTTGTTTCCGGAAATATACTACTACTATGACCACTACTACTATTAATAATATTTCCTGAACCATGCATGGCCTGTGGAAGTCTGTGGGATTCTAGATATCATGCTGTTTGTATAATGTGACTATTTGCTTAACAAAAATCCAACAGTGATCATTATGAATATATTACCTCAAAGGCTTACCATTACCATAGCTCCACTTTTCTGTATTACTGTACTGAAGGTTGTTTATAACTTCAGTTACAGAACTGATGTGACAATGAGGAATTAGATGTACATATATGCGGTGATTGCATATTTATATTAAGAAGGAGTATACCAAGGAAAAGTTGGCCCAAGTGGAGGAAGGTGAATGATCTAGGCAAAGTACAGAGAATATAACTTTCCCGGTGTTGATGATACCTTGTAGTGTTGATGTGCAAAGTTCCAGAAAAACCCTTTGGACAGCAATTGAGTATGTTGCCGGAAGTGAAGCGTTTTGAGAAATTGGTATTGACTGAGGAATGAAGCAACTGACAGCAGATCAATACTGTCTCCTTCAGGTAGGATTTGAGAAATGGCAGTCCAATGAAATTCTCCTGGGCGCAGTGGGTAGCATTGCTGCCTTACACCTCCAGGTTCCCTGGTTTGTTCCTAGGCTCCTGGTACTACCTGTGTGGAGTTTCTGTCAATGTTCTCCCAGTGTATTTCTGGGTTTCCTCCAGGTTCTCTGAGTTTCCTCCCCCCTCCCACTGTGAGGCGCATAGGTGACACAAGGCACAGGTGTATTACTGAAGATGAATGTATGATGCATTTCTCCAAAATGTTTTTATTAGAAGCCTTATGGAGCAAAATAGTATCTGGAAGTACCCAAGTTCATTACCCGTGCCTTAGAATTAACGTTAGAATTAACGTCATTCCATTTTATTTGGCACTTTAGGGCAGTAAAAAAAATCTCACCATTTTGTTGTTCTTGTTGTTCACAGAGCAGTAAAAAAAAATCCCAGATAAGTTATCAGGGCTTCAAATAAAATATAATTAATAGTCCAATTTTTGGTGAATTTCTGCATCTGTGGTATGGTTTGTAATAATATCCAGTGGAAAACTATTAGCATTAATTTCTTTGGTGTCTCTATCACTAAAACCAACCATTTGATAAAAAAGCAACCTTAAATAATTTGAAACACAACTGAATGCTGAATTATTATTTTTTTTCATGTTTAATTGGAGTCTTCCTTGGAATGAAGTTTAAATTTATCATAGTTAAACATTTTTATCTTAAAAATGGTTACTCAAGGGTTATTAAAATGGTTAACAGTTCTAGCATTCTTATTGGATTGTCCATTTTCTGAAAGGAAAACCCTCCGTTTTAGGAGTCTAAATAACATTTAAGGGTTCCTCCAGAAAAACAATCTGAAGGACACTTTAGGGATCTAGATCTCAAAAGTTTTTTTTTCGGCTTCAAGAATTTAATATGAGGCCAGTCTTGATCACAGTCCTCTTCACCTATGTTCATGTAACTTAGTCACTAGTTAAAGTCAGATCAGTCGGATGTTAGAGGGCATTTGAAAGACAACTTATAATTAGTTTTGCATAAAAAACTTTAACTGCATCGTACCTTCTAAAGACATATAATCCTTGCTTTGTCACATCGATAAGCTGGTAAGATTAGCCTCAGCCATATGAGACTGAGAAAACCCCTGGGACTTGAATGGAACTGAATCTCATTGTGATCAAACCTGAGATTGCATTTTCACCATTAGATGAGGCCCTTATTTATCACCTCACTAATTAGGATTGCACCAGATCATTCATCTTTAAGGTAAACAGCTTTAGGATACTATTATCTACTGTGTGACTTGATCTGTGTAATAGGTTGTTAAACTTATTTTGGAAATTACTAAGAATCTGATCTTACCAGTAAGAAATCTTCTATATGGAACTAAAACTAATTCGTAACTAAGAGTTTCTACTTAGAACCGATTCACAAAACATTTACTGACTCAGAGACTAAGAGAAAAGGTGGGGTTGACCTTGTTGTTATGGATGATGGAGTATTTCATGTATTAGGCATTAGAACCTTTAGCAGTAAAATACTTTGTGAATTACTCTTAGATTGAAAAAATTGGGAATTAGGGGTCTTAAAATTATGATAAATGTATATTTATCATAATATATTTATCTAAATTCAGCAGTTAGGAGCAGTTAGGAGCTACATTTAACGCTTTTTTTAAGGGTTTTCTAGATTCATATAGCACCAAATGTAAAAAAAAAAAATTCAGATAACATTTTAAATGCAATATTTATATTAAAAATCAAAAACAATTTATTTTTCTTGTGCACTAGTAACTTAAATGTTTCCTTCTAGCAACCTACTGCTGTCTATAGGGCAACTTTTGAAGTGTCTGAAGAACCCTACACACAAAAACCCTTGATCATCAGAAAACCCTTGAGGAGCCCATTTTTCGAAGAGTATATATTATTTGGAATTGGTTATGTGAGAGGAACAGGATTTATCCATGTATGTGTAGGTGTATTTACAGGAAAATTGTTACCTGTTCTTGATGCCACCTGTAACAGCTGGTTACCTGGATTTATCCAATTTAGCCAACTGCCAGAATTTCAGTGTTTATAAAGAGCACATTTCCCCTAATTGTTTCTCTGTTAGAGTTTACTTGTTTTCAGTGAAGTGCATGATAGAGTCTCTTATTTTTGAATTAACCTTACACTGCAAATGGAGCATAGTAAGTTACCGGTTAATTACTGTTTTCGCTCTCTCCTCCTGGTCTCGGGCATGACCGTCAGGAGGCAATTGGAGCAGGTGGAAGAGAACCTATTAACATCCTTTCAGTGGAGGACTTCATCCAGAAGACATTGGTGATTTCGCCAGAGGTTGCATTGCTTGCAAATATTTAACTCCTAATGAAATAAGCTTGAACTGCCATACTTAAGTTACAAAAATTTATCTTCGTCTTATTTTGAAAAAAAAAAAAAAAGCTAACAATTTTCCATTTGTATCAATACATAGGGTTCTGAGGAGTGGGTGTTAATTGAAAAACAGGACACTTACCAAATAGACTATGAAATGGAAGAGAAAGATAACAGCAAAGACAATGTTTCTTCACTTCCTTTGGTCACTGAAGTACCTTTAGAACAAAAGATGATACATATTGAAGTAACTGGTGAAGATGGTAAAGAAATGCAGGTTCAGATGGACACCTTCCCATCTCCTAAGGTACAACCAAATGATGAATCAAAGCAAGGGACTGGTATGAGGGAACAGGAGGTACCAGAGGTGTCGACTGAGACAAAGACCACAGAAACCAAGTTGGACAAATTACAAGAAACAAAAGAAGAATGTCCTTCACACAAACCACACAAGGAAACGAGACCACAGAGTCTAAATTTGGGAAGACCAGAGTTTGTGTATGAGACAAAAACGGAGACATCAAACATACAACATGAGGAATCTGATGAAGACAATAATACTTCAGGAAAAGAGGTGACACCAACCAGGCAACCAGGAACTGAAAGCTGGTCAGAGCCCTTGCCTGAGAAGATAAAGGAACATATGAAAGAAAGGCCACTAAATGAAGAGAAGGAGAAGGAGCTTAACAAAGCCATAGAAGAAGATCAAGAGCAGCCCATTCTGGGCAAGACAGGGTTTGACAATGCAAAACAACAAGCAGGCAATCAACTAAAGGAAGTGTTGTTTGAGGCAAAGAGCATTAATGTTGATGATCAGGAAGATGCCTCTGACTCAGTCAATGGCCCCATGAAAGATGAGCAAAAAAGAAAAACTGAGATCAAGTTTGAGGTTACCAAAATCATCATGATTGACAACAGTGAAAATGAAGAGGAGCCAGAGAATGAAAACAACCAGAGAATGGATGAATTTTTGCCTGAAAAAAAGATCAGCAATATTGAACAAGAGAGTCTTGAAGAGGTTTTTGCAGAAAAGATACAGAGAAGGATGAAGGTTGCAGGGCATGTTCCTACCGAAATAACAAGGATTGTCCCATTAAAACCAGAGAGGGCCAAGAGTCAAGAGTATAGAGATGATATAGATATTGGTGAAGAATCGAGACTGATGAAAAGACATTTTAAAAGACATAGCATGTATGAATCTCTAGAGAGACAATTTGACCCAAGTAGGTTTGATTCCAGGGACACAAGCTCTTCACATTCTCTATTTACTTCCTACAAAACCACCAGATCTCAAGAAGCATCACCTTTATCCACGGTGGATGTAGAACATAACATATTACAAATTAAGGAGCAACAATCAACCATGTATAGCGAGTGTCTGCTCACAGGAAATGCTACTCAGGATGAAGAGGCGATCAAATACACCCCCAAAGCAGGGCACAAAGGTCTTCCCCAGTCTGATGAAATGGCCATGGATGTTCATATGTTCTCTTCCAAGTCTCAAGCACTTCAAAAAAGTGGTCCTCCAACTCCTCCGGTCAAAACCAAGAAGGCCAGAGAATCAGGACTGATTCTTCGAAACAGCCGCAATACAAGCAAAGAGCCAGCAGTGGAAGCCGCTTTGAAGAAACAGCATGGGGTAACTCTGCTTGGCATCTTCTGTTTTCAGTCATTGGAACAAAGCATCGCATGAGCTTCCAGTTGACTCACGCATCAATCATGTTCCTTGCTATTGCTTGAAAAACCTTTTAACTTCTCCACCAGCTTCCATGAAGAGAGGGGCTGGAGAAGGCCACACCGGTTTAGAGTTTTTGTAACATTGTCTGCGCATGAGACAATTTGGAAGCCCTGACTGTTCCATTCAACCCAACACCTTTGCTTTCCCCTCTCTTCAGCCATGAGCTTTGCTTTTTCCTTCCAACTGAATTTCTAAAGCTCTCAATTGTGGAGTTGTTGCAAGGAAATCAAGGCTCATACATACATACTGCTTTGGCTCTGAGGTACTCATGACTTCTCCATGCTGTTTGTTCTGCAGAAGAAGTCAGTGAGTTCTGAAGTGGTTTCTTGAACAATCTGCATTGTGTTAATAATTCAATGACGTTTTGCTTGGTATTCCACAACATCCATGATGTTCCTCTAGGAAAACAGTAGTACTAATTTCTCAAATAGGTCTCTTATTGCATCAGCTAAATCTTAAACGTGTGAAAGATAGAAACCAAAGTGTAATATGTCATTGGCCAGTCATGAAAACCATTTCTCACAAGGCTACTGTTCTTTTACAGCACATCATGTGGTGATTGAACTCATAAAGAGGAATGTATGCTGCATGAGGTTTCCATCAAATACACAATATGCATTTGTAAATGAAAAAAAAAAAAAAAGATGACTGTCATGAAACTCCTTGCCCTTCTCACTCCAACTCAGAACCTGCTATATTTTCACACTGTAATTGCACTTTGAGGTGCAAACAGATTTTTTTTGGCCATGCAACAAATGAAAGGAATTTGAATTACGCCAAGATCTGACACAGAAAAAAGAATTGCACATCAAGATCTAGAGACACACTGGCACAAAATAGTGTCAGAAGCCAGCACTATGATAAGCATGTGAGAGCAGCATAATCTCACAATCTCACACACTGTGATTGCCGAAAACAGTGCGGCTGCTGTCGAGCTTTGAATCACAAGGGTTTTGCTATTGGTTTGTTTTGATTGCCCAAGGCAGGCTCTGAAATGGCCAACAAAAGCAGATGGTGCTTTCATGACAGTGATTTAGGATGTTGTTTTTTTCCCCCTTTAAACTATCTGACCAATAGACTACACTGAGATCATGGCTGGAATGCAAGATGTATTAATCTAAATCTCGAAAACCAGCTTTGGAGAATTTGAACAAGCCAAATATAAGCAATGTTAATCAAGTCAATGGAAGGATTTGAATGTGTACTATTCAGTGCACTCCATCCAGTTCCTTGCCAAAAGCTTTACAAAGTGCTTTACAAGTTCTTTTAAACAATCTGTCTTGCACTATGCACTTTGTAAAGTGTCAAGTTCTCTCTCTCTCTCTCTCTCTCTCTCTTTCTTTTTGCATTAATGGGACTAAATCAAGGATGCTCTTTTTCTGTTTCCTGGTCTTACAGGAGCCTCTTTCCACTCCCGCCATTTATGAAGAGACAATAGACGAAGTCAAGGTCTATTATATTCATTAACTCCACTGTTTTCCATGCATCTTGGCTGTTTGTTTTTGCATGACTTTATTCCTCATACTTTCCTCATACTGTGTGAAAAATTAATATCCCAAAAATGCTTACACTCACCCCCAGTGATGAATCCGTCAAACCCATTGGCTGTATCCATTTAATTTTCAATTCAGTTATTTTGTTAGATTGAGACACAATATAGAATACATCATCAACCTTTTAAATGTCTCCTCCTAATCTCTTTCTGGATTCCATATCAGTAGGTTGTCTCAAAATGTAGGTTTTACATAACAACATAATTCATTTTTACAGAGAGCCTGAAAGACTATAACGAACCAGGTGAGACAGCCCTAAAATAAAATATATCAATAAACAGATAAAATAAGAAGTACAAGTACTTGTGACTGAGGCTAAACCAAGAGCTAGAACCTAAAAACCTGGTACTAACCAAAAGTGTGGTCCTTAAACTAGACAAATCCAAGTTAAAACCTTAAAGACTGGGACAAACCAGAAGGCAAGATCCAAAAATTAGGATTAGCCAAGAGTTAGAGCCTTAAAGACTGGGACTAACTGAAAGTGTGTTCCTTAAAAACTAGGACTAGCCCAGCTTTAGAGACTTAAAGACTGGGTCTTACCAAGAGTTAGAACTTTAAGACAAAGACATCACAATTGCTTCAACCAGTCCCCTGTCTTTTGCTTATGTAACTCAAGTAATCAGTTGCCAGTTGATTGGAATTAGAGATTTGAAGAGGAATGGCCCAACATTTCCAAGTCTCTCATCCCTGAAGACTACTAAATACTAATCATGAATGAGTCCTAAAGACTATGACTCACCCAGAGTAAGATACTTTAACTGAGTATGATTTTAAACCACAAATACATGAAATAACCAAGATCTAATGCCATAAAATCTGTGTGTAAGCAATAGTTTTAACCCCAATATGGGACTAAACAGTTATAGCCATAAATTCTCACAGTAACCAAGACTTAACACCAGTGAAGAATGGGATTAAGCAAGGATTATATCTTGAAATGCTGGAACCAACTAAGAGTCACTAAAGACTGGCACTAAACAAAAATTATAGCACTAAATACTGGGACTTCCCAAGAGTTATAACCCTAAAGACTGAGACTAATCAAGAGTTATAGACCTAAAGACTAGTATTAACCAAGAATTATAGTCCTAAATACTCCCCAAGAGTATAACCCTAAATACCAAGACTAGTTTAAAGTTACAGACCTAAAGACTGAGAGTAATCTGTAAATTTTTAAAGTTACAAAAAATTTGACAATGATATAGTGTAAGTAACTCAATTTCATGATGATCAAATAAAGTTAATTCATAGTTAGGGCTTAAATAGGAGACATGACTTTTGAGAGGTAGCTTTTAGCATTCTATTGCTACAAGGCAGGATATTATCCTGCTATAGTAATTACTTTAAACATTTATGCAATTAATATAGTTATAGGTTCACCTTAAAAGGCACAGCACTATCTAGATAGTGTACTATCTATTCTATCTATGGCATCTTGTCACTTCAGTAACTTTGCTTTCACACTTCTCCTTCCTTGTCAGTTGACTGACCAACCATAAAAGTTGCATGTTCAGATTATAGAGAAACAGCACCACCCGTTCCACCGGGTCCTGGTCTCTTATTTAACATTGGTGGAGTAACATTGCCTTGCTGCTCCTGGCCTCTCTGTGTCCCACAGTGCCGGCCACTCTCTTCCAGTGAATATGAGTACGATCGCAACACAGCAGTGACTCTGAGGGACTCACACCTGGGCATTGAGCGTAAGTGCTCCAGCATGACGGTTAGTTCCACCTCCAGCCTGGAGGCTGAGGCTGACTTCAGCGCGTTTATGGAGCTTCACGGAGGAGTGGAGGAGTCTTCCAGGAGCATGGCCGAGCTCGGAGTGGCAGAGGACTTCAGCATCACCCATATCACAGGATCTCATGATGGGCTGCCCACGAAGGAGAGAATACACGAAGAACGCATCCACCATGAAGTGGAACCTGTAAGGACCCATTTTCCCTGCTCTGATACCAGACACCAAGCCGTGGATCTACAGAACCCACAAATATGTGTTTCATCCTTAATTTTTGGACCTTCTTTTTTGTTGCATTTGGACATTGTGTTTCAGAGACCATCATTTTTTTTATTTATCATTTCAGTTTTTGAGAATGTTCAGTTGCTTATGTATTTGTGTTGTGCTTCACCTCATATTTTACCACTTTATGCTTAATTTCTTTCTTTCTTTTTTTTTTCTTTTCTTTTTTGCTTATGTTTGGATTCTGATAAATCTCATATTGTTTCCTGGTTCATTGTTCATCCTGTTCCTTTTAATTTTCATCTATTTTCCTCCAGCAACTACACACCACTCAGCCTTAAATCCATGCATAAAATAATGTTAGCCAACATTCTGCCATGTTAGCTACCATTCACAATTAAAATATTCAGAAAACAATGCTAGATATGAAAAAAAATGGGCGGGAAAAACCACAACAAGCATTGCCTCACTGTGATAAAACAATTCTAGAGCAGCTAGTCGTTTTTACATTACGAGTTCAAATCAAAATAGCTATTTAGGCAGCACCCGTTATGTGCTAGCTAGTTAGCAAACATTCTAGTTAGCTGGTCAACAAAATTTTACTTGATACTTTAATAATATAACCACAGTGTAAAGCTACTGTTTGGAAAACAAGAAGGAAACTTATGCTAACGTTACTCGAATTTGAAAATGCTGCTAAATAACTGCAGCAGACAGCTAGCTAGCTTACATCAGGAAAAGTGTGTTATGCTACTCATCTTTGGTGCCACTTTTTCTAATCAAACATGTCTGTTGTGAGAATATATTTTGGTTGGTGTCTCTTGAAATTTTATTAACAGATTTAGTTTTGAATTTTTTTTTTTTTTTTCAGATTTAGTTTCGTGTTGTGGTACTTTTGTACCATTCTGATGTGATTGCAGCCACATAAACATTACTCATCATTATTAAACAGTAATAAAAGTAAGTGCTTGTGTTCATAAAGTAATACTTTTGTAAATTTGTTTTCTTTCAGCCACCTGTGGCCAGGAAAGACCCGAATGCAGTCAATGTGGCACATATGTTAAGAAAAGGAGAACCCAAGGTGGAACTTCAATCCAATGGTTCTGGGGTTCCTCACAACATTACAGACTTCCCAGATCAGGTAACAGAAATTACTCACTAACAAATCATGGCACATTAATGGTCTGGAAAACTCTTGAGAAAGCTATGAAGCTGTGGGCAAAATGTGTGTGTGTGTATATATATATATATATATATATATATATATATATATGGTCATTTAAGCACTTTTGAGATTTTTTCTAAATACAGAACATTTTAGAAGGCTGTATATAATTGTAATAAACATCAAAATATTAGACTCAATAATGTATTATTTTCACCCAATTAACAACAACAATAAAATAAGTTTTTCTCAGTTAAAAAAGTGACAAAATTATTGGCACCCTTGGGGAATAATGGATTTATTATTATTATTATTATTATTATTATTATTATTATTATTATTATTATTATTATTATTATTATGGAAAGATATGATGTTTGTTAGGGTGCACGGTGGTTAGAACGTTCACCTCACACCTACAGGGTTGGGGGTCCGTCTCCCGCTGTAGCCCTGTGTGTGCGGTGTGTGCATATTCTCCCAGTGCTCCAGGGGTTTCCTTTGGGTACTCCGGTTTCCTTCAACAGTCCAAAGACATGCATGGTAGACTGATTGGCATGTCCAAAGTGTATAAACGGATGGATAGAAAATGGATAGATGGACGGATGATGTTTATTATTAAATATATGAAAATTGGCTTTAATATTATGAATATGTAAAAATGAATGTAAAAATAAATAATAAAAAGTAATAAATTATATTGATTAAATACAAATGAATCCATGAATATTTAAAATAAATATAGTTTCAGTATCCAGAGACTCTATTGTTGATCAAATATTAAATTGTGTTTGAAAACCATACAGTTGAATACCCAATCCAGTGTTGGGTGCTGATATCTTGAATTTCACCTTGGGGATCAATAAAGTATCTATCTATCTATCTATCTATCTATCTATCTATCTATCTATCTATCTATCTATCTATCTATCTATCTATCTATCTATCTATCTATCTATCTATCTATCTATCTCAAAAGTGTTTTCTAGAAAAAATACTCAAATAAAAAAATACAAATAAAAATACAATGTTAAAAGAATTATTATATACTGTAACTGTAAGTTTAAGCTCATAATATTACCCATTTTCCTGTTTTCACAAATAGTTCTAATAATTCAGAATGTTCCTTCATTTTCGTGTTCTCAAGTTTAGAAAGTTGTTCTGCTGGATGTCGGTGATAGAATTAGCAGAGTGTTAGACAATCAGAAAATCGACAGGAAATTAATGAGATAAAAGTAGGAAGACGATTCATTAATCTCCAAAGACTGTGTGCGTGTGTTTGTGAGCTGAGTGTGTGTATAGATAGAAAGAGCACTGCCTGCCCGTGTACCCCTACAGGTGTCTTATTAAAATTTAATCACAGCATTCCGCCGTGCCATTCATCTCGCTCAAGTGATGATCCAAGACGATTATTTTTAGAGCTTGTCTTTAAAGATGGCCTCTGGGAATTTTTCGTGTGTCCTTAAGAAGAGGCTGTGTGAAAACAAATGTGTGCTGTCCTAATGTGGACAATGCGTGTGTACCAGCAGCCTGTGCAGGAGGTGTGCGTCGGTGATGTTAACTGTGAGGAGACCGTAGTCTCCGACAATGATGTCATCCAGCCACAGGAGGGAGATCTGGTACGTTCTGTCTCTCTCCGACAGAGTCCTGTGTAGTCTCCTCATATTGCATGTGATGTACAAAACAAAAAAAAAGTTTGGCTCAGTACGTTCTCTGTCATTGTTCTTACGTCTGCGTTGGCTTTACTTTTATATGTTAAGTGTGCAGGTGCTTAACAAGACACAGTGCATCTCTTTTGCATCAACAGTATTGCTTTCTTTCCTGGGAAACACCACAGATCTCATCTGTAACCACACACTGCCCTCTACTGGCAACCGTCCGATATTGTCACTTGTTTTATGGCTATCCGATTCTGCCATCTGCTGTCTGGACACCTTCTGTTGCTTCCTTTACTGTCACTGCTTCCAAATTAAAATTCTAACCTAACCATGAGTCTCCATTCACACACACACACACACACACACACACACACACACACACACACACACACACACACACACACACACACACACACACAATCTCTGATTGTTTGTTGCAGATCCAGAAAGAGAGCAGACTAAAGGAAGCGAAAGAGAATGGGTCTCCTGTGAGTGCACATAAAAATATACACAGACATACTGAGATATGTTAGCATTCAGTGTTAGATTAAACAGGAAATGATTTAAAGTGGCGGTCTGTGGTTGTGTTCCAGATTAAAGAAAGCAGCATTGGAAAGGAATTTATCGTGTCTCCCATCAGCAACGAAAACGTCACTTCCACAACTACGACGCAAGTCACAAAGGTAAACATTTCTCATTTAAAGCAAACAAAAAAGCAGTAGCAATGTGATGGTCGGTTCTGTTCCATCACATGTTGTCTTATTTCTAGTGCCAGCAACATTAAAATATATGAAATATCAACAAATATCCATTTCTTTCAATAATGTAATATTTCGTTTTATCTCGCATGTCAATAAACTCAGAAGGCGACCAGGTTACTTAGATATTCTTTTTGACAAACGTGCAAAATACTACATCACTAATGTGTTCATTAGTTAGCGTCTTGATTTTGTATTATAGAAGTTAAACAAGGTCTAAATGTATAAACCTGTAACGTTCTCCATTTTCAGACAGTTAAAGGGGGATACTCGGAGACAAGGATTGAGAAAAGGATCATTATCACAGGCGATGACGCTGTGGACCAACATCAGGTGAAGCAACATTACGTGAAAGCTGAGAAAAAAAAACCCCTCAAAGATATGCAAATGTTTTTGTATAATTTGTGTATTTCTGTTCTTTACATTATTTAAGCCCCAGTTTGTTAATGTTGGCAAATGTGCTGTGGTGTAAGAGGAATAAAACACCTCGGGATGTGCCGTTATTGGTAAAGAATCAACTTCAGAATGATAACGGTATCTCCGATCGATTTTTCAACAACAGTACGCTCCCAAGTGTTTTTTTTTTTTTTTTACTCCGAAGCAGTGAGGTATTTATTTAGGAAGTGTGATGAACATTCAAATCACAGCTTTAAGAAGGTTGACTCTTTTCCAGGCTCTCGCGATGGCAATACAAGAGGCCAAGCAGCAGCATCCCGACATGCTTGTGACGAAGGCTGTGGTGGTCAGAGAAACAAACGCTTCCTCTGAGGAGAAACACCGGACATCCGAGGTGAGCCGAACTCTCTGAGTCGATTCACTGACTCATTCTTCGATTCATCAAAGCATAACCACGAATGAAGTTGTAAACGATTTTTTTCTAATTTTAGCTTATTGCAGAGTCAAAAATTTGTTTTTTGTTACCGTGTTCTTAATCCACAACTGTTAGTGCAAAGTCTTTATATTTTTTGTGGGAAAATTTTTTCCCATGTTTCATTTATTGTAATTTACTGTTTTTTTTTCAGTTCAAACCCTGAAATAACAAGCTCCCGAGTCAGCAGTTATCTTTATTAGCAAACTAAATTCAAATGAATTTCTTTTATTGCACCTCAATATATAGTTCCTAAACAGCTTTTCTCTTTTTTGTTCCTCCATCCAAATCTCCAGAGCATGTAACATTTCTGCGTCACCTCAGCTCTGTGCTTTGGCTCAGTTTCCATGTTGTGTTTCTTTTCATAAGCTCACATCTACAAAAAACTAAACAAAACAAAAAAAACCCCATTTAAAAAGCATGCATGTCTGATTCACTTCAATTCCGGCAGGTGAGTCGATTCAGAGTCAAATCACTTTCATAAATGGAATAAAAACATGTGGCTTTAACCATGTTTTGGTATGTACGTGAGTGTGATTGCTGGGTTCTAAGGAGGAGAGCACGCCAGGGTTTTATTCAAACAGTCTAAACTCTGTGAGCAGCGCAATTAAAGTTGCATTGTTTTAACTCATTATATGTCTGTGTGTGTGTGTTTGTGTGTGTGTGTGTGTGTGTGTGTGTAGTCCTGATCACAGACAGACCCATGAGTTCAGAGTGAATAGAGGAGCATCACCTTCAACCCCACCTTCTACAGCCAGCTGTGAGAAGCAAACCGTTGCTACTTATCAATAACACCGACGATCCCTGCATCCTGAGCATGCACGGTCTGTGGCTCCTCCTCCTACTCCTCCCTCAAACTCTGATGTCATAACCCCATCGACGCAGTGCACTTCCTCCGAATCAACCTGTCACTACTCTGTTCACTATTTTACCCATGAACTGTATAAACGTTGATAGCAATCTCCAGTTTAGCTTCTTAAACTGTGAATAGCAGAAACTCCAAAAACTCTGGGGGAAAAAAAAATAATCGGAAAGCAACCCAGCATCCGTTCGGTTTGTGGCGTCAGCATCGACGTCGTCCGTTTCATAAGATTACATCCGGATCCTCGCTCTAAATTACCCATAATCCTTCATGTTTACTGTGGAATACTTCTTTTCTGTGAAGACACTTTCGGTTCTTCCTTCATGCATGACTTTAGAGACGATTCGAGGTCGAACATAATCTGGAGTCACGATTCTGCTTTTCTGCTTGCTGTCACTTGTACAGTGCTCACCTGCTGTCTTTTTAGCTTTTTAAAAAAAATATACAATAGATGATCAAAAAGTGTTTGCTTGTTGATTACAACTGAGCGTATTTATCAATTATAAACATACATATGCATGATTAGCTGGTGTGGATGGATAAAGAATCCGAGCTTTGATGTCCAACTAGCAGCATTTTCACTATCAGAGTCGTCTGATCATAATAGTAATCACGGACATAACCCTTGTAACATCCACTCAGATTCCATGTTGATTAATGATATATACACGTCATGCATTGCAAAAAAAAGAAAAGAAAAAAGAAGGTGTTTTTTTTATGTTTTGCTTTGTTTTGTTTTCATTGCATCTGCTTCTGGAGTACTTGGGCCCTGCGTTACTTCCAACATGTCCCTACTGTATCCTTACAACTCCTTTTGAATAATAATAATTATTATTATTATAATAAGAGCTATATAAACCATATATATGGGTTACAAGAGAATTTAGGAATAAAAGATTTTAATATAAATGTTGTATCTACAAAAAGTTCATGTGATGTTTTATTTTTATTTGATAAAATGTATGAGTGCGAGGAAAGAAATGTATTTATATGAATTGTGAATGTGAGCACTTGGGGTTTCTCACTGTATCAATGACGTCCTTCATAATGTAGTCACATATAGACAAAGCCTGGTTCATAATGGAGGATTAGATGCTCTAATACTAATACAATACAATATAATATTGTCCATTGGAATAATTATTAGACACGCCGTATAAAAATGGTATCCACAATCCGTCAAAAGTTTGCTGACATCTTGCTTTTTCTTTGCTTCCAGGGTTTATTATGTAATGTTTGATTATCACTGACTTCAAATATGTCTCAAAGCTGAATATGAGATATTTTGGGATAAAGAGGGCAACGCAAATCTGGCTCACACTTACCACTTCCTGAGAAACTCTCAAGTTACTTGGGGTGCGTTACAATCAGTTCTTTGTTCAGGAGTCAGGGAGCACTGATCAGGGCTTCCTAAAAGCAAACTCCACAATATTCCGCAAAAAAACTGGAAGCATCGATGCTCACTATGTTCCCTTACTGGAAATGACGTCATATTTTCTGAAGCCTCTCAGCTCAATAAAAAAGTACTGTCTGCCAACTTCATCTACAATTGTAAGTAGTTTGTGACCGTTGTTGTAGCTCTCCAACTATTATTTAAGTTAGCCTTTTTTTTCTTAAATTTATTTGACGTTCTATATACGGTTTGTTTGAGTCTAGCGACTTTTAAGTGTTTAATACATATGAGAGCCACCATTATTTCCCTTTAATTCATCACTTATCTGTATACCTTGTATATTCTGTAAATTGATTGTGTATCCTTTGCCTGTGAAGGTGAATTTTGTGTTCCTTTACTTAGCATTTAGAGGAAAGCTTTAACGGTATATCAGTGGTCCTTGAAGTACCTAAAAGGATTTTTATTAAAGTTCTACTATATTCATGTTACTAGGTGCAAGAAACATATTCAAGGTACAGAGGATATACCCGTCATGGTACTATTCCTGGGACAAGAAAAAATACAACTTAGTTCCTTTATTTCTGACAGTGTGTCATGTTTTACATAGAATCATCAAGAGATTACCAAAAGGGACAAAGTGAGAAACCTTTTAGTTCTTGATTGAACCCTTTTCTGACAAACAATTAAACACTTCTTTGACGTACTTGGTGTCCTCAAACTTTTGATGGACAACATATAGTCTGACCAAAATGATCATGTCTCTCTGCATCACCTATAACTACAGATTAAAAAAAAACTCCTAAAATCGTTCCCTAGAAACGTCACGTAAAAACCGCAACACTCAACACTCACAAGCTTGCATTTAAAAGCTTCATGCTTCCGCCTCCATCTTCAGCCATGGCTTTGTCTGTTTCTCCCACAGTCTTCTCGGGGATGGGAGGTGTGTCAGATCTGCTGTTTGAGGTTTTTTTTTTAAATTGTTTTTATTATTTTTTTAAAATGTTTTATAGTTTATAAGTTCAAAGTCTGTCATCACTGGAGTTCCTGAATAATGTTTAAAGACTATATGAAATGTTCCCAGGCTTCCACAGAGTTGTGTTTAATACACTTTTTTTTTTTAAATTATGTTTTGTTTTTATTATGTTAGCTGTTTGCTTGTGTTTGTGTTGAAGGGAATGATGGTCTGATTGCATTAAAAAAAAAATCAACAAAGAAACAAAACAAAAAATGCAAAATGTATGAATTCTGTCAATTTACTCAAAAGTAAATTTCAAACCTGCAGTCTGGTTCTGATATATAAATGCAATATAATGTACTGTACGTCTAGTCTGTGGAGTGTCTTTCATATCGGGTGCCTTACTGTCAGAGTCACTGCCACTTGAGGCAAAAGATGAAAGTTTTTTCAGTTTTCATCAGCAGAAATAATGGCTATAGAGATATATAATAGAATATAGATGCACGGGAGTAAGGCGAAGTGCCTTGTATATACTTGCTCATAGAGATTCTGCACATTCATTTTTTCCTCGCAGACCGTAATGTGGGAAGTGCAATGCAGTTCTAACTTCGGCATTTAAAAAACTGCATAAAGGTTGTAAAGCAATGCTGGTGTTGTAAAGCAAAGCAATTTTTTATTATAATTATTATTATGAACGGTTTAAGTTAAAAATCTCATGAAGTAACGTTTAAGTTTTTAAAAAGTGCTTGACTGTTTTTGCTTAAAAGCAAGAGCAGATGAAAAAACTTAATTTTCAAAGATTTCACAAAAAAAAGCATTCTTTAAAAAGTTATTGGTTAAGTTAAAATTTAAATCGTAACTAAAACAGAAACCCTTTGTTCAAGGGTTCTACATTGAACCTTCAGGGATTTCCCCATAGGTACGTACATAGTGTACGACAGAATCTTAAAGATACTATTTAAAGAATCTTAAAGATACTATTTAAAGAAAATACACTGTTTGAGAGGATTATAACTTTAAATGGTTCATTCCTATCTTACAAGTAAGTTTCATCTAGAACCATAAAGTATTTTTTGGCTTGTCTGTCTGGGGAAAGCCTTAAAGTTTTTATGTAGAACTGTAGAACAGCCGGTTTCCCCTAAGAGAAAGGGTTCCGAGTCTCCTTAGGATGCTCCGAACCATTAGGATGCAAAGAACCTTAGAAGATATTAGAACTGTAAGATATTAGATATTAGAACCTTTTTGGGGGCCACAACTCCACCTTTAAGAAGTGAAAAACCTTTAATTGTCCAAAAGAATCTTTTTAATGAGTGTATGAACTGTATTGACTTCACTCACAATACGGTCGATTTGTATATCAGTATATATATATATATATATATATATATATATATATATATATATATATATATATATATATAAACAGCAGCATTCCAGTACAGCTTTAAATAAAAAAAAGGGGAGGAGGGGGTTCTCTCGGGGTTCTTTAGATAGTTAAGGATTCTTGGTTTTCCAAATGGGATTTAATTTAATTTCAATCTTTTCTAAAAGAGAAACCCTCTGTTGTAAGATTCTACATACAGTAGAACAGTCAGAGGTTCCTTCAGTGGTATGGAACCTTAAGGATGTTTTTTTTTTCAAATGCAGTTTGAGATGATTATAACTATATATTTTTTATTTTATTCTGATATTAGTTTGTGTTTGCTAGCAAACTTCGGGAAAAACAAAGTTAAATCTAGAACCCTAAAGTGTTTTTATTTTATTTGTCCCACTTGTACGGTTTTACATAGAAAGTTACAACAAGGTTGCACAATCAGAAGACCCTTTAGGATACTCTGAACTATAAAATATCCAAAGAACCCTTGAAGAACCAAAAGTGTGGCACAGTCATGAAGCTTTAAGATGTCTTCTGTGGAGTTTCCCTCTATCAGTTTACCTTTTAAAAGTAATTACTTTTATTACATTTTAATCTAAATACAAGTTTAATGTAGAACCTTATGCTGATAGCATCCCTTTAGGGCCATAAACTATACAAAGAACCCTTGACGAACCGATTAGTACATTTATGAAGTGTCATCTATGTAACCTGTGTTCTTAACTTTATATTTAGAACAAATAAAGAAAAAGACATAAATACCACATACCACATACAACCTTTTATATCACCTTTTATATCACAAATCCATCAGCATTGCTTTCCAAATGAGTCATACAGTGCTTATAAATGCGTTACGAAGCCCTTAGTACCCTTCAAATAAAGTATTAGCGATGTCATCATATCTAGAATATAGTTAAGCGAGCCTGTGTGAATATACAGCATAGAAATAATAAGAATTAAGCTTACGCTCCAAAGGAATCATTTCCTAATTCAGTACCTAATGATCTGTGCATGGCATGAAGCATCAGCCTTCCTGAGACTCCCATCCTTCTCCTTCATGTTCCCCTGCTCTTCATAGTCACCCCCGTGCTTGATGGTGTGTTTCTGCTGTATGTGCATCCAGTCAATAAATTTATAAATCCAGTCCGATATTTATTTCCATTCAATTCTAGTCAATTCAGTTTCAGACCAGAGTCATGTAAATTATTGGACAGATTTGATATGGTCTAAAATGGCTCAGTGGTGGATCAATTATGGGGGAGGTGAGTTGGATCTGTTTAGCAAATGTTAATCTTCATGAAGTCTTCATTCACAACTCCATACCTTTTTGTGCGGGTAATGATTTATTATTAAATCACTTTTTTACAGAAAAGTCGATAGAAGTTCTATTTGATTTGGTCACCTTTTGAGATGTTGCGCAATTGTTAAAAAAGCTGCCACAACATTATTATTTCACCCAATGGTCAAAATGGGAACCAATTTTGAGAAGGGATCATGCTGGCCCATGCTCAAGGGATGAGCAGCGGACAGGACTGGACGATTAATGACAGGGTTGCCAGAGTTGGGGTTTTTAACACCAAGTTGGGCTAAATTTCAAATAATTCTCTCTGGTTGTTTCATATAAAATAATTGGAATACAATCCAATACGATTACAGTGTGTCTATGATGTACAGAATCATTTCTATTGTAAGATCTATTGCAAACATTGGGAGTAGGGAAAATGGATTATGGAGTGGATAATGCGAGTATGTAAGAAATGCAAAGACCGAGAAAAAAGAACAATATTGTGTGGTTTTTGAGATGTAACTGGAAATTTAGCTAAAACCTGACAAACATTGAAACCTGCTGTACAGAACTCTGTCTGAACAAAGGTACGTCTAAAACTGGTCAAAACCAGCTGCTAGACTGTGTCTTGGATGACTGTATTGTATGTTCCCTATATTCAGGTTACTCTAAAAATTCTCCGGATAGTAGCCTATAGAATCAATCAAGTGGGATAGCCTCTCGACTTCATTTTGTTTGAGGCTATGTTTTTATTAATGTCCTGCTCCACCAAAGTCCATGATCATGAGCAGCTGCTGCTCAGTATGTAACCTCAAAGGCACCCAGAGTCAGCTTTTGGACAGACACGGACACACACACAGGCTGCAAATCCCTTTTTAATTTCGGCCAATCCTTAATCTGTGTCCAAAAAAACCACACCCCCATTCTTGGCGTGCCATGGTTCAGGTGAATCGTTCCCGCGCCACTAGATGGTAGCAATAAGCTTCTGGAACCACCCATGGGCAGTGAAATAATTCCCGAGTCAGTCGGCACCAATCTCTCGATCTAATCATGCAACCAGATTCAATTCAAGAAAATATTAATCCAGAGATTCAGAGTCACTGCAGCCTGCCAGTTCGCCATTCTGTCCTCTTTAGCCTGAGGGACGCACATGAGCCGAGCATGAACCTAACAGATTGCTGCAAATCAGAATCTATTCAGCGTTAATTGAGAATCTCTATTTTGGGTGCTTCAGTTAAGCCTTGGAAACATGGAGGAAAATGTCTCCACAGAGATCGTGTCACTGCTTAGCTTCCTTATTTTTATTGTGGTGACCCTTCCTGTGGGGAAATTTTGACATTTTCTACTTTATACAGTATATTTCAGAGTTGACTTTCTTTTTTTCTTTTTTTTTGCATGTACTTCAGTGACAAGTAACATTAGCAAGCAATGGCACACTTTTTTGGCTGCGCTGTTAGAAAATAATTGACAAGAACAGCATATTTTGAAAAGTTTTCTTCCTCTAATAATGATCTGCCAATGATCAAGATTTTTTAAAAAGTAAATAACAACATGCCTGTTTATAGTTTTGATGTGAAACAAGTTCCTGTGATCACTTATGTTATACAGTTACAGCATTTCCTCACAACCCAGGAAAATCAGAATATCCTGAAGACTTTTCTGTAGCGGGAAACATACTTACTGAAACTGGAGACTCCTTCCATAAATGTTAAATAAAACATTTATGGAATAATTTATAATAACTCCTCACAGAAAATTTCACCATATCATTGTGTGTTTTTTTCCTCTTTAAAAAAAACTAAATAAATAAATCCTTTTAACTTTAGGTTATTCTGCCACATCCACCATTAAATCCCTGTGAATCACTACCAAATTAGACAAACAAAAGATATTTGTTTTTGATATTGCATCAAAAATATATTCAAAAGCACCTTATTGTCTGCACAAGCAACATTGTAAAAGCACCACCTTTCCAGAACATTTCCTGAATGTTACTTTTCTAACATAACCTCACTTTTTTAGAACTTACACGTGTGCCTTCCTGAACACTCTGAAGAGGTTCTCCATTACCTCTTTGCAGATGCTTGATCAACACCTAGACCCTTTCTCATAATAATAATAA
The DNA here is from genome assembly GCA_012411365.1 of Ameiurus melas. NCBI lineage: Eukaryota > Metazoa > Chordata > Actinopteri > Siluriformes > Ictaluridae > Ameiurus > Ameiurus melas. Next base: position 20,122,385 of record CM022752.1, read on the forward strand.
TAGTAGGAAGAAGAAGAAAGGTCAATCTGAGTGTGTACAATTTTTTTTTCTCCCACTTTTCAAAGACAACCTTAGGTTCACCTTGTCCTACTTCGTCAGATTCTGCACCTAGAGCTGAGTAACTATTTACTTTCTGTTTTACATATGGATCTACAAGCATGGAAGGAAGGAGAAACCCCCGGGATGTATGTGTGGTCAATCAGATTTAAAGAAGAACGGGGAGGTTAGGGGTTGGCTCTGGATAAAAATAGAAGCGGTGTTGCTTTGTTACAAATCGATGCCAATCAGCCATGTAAGCTGTGGCTGTTGACCACATCTGTTGCCTGGCACCCGTGTTCTGTAGGGGTTTATACACTATTCATTAGCGCTCTCTAGCCATTACTCCAGCTCCTGTTTCCCTGAAGAAAGTGGGTGACGCATGTAAGTGTAGCAATGTGGACATTCACCTTTCAATGTGGACATTCACCTTTCACTTCATAAACTCCGTAAGAAATCGAAGCAGTTGCTTCGATTTGGTGTGTGTGTGGAATTGATTAGTTTCAAATAGCTATCATGGATCTGGGAAAATTGTCATGACATTTGACCCCGATGGAAGCGACGACTTCTTCCTGATTGGAATTTTGCACAGCAGCATGGGTAAAGTGTTTGTCAAGAGGGATTTCACATAGAAGAAAGGAAAAGATAAAGACAATTAAAATGGCTGCTTCAAATAGATTCTTAGACTTCAAATAGATTCTTTAACCCTTTCGTACATACTGTAGCGTGCACATTGCATCAATTTAAGGTTGATTGTGGTTGTGTGTACTGAACCAGAGAGGTTAAACTCTCAGGGAACCTTTGCAGGTATTTTGAGTTCATTTGAGTTGATTAGAGCTCTTCTTAGGTCGACACTTCTGTATTATAAATTCTTTATTCAAATATTTTGAGATACTGGAGCTTTGATTTCTGTGAGCCGTAAGCCGTAATCATCAATATTAAAACAAGAAACGGCTTGAGATATTTCACTTTATGTTTAATGAATCTAGAATATATATATGAAGCTTCCACTTGTTTTATTAAATTACTGAGATTTACCACACACCATTTTCAAAAATGTATGAGTAGCCTTTGTGCTCATTTAGCTCAATGTGCAAGACTAATCTTTACTGAAGTAAGAATTAAAATGTTTCCCTGTGCTTCAAAACTAATTTTGATAATTTTTCAATATAAAATTTAACACAACTTGAACAAAATACAATTTTTAGGATTTTAGGGGACAAAGGTTTTCCAGAAGCTATTTTTATGGAAAGTACGAGTTTGTTTCCATGTAGTTTTTGCGTTTTATAGGTTTCTAAAGGAAATCGAAATGTATATGATATTGACACATAAGTTGACAAAATCTGAAACAAGCTTTTCAGTAATATATGACATGACATGACTGTAAAGTGGGCGGAGCTTCTAGCCTCTATTAATGTTGTTAAGTTTTAGATAACGTGGTGTACATATACATTACAACTAACCTTTTTCTTATTGCTACATTTTAAGAGCTATGTTAGAGATGCAATTGGTCCAAAAATTCTGAAATATTAAAAAAATTGTTTCTACCTGTAGTGCTTTGCCTCAAGCGCACTATCGTCAGAGAGAAAATTCTCACCATAGGAGCCACACAGAAATCATGTGCGTGATGAATGGAGCTTCTAGGGTGCCATATTTTTCGTAGCAACCAAGGGCCACGTTTTAGCAGGCACATAATTATGGCCAATGCCTTATACATATAAATCTTTTGTATCAGTTTTATGATGCTGCACATGAGTAATAGCAGAGAAGGGATTACAATGGCAAAAGGAAACGAAGATTTAATTATCTGTAATCATCCTTGGGCCACCTTGTTTCTCAGTTTTCCATCTTTCACTGCTTCTGTTTCATTTATCTACAGACAGAAATTACTCCACAGATATATATATATATATATATATATATATATATATATATATATATATATATATATATATATATTTATTTATTTATTTATTTGTTAATAAAGTTCATGTTATAGCTTTATTTTGACTCGCACACACTTTTCTGAACATGTAAAAATTACTTTTTAATGGATGTAACCTGGAATGTTATAAAATATGCTGCTGTTTGCAGTTCCAGTCGAACAGAAGGACAATGGATGCAGGACGACGTTGACCTTGGAGGTTGATAAATAGTGCCGCGTTTTCTAAATCAATGATAATCATGCCATAGTGACAGGTATCGTATTGCAGCATGGATAAATTGACAATAGACTTGTGTTAGGTTGTAATACTGTATGGCACACTGTTTCATGGGTTACTGCAATATAATGGCATTAAAATTATATACAGTGTTTGGTTGGATAATAAGTAAAGCTTCATATAAAAGATTATTTCAAAAAACAAAAAAACAAAAAAAAAAAACAAGATCATGCTAGCCACACTGTAAATACACATTAAAATGATTCTTTCTTTTCTACCACAAATATGTTTCCACATTATGTTAAAAATTGCTGTGGGATTTTAAGTACTTAGTGGAATCAATAGAAAATGGTTAAACATCCATCAAACAGTAAAAAAATAAAAGTCCTTATATTACTTTTATTGCCTATTTTGTGTCACTTATTCCATATTCATTTCTTGTTTAGAGAACTGTTGTGTCAAAGCAATATCACACTCTCAAAGGCATGGTTATACTGAATCACAGCCATGCCGATATCCATGCAATTATATTGAATCACAGCCATGCCAATATCCAGTATAACTGCAGTCTTGTTTGTGCGATATTGCTTAAACAATCAAGATACAGTACTTCTGGTTCTATAAACAGTGAGTACAGATAGTCGTTTTAAGTTAGCAAGGTATAGTAAGTTTTCAGAACACTAGAGCTGGGGCGGTTGTGGCGCAGCTGGTAGAGGAGGTTGTCCACTAATCATAGGGTTGGCGGTTCGATTCCTGGCCTGGGTGACTCCACATGCTGAAGTGTCCTTGGGCAAGACACTGAACCCCAAGTTGCTCCTGATGGCAAACTAGCGCCTTGCATGGCAGCTCTGCTACCGTGAGTGTGTGGGTGAATGAGACACAGTGTAAAGCGCTTTGGATATAAGTGCACATTTACCATTTAGCTCAAGGAACTTTACATTTTTAGTAAGAGTATCTCCAAAATGTCAAAATGCTCAGCAGAAGCCTGAATTAATTTTTAAACTAACTAACTAACTAACTAACTAACAAACAAAAACAGAAATGTGAAGCAGGTAGTTAGCTAGCCAGGTGAACACTCTTAAACAAAGAAGGCCTAAAATAGAAATCTTTTTTTTTAGAGAGAGAGAGAGGTTTTAGATGTAACTTGTTGTAATACACTTGTAATACTTTTTTTTTTAAATATATAAAGAAGCACTTTAAGTTGAAAGGGTATCGAAATTAAGGATGGTAAAGATTTCCTCGCTTTTGAGCCTCGTCTATTGCTCTTACAATTGATTTTGCTGTGATCGTGTAGATTTCGAACCCGCGATCACATCACATTTCTGGCAAAGCTCAAGCAATCTCTGACCCTGTAGCTCTTTCAGTCATTATTCAGTAACTCTTATCAAAAAATAAATAAAAAGCAAAACATTGCCACCTTTTCATTTTACTTTTTCAGATATTGCTCTGTTTGAGCTGCTGCCACAGCAATTGATTATTGACCTGAACTCGAAGGCTAATCAATACAACGAAATGTCAGGTGGTTTGTGGCTAATGTTGATCGTGGTCTCACAAACAACACACACACACACACACACACACACACACACACACACACACACACACACACACACACACACACACACATGCTCTAGATTGTGTTATCTAACTGATGAAAAGGTAATGTTAAAAACAAAAAACCTCTATTATGTGCAGTTGCATCGTGACCCAGCTGTATTTCTTCCTCTCGGTTTTTTTTCTGGGGTTCTACCTTTTTCAGTTCTTTTAGCTGCGTAGATAAAATATCTTTCAGAACAACCTATGTTCCATATTCCAAAAGAATAAATTAAAACATTAATAAAAACTTACCAAATCAGACTGTCAAATGCCATTATAACTCCATTATACCATCCATCCATCTTCTGTACCGCTTATCCTACACTGGGTCACAGGGGAGCCTGCAGCCTACCCCAGGGGACTCGGGGAACTAGGCAGGGGACACCCCGGACAGGGTGCCAACTCATCACAGGTCACAATCACACACACCTTCAGACAACACAGACCATTTGGAAATGACAATCAGCCTATCAGGTGTTACGACTGGGGGATTAAACCAGAGTACTCAGATGAAACCCCTGAAGTAGAACATGCACGCTTCACGGACCCCCAACCCCTTGAGGTGCGAGGGGGCCACCATGCCCCCTTCTCTACATTACCTTGAAACTTCCATCCATCCATCTTCTGCCGCTTATTCCTTCTTTAGGGGAACCTGGAGCCTATCCCAGGAAGCATCGGGCACAAGGTGGAGTACACCCTGGACAGGGTGTCAGTCCATCGCAAGGGCACAATCATTCATACACTATGGACAATTTAGACACGCCAATAAACCCAATCAACTGGGGGAGGAAACCGGAGTACCCGGAGGAAACCCCCGCAGCACGGGGAGAACATGCAAACTCCGCGGCGGGAATTGAACCCCGGACCCTGGAGGCGAACGAGCTAACCAGTAAGCCACTGTACGCCACCTTGAAACATAATAATAATAATAAAAATGCAATGAGATTACTTAAAATACTTCAAACATATTGGTTTTCCATTAATATGTGAATCTAATGCTTCAAGCTAATTTCTCAATCTGGGAATTAATAAAGTGTTATCTTATCTTCTTATATGAAACATAATTTTCCATGTCTTGTCCATCATAAAAAATGCCTGAGATGAATGGTTAAACACATTTCCCTAAATTCAATGTTGAGAAATAATGTAAAAAAAACAAACAAAAAAAAACCTTGATTGTGCCCTGCAATGGACTGGCACCCTGTCCAGGGTGTACCCTGGGCCTTGTGCCCGTTGCTTCCTGGGATAGGCACCAGGTTCCCCCGCGACCCTGAAAAGGATTAAGCGGTTGAAGATGAATGGATGGATGGATGGAAAAATAACCTTAAAATTTGAAGAGGCTACACATGCAGACAGTCATCCTAGAGATTGTAGTATCATGAATCTTACATCATAAATCCAACAATTATTAACATTTTAGATATCCCTCTGTAACATGGCTCTAAATAGAGAACAACATCATGTTAAACCTCTAAAAAGAACGAACATCATGTAAAACGTCATGAATAAGCTTTTCAGGTATATATAATATATATGATGTGATGTGAAGTGGGCGGAGTTTCTGAAATCAATATATGACTGTTGAGACTGGACATTTTTATTACAACAATTTGGACATTATTATATGTTATATACAAGAAATTTATCCCAGAATGACTGAATGTTGAAAGTCATCATTTCTATGTGTAGTGTCTTGCCCTTAGACATAAGGACATTTTTTTTACAACAGTTTGGACTGCCAGATATATGATTTTCCTCCACCAGTAAAATTTGCAGTGTTTGATGCTACTCTCAAGATTAATTCATTTCAATGAAGCCCAGTCGAAAGCTTGCCTTCTGTTCCCCTTTCAGATCACTTCAAATTCACAGACTAACATCATTTTCTCTCAACTATAAACATTTCCCTTTGCCTCTAGAGAAATTTTTGTACTTCCACTAGAAAGCTCAATTTTGCGTCGTAAAACCTAATATCTGTGTACTTTTCCATGTACCTATAGAATCTCACTTGGCCTTGTTATGATATAATCAGCCATTTTCATAATCTGTCCAGTGCTCTAATTCAAGCCTAGAGAAACAGAATTTATTCCTACCACAGAGGATCGTAACACGAACAATGTGATGTTTTGCCTTTCGGTATTGTAATTTTTCTTAATCAGATGTAAAATGTAGAGTTGAATGCAAATGTTTGTGTGCCCTAACAAATATGGAAATTTAATGTGAGTCACTGAATGGAAGTTTTGTTTTTACCATAGGTGGGTACTTTTAAGAGTCGGTTTAACTGGCCATATTTATACTCTTACTCAAGTTCATTTTTAATCTTTGCTACATTCGGTGGTGTTCCTCCATTACTGTTAAATGTTAAATAATATATGTAGTTTTACTAATTAGCTTATATCATGTATAACAAGGCCACGAGGCTCGCAACACGCTGCAGTGGTCTGAAAGTGGACACAGCAAATGCTCACTTTTTTAGCGGCTCAGTCCTGGTAGATAATTTACCGAAAAGGGGGAAAAAGCGAGCGTGTTGATGGAAGCAGGACACACACACGCACACACACACACACACACACGCACACACACACACACACACACACACACACACACATACACACACACACACTTAAACACGCTGACAAGTTGTTTTAACATGTTGTGACAATAAAGACTGTTGGGAGAATGTTTGTTTTTTGGAGTTTGGATTAACTTTATTCTGCTTTAACAATTCTTTGGTAGAACAACTTGTGTGCTTATGTTGTCTTAATGCATTACTCACTTTCTCTTGAGATTCATAAAACAGATGTCCTGACATGTACCTTTAGAATTTGCTGGTATAATTCAGAATTCATTGTTCCATCAATGATGGTGAGCCGTCCTGGCCCAGATGCAGCAAAACAGGCCAAAACCACAATACTACCACCACCACTTTTCACATATGGGATAAGGTTCTTATGCTGCAATGCAGTCTTTTTCTTTCTCCAAACATAATGCTTCTCAATTAAACTAAAAAGTTCTATTTTGGTCTCATATCTCCACACAACATTTTTCTGCTAGCCAAATATTCACAAGATTTTTAGCAAACTGCAAGACAGGCAGCAATGTTCTTTTTAGAGAGCAGTGGTTTTCTCCTTGCAACCCTGCCATGCACACCATTGTTGCTTAGTTTTCTCCTGATGATGGACTCATGAACATTAACATTAGATAATGTGCCTTTAGTTGCTTAGAAGTTACCCTGTATTAATTTAGTGATCACTTGAACTATTACACATCTTGCTCATGGTCTTTGTTGGTCTCCACTCCTGGGAAGAGTAACAATGGTCTTGAATTTCCTCCATTTGTACACAATCTGTCTGACTCTGAATGGGTGGAGTCCAAACTCTTTAGAGATGGTTTTGTGACCTTTTCCAGCCTGATGAGCATCAACAACTCTTTCTCTGAGGTCCTCGGAAATCTCCTTTGTTCATGCTGTGATACACTTCCACAAACATATGTTGTGAAGATCAGACTTTGATAGATCCTTATAGACTTTTTTACGTAGATAAACCGTGAAACAGAGATACACATCTAATTTTTATTGATCTGTAACTGATGTTGGAAATAATACGCTTTGATATTGTCCATCAAAAAAACACCCCAACATCAGTGTGGAAGTGTTGCTGAAATAGCACAGCATCAGGCATTTCTAAATAAAACCCTGCCTAAATAGTTCCCAAATATAATTCAGGGAAAAATCTAGAAGTGAATGCTTCTTGAGCTAGTCTACACATCAACATTAATTTCCCATTAATATTTAGCCCCCCCCTCCCCCTTATCAACGAGGTCGCCTCACAATGCAAAATGCTGTCTAAACATTTAGATTGCCAGGAAGCCCGTCCAAAATTTTGATTGAAAGTTTCCTCCCATCTCTGCTTTTCTATTTATTTTTTAATAGTCTAAGAACACTGGCAATTTTAGCCTGATTGGCTTTATCATACGCTGCGGCAATTCTATTTGGAAGCCCTCGAAATCAATTATTTATTCGCTCGTTATATGTGACAGCACATTGTGCCTAATGACGAATCTGTGTCTCTTGTTATGGAGGCGTTTCAATAGCAGCCTGACAACAAAGACGTCTGCGGGACTGAAAGCCTTAGTTACAACGAACACAAAGACACTGTACACCATACAGACGATGATAAAGTCACAGTGTCTCTGCAGCAACATTTTCAGATGGGAAAATTATTATTTTTTTAACTTTTGATGCAATATCTGCAGTATTTATCTACGTCCATGGATTTAAAATGCAGATAACGGCTACTTATAGTAATGTATAGATGATGATATTAGACAGAGTATTGAAGATTTGCAGACTAAACTGCAGCTGAATCAATATTTCAGAGCTTAAATCAGTGACGTTCTTCACTAGAATAATGGATGAATAGACAAATAATCAATATTATTTTGTGTTCAATCACAGTTAGTAAGAAAATAAGGTACCTGTTTTTTTTTAATCAAATGTTGCATAGCCCTATTTAGACATAAATTAAGCAGATTTTACTCCTTTATCATGTTTCTGTATCATTCAGTTTGCTTTGTCAAAATAATTTTCATTATGTAGGCAATAAACCACACCATTTCAGGCTGCTATTGGAAAATTATCAGTCATGAAGTACACCAAATTGATAATTTTCCACAGTAGATCCTGAACCTCTTATACCACTTCAACAATGACAATTTTTTATTTATTAAAGAGACATGTCAAAGTTTTTATCTATTTATAGTTACAATTATATGTTGGGGAATGCCAGCTTTTCAAAATTAATAATAATATCAGATGATAAATGTTAGAATTCTTTATGCAGGTTTATGTTAGTTCTTTTAAAAGGCTTATTCAGATGTCATGAAGTCCTGCAAATATTATACATAAATAAAATTTTAATAATTAAACTTAATTATTTAAAAAAAAATGGGTTTTTTTTTTACAGGAAAGTTAACATTGTGTATTTGTATATTACTTGGTTCTAAATGGATGTTTTACCAATATTCATGGTTAATTGGAAAACTTCATAAGTATGTTTTGTCATGTATATTTGATAAATTTCATTACGTTATAAAGTGATCACAGTAAGGTCCCACATGACCTAGCAATAACTAGCAAGAAAATTATAATTGTTTGCAAAGGAAATCCATCCATCCATCCATCCATCCATCTTCAACTGCTTACTCCTTTTCAGGGTCGCGGGGGAACCTGGAGCCTATCCCAGGGAGCATCGTGCACAAGGCGGGGTACACTCTGGACAGGGTGCCAGTCCATCGCAGGAATAAGCTTCCTAATTATCTTAATTGTTTTAATTCTATCTTTAAATGACAGACATTAGCTTCAACAAGTGTAATACTTGCCCTTCATTCCTGATAATTTACACCTGACTAGAGTTTAGTTCATTATTAAGATTTAGTAACATACTGTAATTATATGTGCATTTCATTAACGTGTGAACAAACATTAATACACAATTAACAACTCTTTTTCTGGCATTTATAACATTACTTTTAATACTGAAGTTTAAATTATGTTCATATTCACTAAAATAGTGTTAGTTAGTGTGAAATATTACTTTAAAAATGACAACATTTTCAATTAAAAAAACACAAAACAAAACAAAAAAATGCTGCACTTCACTTCTTCATCTTTCCAAAAATCTCAGTAAGTTGGAATATTACTTGTGCAATTGCACATTACAGAAAGAGTAGAATGGTGGTTCATCTAGTTAAATTGTGAAAAAGGCGAGCAATTTACATTTTGTAACCTTTGATTGATGCAGTTAAAGACTTCATTATTATCTTTTATGGGTAATATATCTCATTGTCTGCTGGAATGAACTTTAATGGAGTGAAAGGTTTTGCACTATTTCAGGTATGATTGTAGGAAAATGCAGCTCTGAACAATTCTACCTGAACAATGCTAATGTACAGCATTATGGAATTAGCAAGCATTTTGTGGTGTTAGGATCTAAGGGATTAATAAGCAATCTGGGGCTTACTCGGGAACTTTTATACATTACTTATGATGGGGCTGCTTTTAACTTTGGAACCATGCACATTTTCTATTACTTTTTTCTAATAGCTTTCTAGTTTATGTTTATTTAAATGTTAACCAAATATGCAAAAAAAATAATAATTGCATAAATTAAATGATTAAATATGAACAATTAACTCAAGATTCCAATTGTACACCAATTTCTATTTTTTATTTGTTTTTTGGAAAAGGGAAACAATAAATAAATAACAATAATAAATAAACAAATAACAGATAGTTAAAAATATATATTTTAGCATCTAAATTAGGTTATTTTCATTAAGTAGGATGGACAAAAAGGACCCTATCGGTTGCTATGGTTCTTTGGATAATTGTTGATATATATATATACAGTATACACACACACACACACACACACACACACACACACACATATATATATATATATATATATATATATATACATATATATATATATACATATATATATATATACATATATATAACAACATCAATAACAATAGCATCAATAACAACAACATGACTACCACTACTGCCGCCACCACCACCACCACCAACAACAAAAACATAAGTGTAAACGTACCATAACACATTAGTTTTTACATTTTGAGTATCTATGTAAAACTTCAAATAAATCAAAAGCTAAATAAAATAAACTGGAGGTTTTTCTTTGTTTGTTTGTTTTTTGTTTCTTCATTTCTGGGGTTACAAAAGGTTTTTTTTTGAATGGATAATGTTTGTAGCTTATAGACTTTTCTCTAGGTGTATTGTACCATATTTTAACAATATATATCTGTGAAATGCAAACACTTTGACACTGAACAATTTTTCTTCATTAATCCACCAAAGTAATATTAGCATGTACAAAGTTAACCATTTTAACTATCAATAAAAGGCACTGAGAATGTCTTTTGTAATAAATGGGACTTAAATGCAAGCTACAAACCTTTCATCTTTGATCCGACGTTTAAGTGCAGTTAAGTGGAATATCATCTTTGATGCTTAAGGCGTGACCAGATTCTCAACAGTGGCCATGTGTCCATCAAGTAACACACCAGTGCACTGAAATTAAGCTATTAATCTGTCATGGTGGGAATAACACCTTCCTGATGGGAATGTCGATATGCCGACAAATGGGATTCTCCTTCCTTTGGGAATCTATGAGCATCATTTAAAACTTATTTTTTTGATCGGAGGGGCAGAGCCACATAGAATGACAGAGCACACAATTGAGGTAAATCTTGACTAAATATTGACATTTTGGCAGTGTGGTTATAGGGGTGTGTCTAGTTTCTGAAGAGTTTTGCGGTAAGACCGGACTGTTGTGACCTTATAGATGTTTCATAACTCATCTGAGGGAGTTTATGTTTATCAGTATACTGTTTGTTTGTTTTTCTGTAATTTTTACTCCTGCCAACGGAGTGAATGGTTTTCTGTTACCCCACAGTTATTGGATTTTCAATTATGCAACTTGTGTGAAAAAAACATCAATATCAGTTTCATATTGTTCAGCCAGCAAGTCAAATTGTAGTGAATGTCAAATATGTTCATTTTCACATGAAAACATGACATTTTTACTTCATTTCCTCAGTTAATAGTTGGCTTTTTAAAACTTAAGTAGCAACTTTTTTTTTTATCTTCCCATAACTACATTTGAACATTTCCACTTTAAATTGAGTATGATTTTGATCAAGCTCATCTATACTTTCACTTCAGAATGATTTCTCACTTTTTCCACTCTTGCTTTCTACTCATTTAAAAGTACTACTACTACTACTACTACTAAAGGGTTAATATACAATACATAATAATAGCATAGTTTAATAAAATGGGAATAAGTGGGAATGTACCAAGTTAACAAATGTGAAATAATGCATTATATATCATAATATACAGTAGGGGATTGGGGGATGAGGGTTTGATTCCACCTCCACCCTGTGTACACAGGTACTGCATGTTTTCCCCATGCTTTGGGGGCTTCCTTCAGGTACCCTGGCTTCCTCCCCAATCCAAAGACATTTTTTGTACAGTGAGGGAAAAAAGTATTTGATCCCCTGCTGATTTTGTATGTTTGCCCACTGACAAAGAAATGATCAGTCTATAATTTTAATGAGAACAGTGAGGTGATTTATTACTTAGTCATTACTGTGCTATAAATATAGTGCTGCTAAACATTTTTTATGTTTAAAAAATGTTCCAATAAAATTTTGTGTGCTGGTTTTTTTATGTCCTCCACTGCTGCTCTGTTATAACCTTTTCACCCAGCTCTAACGATGCTCTTGCCAATAATTACAGTGTTCAATATACTGTATCAGAGTGAAATAAATGACTCTTTCTGGTCTATGAAGTAGTAATAAGAAAGTAATGGCTATCCTTGGGCACAAAACAATACAGTTGTGTTCCATACTTCTCTCTTTTCTGACGATGTCTTGGAACAAAAAGGCTGTATATCTTTACATGCTGCCCGAAGTCTCCCTGTTGGCTAAAGAACTTTTTTTTTTCATCTTTGATTTTTTCACAAAAGGGTTTCTGGGGGCTTGAATGTTAATTCTGAAGGTTTGTACACTTTTTTTTTTTTTTTGAAGTAGCGGCAGCAGCAGCAGCAGCAGCAGCAGTGGTCTCTTCAGTATTAAAAGGTGCATAAGTAAGTAAGCCAGACTCTCTTTAATATTGTATAATCTTCAAAAAATTAAAAGCAGAATAGATTTTGGTGAAGTTATTAAATATTTTCAGCATTGTCACAGTGATTTTTAAATTTTTTAACAAAGAGGCACCAAACTTAGCAACCAGGAAAGCTGTTCCAGGCCTGGGCCAGGCCAGAGTCCCAGGGTTTAGTAGTCCAGTGACATGCAGAATAAATCCATGTGAAATGTGTCTATTTGATCAAACTACAATCATCAAAAACATAGCATTTACACCTAATTTGAGAAGCAAATATTACCCCTATTTTGTAAAATGGTTTGCTCTGCTGTAATTTTTTTTTTTTTGGCGATAAACTTTTGTTGCTAATTACAGGCATACATACTGTTTTACTTTAAATTTTGTTAAGACCACATAACTCAGGTGCAGCAAAAAAGTAGAGAAAAAAAATTGCAGAAGCAATCAGCAAGTAAGGTGGTCGACAATTCTTAGGGAAGGAGGAAAACCTGAAGTCACTGCACCCATCAGCATTGTTCCCAATGAGATATATTAAATCTGAAGGCAACACATCGTGCTGTTGCTTGGAGCTTCTGTTTAGCATTTTATTCATGTTGCAAACTGATATTAAACATATGTTTGGTGTCCATATATAAAATCATTGCTGATATATACCCTCACTTCCTGTTTGGCAACTTAGCCCTTAAATTGGTCTGCATGTGAAACAAACTTTTGTCTCAAAATGGCTGACTTGATGTCATGTGATAAATACACAGTTCTGAGCAGTTTTACTAATTTGTGAATTACAGCACCCCCTAGAGAGGACTTCTTGGAGTCCCTTAGAACATTGCTGTTTACTCAATTCTTGTCACAAATAAGTCTCATGTCTGCATTCAAGTCAATTCACAATTCAAAGCAGGCAAATCACAAGTCAAACTGCTCTTTAAATTGGGTGTTTATCACTTTCTAGACCAGGGGTGTCCAAATCAAAAAGCCGGAGTGCTTGATTGGAATGAAAACCTGCACACACACTTTGTGGAAAAGATTGGACACCACTGTGTTAGACAAATATTAAAACTAAATGGCAATACAGTATCAATTCATTATCACATGAGATAAGCTGTAGATTATTTTCACTAATGGTGCCCATGAGATAATTGGGCATAACCTAAAGATAAGACTGTATAAATAGGGCATTGAGTCTGTGTAGATTCAGATCACGTTGGGACGTCTCACTGATTGGATTTCATGTTGTTTTTTGAACAATAAACTGGATTTTTTCTTCTCTCATCTCATTTTTAATTCTTTCAATTGTGCTTTTGAGTATGATCACTTATGGAAAAAGGTCATTAGCACCACTAGTCATTTTCGACATGACAATATCAGTCCAGTTTAGCTTTGCCTTGGGATTTGCTTTGTGAATTTTCAAATGCCAGACAAAAATTTAATTGTTGCTTTTGCATCTGATATTCCTGAACCACAGTTTCTACATGTTGCAACCCTTTTGTTGTTGTAAACAACATCATCTTTAACGGTGAAAGCTACTATATTTGGAAGCATGGCACATCTCTGTATTAAGGGAATGAGCGGTCTTTTGAGCATTGTCAATGGAAATAAAGCTTGATTCTGATTTGCTGTTGGGTAAAATAATGGTTGATTCACTGCAATCAATTGAGTCCAAATGGAGTCACAAGTCAGTGATGTCAAAGTCGAATCTTTGATTATGTCAAGTCGAGTCAAAAGCCAGTGAAATTGTGACTTGAGTCCAAGTCATGTGACTCGAGTCAACAACACTGGTGTCTTTACCATCAAATAGGTTTGCACGTTATGGACAAACCATTCTGCAATTGTCCAGATTCATCTCATGATGCTGTGAAATTTGTTGATGAGTGGACATTTGTAAAAAAAATAAATAAAAAAAAAAAAATGGAATGGAGTGGAGTGGAATAGAAAAGTTGGAAAAATAATCAAAATGGTAAAAAATCGAATATGTCAGAAATTAACATTATGCACATAACATAATACAAAGAATCAGAGGGAAGTGGAATCATGTTTTTGTGTTGTGTTATGGAGTTATTAAGCGCTAGAGCGCTTAAGGGGTGTACACCAAAATTGCTGTCATTATTTTGGTTAAGATAGTCTTGATATTATTAAGCTGATATTAAAATGGACTCATATCCATTAAAATAATTGTCATGCTTTAGTCTTATTGTACCAAAGTCTTTGCTTTAACTTCAGATAATGTTTGTTTCTCTTCATGTAACACAAGAGAAGTTGGTTGTATATGCAAATGATCTTTTTTTCTCTAAGGATATCTCTAGTAGCAGTCTAAATCAAATTCAGGCAAGGTCATCACCACAGGTGAATCCATGAATACTTATCCCTAAAGGGGTTTTGGAAAGTTAATGGTTTTAGCCTCATTAAAAATATTCTACTTAAAAGCTTTTTTCTCAGAGGGAAGGAAGAAGGGCCTCTGTTGTAGGTTTTACATAGAACTATGGGTTCTCCCATAAGGATGAACCCCTTGGTGTGCTAGAGAGGATTTTCTTTTTCTATCTTTCTAAAAGCTCAGTATAAACAGGTTAGGAACTGGAATTATGAAGCAAAAAACTCAGAGTACCACAACTAGTTAATTTAAGACTATATAAAACGCTTAAAAGGTTGAATCTACCTCTTAAAGCTTTCTTTATCTTGCTAGCACAGGTGCTGTTACTTAACAATGGAAAATGTATAGTCATTGATATGGTGAAGTTTTCTATTAAGAGACATTTATGTGACATGAGAAAGAGAGAGAGAGAGACTTTGTGCTTTCTGGTTTCTCTGTATCATGATAAGCTGAAAAAAAGAGAGGCTGGTGAGAGAAAGACTATTTAGAGCTGCTATAACATAAGTGGCAACATGAACTAACTTGTCTCATGTATAATGTACTTATAAATGCTTAAAAAGCATGATGTGTCATTCATTAATAAGCAAACGAACACCATATTTGGCAAATTGATGTGGTATGAGAGGAATAACACAACACAAAGGTGCTTTGATATTTTGTCTTAAGTCCATTCACTCTTTCTCTATATATACACTACACTGTAGTTTAAGCATCTATAGACACTAGAACTGTGATTTCTGACAAAAAGTGTACTGAGACTGTATGTAGTGGTCAGGACAGATTTAGTCAGAAATCTGAGTTCTATAAGACAACAGCATGCTAGAAAATTCCTCTATGGTGCTGCGTGAGATCCCTGTTCCATTCCTCAAAGCTGAAAAGGTAAGGTGATTGATTTCCAGTCTCAAAACGCAAGCTTCCAAAGGCACCTCATCATCATCTATGTGAAATGAGAACCGTGTGTCACGAGGATTTTCTGGGAATCGCTGCAAGTAAAGAATAACCCAATGCAACACTCCATATCTTAGCATTCTCTGAAAATGTTTATTACATAATTTAAGCAAGCAGAAATGAAAAGATATTGCGTTCATTATAGTCTAATGAAGATTATAATATATATATATATATATATATATATATATATATATATATATATATATATATATATATATATATATATATATATATATACATTGCTATATACTGAGTGTGTCATTTCATATGATCATCAAATTGTTATTTTTCTTTGTGATGGATATTGTATTATGACATACTCTCACTGACTCATTGGGATGACTGTTACAGCAACTCGATATTTCACTGGAAGGAAGCCATTAAAGAAGCAGCTGGCATATCTTCATGAAAAAATGTTTGGAAAAACATTTGGAAAAACAAATATTTGGAAAAACAAATATTGCACTTTGCAGAAGTCCAGAACCACACAATGTAAGGGGGGGCGGGTGCTATTAGTTGAAGTGCTATTAAGTTGAAATTTTGACATGTCCACTTAAAATATTTATGTAATTTTGTAAAATAAGTAATTAAGCTGGAAAAAAGGTGTTAAGACAAAATAATGAGAAGTCTTGAAATAATAAGCTAAAAAATATATATGTTGAAATAATAAGACAATATCTTAAAATTACAAGTTATGTCACAATAATGACATATTAAGTCAGAATAACAAGATATTTAATCTTCATGCAAAAAAGTTATTAAGTTGAAATAGGATAAGTAGAAATAGTCAAATATTATCTTGAATCAATGAGATAAAGTCAAAATAACAATAATGTACATTGAAATAATGAGTTATGAAGTTAAAACAATAAGATAAGTCAACATTATGAAATTTTAAACAGTATACACAGTATTAAACAGTATATAAAAAGTATAAACATCTCAAAAAAGGAGATAATATCTTTAAATAAGTTATCAAGTCAAATTAAGGTATAAAGTCAGAATAAAAAACATCTTGACATAAACGTATTCAGCCAAAATAACATTGTTATAAAACCTTTAAATGATGAGATATTATGTGAAAAATAATGAGAATATATCTTGCAATAATCAGTTATGTTGAAATCACAAGGGTTTTTGTGAAAACAACTACATAATGTCTTGAAGTTATTGAGTTGAAGTAATGACATAGCACTTTAACCTTCATCTTGTAATTTTGCCTGAATAACTTGTTATTTAAAGAAATATCTTTAATTAATTTAATAAATATTAGCGGAATCTGACCAAATATTAACTGAAATAATGACATATCTTGATAATAAGTATTACAGAATGTCAAAATAATAACATATCATGTTTTTTTTTTTGTTTTCACCTTTAATTAAAATTATGAGCAGTTTGCAAACTTTCTCTATCATTTTTAAAAATCATATATAAAAATGATTCAGCAAACATATTTGTCTATGTTTGTCGAGCATTCCCTCGGGTTTATATCCTGGGCTCAACCTCTGAATCCTGTCATTCTCATTGAAAATAGGAACTCCAATATTAAGAAATCCAAAATTAGTAGGCAGCCAGATTATCTAATTATGGGGCTAATAGCTTTTGAAGCTATTATATGGATGTGAGAGCTGGTGATGAGGGTCTATTCCTTTTTAATAATTTAAAGATTTTTATTAACCTTTTTTGTTATATCAAATCAACAACTGCAGTAATGTGTCCAAACTAGACAACTTTGTTATATTTTTCCATTCTTCAATCTGATCTTCTGACTAAATGAACTGCAGGTCACAAAATGTTCTCATCCACAACAGTTTCAGCTCTTCTGAATGTGTGCTTTAAATGTTCTCTATAAGCAGGCAATAGATTCCACTTTCCTGTCACATCGAGGCACATTTTTATTTTCACTGTTTCAGTGTTAAACTCATTTGAGAGTCTGACTTTTGAATAATTCACAGCTCTAAGGGCCCGACTGAGCCAATTGCCCGTGGTAATTTGCTTCGATCTAATAGGACAATAGGAGTCAGACAGACAATCTGTTTATACAATGACAGTCGTTTTCATCACTTTCTTCTCTTTCTACTGTTCAGGGTCAAAGTCAGTTGAGCTTTTGAACCAGAAGACCACAGAATTTAAACTAATAATGTTGTATGATACATTATGTAATGTAAACAGCAACCATAATGTTATATTAATTATAGAAAAAAATACGTTAAAATTATATTTGAAGATATTTTATGTCCTGAAATTACTGAACTCAATAAACATGTGCAAAAAAAATAAAAATTATAGTGATATACAAAATCACAGATCCTGAATGTGAAGTTACAGTAACGTAAATTAAATGATTAAGGTGTGAAAATTTTTTTATAATAATCACATAAAAATAAAGGAATAGTTTAAAAAAGTATACAAATTACATGTGAAAATAAAATGAACAAACCATTTTTAAAACTCATGAAATGTGCAAAAATAACATGAAAAAGTAATCATGTAAAATACATGAAAATGTCAAATAAGTCATTTGAAAAAAAAACAATCACATGAAAATAGTCATATGTAAAATAATGTCATGTAAAACAAATGAATCATTTGTAAAAAAAAAAAAAAAGTGTAGTGTATAGGAGTCACACTTGAAAATAAATCAATTGTGTTTTATTATAAATCAATTGTGTTTTTAAAAAGTTCATATTATTATTATTATTGTTAATTATAATTATTAATAACAGTATAATAATATATTACTGTATTATTATATAGTATAATTATATATTATATTATGCAATAATATAATAATTATTATTAATAATAATAATAATAATAATAATAATAATAATAATAATAATAATAATAATAATAATAATAATAATAATAATAATAATAATAATAATAATAATAATAATAATAATAATAATAATATGACTTTTGGGGTGAAACATGACTGATACCATGACCCATACATTCACTCAAAAAACAATAAACTGGGTGTTCTGTAACTTTGGAAGAACTTTTGAAAGAATAGCAACCTTAAAAATCTGTACAAATGTGGCTTTGTTTCCTTAAAAAAAAACAATAACCATAAAAAACAGAGAAAATAAAAAAGTTGCACTTTAGAAGAGTTTCAACAACAAAGCATCCTTAATGTCATCACGATTGCGTCTCAGTCTCAGGCACTATCACGTTTATAGCCACTGAAGTAAAATGTTTGCGATGCAGTGCCACTTTTATCTTCATGACTCAGTAATAAAAGGCTCAGAGAAACATTGTGCCTCGGCAACAATGAAAAAATATGGTAAAAATCAAGGTTTTTGCTTATTTATGAAGCCATTTGTTGCTTCCAAGGGACAAGAACACAAGAAATGTTGGCACACATTCTTCATTTCAATTTGTAGCCGTACAAATTTAAATAATTTTGTTTCCCTGTTTGAAAAGTAAACATTTGGCTCAAAGACAGCCACTGTAAACTTTTATTCTACACAAAAGTGTGCTCAGCCGTTAATTAGGAATGTTAATTAGATATATAAATATAATACAGATATTCATTATATTTGACACGAGCCAGTTGGAGTCTTGACCACGACATGTGCTCATTTGCTTTTTTAATTAAAACACTGACTATTGTAATTAATAAATGAGGTGACAGGAAGTCAGTAAAAACAAGGGCTGTTTTGCCTGGGTGAGATTTTGGAAGACTTTATATATATTCATGAAAATGCTTTGCGTGTGTCCCCTTATCGAGATTTTAAACTCATGTGGTACTGTATTCTGTGTATAATTCGGCTTCATAATGTTCTAATGAACGTTACTCGATCAACATTCCAAGTATCATTTGTGCTCCAAAATCTAATAAAACACTGTAAATTATTCCAATAGTTAAAAAATAATGCCATACCTTTTATCCATTTGTAGTTACATATAAGGTTCTGGAATGTCCACAAGTCAGTTTTTGTCATCCCTTACGCTTTAGCAGCTATAAACAGTCATTAACACTAGGCCGCATTCTGTTATAGGGAAATAATGAACAAAATCAAGGACAATTATGAAGAAAATAATCTTCCAATATGCACCCACCACCATGCTTCACCACCATGGTGTTCTCAGGGTGTTAAATTATGTTTGATTTTAACATATGTCCAACTGTGTTTTATTTATCTAATACAGCACAGAGACTGATCAACGATTGAATAATTAAAAAAAGATAAATTTTTTTAAAGAATAATATGTCCACACATTAGTTTCTGTCATCACTTACGTTATAGCAGCTATTAAAAGTGTCGTTAACACTACATTCACACCTTCACCAGCCTTTCTTTCATTCTTTTTTTTACTCATTTTTTTAACTCTTTAATTGACTGTGTAAACACACAAGTGCAAAGTGCTCCATCCTGAAGGATTAAAAGAGGAACAGAGACTTAAAGGCTTTATCTCCGAAGATAGTTTATCAGGCATTCAGAGCAGTG
Organism: Ameiurus melas; assembly: GCA_012411365.1. Classification (NCBI taxonomy): domain Eukaryota; kingdom Metazoa; phylum Chordata; class Actinopteri; order Siluriformes; family Ictaluridae; genus Ameiurus; species Ameiurus melas. Next base: position 20,142,647 of record CM022752.1, read on the forward strand.
CTGTATGAAGGCTCTGTACCATTAATTACTATAAAATAAAACTAGGAATAAACTTTTATAGTCAGTTCAACAGGAAACAGACAGCCAGTGGAGCAATGGCAAAACTCATCTTCTATGATCTTGTTTTGTAGTACTACTAATATGTTAATCTTTTTACTGCTGTTTATTGCACAAGTTGTATTTGTAGGATGTCCTGTGAGCAATTATCCCTATATGAGAATCAAATATCCCAACCTGAACTCATAATGATGAGAATATGAGACAGTTTAAACCTTGTGGAGACTTTTGGATCATCCCCATGAAGAAAAGTTGGGGTTTCAGTGGTGTCAATGAAACAAAAGAGGTGCATGTGAAGAAACAAATGAATTTATTTGTATTTATATTGATGTGTGATAATTGTTGGCACAAGTTCAATATCAGTGCGCGATATAACCATGGTTTTCTTTTATCCCTCATATCAAAATGGGACCACGATGCGATTTTTAATAGTCCTTTGCGACTGTTGCTTGTCGGACATGATCCCCATCAAACTAGTGATAAAAGACTAGAGATTTTAGCCTAGGATTATAGAAATCTTTTCGCATTCTCAAAATTTGTCTCACGACTGCTCTCCAAGGTGTTTGTAGGACAATTCATTATGGATGAATTGGAGAGAAGTAACAGGTCAGAAAGAGGCATGTTTCTTGACATGAATGTGTAAATTGCCTCATTTTATAAACAAATAAAAATGTTCTAATAGAATCATACTTTCATTTCAATTAAAAACTTATATTATACCCAGCATTGTCTTTGTGATCAAGTATTCACCTTCAGGAACTGTAATGTTACAACCTGGAACATACCTAAACAAATAGCTCCTTGGTCCTCCTGAGCTATCTAAACATGTCTGTAACAAAGTTCAGGAAAAAGATCAATCCAAATCCTATTGGGATGTATACATATACATACATATATAATATATATATATATATATATATATATATATATATATATATATATATATATATATATATATATATATATATATATATATATATATATATATATATACATACATATTTATATATATATATATATATCTCACATTTCTTTTCATGTGACAACACTGAAGGAATTACACTTTGCTACAATGTAATGTAGGGAGTGTACAGCTTGTATAACAGTGTAAATTTGCTGTCCCTTCAAAATAACTCAACACACAGCCATTAATGTCTAAACCGCTGGCAACAAAAGTGAGTACACCCCTACAGTAAGTGAAAATGCCCAAATTGGGCCCAATTACCCATTTTCCCTCCCCGGTGTCATGTTACTTGCTAGTGTTACAAAGTCTCAGGTGTGAATGGGGAGCAGGTGTGTTAAATTTGGTGTCATTGTTCTCACACTCCCTCATACTGGTCACTGGAAGTTCAACATGGCACATCATGGCAAAGAACTCTCTGAGGATCTGAAAAAAAAGAATTGTCGCTCTACATAAAGATGGCCTAGGCTATAAGAAGATTGTCAAGACCCTGACACTGAGCTGGAGCATAGAGGCCAAGACCATACAGTGAATTAACAGGACAGGTTTCACTCAGAACAGGCTACAGTTCACTGAGGGAACCATGAATGCCAACATGTACTGTGACATACTGAAGCAGAACATGATCCCCTCCCTTTGGAGACTGGGCCACAGGGCAGTATTCCAGCATGATAAAAACTTTTGCCTTGCTAAAGAAGCTGAGGGTGAAGGTCATGGACTGGCCAAGCATGTCTCCAGACCATGTAATCGAGCTGGGTTTGATTAACACACACACACACACACACACACACACACACACACACACACACACACACACACACACACACACACGCACACACACAGACACACACATATATATATATATATATATAAATATATATATGTGTGTGTCTGTGTGTGTGTGTGTGTGTGTGTGTGTGTAAATCAAACCCAGCTCGATACATTTGCAGAACTTTTCCAGCATTTTTATATATAAATATATATATGTGTGTGTCTGTGTGTGTATGTGTGTGTGTGTGTGTGTGTGTGTGTGTGTGTGTAAATCAACCCAGCTCGATACATTTGCAGAACTTTTCCAGCATTTTTATATATAAATATATATATGTGTGTGTCTGTGTGTGTATGTGTGTGTGTGTGTGTGTGTGTGTGTGTGTAAATCAACCCAGCTCGATACATTTGCAGAACTTTTCCAGCATTTTTGTTTTTAACTTATGCAAGTCGGCTGCCAGTGTTCACCTAAGAGCTGACTCAAAGAGCAGTCTCATTATAAATGACGTATCACTAATATAAATCATTCTGGGTTTGCAGAACATGCAGGACTCTCAGTGACCCACACCACTTCCTCTGCTTTCTTCCTACAGAAGAAAATGCTATTCTCTGTTTTATTCATGATGAACTTTTCCATCACCTGGAAATGCCTTCGACAATAACAATAAACACAGCCGTAAAAACTGTCCTAGTAGCTGTCCATGAGTGATTTTCTGTAGCTACACAACCCACACAATCTCTCTTCCCAATACATCTGGAATATGGCGTGATTATAATCGAACAGGGGACAGAATTCATAGGATAAATAAAACACAGAGATATCATCGGGATAGTCTCTCAGTGAGATTTCCAACGCAGTGTGAGTTTTCTTCTGTGACCCCGATTACACTTTTTTCTAACTACTCAGAAACTTCTCTATATTCCAGATTTCACTAGTGTGAGTTCCTATTCCATTTTAGCTCGACCGGGTACGATTCAGCTTTTGGTGTTTCACCTGCCTTTCAAAATACTACCATTTTCTGAGAGCTGGTGTTTTTGCAGGTAAGTTGAATTGTTTCAGGTAGGGATTCATAAATGCCGATATTCAAACATGTAGTCTGTGATCTCATTCCAGCATCCAACACCTCGCGATGCCATGCGATGTAAGCCTTGTGTATGTTTTCGGTATCTTTAAAAGAGAGTGTGAGGGTGGCTGAACAGAGTGCGCATATCAATATAAGCTTATGTGGTCTTGCAAGCACGCAGCAAAAAGAAAACTGCATATGAAAGCAATAGAGCAGTTCAGTTCTGCGAGCACTGAGACATGAGTGCTTTCTTTGTCCTCACTCGCCAGGGTTTGAACTAGATTGCTAACAGAGAACTGCATCGACTAACATAAACGGATGTGAATAAAACCTTCCAAGATTCCCCTGATTGATTATACAAAGGAAGTTATTCATTTCACTAGCAGTATTATAAGTATTATTATTGGTGTTGACGAGTACCAGAAAACATGTACTCATAGTCTGTGAAAAGGTACAGTAAAATTGAATCTCTTACATTTTTTAGAGTATCCATATGGGACCAATGATGCCAGAAGGAAATGAGTCAGAAGTGTTGAAAACTCGAAGAATTAGTAGAGTTTCTTTATAAATCAGGCAGAACCCGAGGAGAAACAGCAGTAGTACATTCGTCTAACTGAAAAACCTGTTGATAATGAGACATATTTTCTTGTGTGTGTGTGACTTCCTTTTAAATATGATGTGTACATGCTGTTTTTTCTGTGCCATGCCGTTTTGAGCATTACAATACAAGTAGCCTTCACTTCCAAATAATAGCCAATAAGAACAACAGGAAATCTGAGGAAATCTCACAAACAGGACATATGACTAATGTGGTGTGTACTTTTATGTTTTGCTTGTGCAAACCATAATCATTGATACCACGCAGCGCTCTCTAGCTGAGCTCTTCTCTTTTTAAAGGCCTTGTTCATCTATTGTTCAGCACGGAGTGAATTTTCCGCCTGCGAAAACACATTTGAACGGCTCGCTTCAGATTGAAGCAAATCCAAACTTGCAAGGTCGGACCTGTTTGCAGATTGTGGCCACATCTCTACAAATATGATACTTTATTTAAAAAAAAAAAGGCAAAAGCATAATAAAAACAAATGTACAGTATAGTGAAGGTGGATTGTAAATGAGAATATGTGGTGTTATGTAAGAGGTGGGGGGTAGACTTGTTGACCCAGGATTAAGAGTAAAATTAATCACAGTTTATAGGTCAAATCGACATGTAATGGTTCAAAGGTCTACTTAGTGAGGACATGACCTGGTTAAAGCACTTATTTTAACCTCTCAGACTTACACTAAGCCTCTGTAAATCTCTCTCAGTGTCTCAGGGTCTGCCATGGACCTTTGCCAAATTCTCTTTGTTAACCATACATAACACACAGAAGATATCCAATAATAATAAAATAATAATAATAATAATAATAATAATAATAATAATAATAATAAAATAAATAAAATAAAAACTTTTTCTATTTCTAAACTGTTAGGATGGTGAACATTTTTATGCAGGAAAAAAAAAGCTGCCTTCTTGGACTCATTGTGAAACTGAGCTTATTATCCAACTCACATATTGAAATGTTGTAAAGATTATGATGTTAATGCGACACTTTTAGAGACATTGAGCACCAGGGAGAAAAGCAGGCATGCTGTGATTTCGATGAACCAGTCGAGAATCGGTTGTGTCAGGCGACAGTCTTTAACTAAATCATGCCAATGGCTTCCCTTGTGTAGCACAGAATAATTTATGTTATGTCACTGTAGCCTACTATTTTCGTCCCGGTTCTCTTGATGGCCCGATCCCCCATTTATTCCCAAGAGCGCTACGACTCTAACCCTCAAAATCTGCGTAGCACTTAGAGCAAAGCCGTGATAAGAGACCTTTCAGCGATGTAAAATGGACGAATTTGTTCCTTCTGTGAAATGACTCATGGCTCCTCATTAATATCCTCACTATGCTCTGAGGCATGATCCTAGAAGCACAGCACACGCATAGATAACATATATTTCTTTATCTAATTGCTCGTGTATAATTTAGGTCATTTTCTAGCCAGGGGACATGAATCATAACACTGGGACTTTCACTAAGTCTTTAGCTTACAAAGTCAGTCTTTGCATATTGCCTTTATTATGTCCGGCATTTACTGTCGCTTTAACACTTAGACTAATACATAAAGATGGACTTTAGTGGAATACTGACTTTTCTGTTTATAGTACTCATCTGAATTAGGGGTGTATTTATACCAGTACACCGTCTTAAAGAAATCTAAAATAACTGTAATGTAGTACATTAACAAATTGTATGTAATGATAATCATGTTACAGAAAAACATCTGGAAATGATATGTTCATGCCAGTAAAATGATGTAGCAAACAAGCTCCCAGGTAGTCTCTTGTGGGTGTGGCCTTCAAAGAGGTTTATAGGTAATGCTAAGAAATGGCAAACTGTTCAATACATTTTGAGTAAGGAATAAAAAACTTGTGGGTGTGCTGTTATAGGAAAATAATCAACCCTAACAACTAGAAATAGTTGTTCCCTCATCAGCCTTTCTTAGCTTCTCTCTTGTTATTAATTAGACAAAAAAGAATTGTTATACTGCACAGCTTATCATGTTACACAGAAACCGGACTTACATCTGACTGTTACAAACCTCTGACACTGGAGACTCCTTACAACTTTAATGTAACGTGAATACAACATTGATTGGCTGGGAAATGCTTGATTCTTTTTGATTCTTTAGTCATTTGAATAGACATTCGACCGGTTCTTTTTCAAATTTGTAACAATGGGTGCAACAGTTTATGATGGATAAGGTTAAAGTTTGGGGTGGATCTTTACTTGTATGTAATCGAATGAATCCAACCACATCATCTTTGATCCTTCAAATTCATATTACTGAGCCTATGATTGTCCTTTACTTTAATGTCCTTACTATTCCACTGAAACTACACTTCTGATGATGCTCCCATGCAGAGAAAAATATCTGTGCAGAATGCAGATCCCAAAAACATAAATGAAAAAGTTAGTCAATTGGAAAAACTGATAGATGACTGTGGTGACACATTCATTATCTTTCCTGTGACATGTGAACCATTGTGTAGCTTTTTTCCCCCTCATCTCCATCCACAGAGACAGGTTTTGAACATATTATGCTCTTGTAAGTCATTTCAACTCTTAAAAGCAAAGGAATAGCAGCTTACAAAAGATGTCATTTAATACTGTAGATGGGATTTAATGGCTAATGTCATTTCAACCTGGCACCAAGCCTATTGTGTGGCGTGGATGCATGCTAAGGGAACATGTTCGCTCAGAAAAGCAGCTTGTTTCTGGCAAACAGATGCTTGGGATTTGGTTCGTACATTAACACTACTTTTTCATACATTATTTTCTTTCTTTCGTTCTTTTTTTTTCAGTTGCATATCCCAGGTTATCCTCTAATATCCCAGCTTCCAACTGCTCTCTTCAATGTATATGAATCTCATTAAAAATGAACAAAACAACTGTGTCTAAATGACACGTCTATGGAATCCTTGCCTATGAATGCAAGCCGAGAATATTGCAAGAGGAGAGATTCTGAAAAACACTGTGTCCTGTCCTGAGGATTTGAGGATTATAGCATCAGGGAAATCGCGCTCACATGGACTGACGATCTTGATGAAAGGTGACTTTAAAAAAACCCAAAAAAACTAATCAATAGAAGACACAAATTCAGCTTGTTCCGACCCCAAGCTGGTCAAACTGGTAGAATATCTTTGCCACCTGGTGAGTGTTGGTAGTTGGTGCCATAATACTACATAGACAAGTTATTTTTAAGTAGATAACACCAGACTAAGACAATTAGGGACTCTCAAACATGTATTAATCACGTCAACCAAGTAAGGAATAAGGAAGCTGGGAAATATCTAAGACAGTCTAGTAGTTTGCCTTGCTCTGCCTGTGTTTTGGCAACACGTCACAGGTCAGATCAAGCCGGATTTTTCATAATTTTTGTATATCTATCTATCTATCTATCTATCTATCTATCTATCTATCTATCTATCTATCTATCTATCTATCTATCTATCTATCTATCTATCTATCTATCTATCCATCTATCTATCTCTCTCTCTCTCTCTCTCTCTCTCTCTCTCTCTCTCTCTATATATATATATATATATATATATATATATATATTTACATTTACATTACATTTATTCACTTAGCAGACGCTTTTATCCAAAGCGACTTACAAATAAGCAAAGCGATATATCAAGCAGGGAACAATACCAGTAGTATATATATATATATATATATATATATATATATATATATATATATATATATATATATGTGTATATATATATATACGTATATATATATATATATATACATATATATATATATATATATATATATATATATATATATATATATATATATATATATATATATATGAGCCCAAATCCACACTAACAAAGACTATAAATTTAATTAGACTCTTATAATGTCATCTTTTTATTGGCCAAGTTTATGGCTCTCAGTAATGAATGGCCATGAATCCGTCCATCCATCCATCCATCCATCCATTTTCCATACTGCTCATCTTACACAGGGCCACACAGTCTATCCCTGAGGATACCCTGGATTTGGTGCCAACCCATCGCAGGGCACAATCACACACTCCGGGCCATTCGGAAATGCCACTCAACCAACAACGCACTGTCTTTGGACCGGGAGGAAACCAGAGTACTCAGAGGAAACCCCCACAGCAGGCAGAGAACATGCAAGCTCTGCATGCAGGCAGTATTCGAACCCCAACCCCAGAGGTGCGAGGCAAACGTGCTACCCACTCAACCCCCCCATGAATCCAACTAAGAATTTTCTTCTTTAATGAAAATCTAACTTACATTTATTTATTTATTTGGTTCGGTTATTTTTTAACAGAGAAACGGCTTCATATTTTGGAGTCCACCTGTGGCGCACGGGGCACTTTTGAAAATACTATTAAAGTAGCAAAAGATGAGTAGGATGAGATTTGGGATTAAACAGGAACCAATAGTACACTAGCTGATGGAAGGTATTATAGTGACGTATACATAATTACTATAGTAGTATGCGGGGATGTGCAGAGCAGAGTGCGCGCGCTGGAAGAGAGAGAGAGAGAGAGAGAGAGAGAGAGAGAGGTGTGCCTGTGAGTTTCCCCACAGTTGCCTTCATGGAGCTGAAGCGCAGTGCCGGATTGATGTAGAGGAGAAATGACATGGTATCTTTGCGCCAGCTCCGAAGTCCACATTTGCGCTCAGCCATCCACCGCTCCTCTCCTTCATCTCCTCCTCGTCCTTCTCTATCCTCTTCTCCACTTGTTTTGCTGCCAAAGCCGCGATCAGGACCTTCTTCATGCCTGAACGAGGACATCACCTTCCAGACGGACATCTCGTTTCCCCTGCTCGCCCCAGTGCTCCTGCGCTTACTTGACGTGAGTACGGACAAGTCCGACGTTTCCATTCGTTCCTGTCGTTCCGTCTGCCCGCTACAGTACCGTGTGTAAACTGCTAGGCGGTGAGAATACTTGTAGCGTTTGGTTCTGCTTTCCGTTTCACTTCTTAACAGCAAAAGTCCTGTACAAGCCGACATGTCGTAGCTGAACAGGTCGTTTTAATACCGTTATTGAAATGAATTTCCTCGGTTTCCATCCTTTTCTTGGCAGGAGCACAGTGACAGTGTTGGTCACTGTGGGTCTGCATCATGACTCAACAGGTATCAGGTATCTACAAGTACTACAGATTCTGCTCATTCATCCAAACACACACTTTTTCATTGAATATTTTACATTTCCAACACATGAACAAAACAACCGCATAATAAAGCATAAATCATAATATTGGCAAAATAGAATTCTTGTATAATGATATTGTATTACTGCACTTATTTCACCAAAGTTCTTGTCTTAAATAACCCTTTTTATATAGAGTTCATTAATCAGGGAATCACTGACTTTTCTAACCAGGTCAGTCTTTTTCCCCCGTACTTCTGCTACGTGCAGTAAATATACATAGAACAATGACAGTACAGTAAAATGACATTGAAAACATGAAACAGGGGCAACAAAGATAACAGCTTAGCTACTATATGCACTGAAGAGGAAAAATAGCTTCTTGAAACTGCAAATTGAATCATCGGATTAGCTAAAATCTAGGGGATGGTGTGGAAAAATGTTCAAGAGCACAGTCCTGCTTTCGCTTTGACCTAGTCCTTAGATAGCCTTAGAAGCGTCCTTGCTTAAAAGACCTAAGAGGCTTCACATTATTACATAAGGGACAGCAAATTAAAAATATCTTCAGCCCTTATAATGGAATGTACGATGTGTACACCTTCTGCGTGAGCACTAGTTATTTAAAATCAACCCTAAAAGTCACAGGAAGATGATGAATGGTTCGTTTAGTCTTTGTGAAAAGATGAGCTGCTGCGTTCTGGACTAATTAGAGACGGACCCGAGCTCTTTGACTAAGTGCCGATGATTGTAGAAGTCTTATCGTCGATGCTTAAATGATTTCCTGAAAGGATAAGACATGTCTGATCTTAGTGGAAATAAAGACAGGACTGAGGACAGAATTTGAAGAAGGAATAGAAAATGATGAAAGGCAAAGAAAGAAAGAGCCATTTTCAGTTTGAAAGGGTTCTATTTTGCACCGGTCCAACTGTTTTCCATTTTTATCATAATGAACAAATAGCGATCTTCTCTTAGTATCCAAGCCGACTCGAACTACGTTCACGGTCTGTGTCGTGCCAGAAACACAACCAACCTCCATGACCATCATATATATCTGGAAATTTAATTGGAAAATAAGTCAGTCCAGTCCGACCCTGTGTTTCAGGATGTCATTAGCCCCAATAAGATAGTCAGTATCAGATGAGTACATCCATTCATACATTCTTCTATGTTTGTCTTTCTGGTAAGAATCCTCAAAAATTTAATGTAGAACCCCACAACGGAGTGTTTCCCTCTCAGAGAGGATTCCATGTAGATCCCATTTGAGAAGCTCTCTTCAAAAAACTGTAGTCAAATCGAATCCAGTCCACTATTGTCTGAAACTTTAATGGAAACACTATTTCTGTACCACCAGTCTGATTATGCTTATTTTCTTTCCATTTTCAAAGGTGATGACTAATCTCGGGGAAGCTTATATTTGAAGGACCCTGTGTTGGATTCACTATGGCAACGGGAGTAGCGGCATGGCTCCCTTTTGCACGGGCTGCCGCCATTGGCTGGATGCCAGTTGCCAACTGCCCCATGCCAGCCGCACCCAGGGATCACACTAAGAAACAGGACGAGCTGATCATCTTGAATGTCAGTGGGCGTCGCTTCCAGACCTGGAAGACCACGCTGGACCGTTACCCTGACACCCTGCTCGGTAGCACCGAGAAAGAATTCTTCTATAATGAGGAGACAAAGGAGTATTTCTTCGACCGTGATCCGGATGCCTTCCGCAGCGTGCTCAACTTTTATCGTACAGGTAAGCTCCACTATCCTCGACATGAGTGTATCTCGGCCTACGACGAGGAGCTCGCCTTCTTCGGGATCATCCCAGAGATCATCGGTGACTGTTGTTATGAAGAGTACAAGGACCGCAAACGGGAGAATGCTGAGCGCTTCATGGATGACCAGGAGGAAAACAAAGAAGGCAAGCTGCCTAATATGAACTTTCGTGAAACTATGTGGAGAGCCTTTGAGAACCCGCATACCAGCACCATGGCCCTGGTGTTTTACTACGTCACCGGCTTCTTCATCGCTGTTTCTGTTATCACCAATGTAGTAGAAACCGTCCCTTGTGGCTCAACGCCAAGCCAGAAGGATGTACCATGTGGCGAACGCTACACCGTGGCTTTCTTCTGCATGGACACGGCATGCGTGATGATCTTCACAGTGGAGTACCTGCTTCGCCTTTTTGCCGCGCCTAGCCGCTACCGCTTCATGCGCTCGGTCATGAGTATCATCGATGTGGTGGCCATCTTGCCCTACTACATTGGCTTGGTCATGACTGACAATGAGGATGTGAGCGGTGCCTTTGTCACATTGCGTGTCTTCCGTGTTTTCCGCATTTTCAAGTTCTCGCGCCATTCGCAAGGCCTTCGCATCCTGGGATACACGCTTAAGAGCTGTGCCTCTGAGCTCGGCTTCCTCCTGTTCTCCCTCACCATGGCCATCATCATCTTTGCCACGGTTATGTTCTACGCTGAGAAGGGATCAAGCTCGAGCAAGTTCACTAGCATTCCTGCATCGTTCTGGTACACCATCGTCACAATGACCACGCTCGGGTAAGTGGAGCTAACAAACTAGCAAAAGATTTCCTTGATTCCAAAGAACTAGAGCATATTTGGGGTATATTTTATACAATGGCTTTATATTGTAGATCTCTCTCTTACTTGGTATCAGCACCACCAGTCTGGGAGGGAACTGTGAGAACCTACGAGTTCCTCAGGGGTTCATTGTATAGTTTGTAGTTTCCTAAAACATCTTTTAGACTGTCTAATTTTTGTCAGATTGTGAGATAGCACATGTTTTACTTATCAGATTAATAACTGAAGATCCTCTAACAATACACCTGCATTAAAAACACACTATGTTCTGCTTACGTCATTAATCAGCGTGATATCCACTGCCACTGTTGTATTTGTAGCAGGCCTGTGAAGTTTGAGTCATCCTATTGGTGGATTTTAGACGAGCGTCACACTCTGAGATTGTAATAAAAAATTCGAACATTGCCGAAACCTTCGCTTTCTAAGACTGCCAGTTTTAACTCACACCCAAATAATTATTTTCAACCTGCAATTTTTCAGCCGGTACAGGATTTTGCAGAGTTTTTTTGTGATTATTGCCGCCAAAAAAGCTTAATTTTGCTGCGGCTTGTTGATTTTTTTTGGCGGAAAACAACCTGAATTGGCAACGTTGCAATCGGGTTTAATTGTTTCAGATGCTCTTTCACAGTGATGGTTGTTGGTAAATGAGACCTTTTAACTGTACTCTTGTTTGACTCATGTGAATCAAAGAGAGCTTTGGCTGACTGTGCGTTGTGATTACGTCACATTCCGCCTCTCGGCCCGAATCTACACAGAATCTGTAATTTAAAAAAATTGCAAGCTTCTCAGAATATTGCGATTGGAGGGAGTGGTTTTTGTCAGCCACAGAAATATCAGGCCTAAACTTCTTCAGTGTGAACCTAGCATGCCTCTTTCTCTGAAAGTGAAACCTCTTGTTACTGGGTTCTTCATTTCTACTAAGAATGCATTATTTGAAATGCATGGCTGGAGTAACATGCTTGGCGGACAGCATTAATTCGTTAATGACCTGAATTTTGTCAGGATTAAGGATAAATATTAATTGGAATCATTCAAGGAAATGTTGTCCAATGATAAGGAAGTATACTGAATATTGTATATAACAATCTTTCCCATAAACTTAAAATATTCAACATTTGCCAATTATATGAAGCGGTGTTTACATGCTGCGTAATAACACATTAGTAATTTGACTAATAGCTCAATCAGAAAGAAAAAAATGTGTACACCTACATCTGAATGTAGTATTTGGATACTACATTTAATAATATGGTATAGTTGGCAAATAACTGCCAGATTTAATTTTGATTACTGATTGATTTATATGAGGGTCAATCAGTAATTAAACGTTTTGTTTCTAATACTGACGTGTTGATTTATTTTCTATATCTGTAGCTCAGACAGTAGTGCTTATTCTAATACATTATTGTTTCTATAGTAACAATTTGTACACAGGGACTTGTATGGTGGACATTTCACATAATCTAAAAACAAACAAACAGACAAAATATCCCTGACTACAGACATTCTGAAGGTTTCGGTAAGGAGATGGTTAACATTTTAGGAAGAAGTGTCCAGTATCAGTACTTTGTAACCATAAGAATGACTGTTAATAGCTGCTATAGTGCAAGCTGGACAATCCACAACATTAAATTTAGCTATAAATGAATAAAATTTTTATTTTATTTTATTTTTTACATTTTAAAGATGTTAGCGTTAGTATATTTCTGTGGTAGAGGAGGAATTAAACACTTGCTGTTGTAGGAAAATAGGAAAAAACTTCCTGGCAGTAAGAGTACTGTAACTCTGTTTCTATCAGGATGCATCATGCTACCACTTTACTGATTATTTTCCTATAACAGCACATCCTGAAGATCTTTATTCCTCACTAAATTACTAATATTATCTACTTACATTTTTAAGCCAGATCGGCTTCTCACTGTTGACACCCAATGCTGCTCTCTACAGTACATTGCATGTCCATAAACATAGTTTGGATGATAACCAATCTAAGTAAATGGAAATTTATTCACCAGCAGGTGGTTGATTTTAGGGTAAATGTGAACATATTGATGATCTGCATTCAGAACAAATTTGTCATGATTCACTATCTTTGCATGTACAGTAAAATCTCTTCTTTTGTCTTTTAGAGCAGATATCACAGAACCCATATGATGTAATTCATTTCGTCATTCAATCTTATGTTTATACACAGAGGGGTTATTGTTATGTGACGGGAGCAAAAGTGGAAAATGGACCGAGGCCATAACAGCTATGAGTAAACAAGAGCTGAAGCAAAGGCATACGCTGTGGCTTCACAAAGGCGCAGTGGGTATGAGTAACTGTCAGAGTGATTAATAGTAGGTACCACTACATCTGCTAACAAATATAAACCTTCATCATGATATCTGCCATTTACTGTGGCGTGAGCAAACCGAATAAGGACATAACCGCTGGAGGATACACGGTACAGGCTTTGCTGTGTGTATATGTGCTGCTTAGGTATAAGAGCACTGAAGAGCCTTATAAGAGAAGTTTGATTTTAATTTATTGGGTGGTTATGACAAAGGTTAATTCATCAGAACATTATGGGTTTGGAAGCAGGACTGAAAATTCTTCATCGGGTAAAGAGTAACGTCATATTAGCTGCTCGTGATATTGGATGTGTGGCTGAAATCTAATATCTGTCAATCGACACAATCTGATTACTCAGTAGACGAAGTGTTTCCTCTGAATACCAACCATGTTAAACTGAAAAGTTGCAACTAGGGCTGGGCAATATGTCACAATATGCATTTCTGAAATATCATGGATATTGTGATATGTCTTTATATATATTTTTTGTTTTTGTTTACATTTATTAGAATTTTTTTATTTCATTCATTTATTTAAAAATGACTAAGCAGGATATTTGATGTTGAAATTCTGCATTTAATCTTTAAAAATTTTTTTTAAAGATTTTGTAATGTTTTACCTACTTTTCAGTGTTTTTTATGGTAGTTTTAAATATAAAATACATTTTAAAAATGGATTTATATAGCATCTACAAAACATGACAGACAGTTTTCCCCCATGCAAACATAAATTATATATTGTGATGCATGTCATGTATCGAGAATTGTGATATTTCTGTCATATCGTCCACCCCAGCTATAACCCTTTCACTCAACAAACAAACAAACAAACAAACAAACAAACAAACTAGTAAAATCTGTAAAAATCAGGTTGTTGTTTGTCATTTTGTGTAATTTGTACTTTGCTTAGCCAATGTGTGCATCATCTATCCACTTTTACATTTTCCTCCCTTTTGTAGGAAAAAAAACAACAACGAGTACATAATCTACCTTGTTCACGCTCATTACATGGACCTTCTCAATCAGCTGCTGACATGTTACGGCTGTGTCGGAAAAAATATCAGCCCAAATCCAGGAGAGCAAAACTAGGGGGCATGCCAAATTGCGCAGTCACCTGACATGACTGTCACTGATTGGCTACATGATTCTACAGTCTGCGCTAGAAAGAAATCAGCCCTCGCTTCTTCATACCATTCTGTGTATTTTTCATAAAGACCGAAAGGATTAATATTGCATATTGACACTGAATATGCAAATGATGCATGTTGATCGATGGCAGCAACACAGTATGAAACAAGCGTACCAACCAGACCGACCTGGAAAATGATTTGAAACAGATCTGTTTTATATGAAACATCAAATTGACATTTCTGGAAATGATCTGTCTTGTTTTATCACAAAAGCTAAACCATTGTCAAAGACCTATTTCCTCAGACTCGAGGTATAACCTGAATGTAAAAAAAAATCTGTTTACTTGATGAAAGGTTTGAGATGAATGTCGTCCCCTTCATAATACACCAAAGATGAAAATGATACAAGGTCATGTTTTTGATGATTGGGAGAAAATAAAATATATTGAGTGTGAATGTCACACCGCAGTCTCACAGCCGTTTCTGCAGCAGTTCAGAACAAGTCACGCTTTAAAACTGATACATCAGTTTTATTTCAGTGTTTGAGATTTCTGAATATCTCCAACTTACTGTAATTATCGCTTGCTCTTTCCTTCACAAACACACTCACAATCCTCACTCTTTATTTTTGTTATCAGATTGAACGTCATGGGCAAGACGAACTAATCCAAACTCATTTTCTCCAAATCTGAACATTTACCAATTCCGACCTTCTAATTTCCCCTTATCATTTGGTAGCTGAATAATTTCTATGCTTTTATTACAATTTATGATTCTGTCTAATGGGAGATTGCATTCAATTTTAGTTTGTTTGGTGTTTTATTATTATTATTATTATTATTATTATTATTATTATTATTATTATTATTATTATTATTATTATTATTATTCTGTGGGTGTTTAGGGTTTTGGTGTATCCATTGTGAAGCCAAAGGCAAATTTCCATAAGTGGTTTGCCTCTGGGAAGAAACTGATACCTTGTGCACTTCTGGCTCTGGTGTTCTTTTGTAATTCAACAGGTTGTTATTAAAATTTCACCACCATCCTCTTTTTTAAGAAACATTATTGATATTTCAAACGTAGCCTAAGGGAAGCTTTCTTCAGTGGCGGTGCTGTGCCTTATCATCGCATTGTTTGTTTTCAGGTAATTGCTGAATTAATTGTTACACTGGCATGTTGTTAAAGGTTGTTAGAAAGGAAGTAGTGGAATTTAAATTACCTCAATTAACCAGCAGTTTTGTTTTCTTCCATGTTTGTTTAAGGTCAGGTCAGCAGTGAGGTTTTCAATTACATGCCATGCATACTCGATACAGCTATGAGTCATGGATGGAAAAATTCTTCAAATGAATTAAATAACAATTGCAACAAAAGAAAGAAAGAAAAAAGGCTCAGTAACCTCAGGGGATTAATGTGGTTGTGTAGACACAACCCAAGCCAACTGACCTTGTCTTTAAACAATGGAAATTATTATGTGCGGAGACTGGTCTGCCCCATCCACATGCTCCCACTCAAATTGTGATGGCTAGACGACTGGGGCAGAGGATCTCCAAAATGGCAGGTCCTGTGTGGTGTTCTCGGTATGCAGTGGTTGGTATCTACCAGAAGTGTTCCAAGGAAGAGCAACTGGTGAACCGGTGAGTGACAGCCTCACTGATGTGTGTGCGGAGCGAAGGCTAGCCTGTCTGGTCCGATCCCATAGAACAGCTCCTGTAGCACAAATTGCTGAAAAGGTTTATGCTGGTTATGCTAGAAAGGAGTCAGAACTCACAGTGCATCACAGCTTACTGCGTATAGCGCTGCGTAGCTGGACACCGATCAGAGTGCCCAAGCTGACCCCCTGTACACTAGTGAAAGCACCTACTATGGGGACGTTAGTGTCAAAAATCGACCATGGAGCAATGGAAGAAGGTGGCCTGGTATGATGAATCACTGCTTTTTTTTCAGAGCTGTTTTGGTGGCATGAAGGGAACCTACACAATATTAGGCAGGTGGTTTTAATGTTATTGCTGTATAATATAAATTCCTGCCCTTTAATGAGGCTAATATGCCAGGTTCATTCCATCAAATGCCACTCAAAGCGAGCTTTATCCGTTATTAAAATTCATCAGATAGTCAACCTTAACGGAACACCGATAGGATATTTTTAGATCATTTATTAATTTATTTATTTAAAAAAAATTTGCCACCTGGAGTGAACCGGTAATGCTTTTGTGTGATTGCGATTTTATTATTTATTTATCTACTTTATTAATTGCCTCAATTGACATTCATTAATTCCTCCTACATAACAGGGGAAAAAAGGAACTCTTTCTCAGTCACGGTCTTGTTGAGCTTGATGAGGTAAAATCAGACGAAGGTAGGAGACTGCTTATTTTGCATAAAGCGTAACAAAAGCACTGCTTTTACGTTCGCATCAATGACACTGATTTCAGCGTTGCAGCTTTTTTTTTGCAGCTTCTCTGCATTTAAATGACTGGCAGCTAGAGGCAGCTGTTTGAGTTGGAAGAACGTGTGTGGATTCATGCCATCTAAGAGGCATCCTGAAGACTACACACACAAACACACACACACACACACATCTGATCTGATCTGAGAAATAACCCAGCATTGGCGGTATGTCAAGTGGTGTCACCAAGGGAGTGTTTTTTATTTCCTCCTTAGCAGCTCTAGAAACCAGAGAAAAGCATCCACCAAGAGCATAACAGCATAACACAATTAAAATAATTAGGAATTCATATTTTATTCACGTCCCCTGTGCTGGCACTTGTTATTCCAGTCACACACAAATCATAAACAGCCGCTCCATCTTGACTGAGGATTGCTGAAAAAGCACAGGGGGGATCTTTCGTTTTTTTTTTTTCTTCCTTCTGAAACGCTGAAAGCAGGATGTCTTCTCTGCCGTCGAGACTTTTGGCATCACAGTGGCATCGCTCTGAACTTGGCATGATCTCACTTTCACACTTGTACTGGAGCTTTTTCAAAGTGGAGGTGAATAATGCTGATATATATTCATTGTATTCACATAGTACCTATTTATATTAAATATTATATATTGTATATTATAAGCACACTGCTACACTCACAGTGCATTTTAATATATTAAATCACACACCACACCACCGGATTGCACCACTACACACCCTGAAGTCCCATCAGGATTTGCAGAAATGAATACCAAGCAAACTTTACAATTTTCTGATGAGCTTTCAATCTTTCAAAATTCCCACAGATTATCTTCAGATTTGGGCCAAGATTTGGGCCATTCTATTCATGCGCATTGAGCATGAGTACAGCTAAACATTTCTCATTTACAGTACCAGCAAACATCACATCACAGCGAAAGAGCATGCAAAACAATGTTGTGCGATTGCACTTTCGCCAGTTCAAGTAGTTTTGCGCAAAGAAAACACAGAAAACTTTTTTAAAAGTTGCCTCGCAATTTTTTTTGCAAAATAAAGCCGCAACAATGACAAAAAACTCGCCGAAATCAAAATCCTGTACGGACTGACAGCGGTTTGCTTTAAGTTATTTTTTTCATCTGTTTACAGTTACATTTAAGTCTGCGAAATAAGTTAGTTCCTGTTATTAAGTACAGTACGTTACAGTACTGTAGAACTACACAGCCTCTCTTTACATTAATAAGACATTCATTAAAAAATTAAATAAAATAAAAAAACAACTAAAACCTGCTGCTTGTCATGTTACAGAGAAATCTCAAAATGTAACCTCTTTACCTCAAAACACTGACACTGGAGACACCTTCCAAAAATCCCCATGTAAGTTGTTATGACAGTATACAAACAGTAATGTATTCGAATGAGCACATTAAACCTTGCAGATGAAACTATTATGCTGTTACGGAAATCGTATCCACACCTTCTGAACAATCAGATTCGAGAATTCTGTGAAATAACCATTAATAAACGTCATATTGTATGACAACCCTTACGTACTGTATGCGATAAATTTTTATACTTTGATTGCGCTTTTATTTAGCATCAGCTGTCAACTTGAACATCCTGTGCACAGAACTGATGTTCACTGCTATTTCTGGACCATCACGGGCGTTGTTGTAGACTAATGGCAGCTGTTTATCTTCTCAAGGCTGATTGATAGCGCAGCTCTTTACTGAAATGGGGAATATTCAGCCTTTTTTTTGCTGTGACTCAAAAAAAAGCATCAGTTATCTTTCCCTTTCCTTTTTACTTTCACAGTGATGTCTTTAGGTGTTGGGACGAGGGGACAGAGAATCAAACCGAGCCATTTCTGGCCTGAATGAAGCAGCATGAGATTGATTGCACTGCGTATCTACAGTTCATCCCGTTTAAACTGCTAGTCATAAGATCGAGTTTGGGAGAAACTGTAAATCAGATCATTCAAATGATGCAGTGAATGTAGGAGAAAAGATTGAATGAGCTTCAGCGTGAATAAAGTATTCGCTGCAGTGTATTTGAGCACACACCAATTCAGGGGTTTTTCATCACATCAGATTATTGTATTTTTGTGGAACCGAGCACAACAGAACCACCACTGGTAAGAGAAATACACAGGAAGTGAAATGAAGAAGTGAGAAGTGAGGTTAGGGCTGATTTCTTTCTTGCCCAAACTGTAGAATCACACAGTGTACCAGTGACTGACATGTCAGGTGATTCTAGATAGTTTAGTACACCTACTAGATTTCATCTCCATTTGGGCTGATATTTTTCAGACACATCCATAACACGTCAACAGCAGTTATTGAAGAGGTGGATTTTTCATCTTTTTGGTTTCCTAAAATGCCTTTGGAGAAGAAAGTAAAAGTAGATAGACTAAACATACACTGACAATCCATCCATCCTCCATACGGCTTATCCTACACAGGGAGCCTGGAGCCTATCCCATCAGATTCGGGGCACAATGCGGGGGACACCCTGAACAGGATGCCAACACATCGCAGGGCACAATCACACACACATTCACACACTATGGAAAATTTGGATATGCCAATCAACCTACAACACGTCTATGAACTGGGGGAGGATACCAGAGTACCCGGAGGAAACCCCCAGCTCAGGGAGAACATGCAAACTCCGCACACACAGCCTTGGGAAAAACGAATTGCCCCATAAACTTAAAATCTAGTTGTGCCACCTTTAGCGGTGATAACTGCAAACGCTTAACATAGTTGGAAATCAGTCTTTCACAGCACTGTGGTGGAATGTTTGGCCCACTTTTCTTCACAGAACTGCTTTAGTTCAGCCACATGCAAGGGTTGTGTAGCACAAACTTCCTGTGACAGCATAATGTTAATACACAAAAACATATACATAAGAAATCAGGGTGGGCAAATACTTTTTCACAGCACTGTATAATGCCTTCCTAAACCTGAACAGTTTCAATGTAAAGATACTGATCGAATAAATTTTAGTCTCATGTCTAATATCACGATAATCCGCCATCACTGAATCAGTTGCTCAGTTTCTGTGTGAAATTTAGCTCAATTTAGAAAACGAGTTTGCATTATAGCAAATGCACCCTCCTAATTTTATTACATGATCAGATCCTGATTACAGAAAAAAAAATCATCTTCATAAATTCTATAAATAGCACCAGAGCAGTAGACAAACACCAAGAGCCCAGAAATACAGCAGCACAGTGTAGGTGCATCTTAAAAGTCTAATGGATTTTATGCTATCCAATAAGTTCATGCCTTATCTGCCTCAGGGAGAAAGCCTGCTGTTATTTCAAGCTTTTTTTCCCCTCTTGCTCTTTCACACCTTTTGTGGTCGCTGCTGGGAAGCTATTGCTTTGTTCTGTGGCTGTCAGCAGGTCAGCTTTTACAATAACTCGGGTGTGTAAATCAGTGCGTGTCAGGTCTTTAAATGGCACACCTTCCCCCTTTTCCATCTACATTTAATTCTCGCTGAGAGAGAGCGTGAGAGACCTCATCTCACATTTACTCCTCATGCCTCTGACTCTGAATTAAACTCGGACAAGATCCACAAGATAGCAAATGAAAGATGGGGTTGTGTTACTCAAGGCTTTAGATTTATAAATAGATACAATCTCTTTCCGCACATTGGCGACAAGAAGGTGTAGAAATTTTATTTGTTTTTTTTTCCCCTAACTTGGTCTCACATGTATGAATACATAAGAATTTGCACGATTCACATTTTTGTGTGGCTAGTTACAAATGTTACAATTAGTCTTAGCAGGAAAATTCGCGACTTTCTTACTACTTCATTCAAATGAAATCAAAGGAAATCCAGCCACGTTATCATTATTCGTTCAAATTTGAAATCGAATTTCAGTAGTAATCTCAAATTCTCCACGTTCAGTGATGGAACAGATATCAGAACCGAGATCAGATTTTGCAATCGCAGAAATGAACGCAAAATTAAGGAAATTCTGTAATATTCATTGGAGCTTGCAATTTTCCAAAATTACGCAGATTTTGGCCAAATCTGGTGTGCATAAACACAGGAAATGAGCCGGGTAAAGGAGGAAGTGATTCAAATCCAGGGGGTTCTTCTGGCAGCTTGGTGGAGAAATGTCTAAGCTCGCCGGTTATGAAGGTTAAAGGCAGAGTTAGTGTTCATAACTTTTCCTATGATTTTATGTATTATATGAATGTAGCAAAATCCAACCACATCGCCATTGTTGATATAAATCCTCTGTTTTCTTCCCCCATGTAATTAAACTTAATTGAAAAGCAGCTGAGACTAACAAGGAGTCGTTGTGCGAAGAGAACTGCCTGGTAGCTGTATAGATTGGTATGAAATAAGTACACAATTAAAATGTAATGAGTACCAAGGGGTACAGCAATAATTTCCAATTATACCCCTAAAAATTCCCTGAAATGTTACTGAAGTATAATAATGAAGTACGATTACTTAAGGACTTTCCACAGCAACCTTTTTTTTTTTTTTTGTGTATGTGCTGTATATTTATTCATTTAGACCCATTAGAAACTCCTGGGATTTTATTCCACAATTTTCTTGTTGCTGGCTCATCAATAATCACTGGCCTTTCACTTTCGGGAAGGAACCGGGAGCCAGAGAGCATGGGAGCGAAAGATGGAGAGAAAGAGTGAGAGAGAGAGAGAGCTAAATTGATTGAGCATCTTCAGACTTTTCATGATAAAGCACAGAGCACTCGCTGCTCATTAACTTTTCTCATTCACTCAGCTATAAAGCGTATTGTTTTTATGACAGCATGTCAGAATGTTCCTCCCCGCTATCTAAAAGAACACGAATGAAAGAGACAATGGTAAGAAAAGACATGCACAGGCAAGAAATGCCACTTTTCCATATGAACAAACGAGTGCAATTATTGGCGCAAGTGAAATTACTTTGAAGGAACGTGACTTTTATTTCTAGCTACTACTATCGATGCCATGGCTAATTGCCTGTACTGTAAGACGCTCGTGTGGCTCCAGGTTACAGGTCATATCTGTGGATCTAATAAAAGGCTGAGTGCCTGTTTAAGTCAAGCATGGGCAGAGGAACTTTATTCGTCATTGGGAGAGGTATTTTACTGTTATAATTGCTTATAATTTTACTGATATTGTTATGAATTTGGGTAACACATCAAGGTGTAAACTCGTATAAATACATTATATTTGTTGTCATTCGCGTTACTCAAATGTAGTTTTGTGATTTGCATATATGCAGTTCTATCAATTTTGTTATTCATATAACTTTTAGTCATCGATGTTATTCATATACCTTTTAGTCATCGGTGTTATTCATATACCTTTTTGTCATTTGTGTTACACATATGCAGTTTTGTCATGTGTTACTCATATGCGTTTTTCTCCTTTGTGTTTAGAATCCATTACATTGTTCATATCTTAATTTATATTAAATGTTACAAAATTTACAAAACGTCACCAGATTAGAATTGGTATAACTTTCTACTGGGAACAGGTTGGACAGGTATAGTTAGCGACAAAGCAAACCTCACCTTCAACAAGAGTATGTATTTTACAGTAGCTAGTGAGCTAGCGCTGGCTGGATACCTCACTCTGTTGCTCCATTCTGATCCCGCAGTGCTCTGTTTGTGCATGAATGTGTACTGTAATTGTGAGCGAGTCTGTTAACTTTAGTTAATTAGCTACTATATAACAAGCTTTTGCTGAATGGGTCGGGTTGCTTTGTTGTGATGTCTTAACACACTGTCTGTGTAAGTTTTCTAGCTCGCTCTCAGGTGCTTCACACAGATCAAAACTCTTATACCTTATTGTTTGAGATGTTAGCATTTTAATTATCTGATTAATTAATTTTACTGGATAAAGGTACCTATTTGGACCAACTGAATGTTGATGCCGTTTCATATCACCCAAGTTTGTTGTGCGTTGTGTGTATTGGGTTTTGTTGACAAGCATCAAGAGAATTTCACATTCTGGAGAAAAAGGACTTCATTCATCACTGCCAGATTCAATTAGTGCTGGAGTCTAATCTTACCGCCATTCACTGCTGTTTCCTGCTCCCGCTGTTTGCTTTCACTCTGTGGGTAATTGGATGCATGGCACTTTGAGATCACCAACATGGAGTTAAGGAAGTTACAGATCATCTTTTCTGCCTGAACATAAAGATCAGCTGTGTCGTTTCAGCCAAGCAGATTGCTTAAGAGTTTAATGGCAGGTTCCATTTCCTAGATGACTAACAGGAATCTGTGTTTGAGATGAGGCGATGTTGCAAATCTGTTCATACACTTTGGTAAACATTAAGGCTTGAAAATGGGTTTCGGGTCAGATCACATGATACACATACATGCGTGGAATTGTGCATTCATAGCAAGATAAACATTGGTAATTACAAATCCATGCATGACAAATACTGTTGTTGTTTTTTTTCATAAAACACTAAGGCTCCTGTAGTGTTGTTTCAATACTCTTATTCATTTTGGTCATTTGGGTTACTCATATTCAATTTGGTCATTTGGGTTACTCATATTCAATTTGGTCATTTGTGTTACTCATATTCAATTTGGTCATTTGGGTTACTCATTTGCAAATTTGGTCATTTAGGTTACTTATATGTAATTTTGTCATTTGCTATGAATGTATGCAGTTTCTTCATTTGCATTATTCTTATGCACTTTGGCCATTTCTGTTGCTCATATACAGTTAAGTCATTTGCATTGCATGCATATCATATCATTTGGTCATTTGTTGTACTAATATGCAGTTTATCAATTTGCAGTACTTGTATTCAGTTTGGTCATGGGGCTACACATATGCAGTTTGGTCGTTTGTGTGACTCATCATGTGTAGTTTGGTTATTTGTGGTGTATGCAGGTTAGCTGTTTGTGTTACTCATACAGTATGCAGTTTTACTGTTTTCCACTTTAGTTCTACTGATACATTTAATTCTATTATACACTTATTAAACATAGTTATAATAAAATACTAACAATAAATCAGAGTAAAGATCTCAAGGTTATTTTCGCTCACATAGCAGTTTTTAAAGATTATATATAAACAACAGCAACAACATAAAGTGTCCAAGTAAGGTGTTGAGCCACTGCAAGCCTTCAGAACCGCAGAAAATAAAATAAATAAATAATAACCTCCACAGCATAACAGAGCCGTTTTTTTCCTTTTAATTCATCACCTGGCTGTGAAACTGGCCTTTTGTATGTCCTTTTAGTCTTTGCACTGCTGCATTTTTCTTTTAGTTCTTACACCTGCATTCTATGATGGAGTATTTCTGATAAAGAATGCATCCAGACTATGGAGCCTTTTTCATTAAGATTTAACAAGGATTCATGGGATCATGATAACATGATTTTATTGACTTCTTACACGCTACACTTACACTGGGTTTCATGTAGTCTTTAAATGAATATCAATACACGAGTCTTATTTGGCGTGATGTGGCGTCTCGGATCCGATTCCTTGTGTAGTGAAGCAGCACTCAGGAACACCTGAACCAATGTGTTTTCATTTCAAGCCGCTCTCTAAGCACAATTTGTCAAGCTTCAATCACTCGTTATTGTGTTTTTAGAAATGATATGTGAAACGGGCCGAGGGCTCAAATTTTTCCTTTAAGGCAAGTTACGTCAATCTGTTTTTATTTATTTATTTATTCAAAACTCAACGGAGTTTTATTTCACTGTTTTTGTCCGCTCGTGATCACTGCATAATCTTCAGCTCCTCCCACTTCACAGTCATGCCATATATCCTGGAAAGCTTGTTTCCTGATATACACCGTCCTTTCCGAAAGTATTGGAAGAGCAAGGCCGGTCCTGTTGTTTTGCTCTAGCGAAAACAATACAATTTGGCCTTGATGTTCAAATACATTTGGAACACATGTCTTTGTGTTCATTTTGTGTTCCATTGTGATATACATAACAAGTTCCTTTATAAACCATATAACCATATATGTATAAACTGTAGTCTCTTGCCTTAAGGAGATGGGAATTTTTCATGGCAGGACATTTACATTAGTGTCATTATTAACATTTGGATGATCAGATCTGACATATGTAAGAACTATCTAATGTACCTTAACTAAGTGTCTGGTAATTATTATGATGGTCTGTCTATCACATGGTAAATTAGATAAAGTTTCCATTCCTGTGGCATTCCTGTGGCACGAGAACACACGTGTGTCTCGGTGTGTGTGTGTGTGTGTTTTGAAGCCCCACCTCCATGCTCACCTGCTGAAGGGGCATATGTTCTTGTGATGAGGTCACTTGCGTCCCATCTGCCTCGAGTTTCTTTTAAACACCAATCACTGTCCATCTCCAAGCTTCCTGACAGGACACACGCTGTCCTTTAAAGAATGAGCCAAGTGTGACAGCTCTGTCCAGACGCTCAGAGAGGATGTGATATAAAATAGGATGCCACATGATGATTTGGAGTTCTGGTCATGTAATGCAGTGCAGTGCAAAGGTTTGTGCACCCTTGCAAAGTTGTAGTGGCCAAAAATGGTAGAATGGTGTGCGTCCAGATATCAATAGTAACCACAAATGCAATTAGTTTGCATTTCCATTTTTGAATGTGATGTAAATGAACTTTAATAATTTGTTGCATGTCTATTTTTTTTGCTTTTTATAATAATAATCACCATCATTATCATAATTTTTAAACCCAGGTTATTGTGTGTATGGGTCACGGTACAATTTTGGAAAAAGAACCACAAATACACAAAATGGTGATTTAACCATAAAACAAACAAGACTGATTTTTTCCTGATATTCGTCAAATACATACAAAATCTTCTTTAGTTAGGGTCTAGAGAATAAAATAGTCATGATACAAATATATCCATTTCTAACGTCTTGGGTTTTTATTCTTTGTAGATCAATTGTAAAATGGAGGTACATCCTGTCAGTTTCTGTTAACAAAACAAAAACAAAAAACATGGAGGTCAAAAACATTTGCACTTCCCACTGTGTTTCATATAATATGCCATAATTTAACTAGGTGTGCACTGTGATAGTGTATATTGAGTACTTTTCTAATAATAAATATCAGTGCTTTCCAGAAACAAGAGATCGATTTCAGAGATTTTTCACAACAACTTATTAAAAATATTATCTCCAGGGTTGGGGGTTCGATTCAAACGGAATTTGCATGTTCTTCCTGTGTGGCGGGGGGTTTCCTCTGGGTACTCCGGTTTCCTTCTCCAGTCCAAAGACATGCATGGTAGGCTGATTGGCATGTCCAAAGCGTCTGTAGTGTATGAGCATGTATGTGATTGTGCCCTACGATGGATTGGCACCCCGTCCAGAGTGTACTGCGCCCTGTGCCCCATGCTCCCTGGGATAGTCTCCAGGTTCTCCGTGACCCTGTAGGATAAACGGTACAGAAAATGGATGGATGGAATAAATGTTAGGGAAGCTACAAATTACTCCTTATTAATCTTTCCAAATTTTACTTCCCTTTCTATTATACCTTTTCAGAACTATTCTTCAGGTATATTAAAGCCTGAGCCTGATATACAGTATATCAATATACTAATTGCTTTAATTTCATGAAATGATGCTGTGCAGGACATTTCAAGAAACGCCACAGTTTTCTTTTCTTGCACTACATGTTTCTCCCAAAGAAAGTAAGAACACGTCTTCCTCTTTAGACCGAGTTATTTACAGCAAATTGCTTGCGAATTAATGAAGCACTTATCAGTTAATCGAATCTGAGATCGATGCGCAATCTTCCGCTCTACTTCTTATCTGTGTTCTCACAGTTTTCTAGAGTTTAAAGGTCAATAGTTTAACAACACTGAAGATTCAATGACACTGCGATTTTGACAGTGAAAAACTGACGCTTTGAAAAAACAAAAAACAAATTTGTAACAATAAATTTTGGTTTTCCAAAATTGGGTTGCAGTGACGTATTCTTACTCTAACATACTAAAAACCCTTAGAGGCAAAGCCTGTTTTTGAGTTTTTGCTTTTTTTCAGGGTTCTAACTTTGTAACTCTATTTTGTTGACTTCCCTGTAGCTACCACATACTTTTTATACCAGCTGTTTTAAAAATATTTTTTTATGTCCTGTATATTTGCACTTAAATACACTATATACCCCAAACATTCTGTTTTTGCTGTTATAATAAGCTCCACTTTTCTGGGAAGGCTTCCCCCTACATTTTCGAGCATCGATTTGGGGATTATTTGTGCTCATTCAGCCACAAGAGCATTAGTCATGTTGGGGTACAGTTGGCAAGCCAGTTCATCCCAAAACTGTTCAGTAGGGTTCATGCTGGAACAGATTTGGGCCTCTTAGGTCCAGTGAAGGGAAATCTGTGTGCTTCACAGAAGTTTGTGGTAACAGCTTGGGGAAGAACCACGCACGGGTGTGACAATCAGGTGTCAACAAACGTTTGGCCATATACTTTGTTGAGGAAAGGTTAGAGTGTAGTTTTGGAAAAATAAAAATTTTGATGGTGGGATAAACTATAGCTTACTGTGGAATAGAACATGATGGGGAATGCTGTTATGGAAAAACAATCAACAATGTGATGGCGTGATGCAGCCCGATGTGAAACGGAGTTACTCTCCCCACCCTGAAGCACGACCCGAAGTGTCATACTTTTTAAAACGTCTTTAGAAAGTTTTGTAAGTTGCTACTATACAATCCATACAGGATTTCACAGTGTTTTTACGATTGTTGCGATACTGACAATACTGTGGGAAAATAGCTTGAAAAAAAACATGGACTACTAATGTCTAGCGTGAGTGTTCCTGAATATGTTTATAACAATCTCTTTTTTAGTTTTTAATTATTGAGAAACTCCTTATTTAATGCACCTCATTCAATTCATCAAGGCTCATCACTGAAATGTATATTTTTTACAAGACGCATTTAGCCACATGCTGGAAACTGGAGCCTTCTGATAAAGGTAATGAGAACGAGAGGTCTGGGAAACTCTGTAATCACACCTCCGCTCTCAGGGAACGGCAGCGTTAAATCAAGCTCAGGTGGCTGATAAAAAGGATGGCGATTGTGTGCATAGCCAGACGTCCGGTCTCTGGGACAGAAACCAGGAGATTGATGAGTACGGATCCCCTTCCAGGTGGTTCAGCTATTTTCAGCTCTTCAGCTGCATGATTTTGATATTATATCGGGGTCGTCTGGGGACACACAGGTCTATTTATCAAGCAGAGGGTCTCTTTTTTCAAGCTTTAGCGCTCCTGATGAAGGGTCTTAGTCCCCAGCTGTCTGAGTTCCTCCACCAGATTCGTCCATGTGCAGAAGAATGACACTGCCTTATGATTATAATTAGAGCAATTTTCCCAGCTGTAAAGCCTCGGACGTGTTCCTGAGCAGAGCGTTAAGACCGGAGAAAAGTTATGCATGTAGGTCATGTTCCCGTCTGCCTTAATCAGTAACTATATTTAATCGGCTTCAGAGTGGCGTTTAGGACTCTCGGAGCGCAAATCTATAATTCGGAGACATAAAAGATGAGAGGCGAAGGAGAGGGAGCCGCAAGCTGTTTCACGTGTACAGATATAGGCCTGCACTCTTACTAGAGGTCAAGCAATTACATTATAAAGAATTACATATACAGACACAAGTGGATTTGTTTGAGTGTGTCTGCGCTGGTGCGCTCTTGACCAAGCACAAGGTTGAAAAGACACTTCGTCCTTCACGGACGCTGTTGTTGGTCGGTTCAATGTTAAGGTTGTTAATCACAGGTGGCATCTTAAACTCTTATTCCAAACACGTCAATACACTCATACCTTGACGTTTCCGAGTCCTTCACTGATGGAAATATCAAGGGCATCTTCCAGCTTCTGTCACCAGCTGTGAAGTTTAAACCTGGTCCGTGAGTGGCAGCTGTAGGGAAGATTGTCGTGTTGAGTGTGGAGAGGCATACAGATTAGTTTAACTTTAAAATGTCTTTGGAATTTACATCAATGGCCAATATTATCTTTATCTCAGTTATTGTTACAAACTCTCCATCTTATACCCCATCTGGGAGCAGTGATAGCTTAGTGGTTAAGACTCTGGGTTGCTGATTGGAAGGTTGAGGGTTCAAGCCCCAGCAACACTAAGCTGCCACTGTTGGGTCCTTGAGCAAGGCCCTTAACCCTCTCTGCTCCAGTGGCGCTGTATCATGGCTGACCCCAACTTCCTCACATACTGGGGTATGCAAAGAAAACAATTTCGTTGTAATGTATGCGTGATCAATAAAGACTCATTATCATTAATTTACTGTCTCCATATGCTTTTTAAAACTAATTTTGGTCCTGTCTCCGTCCCCTGTCCTGTCATTGGTCTGTTACCTAATGTGTTCACCTTGTTCCTGTTAGCCTTTAATTAACTTCTCTCTGTAAATCCTGCACTTTCTTTGTCTTTCATGGCGAAGTCTTATTGTGCGTTCCTGTCGATAAAACTAAGCAATGTTGTTCCAAAAGCTGTTTTTCTTTCTTTCATATTTCCTGGTTTTGCTTGCAGTTCAGTTTATGAGTATGGATTATCCCAGTTTATTGCCACCAACTTGTTCTTTGACCTATGCTATGGATTTATTTTTAGAAGCCTGTTTTTATTTTTGTTGTTAATTAAAATTTTTTTCACATAAGGCACATTTTATGGCTCCAACACTGAGTGGTTCGTCCGATGTTCTGGTTAGCGTGATATCGCCATTTTTATTGCTGTTGTGTTTTTAGCTTTTCTGTTGTTGTTTTTTTCGCTGTTGTGTTTATGCTTTCGATGTAGTGTTTTTATTTTAGCTGCTGTAGGGTTCTATGCTAGTGTCTCTGTTGTTTTTTTTTTTGCTGTTGTTTTAATTTTTTCTGTTGTGTTATTTTTTGCTGTTGTGTTGTTATTTTAACTGTTGTAGGTTTTTTTACTGTTGTGTCTTTTGTCTTAAGTCTGCTTTGGACACTAAATCGTATTATTTAGTATCTTTGGCTGCTTTTTGGCAGATTTGACTGTTGCATCTGAAACCAGGCTTGAAATGTTGTTGCTTTTATTTTTTTTTAGTAAGCACAAGGTGCCCTTACCAACAGAAATCAGCTGGTAGTGGCTCGTACAAACGAGTTAATCCTCAGCACTAACACTGCCTCAAATAGAATTAATGGTGCATTTCAGCACGCTACAGGGTTGCGGGTCAAAATGAGCAAGCTGTGTCGGAAATTAAAGATATCCTTCTTATCTGTGTGAGAACTCGGAGCCAATTTGCCAACACGAGGTCCATTAACGGTGCGCTTTCTAATGATATCTGTGGAATTTTACTCAGCTGTGTCAGAGCTTCCTTTACTGCTTAAACCCATTGAAATTTAATTGTGGACGTGGCTAAAATCCTCCAGTATTGCTTCTGGACTTTGTCGTGTAGATCTTTTCTGACCTCAAGCCATAAAAGAAAAACTAAAGTGCTGTATAACTGAAAGTTTTAGCATTTTATTGCACAGTTACGTATATTGCTTTAATAGTTCAGTAAAATCAGATTATCCTTTAGACGGCCCGATATGAAAAGTAAGCCCATGAAGCTCCAATTAGTTTTATCATCATTGTAAAAATTTTTTTGATTCGATTGAAAGTAGAAATGAAAACATAGTGGGTGAAATTCCATCATCCATAAAACATTTTAAGTGAAATATTTGCATTTTATTATTATTATTAACTTAAAATCTAATGTAAAAGTAATGCATTACACAGTTCACCATTAAAGTATTGGCAAAGGTCAACAAAGGGACAAAAATGATTATAACAAGTACTGACTGTACTACTAAAGTATAGGCACCACTAATAAATATAAGCAGTCTACAACTTCACATCTACATCCTTTTTCACATTTTCATTGTATTTGCAGATTTATTCATATGAGTTACTCAATAAAGTTTCAAAATCAATGATCAGGACTTTGTTGTGAGAGGAAATCACACATAACATGCAATGTTTTAGTCACACAAGGAAACTTTTTTTTTTTTAAACTAGCTCTTTACCCAACATGATTTGTAGAAAGATAATCTAGACAAGATTATAAAGTCAATACAAACATTTCTGTGTCATTTTGGTGAAATCTATTTACACTTAAAAAATTTAAAGTTACGCATCTTAAATTTTGAGGTTTTTTTGTTTATTTAAAGTTTCTCAAATGTACTAGGGAGAACCATCTCCCCCCACCCCCCCTTTTTTGGCCAATATATTTCGACCTTTAAGCTGTAATTACTTCAGCTTCAGTTAATGTTTCTCTGGTTTGTAAGATGACTTTATGAATAAATGATGTACATTCAGTATGTGATTTGAGCGTCAAACATCATTCATGCTTTGGTTACATTAATAGTGATGTACTGTAGTGTAGTGAAAGAAGGCAGAGATAAGTCTGTGGCCATATGACATCATAATGTTTAACTTTATGCAAATGAGAAGGCAACCAATAGGAGTGAAGGATTCTGGAACCAAGTCGGAATTGACTCTTGCTATTTATTTAAGTGTATTGTGATGTATCGTTTAAAACAAACAAATAAATAAAGTAATGCTTGAAAAAATGACTCTGAGAATATAAGAATCCTGCATGAATTTGGTTAGCCAGTTGTGAGTGCCATTTTGATATCAGTTTCATGGTTATTCGCTTTAAAGGGTTTATTCTGATTTATATTCCTTTGCTCATAGCTGATTGGTCCAAGTTGGGATTAAGTTTTCTTAACCAGAATACAACCTCCTCTGGAGCAGGGTAGACATGTAGTGGAAGCATAAGGTGATGTAAAAAATGTGTCGGCATAGCCATGGCAATGGAAACCGCTAAAAAACAGTCTTGACTTGTTGAGACTGAAAAAAACAGAGTTTGCTCAAACTAAACGCAAACTTAACTGGGTAGCCATTAATTATTTCATTAATTATTTATATATAGCCTGTTTGCCTATTTTGTGATCATAACCTAAAAAAAACAAAAAAGTCGGACCCTTTAATGTGGTGGACTAAAAGCTTTTTTTCCACTTAGCTAAGTGGGAAGGACGTAGAACATTGCGCAATAGACACTAGAAAAACATACGATTCAACACACACAGACAATTATTTGTTGCGTGGTTGACAATGCAACAGCCAAGGAAGCAAACTTGGCTATGCTCTCAGGGTGGGAGGGATGATATACTGTCTCTTCCTTGTCAGTCACCACGATACTAACCAATCATAGCCATCTATGAGCTCATGTATGCAAAAGAGGACAGATTGCATTTTCCTCTGAGTGTTTTAAGCTGCCCTTTGATGCAGCATGTGCACCAGTTTGAAAGATTTGGTTGCCTTGCATCACATATCTCAGAGGAAGCACACGTTAGCCTTCACGTTGTTTGAGTAGCTGTCGTTTGATAGGACAGAGCTGGCTACGAATTCTCCACTAACTACTTCATGGAGAAAATGGAAGAAAATTGTTTTTTTTTTCATTGTGTAATTCTATCCTAATCACAATGTTATTCAAAATACCACATCTGTACAGCGAGCTAGCTAGAAATCAGAAAATGCATCATGGTGGCTGCATGGCATGAACGTCCCTCCAGCCTGGTCCAACTATGTTTAAATGGTCTAGAAGCACCACTGCTCTTCTGGCTCACATTTGTACTTTAACCAGGTCTGGCAGCTACAAAGCACTAGAGTAATTTCACAGCATGGAAAAAAAAGCTTTACAGCACGATGAGGATAATTTTCCTGTGAAAATGTGCGATGGTGGAATTGAGTATGTTTGAATGGGGTTGTCTTACATTCGGATTACATCACATATTGATTACAGATGAGAATTGGGCGAAGTCCGGGTTCTTTTCCTCACATCGTTTCATTTACAGCTCTCGCAGTGCCACTGAAACAAGTTCTTTTTGCTTGTTTTATGCTGATTGAAAAATGCGTGTGTATTTAACAAGTGGGTATTTAACAAAAACAAAAACACTGCACGCAGAGACAGCAAACATTTCAGCATGATGTCTCTCAGTAGGATCGTTCGGCTAAATTCGCCTTAACAGACTGCGTTTATTTCGCTTCTACAGATCTGGCTTAATAACTTCATAACTTTGTAGGTCTCACCCAGATGAAGCCTTGTCCCAAATGAACAGCAACTCGTTTGTTGTTTTATTGACCGTAACGGTGTAATTAGATCTTCATTACGGGCTATAGTGTGTCATAAACAGTACTGTATAAGCGCCAGTGAGTGCAAAGCACATTATAAAACCTAAAATGAGAAACATACAACAGAAACAAAACATAACGGTAAATTCGTAAACAACAAATTGTTATTATATTCGGGAATAAGACAGCAAACCAAAAACACGAGCTAAACTGAAACATATTCCTATAACGTTTTTTTTTACAGGCTTGTATTAACACTGTGCAAAACTGACAATATGTCTAAAATAGCATTATATAAAAATAAACAGAAATAAAAGCATCCATAGATTGATTATATTCATATTTCCTCTTACTTTAAACATCCTCCAGCTGTATTTCTACCATCTGTCAGACTGATGCTTGAAGTAGCAAATCAGCAACAAGCCTGTCATCTTCAATAAGGTTGTGTTTCTGGTTTGGTTATGTCTTCAGGTATGGTGTTGTGTTTCCTCTTCATTGAACAGTTCAGGAGTTGAAGGACAGCCTTTATGAGACTCACTTGTTGAATTCATGCCCTCTGTATTCCTACATCACGTTATGAGCCTGGGTGTCTGTTTATAACTCAGTGGATGGGGCTCTATTACTGTCACGCTTTGGAATGAATTCATAAGTCATCCTGTGCGGCTACAACCTGACTCAAATAGCAATTTATATTCTTCCATTAGTAGACATAAAAGTGTATAAACATAGACCAATTTACAGTTTCTTCCATGGCTGTTGACTTCCTGAGGCACGGGCTCAAAATTAAGATCATTATTGCTGCTCTATTAAAATATTCAGCTACGTTATTATTACATTGTAAGGCATCAAACAGAAATCAATCAAGCAAACAAACAAACAAACAAACAAACGCCTCAGATTGGATTCAGCAGAGAAAGAAGCAGGCAAATTGCAGTTATTTTGCAGGCCGACACATTTGAGAGCCTCATTAAAATTCATAGGTCCGGTAATAAATGGGCGCCACAAATTATGCTTTGTGTCAGCTGGCGCCGGGCGTGTTCTTCAAAG
The DNA here is from genome assembly GCA_012411365.1 of Ameiurus melas. Classification (NCBI taxonomy): domain Eukaryota; kingdom Metazoa; phylum Chordata; class Actinopteri; order Siluriformes; family Ictaluridae; genus Ameiurus; species Ameiurus melas. Next base: position 20,176,817 of record CM022752.1, read on the forward strand.
CCTCGGTGTTGCAGCACCTAATAATTCTTTTAAGAACCTGTCATCTGTTAATAAATTAACCTGCAACACTGCCTTTGTGTTTTAAACCTTATTGGTCTTTGGTGAGATGCGACAGGTCGTAATCTTGCCAGGGTTCTAGTAAAGAATAATCGATATGAAAGAAACAGATCCAGTGATTGTTTCAAGGACTCAAAAGATTGACCGGGAGTTTCATAAAGTGTTAACAAATCTCCTAGGAAGTTCTGTTTTCCTGTATATGAAAGCCCTAAAACAAAACATGACTGCAGTAACCCGAATATTAGGTATGAATGTGAAATATGCTAGTTGTTATTTTTAGTTGTCAGTGATTGATTTTCACATTTGTACAATAATGCCTTTCTTGGGAGTTTGTTCTCTGTGCACTTACTTAATTGACAGTATCCTCGTGATGCATTTAAATCTACACCCATTCATCCTTTTTCAAGCATGTTTGCATCGTGATGTTTCTAAAGAATGAACTCTTTATTCAAAGAAGGCTTTATATTCATTTATGGCATAATTTGTCGTCATTTTTTATTGATCATAAAACAAAATATGGCTATTGAGTCTGAATGACTGGCACATACAGTACGGTTTCATGATATTTACATATTTAAGTGCATAGGGACATGAGCTGCTTCTAGTAGGAAAGAAAGAAAGAAAGAAAGAAACAAAGAAAGAAAGAAAGAAACAAAGAAAGAAAGAAAGGAAGAAAGAAAGAAAGAAAGAAAGAAAGAAAGAAAGAAAGAAAGAAAGAAAGGAAGAAAGAAAGAAAGAAAGAAAGAAAGAAAGAAAGGAAGGAAGGAAGAAAGAAAGAAAGAAAGAAAGAAAGAAAGAAAGAGAAAGAAAGAAAGAAAGAAAGAAAGAAAGGAAGGAAGGAAGGAAGAAAGAAAGAAAGAAAGAAAGAAAGAAAGAAAGAAAGAAAGAAAGAAAGAAAGAAAGGAAGAAAGAAAGATAGAAAGAAAGGAAGAAAGGAAAAGAAGCAACCAATAAAGGAAGTATGGTAATAAGTAAGGGAGAAATGAAATTAATTAGCTGACATTATTATTATTTTTGTTTGTTTGTTTAATGTATATAGCACCTTTCATAAATCAAAAATGCAGCTCAAGTAAAAAAAAAACAGAAAAATAAAGCAGAAATATAATCAAAAATAAAATATTACAATTATAATTCAACACTAAAGAGCAGCATTGTTTTGTATGATGTATACATTATGTAATAATCATTTGTAGAATTTCAATATAATTATTTATCACGTATATAACGTAGTGATGTATGTATGTATAATGTTGTATGTATAATAAATAAAAAATACTAAATACAGAGCGAAATACTAAAATGTAGTTAAAAGACGAAAATGAGAACATTGTTAATGTAGCAAAAATAGTCATTAAATAATGCACAATAAATAATGCTAATGTTTGTTTTTTTCAGTGGTAGATGGATTTGATGGAATATTTCATGACAATTGTCATGTTTGCTATTGATTATATTTTGGACGTAATCTAATAAATGGAATATTTTAATAAAGTGAAGTGTAAAAATGGATTGTTTGATGTAAGTTAGATCCCAGTTCAGTTTAGCAGAACAGGTTTCCTTCCATTTTTTCCCAGTCCAGCAGGACATGCTGTAAGGAAAGTTGTGAGAGGGGAGACATACTGTAAGAAATGCTGTACAGGGCGAACAGGGCCATGCGATTGGTCCGAGGGATCGTGTCCTACCACGTTGTACCCAAACCGCTCAGAATCTGATCAGTAAGACCTTACCTTCCGCCAGTCTCAGTGAGGAATCGCTCTGCGGCCCATTATTGCACTGATAGCGGCCATCATTCTTACTGGCAGATGCTAATCAGGTAGAATGATCAGCGGCGTCTGGAGAGCGTGATTGATGAAAACAACGGAGCGAGGACGGCGAGCTGACATTCGTGGACAATTACAGCTATTAATCACGGCCTATTTATGCAGATGACTAAATTCAATCTAACTGATGATTGAACTGACGGAATACACTCACATCCAAATTCGTCAAAGTTGAAGAAAAAAATTCCTTGTAGGAGAGACGCAAACTAGCAGAAGACTTGATATGGAAACTGGGTCAGCTGTTTTAGTGGTTCTCCAAATTATTACCCTTTTTCCCTTTTTCCCCCCCTTTTTCCCCCCCCCCCCCCCCCCCCCCCCCCCCCCCCCCCCCCCCCCCCCCCCCCCCCCCCCCCCCCCCCCCCCCCCCTCCCCTCCCTCCCCCTTCCCCTCCCCCCTCCCCCCCCCCCCCCCCCCCCCCCCCCCCCCCCCCCCCCCCCCCCCCCCCCCCCCCCCCCCCCCCCCCCCCCCCCCCCTCTTTCCCCTCTCCCCTCCCCTCCCCTTCCCCCCCCCCCCTCCCCCCCCCCCCCCCCCCCCCCCCCCCCCCCCCCCCCCCCCCCCCCCCCCCCCCCCCCCCCCCCCCCCCCCCCTACCTCACCTTCCGCTTCACCTCCAGCTTCACCTCCAGCTTCACCTCCCGCCTCACCTACCACTTCACCTCCAGCTTCACCTCCCGCTTCAGCTTCACCTCCCGCTTCACCTCCAGCTTCACCTCAGCTTCACCTCCAGCTTTACCTCCCACGTCAACTCCCGCCTCAACTCCTACCTCACCTCCAGCTTCACCTCAGCTTCACCTCACGCTTCACCTCCCGCCTCACCTCCCACCTCACCTCCCGCTTCACCTCCAGCTTCACCTCCCGCTTCAACTCCCGCCTCACCTCCTAGCTCACCACCCGCTTCACCTCCAGCTTTACCTCCCACGTCAACTCCCGCCTCACCTCCCACCTCACCTTCCGCTTCACCTCCAGCTTCACCTCCCGCTTCACCTCCTGCTTCACCTCCACTCACCTACCACTTCACCTCCAGCTTCACCTCCCACTTCACCTCCAGCTTCACCTCCCGCTTCACCTCCAGCTTCACCTCCCGCTTCACCTCCTGCTTCACCTCCCGCCTCACCTACCACTTCACCTCCAGCTTCACCTCCCGCTTCAGCTTCACCTCCCGCTTCATCTCCAGCTTCACCTCACGCTTCACCTCCAGCTTTACCTCCACGTCAACTCCCGCCTCACCTCCCGCCTCACCTCCAGCTTCACCTCACGCTTCACCTCCCGCCTCACCTCCCACCTCACCTCCCGCTTCACCTCCAGCTTTACCTCCCACGTCAACTCCTGCCTCACCTCCCACCTCACCTCACGCTTCACCTCCAGCTTCACCTCCCGCTTCACCTCCTGCTTCACCTCCCGCTTCACCTACCACTTCACCTCCAGCTTCACCTCCCGCTTCAGCTTCACCTCCCATTTCACCTCCAGCTTCACCTCACGCTTCACCTCCCGCCTCACCCACCTCACCTCCCGCTTCACCTCCAGCTTTACCTCCCGCTTCACCTCACGCTTCACCTCCCGCCTCACCTACACTTCACCTCCAGCTTCACCTCCCGCTTCAGCTTCACCTTCCGCTTCACCTCCAGCTTCACCTCCCACTTCACCTCCAGCTTCACCTCCCACTTCACCTCCCACTTCACACCCAGCTTCAACTCCCTCTTCACCTCCCGCTTCACCTCCCGCTTCACCTCCAGCTTCACCTCCCGCTTCACCTCCAGCTTCACCTCCCGCCTCACCTCCAGCTTCACCTCCCGCCTCACCTCCCGCTTCACCTCCAGCTTCACCTCCGCCTCACCTCCAGCTTCACCTCCCGCCTCACCTCCCGCTTCACCTCCAGCTTCACCTCCCGCCTCACCTCCAGCTTCACCTCCCGCCTCACCTCCCACTTCACCTCCAGCTTCACCTCCAGCTTTACCTCCCACTTCAACTCCAGCTTTACCTCCCACTTCACCTCCAGCTTCATCTCCCGCCTTACCTCCACCTTTACCTCCTGCTTCACCTCCCGCCTTATCTCCCGCTTCACCTCCCGCTTCACCTCCAGCTTCATGCCTGCATTTTCATGCCATTTCATTCAAAATTCAAACCATCATAATGTTTCTGAATGTTCTAAATCATTCCTGTTGTTGAGTTTAAGGAACCACACCACTGTGTAGATTTCTTTCATCTGCAGAACTCTACAGTACACACCGGCAGCTAGAAGAGAGAGAGAGAGAGAGAGAGAGAGAAGGAAAGAAATAAAGTGAATAAATGATTCAGGAAATGGGGTTAAATAGAAAGAGAGAAAGAAAGAAAGGATGGAGGAAATCCATCAATCCATCTTCTATACCACTTTATCGTTTTCAGAGTCACGGGGAACCTGGAGCCTATCCCAGGGAGCATCGGGCACAAGGCGTGGTACACCCTGGACAGGGTGCCAGTCCATCGCAGGGCACAATCACATACACTCACACACCCATTCATACACCACGGACACTTTAGACATGCCAATCAGCCTACAATGCATGGACTGGGGGAGGAAATCAGAGTACCCGGAGGAAACCCTCGCAGCACGGGGAGAACATAAAAACTCCACACACACACAGGGCCACGGCGGGACTCGAACCGTCGACCCTGGAGGTGTGAGGCGAACTTGAAACATGAGTGAAGTAAGAAAGAATTATTACATTATATAAGAATTATTATATTATTATACAAATAAACAAGTAAACAAACAAATAAGGAAGTGAGGAAAATATTAGAAAGAAAGAAACATCACCGACAGAACATCCCTCTGTTCTTTCCTTCTACAGTACATCATCCCTCTATTCTTTCCTCTACAATACATCTCTCTATTCTTTCTTCTACAGTACATCAACCCTCTATTCTTTTCTTCTACAGTACATCATCCCTCTATTCTTTCTTCTACAGTACATCAACCCTCTATTCTTTTCTTTTACAGTACATCATCCCTCTATTCTTTCTTCTACAATACATCTCTCTATTCTTTCCTTCTATAGTACATCCCTCTATTCTTTCTTCTACAGTACATCATCCCTCTATTCTTTCTTCTACAATACATCTCTCTATTCTTTCCTTCTATAGTACATCCCTCTATTCTTTCATCCCTCTATTCTTTTCTTCTACAATATATCATCCCTCTATTCTTTTCTTCTACAGTACATCATCCCTCTATTCTTTTCTTCTACTATACATCATCCCTCTATTCTTTTCTTCTACAGTATATCATCCCTCTATTCTTTTCTTCTACAGTATATCATCCCTCTTCTTTCCTTCTATAGTACATCCCTCTATTTTTTCTTCTACAGTACATCATCCCTCCATTATTTTCTTCTACAGTACATGTCTCTATTCTTTCCTTCTATAGTACATCCCCCTATTCTTTCTTCTACAGTACATTCCTCTATTCTTTCCTTCTACAGTAGATCATCCCTCTGTCCGAGTCAGATTCATGCACAGCCCTAAGAAGCGTTGTGTGTGTGAAGGACAAGCTCGGCCTCATCGGTGAGTAAACGACTCGCTCCTCAGTGTGTAAACGTCATCCTTGATTCAGGGTCTCGGCCCGGTCTATTTGTCAGATATTAACTGCGGTTTAGTTTGACGTGGAGAGTCCGATCCGCTCAGCCAGATTGCTTTTTCTAAATCTGTCCACATAAACATGACCTCCTTCTGTGGAGGCATCAGACCAATCAACAGGTAAATGGACAGACACCTGCCTTGCCGTGACTCATGATCTCTGGCCCACTGAGGCACACAGAGAGAACAGTCTGTTCTGACCACATGCCTCACTCGTTCTCTCTGTTCATCCCTCTCTATCTCTGTTCATCCACCTCTTTCTGTTCATCCCCCTCTCTCTATTCATCCCTCTCTCTGTTCATCCCCCTCTCTCTGTTCATCCCCCTCTCTGTTCATCCCTCTCTCTATTCATCCCTCTCTCTCTCTCTTCATCCCTCTCTTTCTATTCATCCCCTTCTCTCTGTTCATCCCTCTCTCTCTCTGTTCATCCCCCTCTCTCTGTTCATCCCTCTCTCTCTATTCATCCCTCTCTCTGTTCATCCCCCTCTCTCTGTTCATCCCTCTCTCTCTCTTCATCCCTCTCTTTCTATTCATCCCCCTCTCTCTGTTCATCCCCCTCTCTCTATTCATCCCTCTCTCTCTCTTCATCCCCTCTCTTTTCTATTCATCCCCCTCTCTCTGTTCATCCCTCTCTCTCTCTTCATCCCTCTCTCTCTCTTCATCCCCCTCTCTCTCTTCATCCCTCTCTCTCTCTTCATCCCTCTCTCTCTATTCATCCCCCTCTCTCTGTTCATCCCTCTCTCTCTCTTCATCCCTCTCTTTCTATTCATCCCCCTCTCTCTGTTCATCCCTCTCTCTCTCTTCATCCCTCTCTTTCTATTCATCCCCCTCTCTCTATTCATCCCTCTCTCTCTCTCTTCATCCCTCTCTTTCTATTCATCCCCCTCTCTCTGTTCATCACTCTCTCTTTCTGTTCATCCCCCTCTCTCTGTTCATCCCCCTCTCTCTGTTCACCCCTCTCTCTCTGTGTTCATCCCTCTCTCTCTATTCATCCCTCTCTCTATTCATCCCCCTCTCTCTCTCTCTCTGTTCACCCCTTGCTCTCTCTGTTCACTCCTCTCTCTCTGTGTTCATCCCTCTCTCGGTTCCTCTCTCTCTGTTCACCTCATCTCTCTCCAGAAATAAAATAAATAAATGAAAAAGAAAGAAAGGAAAGAAGGAAGAAAAGGAAATAAAAGGGAAACAAACAATAAATGAGAAAAGGAGGGAGTTGGATTAAATAAAATAAATAATTGAACAACAGGGAGGAAGTGAAAGAAAGAAAAAGTCTTGTAGCTACACTGTGGGTCCAGTATAAACATAGTCAACTCTAATTATTGGCACACCTGCAATGCAACATAAAAAGTAAACACTGTTGCTGCAATGTAAAATATAAATGTAAAACAGAAAGTGATTAAGTGATTATTGTGCAGAATTATTGATACCCCTACATAGCAGTTAATATCAGTTGTTAGTAACAGTCCCTCTGTTGCAGTGAGCTTCTTCCTGTAATGTTGGACACGACTGGAGACACACTTGTTGTCCATGAATAGCAGTGAAGACGTTCACAGGGGAGACGTGAGTTTGTATACCTGCTCTACTGACTTACTTCTTAGTGTGCAAACATTCCCACTGCTGCGCTTCCTGCATCACAAGGAATCTCTGATGTACAAAAATAACCAAATAACCGCCCCAGCATCACAGGCAGTATGACATCACTTTCAGTACAAAGATAACTGGTTCCTCTTAAAGTCTAGTGTTTATCATGGGACTGACTTATTAGCTCACATTGTATTTATTAACATTGGCATTAAATATTTTGCTTAGGAAATCTTGGGGTGTGCTTTTAAAGGAAAATAATGAATGACCAGACGGTGTGAGGAAGCGGAGTTACTGTTACAATCCCAAAGTTGATTTGTTTCCCATAGCAACACATCCTGAAATGCTTCATCCCTTTTATACCACAGCATTGTCAACTATCAACTTTTTTTTATCCATTTATACTTACATTTAACATTGTAGAACGCGCACGAAATCAGTTGGTTCCTGTTATTGCTTATGTTCTAGCAGCTGTAAATGTTTGTTCCCTCACTTTCTCTCGAGGTTAATAAGGCAGAACCACAAAATGCACAAGAAAAGGTTTCTGTCCTAAAGAGTTGGAGACTTTAGACACTGGAGACTCCTTCAATAACTAAACAAAACCTTACACAAACTTTTACTACATTATATTAACTACACTACAATAAACTTTATTTTCTTTATGAAAACATAACATTTAAAAAGTAAAGTGCAAAAGTCTTAGGCACCCTATTTTGCTTAGTACAAACTTTGATATAGTTTTTATTTTATGTGTACTATATTATCGAGTCAGTACAAAAACATTTTAGATTTCAGTATATGGCAGTAAAGAAAGCAGCATATTATGTAAGAGACCACATTTCAGACAAAAAAAAATCATAATAAAGGCTGTAGCTATCTTTGCTCTACAGAATTTCTTGTCTAAGCATGTGCCAAAGCCTTTTGCACAGTACTCTGTGTGTGTGTGTATATATATATATATATATATATATATATATATATATATATATATATATATATATATATATATATATATATATATATGTAGAGAGAGAGAGAGAGAGAGCGAGAGAGAGGAATATACTAATACCTGATGATGGCAACAAAAAAATTCAGCAACTTGCATTTTCTTTAAAGTAAAAGAAAAAGGAAACTCTCCAGTGGATTTAACAAAGACGAGGTAGGCTAAGAAAAACAACTGATAAAAGCCAGAAGTAAAGTGTTTGAAAGGTTTATATGGGAAACCATATAACTCTGAAGATAACTGTCATGGCAATCACACACAGCTCCCACAGCGAGGGTGCAGTTTGCCAAAAGCAGAATTCTAAAGGCTTCATTGCATGATGAAAATGGCTCATTTTAATCAAGAGAAAGCCCAGGTTACAAATAAAAAGGAAAGCTATGCGTTGGAAAAGATGTGGACAAGTTTTCTGGAGAGACATATGACAACAAACCTTCATTTTACTGGCATTAAAAGTACTATGAATAGACATGAATTTTCATAAATTAGACAGATTGGAAATGTACCCATGCCATCTCAAATCACCATAATATCGCTAACATTAGCTAACTTAACTAGCAGCCTAGTTAGCTGATAGTAAACTAGCCAACATATGTTGTCGCAGGTTAACTGAAGTGGGATTTCAGTGTCTGAGTCTCCATTAACATCATAATTTTGTCAGTGATTTATTTAACATTGTTCTAACGTTAATATAAAATACCATATATACCGTTACCATAACAATTATTAATCACTCATATAAGAGCTAAGAGCTAGCTAGATAGCTAGCTGTACTTAGCCCTTGTTTTACTGCTACTTAATGTACTTAATTAGCATCCTAGCTACACTTTTCACAAGTTAACTGCACACTAAATGTGTGCTAAGCCATTTGTTTTACTAAGATCAGTGAATTTTGTTTTTAACGCCTTAAACCCTTAAAAGAACCATGGACCCAGACTTATATTCCTCGCTCGAACTACACACTCATTAGTGGAATGCATATTAGATCTAAGCTACAAATGCAGAACATCAATTATTTACCAGTGTAAGATTAAAAAAAAGCTTTGAGGAAAATTTTATGAGCCAAAAATATCTGCATTTACGTTTTCTATTTTTTTAATATTTAATGCAAAAGTAATGAATGTACAGTTAATTCCAGATTTATTGTCAAAATTATATTAATTTCATCCAATAATACAGTTTTTCCAATTGGAGATTCTTATATAGTTACTTATGTTTCATCAAAAAAAAAAAAAAAGAAAGATCTTGCTCAAAAGCTTATTATTTATTTATTTAAATAGTAGTATTTAGTATCTTCTCTTAAACAACGTCTGTGGAGAAATTAATGACACCCCTAAAGAACATATTGTAGGACCCAATGGAGGCTCATGTGTACAGTGGGGGCATGTAGGGCAGAGCTCCACCATTTAGCAGTTCAACAAAATCTTCATAACCTAAAAATCATAAATTAAAATACTACTTAGTTCTTTTGAGTGACCTCCATTAAAAAAAAATTAAAAATATTTCTCTTTGACAGATATACGCCGATGTTTCATCGGTTTGTTCACCTTTCTAGATGGTGTGCAATCGTAGGTCAGCATTCTCATACTTATTATTACACCTAGTGGTCAAAAATATAACTGCAGCAAGCATTAATAGAGCCCTGTTGCAGCAGGAACTAGACTGCCCCATGATCTATAAACATGGAGAAGGATTTTTGTTGAATAGGAATGACATTATCCACTTCTAGATCCCTCTTCCATGCTTTGCAAAAATTTGTGGACACCTGAATCACATTCACATGTGCTTGTTATAATAACCTCCACTCTTCTGGGAAGGCTTTCCATTAGACTTTGGAGCGTGGCTGTGGTGATTTGTGTTCATTCAACTATTAGTGCATTCAAGCATTAATGACGTCAGGCAAAGATGTCAGGTGAGGAGGCCTGGGGTGCAAAAGGTGTTCAGTGGGGTTGAGGTTAGAGCTCTGTGCAGGCCATTAGAGTTCCTTGTAATGTTACAGCATACAAAGACATTTTATACAATTGTGTGCTTCGAACTTTGTGGCAATAATTTGGAGAAGAACCACATACGGGTTTGATGGTCAGGCATCCACATGCATTGTCCACAAACTTTTGGCCATGAAACAACAGAGAGAGAGACAGAAAACACTATTCATCATGTCTGAACTTACACTTTGCCATTGTTTGTGGGAATTTATTAGTTTTATTCTGATTATTTGCTGTAAAATAATATATTGATTTTTAAACTTGCCCAAATTGGTGTTAAAATCAATCAAGCAAACAAACAAACAAACAAACAAAAAAACATGACCATGGCAACCCTGTCAATATCTGCCCTGTCCTTTGCTCCTCCCCTGGGGCAGAGTGATTCCTGCCCCACAGGGCCTCTATTAGCTCTTGTTGCGGTTCTAATTTTTGACTACAAGGTGCAATGACAATTCCATGGAGCTAAATGGGGCAGTGAGTATGCTGACCTGTGATTGTGCAACATCTACAGTGAGGGAAAGAAGTATTTGATCCCCTGCTGATTTTGTACGTTTGCCCACTGACAAAGAAATGATCAGTCTATAATTTTAATGGTAATTTTATTTGAACAGTGAGAGACAGAAAAAAAAAAAAAAATCCAGAAGAACACGTCAAAAATGTTATAAATTGATTTGCATTTTAATGAGGGAAATAAGTATTTGACCCACTCTCAATCAGAAAGATTTCTGGCTCCCAGGTGCTTGTTAACTGTATAAAAGACACCTGTCCACAGAAGCAATCAATCAATCAGATTCCAAACTCTCCACCATGGCCATGACCAAAGAGCTCTCCAAGGATGTCAGGGACAAGATTGTAGACCTACACAAGTCTGGAATGGGCTACAAGACCATTGCCAAGCAGCTTGGTGAGAAGGTTGGTGAGAACAGAGAACAGTTGGTGCGATTATTCGCAAATGGAAGAAACACAAAAGAACTGTCAATCTCCCTCGGCCTGGGGCTCCATGCAAGATCTCACCTCATGGAGTTGCAATGATCATGAGAACAGTGAGGAATCAGAACTACACGAGAGGATCTTGTCAATGATTTCAAGGCAGCTGGGACCATAATCACCAAGAAAACAATTGGTAACACACTACGCCGTGAAGGACTGAAATCCTGCAGCACCCCCCAAGGTCCCCCTGCTCAAGAAAGCACATATACATGCCCATCTGAAGTTTGCCAATGAACATCTGAATGATTCTGAGGACAACTGGGTGAAAGTGCTGTGGTCAGATGAGACCAAAATGGAGCTCTTTGGCATCAACTCAACTTGCCGTGTTTGGAGGAGGAGGAATGCTGCCTATGACCCCAAGAACACCATACCCACCGTCAAACATGGAGGTGGAAACGTTATTGTCTTTGGGGGTTTTTTTGGGAAAGAAAAAAAAAAAAAAACCCAAAAAAAAAAGGGGGGGGAGGGGGGCCGCGAAGCAAAAATGGGGGGGCCCCCCTCCCCTCCCCCGGAAAGGAAAAGGGGGGGCCCAGGGTTTTGCAAACAAGCACTAAGTCATGTTTTGCAGAGGGGTCAAATACATATTTCCCTCATTTAAATGCAAATCAATTTATAACATTTTTGACATGCGTTTTTCTCTGACTGTTAAATTAAACATTGGATTATTTCTTTCAAATAGCAACTTGCAGGTATGTCATTCAAAATAACTTCAAAATGTATGGAGGAGTTTATGTCTGGATGAGTTGCCTCTATTTGCCACTGGTCTTACTGTATGTCTCACTTTCTAGAGTAACTGTCTTACTTAACTGTCTTCATGCTTTATGATAGTGTCAGACTGGCCACCCCTTAGTTACGCCCTTGTTAAGAGCTGAGGCTAAACATGAACAGAGTTCTCAAAAGGAATCGAACTTTCGTGCCAGTATTGTTGTTTTCTCCTTTGTGCTGTTGGATCGCCTTCTCCAGTTGTTCTTAAAGCTTGTTTTAGTATTAACTTCCCTGTTTTGATATTACCCTTTCCTTTTACATTTAATGTTGTAAATTTTCCCATAAGCTGTCCATGGAGATTTTTTGCCGCATCAGTTGTTCTTGAGAAGGTCCTTATAAGGCTGCAGGCTAATTGTGTTTTATTGTGCTTTTAATACTGTGCTCTCTTACTGTAGAAATAAAAAATAAACGCTGTTATGAGGAGACTTTGTTATTGTCTTGCTGAAGGTGATCTTGAGGTGGCACACTTGCACAGCAGGTTGTGTATAAAGCAGAGTGCTGAACTCTGAATATACAGTATCTCACAAAAGTGAGAAAAGTCGCAGGGCAGTATTCCAGCATGATAACAACCCCAAACACACCTCCAAGACAACCACTAAATTGCTAAAGAAGCTGAGGGTGAAGGTGATGGACTGGCCAAGCATGTCTCCAGACCTAAACCCAAACGCAAGGTGGAGGAGCACAAGCTCTCTAACATCCACCAGCTCTGTGATGTTGTCATGGAGGAGTGGAAGAGGAATCCAGTGGCAACCTGTGAAGCTCTGGTGAACTCCATGCCCAAGAGGGTTAAGTCCATGCTGGAAAATAATGGTGGCCACACAAAATATTGACACTTTGGGCACAATTTGGACATTTTCACTTAGGGGTGTACTCACTTTTGTTGCCAGCGGTTTAGACATTAATGGCTGTGTGTTGAATTATTTTGAGGGAACACACTGTTACACAATCTGTACACTCACTACTTTACATTGTAGCAAAGTTTCATTTATTCAGTGTTGTCACATGATATAATCAAATATTTTCAAAAATGCGAGGGGTGTACTCACTTCTGTGAGATACTGTGTGTGTGATATATATATATATATATATATATATATATATATATATATATATATATATATATATATATATATATATATATACACACACACACTCCACATATGTACCATACATTTTTATTTGCCTACATTTGGATGGTGTTGGATGATTCCTTTCCTGAATTGTTCTGAAGTAAAATGCGTGCTCCTCATCACTGACAGAAACAGACTGAGTGTCTGATCTGCTGCCAGCTGTAATGGTTCAGTCCCTCTGCGCTCCTGTGTGCCAGCGTTTTGTCTTTTTGAACATAAATCACGGTGGATTGTTTAAATCCTGTTTATGCGCATGGGCACGTCCAAAATAGTCTCTTGGCTGTGATCAAACAATACAAACAAGTCTAAAACCATTGGCGCTGTTTATAAAAACTAACAGAAATAAATAGGTAAGTGATATAACATTTGGAAAACTGATGGTTTCAAATTTTTGAAGACTCCTTGGTCTGGTTGATTGGACAGCATCTTGGTACTGTTTCTGCATTGAATGCAGTCCAGTGAATGCTCCACTGGACAAATCTTAACTTCCTGGCAGAGGCAGCCATGTTTATGAGAGTAAGGGAGCAACACCACACCCTGACCACTGGTACTTATCAAATTTCATGACGTCAATCTTCACAAGAGCTCCATTATGCTTATTTTTAATTACTTTCATATTTACAACTATTCCAGACCTTTACACCTTTTGTTTAAATACCAACCTGATTGTGCTTAATTGTATTTTTGACTATATTAATTTAAAAAAAACATCAAACTTGGTTTGTCAGAAAGAGTCATTGTAGACTTTTTCTTGTAAGGAGGATGATTTTCTTACATTTACTTTAAATATAGATTGTGGTGCCAATAATTTTTACATATTTATTCATAATATAATTAAAAGGTTCTAATAAAAGTTTTTTTTAGAGGAAAGTAAAATTGTTTCAGCGAAAAACCTTCTGTGTCATCAAGGTTTTATCTTAATCCATTGTCTTTCCTAATTTTTAAAGATGTTTATAAACGATATTAAATTACATTCACTGATCATATAATACACAATGCATGTTCGAATCCCACCTCCACCAGTCTAAAGACATACGTTGTCATGCAAAGAATGGCATTTCCCAATTGTCTGTAATGTGTGAACAGGTGTGCGTGATTGTGTCCTGCTATGGACTGGTACCCCGTCCAGGGCATCTCTCACTCTGTGCCCCGAGATCGCTGAGCTAGGCTCCAGGCTCACCGCGACCCTGCGTACGGGACAAGCAGTATGGAAAATGGATGGATGGATATAGTAAAATTTATATCAAAGCACTGGTTTTTATTAATGCACTCGTTTTGATAGGTTTTCAGCTTATTCACCTGGATTTGTATGAGGAACTCTCCACATAAAACATGTAAATAATTAAATCAATCATGTACAATCATAGATATGGTGCAGTTTTCTGCAAGGAGATGTTAATTGAACATTTATGGAAGGAGTCTCTAGTGGCAACGCTTTTGTAACAGAAAAAAACCTTGTTAGTGTGTGAAATTTTGCCAGTTCTCACGTGTCTGAGAAACACTGTTTAAGTAAGTGCAGATTAAATAAAGTATGTATGTTGTGTCCAGAACATCATAATGTGTGTGTGATGAGAGGAGATGCATATCACTGACAGCATCCAGCCTTTCGACCTGCTTAAACCTCATTTTACGAGAGAGCCCAGAACATTAGATGTCCTTGTGCTCAAATCAATTACACTCTAATTGTTAACATCCTGGAGATTTTTCATCCAAGCCGAGTTGCATTACTAAGGAATCCAAATGAGATTTTTTCCCCTTCGTCTCCACATTACTCTGGAAACGGGCGTTCCTATGGTAACTTTCAACCTGACGATGAGCTCTGGAAATGAAAAAAAATAAAAAAACGATATGGAGGTCGAATACGGAATGTCATCGGATCTTTGTGCCTTGACGCAAGGAAATGCCAACTGTTCTCAGGCCCTTAAGGAAACGACTGTCCAAATGAAATAATGCACTCTTTTGTGCGTTGTTGACATTCTTAATTGAGGTCAGGGCTGAATGTCACCATCTCGTGTTGCTGGTAGTCTCTCATTAAGAGTGCCGATAGTCAGTGAGACTGACAGTGTCCCGAGCATGACATGCCCAATTAGGAATAGTCGGAACACTCACTGTGTGATACCTACGATCAGCGATATCACCATCACGGTATATGATACAGTATCATGCTATCAGCTTGTTTTAACAAATTTTATTTATTTATTTTTTGGAAAAGATCAGATTTAACACCAGACCAGGGCTGAATTTAGCAAAAGCATCATTCAATAGAAGGAACACTTTCTGTGCCAATTGAGAACTAAGTTCGTAAGAACTTTTAGGAATGCTAACTCCACCCCTAACGCTTAGTAACATTTCAAAGCCAGACAGTATACGTCTTAAATTATTTCCTTAGGAGATATTCTCTAGGACAATATTGATATCTGATCTTTTCTGGTACAGTGCCAGCAAAAAGTTTTTGAACCCCCTTGATAAACTTTAAATAAATAAATAAATAAAAGATCACAAGTGAACGATACTTGATTTCAAAGTTGATACCATGGTGTGGTATAAAAATAAACAAAACAAAAAAATGTATTAAAAGCTCTCCTGGAGGACATCCTCCTCTGGCTGATACTGGCATAAAGAGAGAGAGGGGGATATTTTAGTTATCAAACACGGTCTGACAATGAGTGGAAGCTACAGTGGAAGTGCACTCCTAAACACAGATGCACGCACACACACACACACACACACACACACACATACACGCACACATACACACACCTTATACTCTGAATGTAAGCATTAGCTTAAATTCACTGATATGGTGGCAGGCCAAAAACATTTATTAAAAGCATGAACATTTGAATAATTATTAGTGACATTAGGCTACATGTTGCTGACAGGAAACGGGCTGAATGGAGATGCATGAAAGCCCATTAGGAAGTAGTTTATAACATTACAATGTGTTAGCGTCGTTAACAAATAACAGGCTATCGCAAACATTACATGGAGCATAACGTTAGCTGGTTTCACGGCAACAATGCCAGCTGTCTCAAACAAATATAATATAGGACCGCCTTTCAGGTGCTTCGCCAAATTCCAGGTGTTTCCTTGCTTTGTTTGAAATGAACGATAGCATCAGCTGCACACCGGCTTCACAGCATCAATTATACGTTTGTTGTCATCCGTCTCAATTGTGAAGTATTTACACAAGTCAGGGTGGTGCTAAACTCATTGCCATCTTCTGTAGTTTTTCCTGTGTACTTGTAGTTGTTCTTCTTCTTCGCCACTTGTGGACCGACTAAAACACTTGCGCGTATTTCTTGCCCCCATCAGGTCCGGAAGAATTGCAACCTCGGTACCTTCATTAGGAACGGTACAAACGCTACTCCAGAAAAACAAGTACTATCACGTTTTAAGAACGTTGGTACCGACTTGGTACTGAAGTATCGGTTCTTGTGACATCCCTAGTCCTTAAATACAAATAATGTTCTATTTTTATTGAAGACTTGTTTATATTTTGTATATTTTATATGTCAAAATGCATTTGATCGTCTGACTTTTGTCTATGTAAGGAATAAAACACTTGAACTTGCTGTTATAGGAAAATAATCAACCATGCTGAGGTGTGATGAAGTGGAGTTACTGTTCCAGCACCTCCTGAAGTGCTTTGTTCCTCTTACACCACAGCAAATTGGGCAATGCTTTGAATATTTTATTTATTAATGAATGTTCTTCTCAGGGAGATTTTCCTCGCCACCATCGCCTCGCCGAGCTACTCACGCTGAATTAAAGGGCCAGTACACTGTTGAAAGATTTAAATGAAGATGAGTTCACAAAAATGTATATATTGCACAGAAAAATATATTTGTATAGTATATTTCATATCCAGTTAACGTTTATATGTAAAAATGTTTGATGTTCAATGATGAAGTAGAAATGCTTTTGTTTGTGGTGAGTGAGTATGAAGCCTAACAGGAGGGTCTTTAGAATTCAGTCACTTAATTCTTTTAATATAACATTCAATAAGTTAAGAAATCTTACTTTAACCTTCAGAAATCAGTTCATGTATTAATGTTAATTAGAGTAATGTGTTTTCTGTTTCGGAGACCAGTTACTGTGAAACAACTTGTTGAAATGGATAGAATAAAGTTTTTATTTGCATTTCTTTCAGAATAGTGGAATTAATTATTATTCATTTAAAAGAAGGTATAAAAGCCAGAACTATCTGTATCTGTTATCTGTATCGGCCAATATCACTCTGAATAATCGGTCATCGGTATCGGCTGAGAAATTTAGTATCTGTGCATCTCTACTTTTTTATCCATTTATAGTTACGTTTAAAGTTTTGGTAAATGAGACAAAAAAAAACCTGACACTGGAGACTCCTTCCATAAACATATAATAAACATCTCCTCGTAGAAAACTTTACCAAAAACGACACGTTTTGTATTAGAACAAGTGATTTGAAATACAGCCAGAAGTCTTGCAACATATTTCACCCTGATCTCGTGTATGAATATGAAAACACTAGGGTGGTGTGGTTTGATGCTGTTTCATTTATTTTTTTTAGAAATTAGTGTATATGATAAGCCCACTTTTTTCTAATTCTTTGTTTATAGCAGTATAGCTAGATGATTTCCTACCGAAGTATAGCATCCGTCCTTCCCTAATGAGCATCACTATATTTCAGAAGTCTCTTACATCACATCGTCACTCGGTTCACATTTGCATTTAGCAATATGCAGTTAGACTTCGTCCTTAAGGTTAGTGAAATACCAAAAATCCCAAATACTCCAAATGATTAATTTCTTTTGAGCTCATCAAAGATCGTGTCCCGCATTTTTCATTGCCGGGTTTCTATTCTTTCATGTAAAATAGGCTTATTGGGTGTCTCAGAGTGGAGAGATGACATGGAGCTTATTTCTAAATGCAAAAAAAAAGAGGTGCTGATGAAAAGGACAATCATTTTGCAAGGTTGCATGACAATGAGATCCGTTGTAGTCTCAAAGTCTTCGAATATTAAAGGTTTTTGGTTTAATAATTTGTCGAGAACTACTACAACTATTCTTCAATAGTTCTCTCGATGCTTTAATATTCAAGAGATATTTTAAATTAAGAAAAAATTTTCTAAAAAAATATATAATAAAAATTCTGGTAGAAATTCTTTTCTGGTCTTTATTTTTTTCAGTTGCTGAGGTTCATTTTAATAATGAACGCGCTACGATTTGCACCTAGCTGTGACTTGTCATAATTTAAAAAAAATGCAATCTTTTCAAGATTTTTGGAAAACCTAGATTGAGCTTCATAACACATTTATTAAAAGGCCATACATAAACCTTTCATAATGCAAATTATCAAGTTACATGAAAAACATTCATGAAACTGACAATATTGACGTTATAAATACATGGAGATGTAGAGGGTGTACATAGTGCTTCATAACAGTGTTAAACTAGTAGTATTGCTGTAAATAATTCATTAAGCTGACATATGGTCTTCTTGAATACTTAGACGGTATAATGCTTTTTAATAATGCTACATAAAAGTGTTATAAACGTAAAAATGAACTGTGACTTTAGTTACGTGCTCCATAATAAAAGAAAGTTGTCCTGATGCCATGTGAAGTGTACATGATACTTCATGCCAGTGCTATAAAAACAAAACTGATAATGACTTTAGTTTGAGGGTATGAAATCATTCATGACGCTAACATATGAGCTTCTTAAGAAAAGACAGTAGACATACTGATTTGATCGCTATAGATTTGTGACATGAAAATTATTTGTTTGGCTGACATAGTACTTTATAACATCGTTATGAATATATGAAGCATTCATGACGATTATTGGTGTCTTTTATAACAAAGTCATAACAAAGTTTATGAGAAAGGCTTGTAGCAATGCTTTATAGAAGACTTATTCAATGCTTATGAATGTGTTATGAAGGCCCAATGTAGCTGCTAGTGAAATTCAGGGGGGGGGGGTAATTCTAGCTTTAAAGATAAAGTAGCTTGAGAAATTTTTAGCTTAACAGCAACATAAATCCGTGAAAAGGCCATGCGTCTGTTCTATGACAGAGGAACAGTTCAGGATGGTTAATCAAGCTCCAAAATAGATTTTCCAGCCATGCTTGGGAAGGTAGTGGACCCTCAGCGAGGGGTCGTCATGGTGACATCAGGCACTGCTGCGCTAAATCGTCCAGGGCTTTACTTTGTCTCTGTGACGTTTTTTCTTCCATGTGACCATTTCGTAACTCATCTCTTTTTACTCCACTCTCACTATCTATTTTCTCTGGATTTCAAAAGGCCAATTGGTAGCTGTGTGACCGCTAGCTTTTAACATGTTAAGGCTAATAAAAGCGCTCAGCGAGTAAAGGCTAATATTTCCGTCTATGTTTTTGGCTTGTTAATTAGCTTATTTTTTTTCCTCCATTGCTTTTCCAAGTATTGTGTTAGATGTGAAGTGGCTCCTGTCTGCCGTCAGGAGTACTCCAGAGAGCAGAAAAATGGATGCGGTCTCTATATGGAGAACTCTTTTTCTGCTTCTGCTTGTGATCAGTGGAATCCAATCTCAAATTTTCAACAGTTGGTTGTTTTCATTTGAACTTTTCGTTCATACAAACTACACGCAGACATGTTTTTGAAATGCTAATGAAATCCGAGTGGCCGCAAAAAGGTAGCGCGCATCAGCAGCTAGTCTGATTCCATCATGCTACTGTAAGATCCTGTTATGCTGAAACAGAAATGTATTGTTCTGACAAATGGTCTTTACCACATTTTTGTATTTGATCAAATCCAAAAGATTAACCGCAAGTTAACGTATCCACGATTAGCTTTCACTTCAAATGGAGCGAAAAGTACATTTCTATTAGCATAACAGCACCATGGCTAATATATGCAGATGGTGAAGGTCACAGGGGATGAGTGAACGGGGAACGTTCAAAATGAAATTGAATTTTGAATATGGCTTTGAATAGTAAGACGTTTTTTTGACTCTCGTTTCGGAATCTCAAGGTCGCCGCGTGTGAAATCCCATTAAGCATTAAAGTATAAAGCCTGAACATGAAGTGCAACACTGTTTATTTGGAATATTGGGATTTTATCAGGCAGCTGCACACGTGTACCAGTGGACTTGTGTGAATGCACTAAACTTTCTCAAGTTGGTGTGAAAAAATAACATTCCATGAATTTCAATCAGTCTCCCAATTATGAAGTTTTGGAGTCAGTTTATTTAAAATTTGTGTACAGGATTGATGTACATGGCCTGCAGTTAATGATCAATTTGCTGGAATAATCTATTGATTATTAATACTTTAGTTGGCAAGGCGAATAATTTTTGATGTGTGGAATTTGCACCTATTGAGTTCAGGCTTAGATATTTAATAACTAGTATGAGTGAATTGACTCATTTTGGGATTGACTTGGATGAAAGCTTGAAGACTTTACACACAGACTAAGATTAACACTAGATTGGTGGGCTTGGTGGTTAAGGCACTGGGTTACTGATCGGAAGGTCAGGGGTTCAAGCCCCAGCACTGCCAAGCTGCCACTGCTGGGCCCTTGAGCAAGGTCCTTAACGCTCTCTGCTCTACTGTATCATGGCTGACCCTGTGCTCTGACCCCAACTTCCTAACATGCTTGGGTATGCTAAGAAAAGAATTTCACTGTTCTGTAATGTATACGTGATTAATAAAGACTCATTATCTTGCATATGCTAAGAAATGCTATGCTGCTGCCCAACCCTGCATAATGCACATGTTGTGTTTTAAAGTGAGAATATTTGTCTTATAGAATAATAATTAATTGAGAATACTCTATTGTATGTTCAGTCATTTTCAACTCATTGAGTTTCCAAGTACCAAATGTGCTAACTGAATAATGTAGGCTCAAAAGGATGTAAGGTGGTTAATTAGCATGATTCAACCAGGCACATTGTGGATCCACTGTTTCTCACATTCCAACAAATATATGATTACAAATCGAAATATTAGCTATTGAAGTTATGTCACATACCTGCTGAAAAAAAATAAAACAATTGAAACCCTCATGAATTTCTACTGGCTTTAATGATTATAATGTGGTTTAAACAGAAACTATATTGATCCCTGTGGGCCTCTATTAGTAATTTGTGTTACGCCACGGCCAGCAGAGGGCACTGTGGCTCAGCTCCTGGCAAGTCACGTGACATTGTTTTTGTTCGCTCGCTTCCGGATTGAGCTTGCCCCAGGTGTCCATGTTTTGAGTTAATCGTGTTCTTTATTTAAATGCCTGGGAGACTGAGCACTTCCCTCAGTATATCGTTTCTATAGTTGACACTGCTTGGTATTGTTTGGGTCGGTAGTATCGTTTGTTTTCCATGCCTTGAATGTTCTCGTTTCCAGGTGAAGACTGCGTTTACTTTGAGCGTGAGTTTTCTGTTTAATAAAATTGTGCTTTAAAAAGCTTACTTATCGTTAGTCCGAGAGCGAGTTGCCAAATCCCACTTTTGTTTGTAAGCTGCTAGTCAGCTAGTTGCACTAGCGATGGAAGGTCTGTCACATATGTCTAAAAGTCAGAAACGGAAATAGATGATGTTTCTAAATCAGCAGTCTTTTCTGAAGAACCAAAAACTACAGCAGTTGGGCAGGGGAACTGATCAAGAGGAGACGAGGACAGAAAGCGACACCTTGGGTTATGTTTCACAAAAGTAAAGGAAAAGACTAAGAAAACATTGGCATACATTACTGGATGTCTTTATGTGGATACACTTACCCCTAGAGGAACACTAAAAAGTTTTCAGTGGCATAGATTAAGCGACTAAGCTAATTTATTGGCTAATTTGTTCTTTAATAATAATTAAATGACGAATTCTGAATACCACCACTGCTTCTGCTGTCTGGCAGCCACTCAAAATGCATGAGCGCGTCGCACTTATCAATTTAATTTTACAGATCACCCAGTGGTTTTATTGAGCACATTTTCTCATCCTCACGGAAATTAATTGATGTCTACTCCACTGCTCTTAGATTTTTCATTTTGAGAAAGCCTTTTTTTATATTTTAGAAATTTGTATCTAAGACAAATATAAATACATTCAACAACTTATAAATGGATCAGAAGTATAATGTCATTCGTTAATTAAAAAAAACGTAATTAGCCTTACTGTTTTAATTTTTTCTAACATACAGTATTACAGTTCACAGTGACATCATCCATGGTCATTGACTTACATTGATATAAATAATCAAATCAGCACAAATAATCATATTTTTGACATAAATTAGCGAAATAAGTGTGGCCTTTATTTCATTTTATTATATGTGGGGGCAGGTTCATGGAGATCAATACATTTTGTGTATTTTTTGCAAGCTCTATATGAGCCATATTTTTTAACAGCATCTAATAAACACGATTTGTACCATGAGATCAAATCCTGTATCTTTCCGCTCCTTCGTCGTTTTTTTTTTCAAAGCTGCATTGCCTTCCTTTGTCTTGTATGCACAATAGATTTATTCATTGTACATTGCTGCAAGTCTCTGGATCTGTTTTCAATTTTCCACTGTGGTTCAACAAGCGCCATGTGATCATCGCAAGCCTTTGAAGTTCTCCGAGGCATTTCAATTTTCTGTCGTGTGGTCCTTTAGAACAGCTTTCTCTTCCTCCCATATATAAAATTAGAATGAAACCTGCACAGATGGTGCTTTTTAAAAAAAAGTTTTCTCATAAAAATCTGCTATATTATTAATATGCAAAGTGATCTGTTGGCTATCAAATGCGTCTGGCCAAAATGTGTTTGTTTTTGTTTTTGTGTACAAGACATTAATTCTTCTAATACACATTTGGACCACAAGCTGGAAGGAAGGAAGTATTAAGGAAGGAAGGAAGTATTGCTATGGCACTGTACAGCCATATTGGGTGCACTGGTTTGACCCAGTTCATTTATGGGTTGTGTCGTAGATAAATATTGTGATTAGACTCATACAGTGCCCTCTACTAATATTGGCACCCTTGGTAAATATCAGCAAAGAAGGCTGAGAAAAATTGTCTTTATTATTTAACCTTTCGCTCTTTTGTTAAAAAAAAATCACAAAAAATACTCTACTCTTATGGATATCAAACAATTGTAAACACAACACAGGTTTATCAAAACAAAATATATATTTGTTAAATATAGGTGTGCAACAATTATTGTCACCCCCATGAATTCATATGAGAAAAATATATTTGAAGTATATTGCCACTGACATTTTTTTTAGTACACCTGGGTGACTAGGAAATTGTACAACCATGACTTCCTGTTTCACAGAGGTATAAATATGAGGTAATACATAGACCAAATTCCCTTAGTCATTCATTACAATGAATAAGACCAAGGAATATAGCTGTGATGTGCGGCAAAAGGTTGTTATAAGTTATAAGCTTGAGCTATAAGAAAATAGCACAAGCATTGAAAATGCCCATTTCCACTATCTGGACAATAATTAAGAAGTTTCAGTAAACTGGAAATGTTATTAATCAACCTGGAATTGGACGTGTGTCTATATTGTCTCAACCCACTATGAAGAGGATGGTTCGAGTGGCCAAAAAAACTCCAAGGATCACAGCTGGAGAATTGCAGAAGTTAGTTGCATCTTGGGGTCAGAAAGTCTCCATTACTACAATCCTAAGTCACCTACATCACCACTAGCTGTTTGGAAGGGTTTCAAGAAAAAAGCCTCTACTCTCATCCAAATTTAAACTCAAGCATCTTCAGTTTGTCAGACACTACTGGAACTTCAGATGGGATCAGGTTCTATGGTCAGATGAAACCACAATAGAGCCTTTTGGCCATAAACACAAGAGGTGATTTTGGCGCACACAGAGAGGTAGCCATATGGAAAAGTACCTCATGCCCACAGTTATATATGGTGGTGGCTCTTTAATGTTTTGGGGCTGTTTTTCTGCCAGAATAATCTCATTATTCATTATCTTTAAAGATATTATTTAAACGGACCAGTGTCTTAATTTTCATGATTATGTGTTATGCTAGGATTAGTTTTGTCACCGCCCCATCCCTTCATATTCTTGATTTTGTGAACATCTAGCATCCATTCAAAATTAATACAATGGCTAGTAAAAATCCTTCCAATCAACAGCCAGAGCACGTTCATGTGTCTAGTACAGCAGGTGGCCGAATTTGAAAAATCGTAGCACACTCACCACTGAGGTGCTTTTCTTTTATGCCACTAAGAAATATATGAACCAATTAGAGTGTGTTGAAAAGTTTCTTTTGGAGAAAGCCAATAAAGAGCAGAATGTTTTTTTTCTGATTGTTGGACATATTAAGTAAAGAAAAAATTTCTAGTGACCTTTACATCAAATTCTTACTGAACCAGGGTACATAATTAATAATGTTTTATTTTTTTCCTGGATGCCCAAGTTTGAGATTTGTCTACATATTATACATCATGATTATGCTATGAAGTCTCATATTGGCACATACTGTACCTAGAAAGAAAAGATTTTGTAGCATTGCATCGACCAAAATGGATGTCAGCGTGCTCATAAACTCAGTGAGTCAGTACTAATTAAATTTCTCACCTACCTCTATCCACTCACAGATATTTTCCTCTGCGTCATCCTTCCCCTGTTGCTGATTTTCCACATGAATTGAAATAGAAAAGTGTTTGACCAAAGAAGCCATGTTCAGGGAACAAGAGAGACGCTTGACGCAAGGTAATTAGTATTGCCACAAAACACATGCCGCTGGCTGCTATCCTCTGGAAGGTTTATATTAATAATTACATGGCTTGTTTAATTTTTACATTCAGGGTCAAAAGCAAAATGTTGTGCTTTATTATTGATGGTTTGATTTGATTTTCTACAGCGGTGCACATTATGAAGAAATGAAGAAATAGGAAATAAAAGCAACACTTTGAGCTGCATTGCAATATATATATATATATATATATATATATATATATATATATATATATATATATATATATATATATATATATGTATATATATATACATATATATATATATATGTATATATATGTATATATATATGTATATATAGTGAGGGAAAAAAGTATTTGACCCCCTGCTGATTTTGTACATTTGCCCACTAACAAAGAAATGATCAGTCTATAATTTTAATGGTAGGTTTATTTGAACAGTGAGAGACAGAATAACAACAAAAAATATCCAGAAAAACGCATGTAAAAAATGTTATAAATTGATTTGCATCTTAATGAGGGAAATAAGTATTTGACCCCTCTGCAAAACATGACTTAGTGCTTAGTAATGACTTAGTAATTACTTTTAATTTTCAATGCCCTGGCTGAGGGAAGGAGGTTCTCACCCAAGATTTGACGGTACATGGCCCCGTCCATCGTCCCTATGATGCGGTGAAGTTGTCCTGTCCCCTTAGCAGAAAAACACCCCCAAAACATAATGTTTCCACCTCCATATTTGATGGTGGGGATGGTGTTCTTGGGGTCATAGGCAGCATTCCTCCTCCTGACAACCAGAGGACAACTGGGTGAAAGTGTTGTGGTCAGATGAGACCAAAATGGAGCTCTTTGGCATCAACTCAACTCGCCGTGTTTGGAGGAGGAGGAATGCTGGCTATGACCCCAAGAACACCATACCCACCGTCAAACATGGAGGTGGAAACATTATGCTTTGGGGGTGTTTTTCTTACAACATTTTTGACATGCGTTTTTCTGGATTTTTTTTGTTGTTATTCTGTCTCACACTGTTTAAATAAATCTACCATTAAAATTATAGACTGATCATTTCTTTGTTAGTGGGCAAACGTACAAAATCAGCAGGGGATCAAATACTTTTTTCCCTCACTGTTTATATATATAAATATATATATATAATTACTGATTTGATTGATTGATTAATTGTTTGTTGCAGCCCTCGAATCTATCACAGAACCATGTCTAGTTGTAGAAATTTGTATTTTTATTATTATTATTTAAAAAGTATTTTGCCGTTCGATTTTACTTGCCTTCCAGTGAGTTATTATTCAGAATATCAAATGTTTTTTTTTTTAAGGAGGGATGTATTGCAATGCCATCTCTGTTGAAATTAATAATATAATCAATAAAGGAGCATGTTTTCAGTGTTGCCTATGGTGAAGGTCTCATTAGGTGGTGCCTCTATGGAGAGACTAAAAGAACCTGTTGGATGCCTGCAATTTGGCTGCAATGCTGCTGCCTACAAAGCAGTCAATAATACAAAAGGGTGGTGTGCAGCTCTGCTGTAAGAATTGGCAGTAATCTAGCAATGTGTGCTTGGCATGCACAGAACACACAGCCAGAAGGAATGTTAAATTGATATTGATGCATCCGAGGTTCGGCGAAATTCATCTCTCATATTAGTGTCTTGAAGAATATTACATTTGTGCATCTTTTCTACTTTACAAATGGCTTTGATGCTTGACAAGGGGATGAGATTCGAAGATAATTCAAATCCTCATAGACACGCAATCTGAAGCTGGGGCCGTGAACAGATGAAGAGCGCAAGGCACATCCGTTCCATCTTCTTCTCTTGACTCGCCATCCCGCCCTGCTCAGTTCATTCATCTCGCGCCCTGCTTTTGATGAAGTGCCTCATGGTGAGGACATTTTTCTCACTCCTACTGTAGGTTCATCAGCTCGGGTGGGTAGAATCAAAGAAGGTCCTTATTCCCGCGTGTCCTCTCTGGTGGAGATGCAGGAGTGCTGGTCACCCGGAGCTATTTAGGAGTCATTAATCTTTCCCTTTGCATCAGGCTGCCCTACCTGCTCCCTCTGTCTGCTGCTATAGAAAGAAACCAAGCACCACGTCACCTGAATCATTTTTTATTTCCAGACGAAAATAAAATTTCAGTGACACCTCCAGGAGTGAAAATGGTACTTAAATGCTTAATTTCTACCCCATTTCCTTCATAGTCATTGCCATTAAACACTTTATCCTGGTCAGGGTCACATGGATCCAGAGCCAATCCCAGGCACATTAGGAGTGAAGTCATTCACACCTTGGGGCAAATCAGATAATACACCTACCAACATACTTTTAGGAGAAATATTGAGAACCACAATGGAAACATGCAGGAGAACATGTGGAATTCTACAAAGACAGTTACCCGTGCTCAGATTTGAACTGGAGACCCATGAACTCTGATATGGTGACACTACATATTGCACCACTGTTCTACACACCTACAAGACTTATTTTGGGTAATATGCTTATTTACTTATTATTAAAAGAGTACCAGTAGACCTGGATGTCTTTGTGGTCCTAAATCTAGAACCCTTAGGGACCTGTAGGAAGGTTCTATATAGAACCCAATACAATTGGGCTATATTTTGAACAGAATGCTACTGACTTTCACAGTAGTTTAGTTGTCTTTTTGTTGATTTAGGATCTGTGAGATTTGCGTTGTATGGAGTACTGTGGCCCTCGAATTAATTCTTTCAAAGTTGGAAAACTATTATCTTCACATTTGATTCAGAGGAATGGGTAGATGGATGGATGGACTTTATTAATCCCCAAGGAAACATTTTTGGGAAACTGGAGTAATGTCAAATGCTTTTGCTCTGGTTTGCCTGTGTTTCTGAGTTCAGTACATTTGGTTAGTAAACAAAGCTTTTGTGATTCGGGTACTGATTACGGAACATTACGACACTCCTCAGGGCAGAACAAGGAAGCACTTGCTTCTACACTTTTACCAAATGGTCATTATGGTCAATATTTGCTCCCCAACTTGTCTAGGTT
Organism: Ameiurus melas; assembly: GCA_012411365.1. NCBI lineage: Eukaryota > Metazoa > Chordata > Actinopteri > Siluriformes > Ictaluridae > Ameiurus > Ameiurus melas. Next base: position 20,204,466 of record CM022752.1, read on the forward strand.
TGGGCGTTGTGAGTCTTGTCATCGTTAGGAATGTAGGTTTGACATGTTGTCAATTATTGCAAGAGCAGCATGGCTTTTGCATCAGATTCTTACAGTATGTTTGTTGTCAAATAAAACTAGAATTTTTTTTTTCCCGAAATCCTTGCTTCCAATTTCATGTTTGTCGAGCAATCGTTTGTCAACAGGAAATTTGGTACACGGTTACTTTTACATAACATGGAAAGGAACCAGTGCGGTATGTTCTGCCCATTTATAATTATGGATTTCATGATGTTGATTGATGCTTTTCCAGAACTTTTTCCTGGACAGCCCTATAACAGCCTCCACTCTTCTAGGAAGGCTTTCCACTAGATCTTGGAGTGTGGCTGTGGGGATTTGATCATTCAGCCACAAGAGCATTAATGAGGCTGGTCACTGATGTTGGGTGAGGAGACCTGAGGTGCAGTATGCATTCCTGTTCATCCCAGAAGTGTTCATCAGTGTTGAGGTCAGGGCACTGTGCAGGACACTCAAGTTGTTCGACTCGAACCTTGGCAAACCATGTCTTAATGGAGCTTGCTTTGCACACAGATGTATTGTTATGCTGGAGCAGGTTTAGTTCCCGTTAAGGGAAATTTTTATGCTACATCATACAAAGACATTCTGGACAATTATGTGCTTCCAACTTTGCAGCACAATGTTAGGGAAGTCCCACATATGGGAGTCATGGACAGGAATCCAAGTACTTTTGGCCATTTAGTGCATTTTCTCTAGCACACTCTGGGTTCTTCCAGGAACAGGTGTGTTTGTGTCACATGACACTAATTATGTGGCTTCTGATGGCACCAGAACTAATTTAGAGATTTCACAGCAGTAGAATGAATACTTATGTACTCACAAGTATCACACTTTTTTTTTATTATAAAAAAAAAGTATCTAAATAATATTGAACAAACCCCTCCTTCAATGTTTTGGCATATAATTTCATCTACGTCCATTTCAGTTCCATGTTGCACCACACAAAAGTTCAATATGGGTGAATACTTATTCAAGACACTGTATAATACAACAAACAACAAACTTTTTGCAATGAAAAATGCTCTCATTTCAGCACCAGCTTTGTTGCTCTACGTAATCTTAGAAGGGAAGTGATATGTATGATAGCACCGCAGTAATTTACAAAAATGGAAATATCAAAGGAGGCAAAAAATCTTTTAGCCAGCCACATGCCTCTGCTCAGGCACGGCGCGGGCTTGTGTGTTGTGTGTATCATCACCGCCTGCAAAATGTCAGAGGTAATTCATTCATGGAATATTGAGCCGCTCGGCTGAGCTAATGCCTTAATATTTCAACCCCATCTCTGCTAAAGACGCAAGGAAATGATGTTTGTTTTAAGCCTAAAACAGCATGTTGAGACAAGCTCTAATGGATTATACAGGCTGGAAATGATTCTGAATAATACACTCTGTGTGCCTGCAACATGCCAAGCTCTGTGATGTGTATTAATGCCAAAAATGCCACTTTTTGCCATCCATATGGTGGCTGACTTCGCCAGCTTTATATACATATCCAGATGAACGTCATGGCGTGTGTGTATTAGATCATTCATTCAGATTCATACAGTTTGAAACAACTTCTAAAAATATGCAAAAAACTCAGAGTGCTAGTGTTATTATTATAAACTGTGTGGTTTTGTGCTTTTGTGAATATCGAATAACAGCATCTGTATTGGGTTTTTAATCAAGATCACGAATCAAGCATTTTAACATGACAACGGAACGGAACTTTTAACAATTGAACAGATCTGTCAGGTCTTAATTACCAGGTCTTAGCGTTGCGAAAATTGGAACGATTGATGAAATTAGCCACTGTCTTTTAAATATTTACATTTTTATAGTAAATTAATACAATTGAACATGCTTTAACTGACTACAGCAAGCATTTTTTTTGTTTTGTTTATTGAGAGGCTACAATGGCAGAATTAGTGCAATAATAGTTATGATAGCTACGGCGACTGAAAATAGTTAAAGTTGATTTCAATCACCATAGCTGTGGCTGGATTAATGTGGTCCATGCCGGGATAAAGGGACTTCAGAAAGGGAAACACCGATTGCGTGCAATTTGTGATTTCATAACTAATGTGAAGAAAAACTCACTTGAAAAAAAATCACTTGAACAAGACTTGGCTGTAGCTAGCTACGAGCACACCGAGGTCTGGACCTAGGTAGTTATGGAAGTGTTTTTTTTTTTTTTGCCTACATAAAGAAGGTGTTTGGTTGTTGTTCTTGTTGTTGTTGTTGTTGTTGTTTTACCTTGATATGTGTCCATATTTTGTTGTGAGATATGCAGCATACAGCAGACAAATCTATTCAATAAAAGTTTTAGTTTGTGCAAGGAAATATGACCGAAGTGTGAATTATAGAGTTCATGAGGGAAGTTGGGGGTGAATTACTCATAACATTGCTAGACAAATCAGTCCTCTAGTTGCAGCAATGTTATTAGCACAGCTGATATTGTAATATATTCATTATGATGTGGGTCACAGTTCTGCTTGAACTGTCACTAACATTATGACCTCACTAACTTTTTGATCCTGGTTGTGGCCCTGACTATAAATGTAGTTTAAATGTGAAACATTAACATTACATTTTGTATTAGTAAATGAGCTCATTTAAACATCCATTAGTGGTGTCATGTATGCTCTCTGATATAGGATACATATCAAGTAACAGACACTTTGGTTGAAATATAAACCGCTGTATTCATTTTTATTATTTTTTATGTCTACAAGAGAAGTGAAATTTGAAACAGAAAGCGAGAGTGAGAAAGTGAAGGGATGTGTATGTTATGTATACCTTTGGTTTCATTTACAGTGTGGTATTTTGGAAGCTTTTCTTCTCTTGTTGGTGTAATATGTCATGCAGAATGCTATCCTTCAACAACTCCCCATTGAGATAATCAAAATAATTAACATGCATCCTGTAGAGTTTAGAAAAGTGACTTCTTTGTAAAGCTCCATGGACATCCATTTCTGCTACAACACTGATTTTTTTTTTCTTCAAAAAAGTGCAAGGTTGCTGTGTTAGCTCTTTTATTTCAATTTATTCTTGTATCTTCTGGACTCTAAACTCTCTGCATGCTGTGGGTTTACTGAAGTGCCAGCTGCCTCGTATCCAGTCGAGCTCCACAGCTCTCAGCATGAAAGCAGGTCTGGAGCCACGACCCCAGCTGGCAGGGTCAAGGTACCAGTCGATGGCTAAGGGATGAAATGACTCACACCATCTCCTGGCACAGTAATACTACTCCTAGCAGTGCCAGGTTCCACTTTAAAGTTATAAAGTGGAGCATCCCTGGGTATGGGTGCATCAACGGGTCATACCTGCCAAATAGGTCATAGGCAAGACCAATTCACAAAAAGGATATTTTGGTCATTGTACCAACCAAAGCTACCCAACACTGGCAGTGATTATTCACCATGTGTCTCTGTATTCCTCATTAATGAGTGTTATTGGGTTTCTGCTTGGTTGCCATGGTTTCACTATGGTTTCACATGGTTAGCTGCTGGCTAACGCAATATGGTGCCAGAAACTAGTTAACTAGGTGCAGAGCATGTGGAAAACGACCCATTCCACCCATAAGGTGCCTTCCTGGTAAAAATGTGCTATCAAAAATCACGTTTTGCGTCTAATGTCTGCTGGGCAATCTAAAAAAAAGGCATCCAGGAGTTTGCAGCGGGAGACAGCCACGGCATCCTTTTTTTTTGCATTTCTTCCTTTGCGGCCAGTGTGAACTGATAAGTAAAGATATGTAAAATGGCTATTACATTACCAGTGGCTACGGTCATAATACCACTGGCTAGCGCAAAGTTATTATGCTTTTTTCATGCTAACAGCAAAGGGAGAAAAATAAACAAAATTAACATTTACTGTGCAATAGTGAAATTCAAGCAGTGAAATTCAACCCTGGCCAAGGTGTACCCTGCCTTGTGCCCGATGCTCCCTGGGATAGGCTCCAGGTCCCCCGAGACCCAATCGGATAAGCAGTATGTAAGATGGATGGATGGATAGTGAAATTTAATAGTATTGGATGAACCCACACTGTCAGCTGATGACAACTGCATAATTACAAATTTAAGAAAGGCGACATGGAAGAGACAAGTCAGCCACATGATTCCTATCTCCGTTCACAATCTTCTCACAAACTGTCTGAAATAATCCGGTCTTTCAAACAATTTGTGAAGTCTTGCTCAAGTAATTATACCTATTCCAAGCTTCATACTCTTATTTACATTTTTTGACCCTTGGTTTGGTCTACTCTGGTATGGTCTTAAGATTCCTAACCCTTTACCTGTTTTTTATTATATTGGATTTGCTTAATTGCCATGTGATTTTTAATAAACCCTATGCAGTAGCATCAAACCTTGTACTTCACACTAGAGCAGATCTGAGTAATTTTAGTAATTTTCCATCACCTTTTTTATTACCTGTGACTGTACATCGAGCAGTGACTTCTGAGACTATAACAGGTACATACAATATGTCAGATTCTACTGCTTTATTGATCTCCATTTAGACATGTATTTAGCCTGGCAACATGGCCGTGAAGGGTACTGCAAAGAGACTTTAGTTTAGACCCTAGTACATGTCCTTCAGAGCTTGTGGCTCCTGTGACTACACAAGTACGCTTGTAAAACTTTAAAAATGTATTGTCAAGGCATTCCAATGTTAATCAGAAATTAATTTTAATGCAATAAATAATCAGACTGTTGCGCTGTACGATTTCACGCAACAAAAGTCGAGACAGTGCTTAATATTTTAGTTACAAGGTCAGTGTTCATCCACATGCTTTGTATTAGCTCTCTGAAAATGCTGTAAGGAGGAAGCCTCTAAAACAGCTTGACAGTTGAGACAAATGAGAGAAAAGAGCAAAACATGGCTTTTGAGTAAATTAAAAGAATTCGTCTGAAGATTCACGGTTTGAAAGGAAGCCAAGGAAAACATGCACGGCGAAGCTAAAAGCCAGAAATGTAATGAGTTGCTTCAGAAGTCCAAGGTTTCTGTCAGATTCGCTTTGTTAGGTTTAATTTCGTAACTATATCTGTGTTTAAAAATCACCACGGTTGTACCTTGCATAAATATTTTCTACCATTTGAGCCTTCCCACATTTCTTAGTGTTATAATTCGGAACTGAAAAGAACTTGTGTCAGAAATCTACACAAAATATACAATATGTTTCTCTGGTTAATCCTCTCCTGACACAGTTACTGACTTTTGAAGGATGTCATGCTCCTTGGTTTTCATGGTGTCGTTTGCTTAGGTATGTTCTCCAACAAACGTTTCAGTTGAGGATGACTCATCTCAACTAATTATGTGGCTCTAGGGCTAGGGTCAGAGCCAATGTATCCACAACAATGGGGGTGGGGGGGGGGGGGGTGGGGGTTGGTTACTGATAGTGGAATTTCCCCCAGTTCTGTACAAAAGCTTAAACCATGTTATGCAGGATTCTCGAAAAAAAAAATATATATATATATAATCAAAAAACATCATACTGTGCCTCCTTTTTCATGGCTGAGATACAAAGCCACAAATGTAAAGAATCCCATTAAAAATGTCACTGTCAGAATACATATGCACTGAAGATGGGCAAATATTAGTCCAGCCCAGCTAAGCACCAAATTCATTAGCTCTGCCAGCTGCTACGTTCATCTCATTTGTCCTCTGCTCTGAGAGAAAAAAAAAAGCCACAGGGGACTAATGCCAACGGTTTTGTTTCACTTTTCATCTTAATCTAATATAAACCCGGCACACTCATACTTTCAGCAAGCATGACACAGGGCACAGAGCCGGAATACAAATAACACGCTGTTGTGTGGATGTCCCGTCTTTCTAACCCGGACATTTTCTAAACAGATTTTGCATCATTTACTAGAACATTTGGGGCCTAATTAGGAGCTTCTGCGTGAGGAAAACTAGCCGAGGGTGAAACAGATGAAGCGTCTGTATCATTTAGTTAGAAGTCATCTGTAGACATCTGTAAATGTGTGCAGAGATTTCGGAGTTAAGCACAGAAACTCTGCTGCATATCACATCACAACAACTGAACTGAAGAAACTTTATCAACTTCATTATTTATGCTCAAGGGCGCAGCTGGATGCTGGACATATTGACCATCATTAAATGCGCACAAAAAATTTGCATGAGGTAATCATAGCAGCAGCGGTGAGAACGAAGTATGGAAAGTGAAATAAGCTTTAACGTGATTCATTTAGGCAACCGGAGCACATTATATATTATAATTATGCAGATATACATAGAACCTACACATTATGGACATGCTGGATTGTCCAACTTAATTGAAAACATAAAATTTTTTAAAAGGGTGGATCCATCCAGGGTGTTGCCTGCCTTGTGCCCCAAATTCCCTGCTATAGGCTCCAGGCTCCTCTGTACGTTTAAAAATACGTTTAAAATCAAATTATTTTGAAATATTCATTGTCAAAAGTCTGTAAACGTATGCAGGGTTGGCAAAAGTTTGTATACTCTTTGGCCTTACAAGAAATTCTGTTGAGTGTGTTGGGTTTTGGTTTTAACACTGCTAGATATAATAGACTTAAGACTTTAAAGCCTTTATTGTCCTTCTCTCATCCAGTTAAACTGAGTTTTAAATGCATAAAGTACAGAGAAACATACTGAAAACACTCGCTAGACATTAACTGGCCTCTGTTAATTAGAACAGTCAGAGATCTGAGAAAATATACACACCAAGCGTGAAAAGAAGTATCGATCAATTTGCTCTTGTCTGATTTAACTTGGGAACGCAAAAGTAAACATAACTCATCAAACATACCCTATTAGCTAATAGCCGACTAGCTAAAACAACTAGCTAATGATACAAATTCCTGAAGGAGAATAAATCAGCTCACGTTCACAATCGTCTCACAGTGAGCTCGTAAATTAGCTTCCTACCAAATTATGGAACAAATGCCTTGTGTACTCAGCAGGAAAAAAAATATATCTCCCTCTCTCCTGATTGGCTGGGGGTCCTGCCAGTCACCTTGTAGCTGGACTTCTTTTTGGCTAGAGCTGGATGATGCTTGAGGTTTCCCACAAATCCAAGCCTATACCTCTCTGACACAGGACGGACTGTCATTTGCTAATTTAGGATTGTCAGAGCGACTCTCAGCATTGAGAACATTGTATTATACATTGTTTCTTTCTTTCCTGGCACAATAATGATGTTTGTTTCACTCTAGCTTCAAATCAGGATATATCCATCCATCCATCTTCAACCACTTATTCCTGCTTCAGGGTCGCGGGGAACCTGGAGCCTATCCCAGGAAGCATCGGGCAAAAGGCCCTGGACAGGGTGCCAGTCCATCGCAGGGCACAATCACATACACACTCACACACCCATTCATACACTATGGACAATTTACCAAGCTGCCAATCAACCTACCATGCATGTCTTTGGACTGGGGGAGGAACCCGGAGTACCCGGAGGAAACCCCCGCAGCACGGGGAGAACATGCAAACTCCGCACACACATGGCCCCGGCGGGAATCGTACCCCGGACCCTGGAGGTGTGGCGAACGTGCTAACCATTAAGCCACTAAGCTATGTTGATTTGGTCAGGACTTCATCTTTTGAGAACACATCATCCTGCATCCCCTTAAAGTAGAAAGTCATCTTTCTAACACTGAAGCTTCAGCATGGAGCTCTCCTGAGCCTCACCGATAGCCTACTTCTTTTTTTTGTGTGTGTGTCTGCAACCTACTTAGAGGCCTTTTTAAAACCTAGGGAACCCAGGGAAACTGTTCATTTCTGGGCTTCCATTGCTGAAACCACCTGAAGGGAGTGGCGCTTTAATTAAATAGCGGTGGTCCTGGCCCAAAGTAGAGTGGGCAGCTCCAGTGAGACCAAGCCAGCTGAGCTCATGATGCGGTTCTCACCTGTACGCATTCCTGAAGGTTCTCAGCAACTTGCCTCAATGTAGAGTATTAAATATTAAGCTAGTAAATGGACCATGAACATCTCAACAGCTTTACTATTAAAATGGCATATGATCTAAGATCTTTTAAACATGTCCGTTTTCTTCTGCTATCCCAACCAACCTAGTATCACTAACAATAGGTGACTTAGCTAGCTGGTTAATTAACTGCGAAACTGTTAGCAAAAGGATTACAACAGATCATTGTAATGAGTATAGGAGGGGAAAAAAGCATGTGATACCAGGCCTTAACTTTTGTTTTTAATTACTTAAATGCGGTTTTTAATTACTTTTAGTTCACTGTTTTATTAGCCTATACAGAATGTGCTGTTATTGATTATACAAGCGAGAATGTATTAACAGTGATTTCGAGCACACTGGTGGGATATAAAAAATAAAGAGACTGATTGTCGAAAGATCGAACACCTGAACAATTACTTGTTTTAAATGTGTCTCGTTAAGTGCATTATCGACTTCAAGCTCTGCATAATTTAAAGCATACTAAGACTTTGAGGAAGAGGTCGACTTGTTTAGAGTTTATTCACCTTTATGAAAAGAATATATATATATATATATATATATATATATATATATATATATATATAGCACTGTATAACGACTCAGTCTATCAGATTTTATAATATATCATTCAATAATATATAATATAATGTACACTATATTATACATATATCATCATAATATACTTGTTTATTATTGCTGGAGAATGCATGGATTATACTCGCACTTGTTTATATATTTCACATGTATATTGATGATTCCATGATTGGTGTGCCCTTTAGCCCATCAAACTGTAAAATTACATTTAAAAATGTTAAATTTCAACATACATTTAACCTTTAAAAAAAATAGAATATTTTGCTCAGGTAACCATATCTCTCTTTTTTTATTTTTTTTAAAGTATGAATTCTTTGCTGCATTTTTGCTTGTAAATGAGGAACAGGGTTTAGTATAGATCTAGTGAATACACAAAATGGGAACATCAAGAACATTTGAATGATTTGCTAATATGTATTTTTTTTAATTACTTGAAGTCTATAATTTGCATAAAAGGGTTGGTCTTTGAAAGTGACCTCATTACTTAATCTCAAAACATCATTGACAAAAAAAAAGAAAGAACTTGCTTTTCTTCTACCTATGATCTTCAGGAAACTTTCCACTGAACATGACTTGAGGAATATTCCACATATTTCATAGGGGTGAACATGTCCAGGTAAAAGATTTGAGTGATAAGTCATAATCTATTAGGAAAATCTAATGGTTTCCACCATGTAAGGGAAACTAGGTTAATTCTTTCCATCACATTCCTCTAAATTTCTATTAGGGATTTTTTTGGTTACTCTTAAATACCACAAGAAACCAATAGGGTTTTATTTCATGAGTCAATAATTGCCATCAGAATAAAATGAGATGTTATTAGGGACCTTTAGGAACAATCCATTCTGTCAAACTACAACTACAGTCCTCTAGAAACACATTCACAGCCATTACAACCACAAGAAATCTTAAATGATTATGCTTTATAATCTCAGCACCTTTTCAGTTTACACATATCTGATCTTCACCTAGTCTAGTTTGTATCCGAGTAACTTTTTGTATGATGCAACAAGCTCCCAGTGCACAAAAACATTTAAACAAAGCTTTTAAACCATATGCACGGTTTGTACAGTTGTATGTCCCAGAATGCTGTATTTGTTTTTAGGTTTGGAAATTTAGCTTTGCCTGGAGGATAAATGGTGCGTGAATTCGTAATGCTTGTGAATGCTTTTTCCATCAAGTGGAAAAAAAAAGACTTTGTTCCTGAACCATTGTTCCAGTTGAATATACATGTCCTCCAGCACTTTCCCGCTTTACATTGCTGTATTTCGTGAAAAAAGCGTTATGTCCTTCATTTGTAGACCGACTCGTGTTTTTGATCCAAGTATTTGGCCTTCCTGAGTTGAATGAGTTGCAAAATGGCTTCAAGATTATAATACAACTCACGACACCTTGATTACACATAGAATATGTTAGAAATGATCGGAAAAGCTTAGACGTGACTAGTATTTTGAACGAACTTCATGATTATGCCGTCTAAACTTGTCAAAATGTTACTCTGTGAGTGGGAGTGGTTCATAGAGCAGAAGTCAGACCTCAAAAGGAATCCAGGGCTTTGTTCATTGCGATTTTTTTCTTACACACTGTACAACGTACATACATAATTCTTACATACAGAGTGTCCTGCAATGGACTATTGCATTCCCACCTCATGCTCAGTGTTCCCGGGATAGACTGCGGATCTGTCGCTAACCTGACCAGGATAAAGCACTTACGGAAAACAAATTAATGAATGAATGAATGAAGGCATACGTGTCAGACATGGGGTTTATGGGTAATGCAGTATGATGGCACTAAATGAAATATATGGTGTAAGAACCATTAAAAATCAACAAGTTTGTAATATATATTTCATACCAGGATTCATTATGTATTCATGAATAATACATTTCACCTGTGCAAATTTGGTGAAAATAAATACAGTCTCCGGTCATGGACCAACACTTCTATTAGTCCGTAATTGAGTTTTCCTGCCCTTGTCCTTTTTGGGATTTTTTTTTTTTCATAAATGATGAATGAGTCTGTGTTCTAAAGCTGAATGAGTCTCGGAGCTCGTAATCCTCCAACTGCTCATTAGCCGAGCCCAGTTCCCATTTCCGTGTCCTGCTTTGTTTACCCCTCTGAGTACATAACCTTGTGTTTTTCCTTTATTAGAAACTAAAAGGTTTTGAGTATCCAAACAGATGATATGAACAGGTTGCGTCATGCCCGGGGCTACTCAGTGCTGTGTTGTTGAGGCTGGGTTTTTTTGGGGGTTTTTTCCCCCAATGATTGAGTTTTTTAACACACGGTTTTGTCCTTCTGCCAAAATTGGTGCAGTGTTACAGCCAAAGGGAAGGCTAGGTAATGCGCATTAAAGACATAAGGTTGTAGATGGAAATTCAAAAGAGAGCACTCTAAAAGCCTTTTCTGATTAAGATTAAAAAAAGACCTCACATGATTGTCTTTTATTTATTTATTTCAGCTTTTATTTCATGAATCTGTTCAATTCAATCTCTCTGAGACACTAACATTGTGAACAGAGGTTTTGTTTAATTAAATAATTATGTTACGATAAATAAATTAAAAATCACATATGATTGTGTATATCAAACGGTAAGAATCCCAGTTAAGTCCATTCCAAGTTTTTTTTTAATAGAGATACCATAAAATATGGAAAAGTTCAAGGGGTTCAATATAAGGGTGAACTTATGGAAGGCTCTGTATGGCAAACTGGACAGTTGAAGATTGGATAAACATTGCGTTCCGATTTTCCACTTTAATTGAGTCTGTGCCCAATGTAGCTATAGATTCCTGTTCTTGACTGACAGGTGGTCTTCTGCTCCTGCTTGCTTTTGTAGCCCATTTACCTCAAGGTTTTATGTGATGCTTTTCTGCTCATCATGGTTGTAATGAGTGATAATCTTCCTGTCAGCTCGAACGAGTCTGGCCATTTTCCACCCACAGAAGTGCCGATCACTTGTTTTTATATGTTTCTGAAATACTCAGATTGGCACCAACAACCGTGCCACAGTCACCGTCACTCAGTCCATTACATGGACAGCAATAATCTAATTATTGACTTTATTCTGAATTAGACAATATTCTGATTAAGGTGTTTACATGAGCTGCTTTTAGAATATTCCTTTCACGTTCCCGTTTTACATTACGTCCCTATGCCACGCTGTCCGACGTTCCCTCCAGAATTTCACATATCTACATACATTCGGTCTTCATTATGGTACCGTATACAGTTTTGGGTGTTTCAGTTTTAATTTTACGAAAGCTTCAAGTGCAGTTAATTAGTTGTCGTGCTGTACGTGCAAATAGACGACTGCTTGAAGTCGTGGGCTGCCTCCCAAACCGTGTACTTACCGTCTATATAGTAACTGAGATACATGTTTTTCGCCTACTATATACTGTAGCAGATAAGTACGTGGTTTCTCTTGTTTGCTGTCAAACGGTTGAGCACTGCCATGTGTGTACGTGTCCTGTCTCAAAATGTGGTGAAAACTCCCACACAATGTTAATAGTGTGATTAAGGTGTGTACATGTCTGTAATACAAGTCGATAATGCGACTAAAACAGGAGTACTCCACCTGTCTTAATTCGACTTGTGTTTACTTCGAGTATAACTTTAATCGGATTAAGGTCATCAATAATTGCCGTTTACAAGATCGTTTCTTAATCAGAGTATTGCCTTAATCGGGTTAATATCGGATTATTCCTGTCCATGTAAACGTTATGACTGACATCATGTTTTTCCCTTATTTTGATATTTGATGTTTGGTTAACTCTTGACCTGTCTCTGTATGATTCTATTCATTGCACTGCTCCCTTAAAATCATTTTAGTTAGACACTTGTAGCCCCACATATCTATGTATTGCAGTTAATACTAACACTGTCTATGAGTCTTTTATCTATAGGTTTAATGGCTTTATCCTCCGAGTGCTCCTGTGTTTTATTAAACACACATTTGGAGTCACATTAGGATCTCAGCGTGAGCAGTTAATGCATCAAAGATGTAGCATCCATTACTTATCTGTAGCAGTAATAGCGATTAAATTGTAATAAAGCATATAAAACTCCAGGGGTTCAAAAAACCTTTCACTAGCAGTATATATGTGCAAAAATATATAATGTACAATGAAAGTATGTTTAATTAAATGCAAGATCGAATGTTTTGGTTTTTTTTTTGTTTGTTTTTTTTAGAAATTTATGTCTCTTTTTGCGTAGCTGTAGCAAAAATAATACTGTTATTAAAGACGTTTAGTATCAGAACTCAGAAGGTGGGCATTTAATGAAGGTGGCGTAATTGTGGTCTTAATATCTCAAAAAACATTGAAAATCATAGAAAAACAAACAGAGATCAAGGTGGGTGATGGAACTCCTACTACACCTTTCATTTTTTGTCATTAGACATTAGTTTATTCTCTGTTATTTTGTATTAACAGCCTCCGTGTTAATCAACCTTTGACTTTGAGGAGGATGTAATAAGCTTTCTGGTAAACAGGAAGTTCAGTGATTCAGAATGTTAATTAGTTGAATCTATTTTTTTGCACCATAAATGGTAAAACAATATAAATTAGCATTAAAGCCCTAAAGGGATTTTTACAAAGTGGGCTCTTCTGTTCTAAATGGCTTGCTCAGGCCATCAGTTACTCTCTCTTGTACTTTTCATACCTAGGAAGTTGAGATCCACTTCACCCCCTGAGGGTCTAAGCAGAAATTAGCCAGCTCCCTCGACTCCATCTCACCATGAATAGCTCCACTTTGATTTCACCTCTCTCATTAGATTCCCCTCTCGCCAGCCCATGGAGCTCGTCGTAAGTTCAAACAGACTCTTTAACTTCTCTACCACATCCGAGGCTTCTGCGGCAATTCACGACGGCGGTCGATATTTCTCTCCGAGACCGAGCACATGAAATCTGGCACATGAGTCATAAGTCATTACTGCTGATGTGGAGAGGTAGTCAGAGGCACAATCAGGAAATGATTAGATAACCTGATCTTATCTGAAGAAATTGCCCCTGAATGTTTCTTGGCTAATCCAGCACACACCTCGCAACTTGCGACTTGTCGTTATAAACGTCCTAAGCCCTTGGTCTTTCAGAAAAATGCCTTGTATTTGTTTCCTCATCGACTGGACGTCATTGTAGCCAATCTGATTTGTCCCATTTGATGTCCATCAATAAGCAATTCACTAGAAGCTGCTGGAGAGGATTTCAACCCTGTTATAAAAGTAATTGCAGAGGCGTTTCTAATGAAGACAAAAGCAACAGCAGGGCTGAGATGATAAAAGAGAATGAAGACATTTCCTCGAAATTGATTTCCTGTTTTTCATGCTTTGTCCTTTTACAAAAATGTCTGGGCATGAAGGGTGATGGTCACAGTTCAGGGAATGGAAAAAAACCAGGAGGGAAAATATGGCTGAGTAGATTCTTCCAGATAAGGTCTTCTTCCAGTATTTTCAATTCGATTCAATTTAATTTGTATAGTACTTTTAACAGTAGGACATTAACCACAATGCTAAGCTGTAGCTAAATGTTGTGTTTCTTCTCCATTGAACAGCGTTTCATTTGCCAAATGAAATTAACATTGGCATCTCTGTAATGGTATTTCTTTTGGGTTTGACTAAAGGATGAAAGATACTGAAAAGCCTAGGCAAAATTATAATCTAAACAAAACACCGGAGAGTTGAAGATTCGAAAAAATTTCACCTGGTCTTTTTCCAGTCTTCAACTGTCTAGTTTGGGTGAGTCTGTAACCCACAATAGACTCGGATTTTTGTTCTTGACTGACTGGAGTGGAACCTGATGAACCTTCTGCGATGCTTTTCTGCTCACTATGGTTCTAAAAAGTACTTATTTGTGTTACTGTAGAACCAGTCAGGTCATACTCCTTTAATCTCTCTCATCATTGAGGTGTTTCAAACTGCTGACCCTTTGCACACGATGTTTTTTGTGTTTCGCACCATTCAGCATAAATTCTAGAGACTGTTGTGTGTGAAAATCCCATGAGATCAACAATTTCTGAAAAACAAATGAATCAATTTGCAGGTATATTTTGTATAAAATTGGGAATACTGTCAGGATAATTTTTTTTATTTAAACCAAAGAAATCTACCTTTTGACACAATATAGACGTTTGATATATAGATATAGACGTTATAGATGTTTAGGTAGAAATTAAAAAAAGGTAGAAATGAACACAAATTGTTCTCTGAAATACTTTCCTTAGTGCACACATCCTCTTTTTCTGAACTAAAAAAGCGTCCGGCCGGTATTTATAAATTTGAGAAAATGTCATTGATTCAGCTTTAGTTTAATTGTGATGTGCTTATGGTCTAATATTGCATCATGTATGCACATATTTGCATTGCTTTAACCAGTCTTTGTAATTCCCGCCTTCTGTCACACTGATGGTCGATTATATAAGGCAAATTCCTGGCCAAATTCCTGTCGCTCAACCGTTAGCCTAGTCTCAGCGAACTTGTGAAGATGAAGCGCTGTTGTGTACGCCGCAAATAGCAGCAAATGTCAGTTGTCCTGAGTCGAAACAATGCCCATGGCCATATAAGGTCATTTTAAATTTCATGTTATCACATTGCTTCGTATTACACGGTCATTCAAATGTGTAAATGATGGCAGAAGGTACACTCGTGGCATCTGATATTTTATTTTATTCCATGGACATTCAAAAGAATGAAGGAGCACATGTCAAACATGAATCCAGTTTTATTTATATATATTTATATGATGCTAAAAGTGTGTCTTTTTCAGTGTATTAAAGTCTGCATTTATAGTAACGATTTACTGAACACTATTAAGATCCCCCCCATATGAATTGATTGGGGTGCCAATAATACACCTATATTTTGTACACCTAGATAATTTTTTTATAAACCCGTGTTGTGTTGTAATTGCTTGCTATCCATGAGAAGCAGAGTATTTTTGTGAATTTTCGAACAAAAGATCAAATGGTCCAAAAAGACCATTTTTCACAGCCTTATTTGCTCATATTTACCAAGGGTGCCAATATTAGTGGCGGGCACCCTGTATATATATATATATATATATATATATATATATATATATATATATATATATATATATATATATATATATATATATATACTGTATATATAGTATTATTCTTATTATAAACTGCAGGCAGAATGAAGAACCCAATTCACAGTGTGATATTTTTCCTCTCTCCGCCTCTCCTTGGCAAAGGCCCATATGTCAGGAGCCAAAGGGATGACATCATTAATGCCATGACAGGCAATGGTAGCAGAGGAATGCAGATGCCAGACTGCTACACTGTTATAATGGAGCAGCCTTGATTTCTAATCATTTAAATCTCTTGGACTTCCAACGCGCCAAAACTGGCAGAAGTGTCCTATGTTGGACGAGACTAAAATTTCAGTTTGAAAGGTTTTGTCAAGAGAAACAATGTCATCTTTCCTTTCACTAAAGTATAAGTTTAGATGCAGTAATTATATTGTCCTCACATACTTTTGGGGGAAATTCACCAAACCCTAGGTCAGGGTACCTGGTGAAAATTGGCCAATTCGGCCTCAGTTATATCTCCTTCCCATGACATATTCCATGGCCAAATGGCCATGACCTTTCTTTACAGGTTATATGTTTTTGAGTAATGCAACAACTTTATTCTCCTCTGTAAATGATCAATAAATCAAATTCTGCCATCAGTGGTAAAGAATGGATGGACGGGATGGATGGATTCTCAAACTTATTACTTACCACCACAGTAAAGTTGGTTTTATATTTAATATTCACAACACACTCACACCTCTGACACCAAAAGCATTTAAAGACTTGTGAAAAAGGTTTTCATTTCATTTACATAAACTTATAATTTATACACCTTGCAGTATGAAAAGAATAGAAACTGCAATTTACGTAATGAAATTAGGTAACTTGTGTAGCTAATGCCAGAATATCACAAATAAGCAGCGATCATGAAGCGTTCATATCTATCTTGGGTGGACAAATGCAACAACAACAAAAGGTGCAGAGGAAAAACAAACTCAAAACACTCTCTGGAAATTAACATTAATCCATTTATCTGCTTTCTTGCTTCCACTTGTTGATGTAATATTAACTGTATCATATTAGCTAGCCTCAGAGTAAGAAGTGTTAGGCTAATTAACGTTAAGTTGTTAGCTTGTTACTCTTAGTTAAGAGTACCTCTCCGTAAGAAAATATTTTCCTTATTTACAAATTTTTTCAGTGTGCTAAGTAGCCTAATGGCCATTGGCAGGAATGAGGCTAGTGTTGGGTAAAAGCACAGGTTTTATTGATGAACATAAAACAGCAGCAGGGATACACCGAAAAACATAATCCAAATCATGCAAAAAGACAGGCGGTCAGCAAATAAGCTGAAGTGACGGGCAAAACAAGAAACCAAAGTATAGAAAAAATGAACATAGTCAAAACAGAATAGCAGCAGAGACCATGAAGTACCATGGAAATGGTTTTGGACCTCAATTCCACATGGACATTCTCGCTGTGGTTGCTGGGACTATGGTTGCTACGATGGCCTTGAGACAGCAATTACTACATACAGTGCCTTGCGAAAGTATTCGGCCCCCTTGAACTTTTCAACCTTTTGCCACATTTCAGGCTTCAAACATAAAGATATAAAATTTCCATTTTTTTTTTTTAAATCCCCAACAAGTGGGACACAATTGTGAAGTGGAACGAAATCTATTGGATATTTTAAACTTTTTTAGCAAATAAAAAACTGAAAAGTGGTGCGTGCAAAATTATTCGGCCTCTTTACTTTCAGTGCAGCAAACTCACTCCAGAAGTTCAGCGAGGATCTCTGAATGATCCAATGTTGTCCTAAATGACTGATGGTGATAAATAGAATCCACCTGTGTGTAATCAAGTCTCTGTATAAATGCACCTCTGTATAAATGCATGCCATTTCTCAAAGATATCCATAAAAAGTCTCGGGAGACACACCAAACATGTGGAAGAAGCTGCTCTGGTCAGATGAAACCAAAATCGAACTTTTTGCCCACAATGCAAAATGATATGTTTGGCGTAAAAGCAACACAGCTCATCACCCTCAACACACCATCCCCACTGTCAAACATGGTGGTGGCAGCATCATGGTTTGGGCCTGCTTTTCTTCAGCAGGGACAGGGAAGATGGTTAAAATTGAGGGGAAGATGGATGCAGCCAAATACAGGACCATTCTGGATGAAAACCTGTGGGAGTCTGCAAAAGACCTGAAACTAGGACGGAGATTTATCTTCCAACAAGACAATGATCCCAAACATACAGCAAAATCTACAAAGGAATGGTTCACAAATAAATGTATCCAGGTGTTAGAATGGCCAAGTCAAAGTCCAGACCTGAATCCAATCGAGAATCTTTGGAAAGAGCTGAAAACTGCTGTTCACCAACGCTCTCCATCCAACCTCACTGAGCTCGAGCTGTTTTGCAAGGAAGAATGGGCAAGAATTTCAGTCTCTCGATGTGCAAAACTGATAGAGACATACCCCAAGCGACTTGCAGCTGTAATCGCAGCAAAAGGTGGCTCTACAAAGTATTAACGCAAGGGCGGCCCCCTTGCACGCCCCAAATAATTTTGCACGCCCCACTTTTCATTTTTTTATTAGTTAAAAAAGTTTCAAATATCCAATAGATTTCGTTCCACTTCACAATTGTGTCCCACTTGTTGGTGATTCTTCACAAAAAATAAAAATTTTATATCCTTATGTTTGAAGCCTGAAATGTGAAAAAGGTTGAAAAGTTCAAGGGGGCCAAATACTTTCGCAAGGCACTGTACCAGCAAATCGATATATCAAGCGGAGAACAATACATGTAGTGCTACCATACAATATCTTTTAATTGAGTTCTAGAAAAGCAAAGTGCGCAGAATAGAGGTTTAAGTGTCAGAAACAATTTTTTAAAGGTTAATTTGGGGTTGGAGTTTTAGGGGTTAGTTACGTGCTCACGGAAAAGGTGGGTCTTTGAGATCTGTTTTTTGAAGATAGTGACAGATTCTGCGGTCTGGATTGAGGTTGGAAGTTCATTCCACCACTGAGGGACAGTTAATTTGAAGGTTCTGGGAAGGGACCTTGAGACACACTGAGTAGGTACTACTAAACATCGGTCGTTAATCGCTGGCAGATTGCATGAGGGAATGTAAGCCTTCAGGAGAGTGTTGAGGTAGGATGGTGTTGTTCCAGACAAGGTCGTGTACGTGAGCATCAAGGCCTTGAATTAGATACAGGCGGCTACAGGCAACCTGTGGAGGGAGATGAAGAAGTAGCCTAATAGCCTAAAAATTCACATGTGCACTTTTTCATGGTCATAAACATAAACAGAGTGGGGAAAAATGTTTTCCATGATACCAGGGTTTGATTCATACTAAGAAGGTTATTCTTAGTCATTTTATTATCAATATCAATAATAAAAAGTACTCATACTCAATAAGAAAAATGGTACTTTTTGACATGAAACCTGTGCAGGAACTGAAGATACTATAGTACTGTAGAACTATAGATATGTACTCAGCACTAAGCGATGTCCAAACTGATCTGACTTTCAGACTCTGTCTGAAAATTAATGTGTAAATTTGGAGAATTTCTTCCTCGAACTCTTGCATCCAGCAGCATATGTCCTTTCATCCTGACCACATCATCCTTAATATCAATGAAGATAAAAAGAAAGAAGCAAAGAATTATTCATCCAGTAAGGACATTTCTGAATAAGAGTTCACCACAGTGGAACTTTAGTGCTCAAGTCAAGCGTGCAGGAGTGTTTAATTGAAACAGAAATATGACATGAAGCTCAAATCCTGAAGTATTATAGGGGCGAAAAAAAGAAGGAATCTCATTAAGTCATGGCATCTTTCCCACTCTGCATTACTTTTATCTCTGTTTTCACAAGAACTTAGGCATGCAAGATGAGCTTGAGCACCAATTGATTGATTCCTTGCGCTTATCATTGCTCTGCTAACTCGCCCTGAGGATACTGATGCACTTATTGCTTGGTTCAAAGGGAAGCTGTTTGTAATTTTTATTTGCAAAGCTGTGAAGCTGCTGAGCCAAATCCATAATTAATCATGTCACATCTGGGTGTTCTCTCTTGCAAATAATCAGGGACATTTGGCATTTCAGGCAACTTTTCGCAGAGGTACCATTACTTTAGTGCAGTGAGCGTGAAGAGAGTGGAGTGGAATCAAACTAGAGAGAGGGATTTTTCAAAATCCTGTCAATTTCTTGTCGCAGGACACACCCTATGTATTTATGAACTTCCTCAGACTTTCATTTTAATTGTGAAAATAGAGTTACGTTTCTATTTTTTACCTGACAGTATAGAACAGTTCATCAAGATGCTAACTATGCAATGTTTTATAACAGGAACGCAGACAAGATATTGAAATGAAAGATACTTGTAGAAGCTTGGATGTTTTATACAGCTCCCTGGTTAAATTTGCATGGTTTGTTGTTGAAACTTCCATCCATCCACTTTCTGTACCACTTATTCTACACAGGGTCACGGGGAGCATGGAGCCTAACCAAAGGAATTTGCGGCATGAGGCATGGGACACCCTGGACAGGGTGAAAATCCATCGCAGGGCACGATCGCACACA
Organism: Ameiurus melas; assembly: GCA_012411365.1. Lineage (NCBI taxonomy): Eukaryota > Metazoa > Chordata > Actinopteri > Siluriformes > Ictaluridae > Ameiurus > Ameiurus melas. The sequence continues at coordinate 20,224,664 of CM022752.1, forward strand.
GCATTCACACAGCCATTCATATACTACAGACAATTTAGAGATGCCTATGAACCCGCCAATGAGCCCACCAAGGAGCATACATTTTATATATATATATATATATATATATATATATATATATATATATATATATATATATATATATATATATATATATAGTATGTATGTATGTATATATATATATATATATATATATATATATATATATATATATATATATATATATATATATATATATATATATATATATATAATATAAGTCCTGAGCTTATCTTTCCATCTCTTTCAGCATTTGTCTTCTGGCACCATGCCATGCTAGCTTGTACCTGATGTATCTGATGAAGCCGCTGGTATGGTATGCACCTCTGCACGGATTAACCCAGTCAGAAGCTAGCACTTGTAAAAATAAATAAATAAATAATAAACACTGAGAAAACCAACAGAGTTGACTCTCTGCCTACTTGCATTAAAGCTTTTTTCAAGTTTCTTGTGTGTGAGTGTGTAATTGAATTACAGTAATAAGTGTGCAGGATTCACTTATTGCGGAGTAGGAGCAGCTGGCACAGAATCGTTATTTAAGCCCAAAGGCATTCTATCAAACTCATACCTAACCTCTAGAACCTGAAGAAGCTTGTTTTGTTCTGTGTTTGTTCTGCATTTAATCTGTACTTTGTATTTGTCCTGGTGTATGTTTTCGAACCATCTGTCTATCTTTTCTGATTAAGCATATTTTTTTTTCTTATTTCTCTCCTCCAGCTACGGAGATATGGTGCCTAAGACGATCGCCGGGAAGATTTTTGGCTCCATCTGCTCCCTGAGTGGGGTTCTGGTAATAGCCTTGCCTGTGCCTGTCATCGTGTCCAACTTTAGCCGAATCTATCACCAGAACCAGAGAGCAGACAAGCGGCGTGCTCAGAAGGTACAGGTGAAAACCTTTAGCTAGTTGCTGAGCTTTGCTGCACTAACCGGGGGGACAAAGGCGGACCAGTGTATGTCTATGTGTGTGTAAGAGAGAGAATGGTGCACCATTGTCTGCTCCCACACTGGCCCCAGATGAGTGACTAACACCTGGTATGCGCTGCACAGCTGGCTGACACAATGGACCATGGCATGCCCTTGGATCGACCAGCAATACACACACAAACCTGCACACACACACTCTACCAAATGGACATTCATTCAAGGGCTCATTAGCTTAATGGTGATGCAGAGATTTGATGAGTGATGGCCTCGTTTGATGAACAGCAATCGGACAAATGGTGACACAAATGAGGCCTTCATTCATTAAGAGCTTACAGATGTGTGCTTATTCAGTAATCAAGGGCTTTTAAAAACATTGCATGAATTTCAGCATTGTGTGGTTTTTTTTAATACTCTGTAATATAATAATAAGTGCCTATAGGTATCAGACATACCTCCCCACATAATGTATAATGATTTGATTCATGATATCAAATTTAGTCATTTCCAGTTTCCACCCTGTTAGTAGCTCTACTATATGGCCAAACGTTTGTGAACACCTGACCTTCACACCTATATGTGCATTCTTTAGGAACATCCCATTCCAAATTTAGTAACCTCTTTGCTGTTACAATACGCTCCACTCTTCTGGGAAGGCTTACCACTAGATTTTCGGATCGTGGCTGGTGGGATTTGTGTTCATTCAGACACAAGCACATTAGTGAGGTCAGGCACTGATGTCAGGTGAGGAGGCCTGGGGTGCAGTCGGTGTTCCAGTTCATCCCAAAGGAGTTAGGGGTTGAGGTCAGGGTACTGACCTGGCAAACCATGTCTTAATTTAGCTCACTTTGTACACAGGGGCATTGTCATGCTGGAACAGGTTTGGAGCTTTTAGTTTGAGTGAAGGGAAGTTGTAACGCTACAGCAAACGAAGACATTCTCAGGGTTCATACAAAGTGTTTGAAGTACTTGAATTTGGCGTTTTGAAATTTAAGTACTGGAAAATAGCCATTTTTTATCTAGTGGTGCTTAAAAGTGCTTGAATTATAAAATAAAAAAACGAAATAAATAAATACGAAATACGAAAATACGAAATTAAATAAATACGAAATTGCCAAATAACTTAATAGTGTTTATTTTAAATAAAGCATGAATACAATCCTTTCACTTAACATATGAACACACATGGAGTCGTCTCTCCCAACTTTGGCTCGTGTGTGATGTGCTTGGCATGTTTCCTGTTAAAGTCCATCACAACCTTGCACCAGCTTCCCAATCCAGAAGGAATGAAGTAAATGTTAAGTTCCCCTATGTTTTGAGACTTTTGGGACACCCTGTATATTGACATTATGGTGAAGATGAAGCAATGGCTGGGAAATGCAATCTAATTCATATTATATATTATATATATATATGTTTTTTTTTTATTATTATACACATATTGTTTTTCTGTTGGAATTGAAAAAAGAAAAGAAATAATATGTTTGAATGACATCTCTTTCAAATTTGTGGCAACCATTTGGGGAAGAACCACATATGGGTGTGATGGTCAGGTTTCCACATACTTAAAGCCATAAACCAAACAACAGCTGCCGGTTAGAAGGGCAAAATTGCAAGTACCCAAGTACATAGTTCAGTGATTTTTAATTGTATGCAGTAAGTGATTCCATTGTTTTGCATTTAACCAATCAAGAGATAACTTCACAAGGAGGTCAGAATTTAATGGTCTCTGCTGAGCGATAGTAAAAAACAGTTTTTCCAGGTTGGTGTATGTTGATCTGTTTTTGTTGTAGTAACAGTCTCCTCTTATGCCTCCTATGCGTTTAGTTTGGAACGTCAGTCAAATTGGCTCATGGTTCTTGGATATGTTTCGTAATAAACTGTACCAAAATCTCTAGCAAGAGCTACAGTGGAAGACTGGCTTGAGAGACTAGAAGAGTGCTATACATGAGCTAAAAGATACTCATGATTGTTTAGTGTTGCTTTAATTTCACAGTGGATAGAGTAATACCATCCTTCTACCCAGCCACAGATTCAGATGGGTGACAACGAAATAAACAAAAATATCATCTTTTTTTTTTTAATCCTGATGCACATGGTGTCTTCCAGGATGACCCTGCCCCCATCCACAAGCCACAAGGGCTCACTGAATGGTAGAAGAAAATGATCATTCATAATTCATAAGCTATGGCCTCCACATCCACCAAATCTCAACTCAGTTGAACAGATTTTGGCATCACGTGTTAGATAGCACTCTCCAGCACCATTATCAAAACACCAACAGTTCCAGAGAATGTTGAATCTACGGAAATGTTTAGTGCTGTTTGTGTGTGGCTCATGATGGCCTAAAACCTTACTAACACACTTCATGTTGGTGTTATGTATGTATAATTTGTCACCCATCTCTATATGAGTACAGTATGTATTCAAACTTACTATCTTCTGATGCCCATAGAAGATATCCTTCTAATTTCCTTTTACCCTTTAACATGGTTAAAATAGACTAGCTTGTATTATATGGGTTATATTTTTTCCTTGTATGCCATATTCCCTGAAGCCACGAAGAAAAAGGCGATATAATGCAACAGTTTGCATTAGCTTGAGGTTGGACTGTTTGCTTTATTGAACATTTTGTTACACCTACGGCAGACTCTAATTATTTCAACACGAAATTCAGTCAAATAAAACCTAAAATCCCAGGAGTGTGAATAGTGCTGAAATATTATGCGATTGCCAGTAAGTGTGCTCATGTTTTCCATTTATTTATGAGTGATATGGCTCAGTTGTCCCAGCGGACTGCAACGCAACCCCCAGTGGCTGCTCAACCTGCTCTCCTTATGCTTAAATAACAGCAAATGCTCTCAAGTCCAGAGACAGTGCAGCTGACCTTTCAGAGCTGGCACATAAAAGCGAGCATGCAAGCAGAGAGAGAGAGAGAGAGATAGAGAGAGAGAGACTAGACCAGACGGTGAAAGAGCAAGAGAGATATGCAGAGAGCAATGAAAACAAGGAAAAGAGGGTCGCAGAGTTTGTTTTTGGAAATGCCCTTAATAGTGCTCTTTTGCCACAAATAGCTCCAGTAAACAACTTGTTGGTAATTTGGAGAGTGGAGTCATATAGTGAACCCTTCACACCTGCCAGTTAAAGGACAGATATTTCAGTGCACAAGCCTGATAAAAAATAAATAAAAAACAGCAGCTGTTTAACAAAACAACACCAGTCTTTGACAAATACAACACATACAGCACAATGACTTTTGTATAATATAAGGAATGAAATACTTGTACATTAAGTGTTTTTATTCTTCTTACACCACAGCCGTTTGCCAGTGATTCTAACAAACATTATGAATTAATCAATACTGTATATGACACACCATATTTTTATCTGTTTATTGTTACATTTAATGTTTTAGAATGTACAGAAAACAAGTTAATTCCTGTTCTCAATTCCTGTTCTTAATATACTTGAGAATTATTGTTCACAAGTATATTATAGCAACTATCCTTAAACTATAGTTTCCATACTGTCCTCTTATTTTATTTTCTTGAAGTTGAGATGAGAATGCAGCATGTCATGGATGGACATGGGAGTGCTTCCAGATTTCATATTCATGAATAGTCATAGCTTCTGGTAAGGTTTATAGATGGCCCTAGACTATTTTGGGGGCATAAGAGGAACACAGGAATTCTACCATGTATATATAAGAACTTTTTGGTTTAAATGAGAAGCGTTATATTTGGAGAAAGGAAAACACTGCATTTGAGCATAAGAACCTTATCTCATCTGTGAAACATGGTGGTGGTAGTATCATGGTTTGAGCCTGTTTTACTGTATGTGGGCTAGGACAGCTTGCCATCATTGATGGAACAATGAATTGTGAATTATTCCAGCGAATTCTAAAGGAAAATGTCAGGACACCTGTCCGTGATCTGAATCTCGAGAAAGTGGGTCATGCAGCAAGACAACAATCCTAAGCACACAAGTCGTTCTACAAAAGAATGGTTAAAGAAGAATAAAGTTAATCTTTTGGAATGGCCAAGTCAAAGTCCTGACCTTAATTCAATAGAAGTGTTGTGGAAGGACCTGAAGCAAGCAGTTCATGTGAGGAAATCCACCAGCATCCCAGAATTCAAGCTGTTCTGTTCTGAGGAACGGGCTAATATTTCTTCAAGCCAATGTGCAGGACTGATCAACAGTTACCACAAATGTTTAACTGCAGTTATTGCTACTCAAGGGGGTCACACCAGATACTCAAAGCGAAGGTTCACATACTTTTGCCCTCACACATACGTAATATTGACTCATTTTCCTCAATAAATAAATGACCAAGTATAATATTTTTGTCTGATTTGTTTAATTGGGTTCTCTTATACATGTGGATCCATGAATGTGTCATCATCCTTCATTATTTCCCTGTAAGTGCGGGCTGTTGCAGATACGTGTTAGAATCAATCTGGGCCTCTATTTATCCTTAAACACAGTCGAGTTCAGGTACCATATCCGTACCATAACAGACAAACACATTGCAGGATAAAGCTACCCAATTTACTGCTTGTAAACTTCCCACATCCACTCTCTCTCCCTCTCCCATAACCGCTCTCATTCAGGGTCACATCCATCTGGCCGAACACCCGAAGCGGACACTGCTTTCCTCTTTGCTGTTTTTATTTTTTGAGAGGACAAAAATTACTGGCCGAGTACTCTTATGTGGCGACTGAAATTTTTTTTCTTTATCGCTGCACAAATCACAAATCTCAACATCAATTTTCTGGACCAATGAGGAGGTCAATCGTGGGCACGGAAGGTTGCCGTAAATGGGCCGTCGCTAATGTTGGAGCAAAGTCAAGTGCATCTATATGAGAGAGGCAGGGCAGGAAGAGGCTAGAACAAGGCCACAGGCATGCGTGAGACAGCAAATAAAGTGTGACAACAAGGACACAGAGGTATTTCAGGGGCCACTTGGAGAAGACTGTGATGTGGAGAAGTGCCCTGGCTTAGCAATTAAGGAAAAGTAAATGACATTGGTCTCAGTTGGGGGGAAAACTTTGCCATCCTGGATGCACTTAGGTGCTGGTGGTTATCTAAATGTTATCTATCAGGTGGAAAATATTTATTCCTTCATATTTAGACCTTCAGTATATTAGTTACAAATCACTTCTTCTCTCATTCAGCCAATGACTGTGTTCTATACATGAATAATATAGTGAGTTTTATTTGCATTTTATTTACGTTTCAGTTCAAATCATCCAATCAAATTCATCCATGTGACCAAAAGTATCAAGAAGCACATTGTGACTCACTTAATTTCATCAGATACTGTAAATACGTTTACTTTTTCACTGCTTATTACTTTTTGACTTTGCACATTTTCGGGTTCCACTTTGAATTAAACTTAAGTTTCATTTCTAAGAACCTTTTCCAGAAGAACCTATTATGACTTAGTAGTAGTATTTCTTGATGTTTTTATAGTGTAGTTACAGTTTGTAGTACTTTCAGAGTTTTATTTAGACTCATTAGACAAAACTCTGCCAGCTGAAGTCATCTACAAAAGTGTTCAGTAATGGCCTGTTCTCCCTCTTTTCTCACCTGCTTTCCTTTTATGCTGCCATAAATGTTGTGTATCAGGAATACTCTCTCATAAAAAAAAATCATATGTACATTGATAGCATTTAGCAGACGCCCTGATACAGATCCAGAAAAAACATTGCCTCATACTAGAACAAATACATCAACGTATAAGAAGTCTATCAAAAAAATAAAACACTGATAGAGAGGTTTAAGTACAGAAAAAACTATTTAAGTCGTTTTTTTTCTATTAGAGCTCATTGTGTTCAGTGAAGTACTTAGTGAAGAAGTGCGTCTTCTGTCTCTTTACAAATGTGTAGAAGATATTTGAAGAAAAGTCTCAGATTCAGTACACCAGTTCATAGTGCATAGAATTCTGATATTTAATCCTTTCATGCATGAATTATGAAATCCTGGTCAAGGATATTTTTTCTCTGTGTGTGTTTTTACTATAAAAAATAAATAATTTACCTTCATTTTACTTTTACGTACATTTTCCAAAAAGTTATTGGAGTGTCCACTTCAGTGGCTTTATGCAGTCTATTGAAATCCTTGCAATAGCCAGAAAATGGCTTTTCAATAGCTGCCCACCGTCGTGACCACTATGCATGAAATGGTAAATACTTTTTAAGTTATGGTTAAAATCAACTAACATTACTCAGCTCAAGGTAATTAAAAATAGTTTGAGTAAATAAAATGACATTCAAGTTCGGACTAAGCAAAAAATAATCATAGCTCACAGCTCAGAGAAATTCAAATTGCTCAGCTTGGAGTCAATGCAATTACATTCAAGCGCAGAGTAAATAAAATTACCCAGAGTTCAAGCTAAAACTAGTCACAGTTCAGATGAACTTCCATTAATCAGCTCAGTGGAAATAAAATTACTCGCAGCTCAAATTCGCAAATGATATACCTTGGTGTAACTGAAACTACTCACAGCACAGTGTAAACGAAAATATTCACAGCTCAGAGTAATTCAAATTACTCGCAGCTCAGAATGACTGAAATTACTCATTGCTAAGAGTATCTAAAATGACCAAAACTCAGTGGCTAACATTACTCACAGGTCAGAGCAGCTCAAATTACTCAGCGTAGAGCAGTGCTTCTCAAACTTTTTCACCGTGAGGCCCCGACTCGTGTAGGGTGTATCTCTTTGTGGCCCCTTGTGAGTCGTCAAATTTACGCAATTTGTTTTTTTTTTCACGTTAGGCTCTTCAGCGTAGAGACTGGGTCCTCTATCTAAAAACGTATCCATTTTAAATAGTCTTAAGTAAGCGTGTGGTTGACAGTACATTAATATATCAATGGATGTCTCTGGTTATTTAAATGCATTTAACTTATTCAATATTTCTCATTTTTTATATACTTCATAGTTCAAAGGTTAACAATTCCCTCTTGTAAATTCCCACTTGTAAATAATGTTCTATGATTTCTATATGGGACCCCTTGTCACCATATGTACCCTCCACACCCCCTTGGTTTGAGAACCAGTGGCCTAGATTAACTAACATTACGGACAGCTCAGAGTAATTAATTACTCACAGCTCGGAGTGTCTAAAATGAATCACAGGACAGAGAAACTACAACTTTTCACGGCTCAGAGTAAATCAAGTTAATCACAGCTTAGATTAAATAAAATAACTCGCAGCCCAGAGTAATACTTAGATAACTTTTTAAACATCTGTTATCTGTAATATTTTTTCAATCCATACACGATTATTTGTTTTCCTGCGGATTTTCATTTTGGGTTCCATCAATTACTTTGATAAGCCCTGGAAATATGTGTGAAGGTGCAGTGTTTGTTTATTACTTCCTGATAAATGATAGGTAAATAACTGTGCGGAGGAGACAGATTGATCCTTACTGATTGTTTTCTGGCAGTGTCAGTGTCAGTGGCTGTGTGTAAATGTTTTTACTTTTTTGTACACCAACCCACCCCCCAACCTTCCCGTGGCAAACCATATGATTATCGTTTACTTCTTTACAGCTCTTTTTCTACTAGCAATTGTCATTGGTACAAATTTACAGGTGTTAATACACCGAGCAGTAACCCCCACTGACAGGTGAAGTGAATAAAATTGATTGTCTTGTTACAGGGGTGTACACCTGTCAAGGGGTGGGATGTTTTAGGCAGCGAGTGAACTGTCAATTCTCGAAGTTGATGTGTTGGAAGTGGGAAAAATGGGCAAGTATAAGTATCTGAGTGATTTAGACAAGAGCCAAATTGTGATGGCTGGACGACTGGGTCAGAGCATCTCCAAAACGTCAGGTCTTGTGGGATGTTCCCAGTTAGGACCTTTAGTTTTCCCAAGGATGGACAGCAAGTGAAATAGCGACAGGGTCATGGGCAGCACCAGGATGTACTATGGGAAGAAGGCAAGCTGGCAGAGGCAGTGTGATTCTCTGGGAAATGTTCTGCTTGGAAACTTGGCATTCATGTGGATGTTACTTTGGCACGTACCACCTACCTAAACATTGTTTCAGACCAAGTACACCCCTTCCTGGCAAAGGTATTCCCTAATAGCAGTGGCCTCTTTTTCAGCAGGATAATGTGCCCTGACACACTGCAAAAAATGTTTAGTAACAGTTTGAGGAACATTATAAAGAGTTCATGGTGTTGACTCGGCCTCCAAATTCCCCAGATCTCAATCCGATCGAGTGTCTGTTGAATGTTCTGGACAAACGAGTCCGATCCACGGAGGCCCCACCTCACAACTTACAGGATTTAAAGGATCTGCTGCTAACGTCTTGGTGCCAGATACCACAGCACACCTTCAGAGCTCTTGTGGAGTCCATTCCTCGATGGTGAGAGCTGTTTTGGTGGCACAAGGGGGACCTGCACAATATTAGGCAGATGGTTTTAATGTTATGGCTTATAAAATCTCGTGCTTTATTAGGATCGCACCACATTTCTCATTTGTGTGCTGTCTCCAGTGTTTTGGATAAATCAATCGTGTGTATAACTTGGAGCCAGAGGCACATGGTCAGACCCGGGGTCTGAATAATAGCATGTAAACATTTCTAATGATTGGTTTTGGGTGTGGACACAACTGTATATTTCCTCCAGCTATTGGAATATAAATGAACAATTGCACCATGTTCACTACCATGATGATACTTTAAGGCATTTACTATTATGACAGTTTAAAATTATCGCAGTTCCTATGATTTATTTCCATGCACAATTTGTTTCCATTCAGGGTTTTTTCTTTCTTTCTTTCTGTCTTATTTGGATCAAACTGTATACCCTTGTACGCCCAGAGACATGGCGTAGCTCAATATTGTTCTGAAAGAAACCGTTTTCCCACACTGTCTGCCTCCCCTAATGCAACTCATCCCCCTGGGACTGAAGCTCTTCACATGTCTCGGGGGAATTTGCGTGTGAGCAGCTGCCAGAGTGTCTGACATGCAGTTTTAAGACGTGACTCTCAACCTTGAAGGCGAGAAAAGCACTCAAGGCTTATCTCTGCCACTTCTCGAGGCCCTCTCCTCTCCCACTTTCTCATCAATTTCAAATTGTCTCTTTTCATTTCGGCTTCCAGATGCTCAAATCTCAACGCTGTTTTGGCGTAGGGTCTTTTTTTTTCAACAATGAGGCCACTGGAGACGAAAGTCAAATAGAACCTTTTCGTTCTACATTAGAGTGTAATAACAGTGCTAGATGTATGAGTGGCAGGGTCAGTTGGTATCAGTGGACTACTGGCACTCTCCATCTCTTTTGAGAAAAAAATAAATGAATGAGTCAATGGTTCATTTTTTCCCATCCACATCATTTGTTCTGTTCCCATCCTAACCCTAACCCTGTCTGCTGTTAACGAATGATAGGAACCAAAAACAATTGCAGCACCAATGCTTGTTAGAAACACACATATGAAGCAAGGCTGAGGCCGAATACTTCACACTTCGCTGACACGCCCATAACACGTAGGGCTGTAATGAAGACCATTATCAAGGTCATTGTCAAGGCCAAAACAAGTCTATGACCAGGATTAGCTGAGACTGAGACGAGACTGAGTTTTAAATGGGTGGAGGTCAAGTCAGGATCAAGTCTAAGTCAAGATGAAGACCGAAAAACCTCAAATCCTTTATGAGTCCAAACCTTGACGTCAAAGAGTTGGCTTCGTTCATGCATTGCACCAATGATTAGACTGTTTTCTAGAAGAAAGAATAACTTCTCGCAAACTTTGTGCATGTGAAAGGAAAAGACAACATTAACTGAGAGAAGTCTAAGTACAAATACCAATATGTCTGAGACAAGTCCAAGTCAATACAGAAAACATCTCAAGACCCTAAAAAGCTCTAAACATCATCATTATCAGTGACATTGCAAGAAAAATACAGTCATGGGTGTAATAAATGTGAATAAGATTATTTTTTCCATCACTCATTTTTTGTTTCCAAAAGCCTTTGTATTGACCCTTACAGAAAGTCACTCAAACTTTAAATGTGGAATTTTCACATGTAGTGCATGCATTTTTACGTTTATTCACGCACAATAGTTCCTTTACACAATACTTTTACCTGATTTTTCACCCCCATATCATTCCTTTTAGGATTTAAGGTTGCGATTTGCTTTCACATTATTTATTTTTATATGGTAGGCTGATTGGCGTGTCTAAAGTGTCTGTAGTGTATGAATGGCTGTGTGTGTGAGTGTGTATGTGATTGTGCCCTGAGATTGACTGGCACCCTGTCCAGGGTGTACCCTGCCTTGTGTCCAATGCTTCCTGGGATAGGCTCCAGGTTCCCCGTGACCCTGAAAAGGAGTAAACGTTAGAAGATGGATGGATGTTAATTTTTTCACACATAGGCCATGTGCTCTTATTTACCACGTTACATGACGTTACATGAGTGAGTACATATTTGCAGTTTCGGATGCACTTTCACATGTTACAAGATCACATATTACATCATCACATGTACAAAACATGTCAACACATGCGATCTACGTGACGTTTTGTGCGGTTTGAATAAAAAAATGCTTACAGCGATCTCGGCTTTTCGGCTGTTTGGAAGAGCCACCACATGATCACGCTCTTGAAACGCAACCCTAGCTTTAGCGATCAAACTGTGGAAGGTAAAGAGGTTAAACTTGTCTACTTATTTTACCTGCCATGAGTACTCATTGTAATAATTTTCCACAAAAAGCTTTGCCAATAACGCCTCTCCACAACCGACAAATGATAACAATAGCAAGCATTAAGGTCTAAGTTGATCAATAAAGTGATCTACAGTGTGAAGGTTGCACTTACTATGAGATGTAGAGTGTAATTACATAATGAGCATAATTGAAAAACACCAGCTGAACCCATGGCTCATGATCTCGCCTCTGGTTAATGTTTGTCTGCCGCCTGATTTATGGGTGAGGTGCTGGACTGGGACACAGACAACAATTCATTACTTTTCCCACTGTCTGTCTGATGCCGGACCTTTCTCCCCGCACAGAAAACCCGTCTGGCCCGGATAAGAATAGCCAAGAAAGGCAGCTCCGACGCTTACCTGCAGAGCAAACGCAACGGCCGCCTGGACGAGCTTCTGGATCTTACCGTGAGTTTCTGTTTACCTCTCTACACATCGTACGCAGGTATAATGTGAACTTTGATACTCAAGATACATAATGATGTTATAGTATACACAGCCGCTGTGGAAGGAGATTGCGTGGGTAAGTTTTTTATTTAGATTTTCGACAAATTTGAAACACTTGGTTATGGCTACAGTATATGACGATATATATATATATATATATATATATATATATATATATATATATATATATATATATATATATATTTATGTATGTATGTATATATATATCGTAAAATGTCACGATACATGATTTTCTGAGATATCATAGTTATCATTAAACTTTTTTTAGATATAAATTTAAAATCTAATAAAATTAACAGTTGTAAGCTCTGGAGGTTTTCTGCTATTCTCTAAAATAATATCTAAAATTTATGTTTTTACAGAATTTTATCCCCTTGCCTTTCTTAATTTCTCTCTTTTGTACACATTAAATAAAAGGATCATGAAATCCATTTTTAAGGGTTTATTTGTAAACACAATGCTGCAGTTTGTTAAGAAACCTACATATCGTGATCCATATCAAATATCGCAGAAATGGCTTGAAGTGTCGTGATATGATTTTATTATATTTTTGTCATAACGCCTATCCCTAGTTTGAGCTCAGTTGAGAAGCTAAGCAAGAGCTGAATGAGATGCTGCTAAATTTGTTGGCTACAATGACGTGGTAAGATCATTAACGGGTTATTGTTGTTATTCATGTCAACTGGAAACATTTTAGTTCCTCTAGTCACTTTGCAATGTCTGATAAAAAATTCCAATTAAATGACGGATACCGAAAGTCCACCTGTAATGGACAGAGGCACAACTTCCATCTTAAACCAGAGTGGATAATATACATAATTAATAATGTTTAAGGTTTTACTGAATCGAATTGTACCATGTGTTGAACGAACGTATGTGTCAGTTCACCTCAATTTCTAACTTCATGTTGCTTGACGTGATGGATTTTCTGTTACAATCCTGTCTGTTTTCTCTCTTGACGTTAATTAGACAAGAAACGCAGCTTTTCGTGTTTCTGAGCAACCCAAAAGCGTAAACTTCTCCGTCCTGAAGATGTCAGGAAAACTGTTACAAAGAGCCAATGCAAGAGACTCAACCATAAATGTTAAAAAGACATTTCTTTACAGAAAAAGACACCTGATCATCACATCCATATGTAGTTCTTCCCCAGACTATTTCCACAAAGTTGGAAGCACACAGTTGTCAAGAATGTGGTAGTTGTCTGCGGTAGAATTACAATTTCCCTGCACTGGAAAGAAGATTCCCAGCTCTGTTCCAGCATGATAATGACAGCATGTGCACTCTGAAGCTCCATGAAGACATGGTTTGTTAATGTTGGAGTGAAAGAACACAAGCGGCCTGCCCAGAGCCCTGACCTCGACCACACTGAACACCTTTGGGATGAACTGGAATGCCAAATGCACCAACATCATTGCCTGAATGAACAAAAATCCCCACAGCCATACTCCAAAATATAATGGAAAGCCTTCCCAGAAGAGTGGAGGTTATTCTAACAGCAAAAAGGGGACTAAATCAAGCATGTAAGAGTGTTATGGTCAGGTGTCTTCAAACTTTTGGCCATAAAAGCATACATTTAAGAGCATACAAAATGCATTAAACAAGCTTTAGAAACAAAGTTCTGGAGTGGTAATGGGGGGGGGTTGTTTTTCTTTTATTCCAGCCCTAATGTGCAATGACCATCTTTATGTCAAATCCCACTGCCTGTGACACCATTTTATTGTGCTCTGTGCCAGGGTAAAGTCATGCTAATGAAATCAGGCCAAATTTAACTCGCTCTCGCCTTCCATCCTAATTAGAAGCGGTGCCGACTTCCAAACAGTTGAAATGTAAAGCTCCTAGAATCAGCGGTACTTCTCTGACCCGGTCCTCCTTTTGTTTTCTAGTTTCGAGTGTCACTCGACATTAAAAGTCACCTCCAATTAAAATCCATTAGCGTCTGTTTAATACACCACCCCTGAACCTCCTTCAGACCTTCATGTCAAAGCTTTCAGCCTTTGCGTTGTTCTTGCATGTGACCGCACTGGCTTTGTGTGTATATCAGTTCAGGATGTAGTCATTCCTGTCATATCAGAGAAGGTGCGTCCTTAGTTTTCTTGGAAAATAAATAAATAAATAAAAGTCTTCTATTGAAGGTGTCAGAAACCAGGCAGTTGGAGCGGTCTCTATTTTCTGGGCAATTTCATGCCAGAAGTTGTGATGAAGCTGTCAGAAGTTTGACACTTGGAATTACAGACATGCCATTTCTGCCTTTCATAGAGACTCGATGTCAACATGAGGAGGCATTAATAAGGCCTTGGGTAAAATGGATTTATTATATTGTTTTTTGAAAAATGAATTATATTACTGACTGAAAAGGGAGTGTTAGTGCAGTGTCGTTATCTTCAGAGAGGGTCAGAATTTTATGTCCAAGAAGTTTCACATTCATAAAACATTCGCATATATAAACACAAACATCTAGCTAAATCAGACTTGTTAAAGTCAATGTTAGAACGATCTGTCTTCATCAGTAACCTCATATTAGGTTGGGAAATTAAAAAATACGCAGGAGCATTTACGGTCAATAACACTGAGGTTGATGAAAATTCAAGGGATTCAGAACAATGTTCGTATCCTATGTTCACTTCTGAGTTTGTGTAAATTTTCATATAAGGAGTCTCACTAAGGTAAACCGTAACTGATTGGTGTAAACGTGTTGCTACAATGTTATATATGAGATACAATGTCAAGTTTAAATCTCTTATTGGATAGCATGTTTCACGACTTGAAAGAAAACACCCCGAACAATATGCAAACTTAAAGAGTCATTCGATTAGGACAAAAGTATTGCTGCAGTATAAAAGGAGGGAAGAGTCAGAGAGTGTCTATGGTACTGTAAATGACTCGCTGCAGTGGCTGAGCTGCATTACTGGAAGATTTAGCATTAGCGTTTAGGAGGCGCTCTTTCATTGTTGAGTCACCATTTCGCTGTTTTCGGCATTGTGAGCTTTGCCGTTTCTGCTGACTAAATGTAAATCAGCTGTACCATGAACGCACTTGGTCATTTACAGCTAAATAAATATGATGAGCTTAACAGTCTGTCCAGGATTTTGCGATTTGCCGATCACAATATCAAGGAAACTATGCAATATTCTTTGGAGCTTGCAGATTTTCTAAATTACCGCAGATTTTCCACAGATTCGGGCCAAGACACGTCATGTGACGTCGTCACGACGCACATTCAGACAAAGCCGTCTTCAATTGATGTGCGAGTACAGTGAAAAAGTCTAATTTACCAACAGACATCACTGCAGAAGACTGTACCAAACAATTTCATGCAGTGTTATTTCGCAGATTCAAGTAGTTTTCCTGCAAAAAACAAAGTACAAAAAAATCCACAAGTTGCCTCGCACATTTTGCAAAATGCAGCAGCAAAATCAAGCATTCTGGCCTCAACAATCACAAAAAAGACTCTGTGAATTCCTGTATGGACTTTCATATGCATGTGAGTACAAAGCATTAGTGACACTTTTGTAAATCTGGCAGTAATGTATAGTTGGAACTAGTTTACACACATCTTTGCTTAAAGATTGAGAATTCAGGCCCAATGCCTGAGTTTCATACTGCAGTGTGAGTATGTAATCCTTCAGTGACCTACAATGTTTATATACAGTATACAAGCTGAAACTCAAATCTCAAATACACCAAGGATCGATTCTAGGTCTGTTTTCACACCAGTAAATTATTTCTAATCGCAGATTAATTTAAAAAATTTTGTATCTTTTGTTGTACATACTGATGTTTAGAAAATTAAGTATTATTCAGATATTAGTTAGGGTATTTATATGATAGTTGAGGTGAAGCCTTAGTGGCTTATAAAAGATCACCGGTTCCCTGAACTGCACCCAGGTTTGAAAAAATAAAAGAATATTGGTGCAGATTGCTTTCTCAGTTATGTCATTCAAAGACCTACACAGGAAGCATGTGCTCTTACAGTTACAGTTTTTATTTATTTATTTATTTATGTATTTATTTTAATCTGAAACGACTGAATGGAAAAAGTGAGAATGTGCCTCTATTCAAAAATGTTAAAAATGAAATATAGGTGTTCCTGCAACAGGTCAACAATCTTAAACTATTTGACTATTGTTGTTAATCGTATTTAAAAAGGAACACCTCTGAACCATGCTTCATTATCTTTATTTTGTAATGGGGTCTACAAACTTTTGCACATGACCATAAAATGCATGTTTTTAAATGTTGTGAGATGTATTGATACAACAGATGCATACATTTGTAAAAATGAATATGTGTGTGTGTGTGTGTGTGTGTGTGTGTGTGTGTGTGTGTGTGTGTGTGTGTCAGTGCTCAGAAGAAGAGGAGCAGCACATGAATAAGACCCCATCATTATTGGAGAGCCAACACCACCACCTACTGCACTGCCTGGAGAAAACCACGGTGAGTGTGAACGTGCCGTGCCAGAAGCGTAAGGGAATATTCCGGAGCGTTTCATTCGTTCAGTCATTCAGGTCATTTGTAACATGTTTGACAGCAGTGAGTAATTAATGGTGACTGGATCTGACGTCTAATCTTAAGGACATTAATGCGAGGAGCTTCATCAGTTCACATGAGTGATGGGAAATTCTGCAGCGTTTAAAATTTCTTCATGCCCATCTCTCTGTCTCTCTTTGTCACTTGCTCATTCTTGATCTGTCTCACTCGCTGTCTGTATCCTGCTCTGTCTTTTTTATCTCTCTCTCTCACTGACTGTTTTCTCTATTCCTCCATTTTCTCTCTCTCTCTCTCTCTCTCTCTCTGTTTCTGTGTCTTTCTTACTCTGCCTCTTTCTGCCTGTCTTTCTCTCTGTTCTCTTGCTCTCTCTGTCTCACTCTTTCCAATGCTTCTCTGTCTCTTTCTCTATGAGTATATCTCTCAATTTGTCTCTGTCTTTATGTCTATATATATATATATATATATATATATATATATATATATATATATATATATATATATATATATATATATATATATATATATATATATATATATATATTTGTGTCTCTCTGCCTCTCACTTGTCTCCCTATCTGTCTGTCTTTTTTTGTGTTCTCTCTCTCTCTCTCTCTCTCTCTCTCTCTCTCTCTCTCTCTCTCTCTCTTGCTCTCTCTCTCTCTCAGGCTCATGAGTTTGTAGACGAGCAGTTGTATGAGCAGAATTGTGTTGAAGGAGCGCCGCCACTGCAGAACTTTCCTTCTCGCAGCCCCTCCATCTCGAGCAACGAGGGCTTCACGAGAACCTGCTGCTCCCACCGCTCACGCAAAAGACTCGCGCTTCCCAACGCCAGCCTGTCCACCACTCACACGCACACACACACGCAGGACCTGCAAGAGCTTAGCGCCATCCACATCCAGTGTGGAGATCAACTGAGCCTCGGCCCGAGGTGAGCGCCTGGCGAAGCCTTCATGGACGTGACCCTGTGACCCAAAACCCTGTGAGATTATTAGCCGTTGATACAAAACAACATTACAGATGTGACATTTAAGCCAAAAGTAAAGAAAATAGACATTTGAATAAAGTCCGGTTTTAATTCAAGTTGTCTGATTTGTTTCTCTTCTCTCTGTCTCCCTCTCTCTGGTCACATGACAAGCTATGCGTGTGTGGTTGTTTTGGGCTTATTTCTTTAGCCTTATTTACATCAAGACGAAGAAAGAGAGGCAGTTGAGGGAGCTGTTTATAACTGCTATAGCAAAAGTAATGAATGGATAAAAAGTATGATGTTGTTCATAGCGCTTAGCACATTTGCCACGCACCTCCAGGTTTGAGGGTTCAAATCCCGTTTCCTCCGGGTACTCCGGGTTTCTCCCCCAATCCAAAGACATGGATGTTAATATTAGAGTCAGGCCACATCACTTCATCATGTCATTGATTATTTTTCCATAACAGTACCCCTTGATCTGTCAGGAGCCAAGCTTTAAACTGAATAACTGAATAAAAAAGATGGAATGTAGGGCTTTCATGTCTTAATAAAGCTCTTTAAATGTTCATATTTCCTCCAGCTGTCGCTCCAGTCTCAACCTAAAGCCCAACGAGCGAGTGCAGATAAACTGCAGAGGGCAGCAGATAACCAATGCTATCATCAGTCTGCCGTCGCCGAGCTGTTTCAGCCCAGACTCCATCACCACCTCCTCCATTGCCCCCACCATCAACACCACCTCCAGCTCCAGCTTCAGCATCGTGAAGGTCTCGGCCTTGTGAACGAACAGGAGGAACTACAGGAGAGTAGAGCGAGCAGAGCCATGTGAGCCTCGAGCTGAACACGTCTAGTGGACACACTGTGGAATTCATTTTATTCAAAAAATGTCAAGGAAATGGTCGAGGACCGTAGTTAGAAGACGCTGTGTACTGTCGGACGATGATGTCCAGATTTCTGGATCGGTTTCCCAGATTTTGGTGTTCTTCTGACCTGCTGTGGAATTTGAATTTGGAAAGTAGGACTGACATGTCCAGGTTAAAAAATGGTTTGGAGATGCGAAGGCATTTAGTGTAAAACACGTCTCTTGATAGTTTGATTGTGTGCCATCCACCAAGGTAGGAGCTTATACAAGTCCATGCAGAAATCAACATGGTTTCCATATTGTGTGATATTCACAGGTTCTTAACGAATCTGTTTAGTCAGAATGTATGTTTGTGTAAAATGGGCAAGATCACACTGTTTTGTTTAGGGGTTTTTTGTTTTTGTTTCACACAGCCAAATGAAAAGTGAAGCCAGACATTTTCAACTATTTTAGGAAAAGAAAAGGAGTTTCAATGCTCTTCGATTAGAAAATATGGTTTAGACCTTCTTTCATTATATTTTCTTCTCACTAATGTTGACCTCTCTAGCTTTTATCTCTTTATTCTTCTCATAATTCCTGTTCCGCATCATCTATTAGTCATCACTTGATAGACTTTGCTCTACAGTAAGTCGTTACGATCAGTGGTTACGAATCTTGCAGTATTCCATATTCACACCAATATTAAAGTAAAGTAAAGTAAAGTAAAGTAAAGTAAATGGCCCGTTAGAAGCTCAGAGATCGCCATTGCCCTGTCTAATGTGGATGTCTGTGTCTGTGCATCGTGACTGTTTAGGTGACTAGTGAATAGACCGCTTAAGACTATGGGAGAACCGAAAGGATTCAATTCTCAACCTGACATTTTACTTGAGCCCTTAAACAGGCACAGCAGTAACATTTGTAATAAAAAATGAGGTAGCAATGTTTTGTTAGTTCATTTGCACTTAAAAAAAACAAAAAAAAAAAAACTACACTTTGTTTATTTTGGATTCTGTAACACTTTACTGGAACACTCCGTCATGTTCATAAGACATGACATAATCCTGTCATACGCGTATCAGAGAGATAATAACTGTCATAACATTTCATTTTCATTTATATAACAAAACATCACAGCCCATTTTATGTGTTCATTTTGGTTGATCTCTAGTTAAAATTGCCTTTGTCATAAGGCTGACATAATCCTGTCATAAACACATCATGGCTGATAAAAGCTGTTGTAACTGTTTATTTTCAATGCTATAACAATATATGACAGCCAGAGTTATTTATTAACACTGGCTCTTCTATTGTTAAAATTGCTGTACCTGAACCCTGTATCATAAGACTGACATAAACCTGTCATAAACACATCATGGTTGATAATAACTGTCACACCCGTTTACTTTCCATTATATAACAATATATGACAGCCAATGTTATTTATTTATGTTGGTTCTTCTCTCATTAACATTGCTTTACCTGAACCATGTATCATAAGACTGACATAACCCTGTCATAAACACATCATGCCTGTTAATAACTGTCATAACTGTTTATTTTCAATGATATAACAATATATGACAGCCAATGTTATGCATTAATGTTGGCTCTTCTCTCGTTAAAATTGCTTTATCTGAACCCTGTCATAAGACTGACATAACCCTGTTATAAACACATCATGGCTGATAAAAGCCACTTATTTTCAAGAAATTACAATATATGACAGCCAATGTTATGCATTAATGTTGGCTCTTCTCTTGTTAAAATTGCTTTACCTGAACCATGTATCATAAAACTGACATAAACTTATTATAAGAGATAAGTTTAAGGTGTCATAATGGTTTATTTTCCGTGATGTAACAATATAAGGCAGCCAATGTTACACATTCATTTTGATTGATCTAAACTGATATAATCTTGCCATAACCATGTAATTAGTGATAATAACTGTCATAACAGTTTATTTCCTTTATTTCTTACACATTACTTTTGGCTCCTCTGTGGTTAAAGTTACTTTACCTAAACCATGTCATAAGACTGACATAATCCTGTCATAAACATATTGTGAAAAATAATAACTGCCATAAAAGTTTATTATTAAACATGGGAATCCCATGTTGATTTTGGTCTCTCAAACATTATCTTTTTAAAATCTGCATCACAAGACTGACTGACTTAATAATAATCCTGTCTTAAACATATCATGTCAGCTATTGTGTATAACCACGAGTTGTGGTGACAGTTTATTTTCCGTGATATAAAAACACTTGACATGTTCATACATAGGTAGTTAATGTGTATTTGAAGGATGCCTACACTGGGCATTCATAGCACATTCATGGGCATTGCAAAAATAATTTACAAAGCTGTAATAATAAGAGTATTAAATAGTACAGTGGGTATTTAAAAATGTCTACACACCCCTGTTAAAATGGCAGGTTTTTGTGATAGATCATGTCAGAACCGTTTCTACCTCTACTGTGATGTTTAAACCTATTAATTAAAGTGAAAAACAATAAGAATCTTTTTAGGGGGGAAAAAAATAAAAATACAAAAATTTATAATAAATGGGTTGCATCAGTATGCACACCCCCAAATTAATACTTAGTGGAAGCAGTTTAGATTTTTTCACAGCATTCAAGCTTTTTGGGTAAGAGCCAATCAGTTTGGCACACCTTGATTTAGCAGTATTTTGAAATTCTGCCTTGCAGAAGCATTCTATCTCTGTCAGATTGGCTGGGCATCTCCGGTGCACAGTCCTCTTCAGGTCACCCCCAGATTTTTGATTGGATTTAGATCTGGACTCCGGCTGGGCCGTTCCAGAACTTTGAACTTGTTTTGGTGAAGCCATTCCTTTGTTGATCTGGAGGTTTGCTTCGGATCGTTGTCACGTGGAAAGGTAAAATTCCTCTTCATCTTAAGTGTTTAGCAGAAGCCTTAAGGTTTTGTGCCAAAATTGACTGGTATTTGGAGCTATTCATGATTCCCTTAACCCTCATTAAAGCCCCAGTTCCCTAGTTCCAGCTGAAGAAAAACAGCCCCAAAGTATGATGCTGCCACCAACATGCTTCCCCGTGGGGATGGTGTTCTTTTGGTGATGTACTGTGTATTTTTGTGCAAAACGTATCCATAATACTTTTGGTACAATGCCCAAAAAGTTCAACTGTGGTCTCATCAGACCATAATATAACACTCTACATAGTTTTGGGAGATTGGATATATACATATATATCATTTATTTATTCATTTATTTTTGTTAAAAAGGCTACCTTTTTGCCACTACACCCCATAGCCCAGGGATATGAAGAATTCAGGAGATTGCTGTAGGGAGCAACCAGTACTACAGGTGTACACTAATTAGTATTTAACATGAGCTTGAATGGGATTGGTTCATTCTGAACACTGCTTAGATTCTAGTTAAATAAAAGAGTGTGCACATTTATGCAAGCTGGGCATTGGAAGTTTTTTGTCGCCTCCCCCCCACCACCACCACCACCACCCTTAATATTACTTAATGACTTAATATAATATCACTTAATATTAATATGTTGCAATTTCACTATAAATCTGAAAAAGTTTCTGACATGATTAAATTCGTTACATTTTTTTTTTACATCACAAAAACCTGCCATTTTTAACAGGGTTTTGTAGACTTTTTATATCCATTGTACTTGGTAACAAACCAGGACAAGAAATTTAAGTCGGTTAAAGAACAGCGTCATATAACAGAGTCATTTATACTTTTCTTTTTTTTCTTCTTTTCCTTCTTATTTAAAATACTAAAATATAAGTTGATGTCTGAATCATACTAAAATTATAATGAAAAATGCAGCATTATTTATTACATGGCTCACCATCTCCTACACCACAGGCGGCCATGACACTTCCTGGCCAGACTGATTAAATGATCACAGAAGCAGGTCATGTGACACACCTGTTCGAACTAAAATAAAACTCAGCTGAAAAGAAAAAGTATTTTGTCGTACATGCTGCCTGTTTAAGGGCTAAACATTGACTTCATAATGGAGAATGAACATGAAAAAAAAACCCATACAATAACCGTTCATTAAATGCATTAAATTAGTGACCTAATATTGTTTAATGTTCAAAACGTGTGTTGATATTTTGTTGCATGCGACAGCATGCTTTGGTGTCATTGCCAGTTTCAGAAATGATTTAAAAAGGTTTCCTTCTTCTGTGTGAGTTTGTTATACTTACTTTTTTGTTGTTTGCTTTGTTTTGATAATTTTAAGATTTTAAAATTATATTTAGCCCCCCCAAACCTCAAGTCATTAAGCTACAGGCACAACAGGAACACAAACTTTACTCCAAACAATGTATTTTGTGGAAATGTTCTCCCATTAAAGTCCACCTGTCTCTTATTTCTTGTTGTTGTTGTTTTTTTGCCTGATTTCCAATGTCTGTTGTGCATTATTCTGTAAAACGTTGTTTAATTTATGACTCTGTCCTTGTGAAAGAAGCATCTGATAAATATATATATAAAAAATCTCAAACTGCTAATGAAGTGAAAGGTCTCCATTTCTTTTCAAATTAGTTACAATGATTAGAATTATTATTACTTACTGTCCTGTTGAATGTGTAGAGGTGCAGTGGCATGCAAAAGTTTGCATCCTCTTTAAAGGAGATGGCGTTATAGCTAATCAGAAAAGGACAAATAGAAATGTTATCTCCTTAAAGCTGGGTGGTATGGTTGATATTTTTTTTCTCCTGTTCAAGAAGGATATGCCATGCAAACTGTACACATCAATTGTATAGTTTGACGTAAAGTTATATATTGAAGAGATTCTGCTGAAACTAGATGAGCATGCATAATAGCAGAATACCACAGAGGAAATACTACAGGAAAGAAATTTCACTCATATATGAAATGTTATGTTCATATAAATGTGTGTGTTTGTGTGTGTGTGTGTGTGTGTAAACTGATTATCTTGTTACATCTTTGACAAGGGCCAAATTGTGATGGCTAGACGACTGGGTCAGATCATCTCCAAAACAGCAGGTCTTGTGGGGTGTTCCCGGATGCAGTGGTTAGTACCTACCTAAAGAGGTCCAAGGAAGAACAGTGTCATGTGCACCAAAGGCTCTTTGATAGATGGCGCGTGGGGAGCAAAGGCTAGCCTGTCTGAAAGGTGTCAGAACACACAATGCATCGCAGCTTGATGTGTATGAGGCTGTGTAGCTGCAGACCAGTCAGAGTTCCCATGCTGAGGAGTCAGCAAGCTGTGATTCATTGTGATGTTCTGACAATGTTTTCTCATAGCATGCATTAACGTTTTCAGCTATATGTGCTGCAGTAGCACAGAAAGCACCTACAATGGGCACCTGAGCATCAGCAATGGACCATCGAACAATGGAAGAAGGTGGCATGGTCTGATGAATCACGTTTTATTTCACCATCATGTTGATGGCCTGGTGTGTGTACGATGCTTACCTAGGGAAAATATGGCACCAGGATGAACTATTTGAAGAAGGCATCCCGGCAGAGGATGAGTGGGATGCTCTGCACAATGTTCTGCTGGGAATCCTTGGGTCCAGGCATTCATGTGTATGTTACTTTGACACGTACCACCTACCTAAACATCTAATGGCAGTGGTCTCTATCAGCAGTATATGGTTTGAGGAACAAATCAAAGAGTTCATGGTGTTCACTCGGGCTCCAAATTCCCCAGATCTCGATCCGATCGAGCGTCTGTGAATCCAAAAAAAAAACCCAACACCCCCCCCCCCCCAAAAAAAAAAACTAAAAAATCTCTAAAACAAACCACAAGTAATCAAGGTCTTGTGGAGTCCATGCCTCGATGGGTCAGAGCTATTTTGGTGGCACAAGTGGGACCTACACAATGTTAGGCAAGTGGTTGAAATGTTATGGCTGATCAGTGTATGTAAAATTGTAAAATGTAGTGTAAAACAATGGCAGTTTAATTCATTGAATTGATTTCTGACGTTAAACCTGGAGTAGTTTAGGTTCACTGTCAGGGAATTTTATAATAATATCAGATCCTGCATCTTGGAGAACCAGACACGTTGCATCTGCAGACTTTGTCTGTTAAATATTTTGAAATGAAAAAAACAACGAACAAATCAAGTAGTTTTGGACAATTACTGTGAGTGCTGTATATAAAGTATATAAAAGATTCATACGTACTTTAGATTCAATTAATCGACACTGGAAATGCTTTTAGTGCTGGCTTCTGAAAGGGGAATAAAATGTGAAAGGCGAATATTTGACCTTCCAAATTATGAGACCTTTACACACCTCTAGAAGAGTAAACAATCCAGCAAATCTTTCCTATTTATCCAAACCTAAATCCAAATATGTATGTATTTTTACACTACCATGGTTATAGGTTATATGTAAAGATTAGAGGTTGTATCTTGTAATTTTGTAAATGTAAATTTATGCATTTCATACCACATGAGACGTCCTTTAACCTTTGAATAGTTTTGGAGCTGCAATTTTACCACTAGGTGGAGCCATCATAGTAGATTTCTGTCACAAATAATAATAATAATAATAATAATAATAATAATAATAATAATAATAATAATAATAATAATAATCCATCCATTCACCCATCTTCAACCGCTTGTTCCTTCTTCAGGGTCGCGGGGAACCTGGAGCCTATCCCAGGAAGCATCGGGCATGAGGCGGGGTACACAAGTCCATCGGAGGAATAATAATAATAATAATAATAATAATAATAATAATAATAATAATAATAATAATAATAAATCAGAGAACAGAACACAGTAGTAAATTTGTGCAAGAAAAGATGCACTTTGCATAAACTATGGAGTCAATATCAAATTAAAATAAAACTATTTACACTAAATACAGATTCTGTGGTATGTTCTGTGGTATATAAATTAATACACTCGACAACCAAGACATTGGTATTTAAAAACTGGTGTGATTTTCTGCCCCTTAAATATTGTGGTTTTATTGTTTATTGTTATTATTGTTATTTATTGCTATTATTGCTGCAATATATTTGTCATTATTGATATTCACATTTAAAGGTGAATTAATTATAACTTAACTTATTATTATTATTATTATTATTATTATTATTATTATTATTATTATTATTATTATTATTATTAACCTCAAACCTTTTCTAATCCTACTAAACATGCTTTATCTGTTTGAGTAAAATGTCTTCAGACAGCTATTTCCTCAGCATGCTCTTTATCATGATCCCTCTGTCCTGTGCCAGTTAGATATTGCTTCCTTTTAGATGTGTGTGTGTGTGTGTGTATGTGTGTGTGTGTGTGTGTGTGTGTGTGTGTGTGTGTAAAGCTCACGTAGGCTTCATCTCGTGCTCTCTTATGATCTATAGAGAATAATAATAATAATAATAATAATAATAATAATAATAAGAGGAAGAAGAAGAAGAAGAGTTAGGTTCTGCTAGATTAAGCTGAGGTTATGATATCCAGCAGTACTTCAACTGAAATACATCTATTTATCTATGATAACATATTCCATATATAACTGTATAGATGGCATACATTTTGTGCAACACTGCGTTATATAATGTACATAAGCATTGTTAATAGTTAATATTGCAAATACTTTCTATGAAGCTCATATTTATCATATGTGTGTGTATATATATACATAAATATTTCATGTTATAATACATTCATACACTGCTATAATTATAACAGAAAATCTTTATTATGCATTATGAATCCAAATAATTTGTTGTAAGTAGTGTTGAAAACACATTATATCACAAATACCAACAAAACTCATCTTTATATAGTGTATCATAAGACCTGTCTGAATTTTTTTAATTTAGTTTTTTCTTTACATATAAATTATACCAGAGTTGATCAGAAAATGACGCTACAAATACTACAAAATGTTACAGATTGTTTAAAACACTTGTCAGTGTGCCTATGACTAAATGTAATGCACAAAGCAAACTGGGGCTGAGTTTCTTTATAATGTGTTATAATATAAACATGGCTTATATAATGCATTCTGTTAGCAATTTATATATATGACTTTTAATACATGCATAATACAGTAGACAATGTAATGCCTTATGAATACTTTATGCCTTGTTAGGAATGTGTTCATAGGTCATGTGTATGGCATTCATAGAAAGTTTTGCATTAATATTTTGTGATATAAGAGCGCCACTGTGAATTTCCTCAGAAGAACACTTTCTATTTTGCTTGTAAATGAGGCTTTATTAAAGAATTTAAGCTCAAAACATCAGGCCATGTCAGCCTGGAAAGTGTTATAACACAACCCTACAATCACTTAACTTAAGTTGACACTGAAATTAACAAATGCGGGCTTCATGACTGCTGATATCTATCAGATTGAGGCTTTTATAAATGCTATTTAAGATTTATGTCCGTAGTCATGAAGAAGTTATGTAGGTGTCATGAAGCCTTATAAAGACTAGCATTAAATAAAGTTTTGTCCAAAAATGTCTATGAGCTTCACATGTACCTTTAGAACCTTGAGGTAAAGAGCTTTCCAGTGATTGGATATTAGGCCAATCATAAGTGTTCAGAAACACCTTATAACCAGAAATATGAAACACATTTACATTTGTCAGCCTGGAAAGTGTTATAACACAGCCTTATGTCACTTTACTCAAGTTAATACTGAGATTTATGACAGTTGATATCTACTGAAATGAGCAGGACAGACGTAATCATTCATAAAGAAACGCTATAAGCTGAAACATGAAGCATGTTTTACACGTGTGAGCCTGGAAAGTGTTATAACACAGTCTTATGTCACTTGTCTACAGTTGACACAGAAATTAACAAAAGCAGACCTTTGATATGACCGCTGATATCTATTGAAACGAGGCTTTATAAATGTTTCTAAGGATTATGTCAGGTGTCATGAATGGGTGAATGGGAAATGTAGGTGTCACATAGCCTTATGAACATAGACATGAAGTAAAGTGTCATACCAACTTGACATTGAAATTGACACAAGCAGAGTTTATGACAGCTGACATCTCCTGAAACGAGCCTTTATAACTGTTTATAAGGTTTACGGCAGGAGTCATGAAGGGGTTTTGTAGGTGTCATGTAGCCTTATAGACTTTTCAAACTGAAATACATGAACACTGCGACTCACAAAAGCAGATTACGACAGCTGACATCTGTCAAAAAACGAGCTTTTATTAACGTTTATGTAGGTTTCTGTCTTGCATCAGCAGAAAAGGACAACTTCCTTCCTTCCTTTCCTCCACAAGGACAGCTTGAGGAAGTAGTCATATGCAGCTGTAGGACAGGATGGAGGTCATGTCACAAACACACAAGGCCTCGAAGTTCACATGTGATCCAGGAGGATTGTGCTACTGCGACCAAATCCTCATTTCTTTCCTCCTCATTGCTTCTTTGATTAGGAGTTTAAAAACATTCCTTGCATAACATGTAAGATGTATAAGCCAAGACTAGCTACTCAGCTGAAATAAGATCCTGCTATTCCAAAAAGCTGCCTCACTACCTCTGACTACAAACGCTTAAAAAGCCTTTCAGATGATTTATTCATGCATCCCGTCTCTGCGCTTTGCTTTTGGAGCTCCTCAGACTGCTGGGACACGTGAACATGTGGCACAGCTGGAAAATCAGATGATTACGGCGCTCATTTCAATGGAATCAGGTCAGTTAAAGGAACAGTGGATTTTTCCGCTCTGTTAATTTTACTACCGAAGCAGACACACGGTACAGCGTGGATTGTCTCGTGACGATCTTTAAAGTGCACCTATTATGGTCTTTCACATATTCCCTTTCCTGTCGTGTGTTATAGAGCTGTATGTGAATGTAAAAACGTCTGCAAAGTTTCAAAACTCAAAGCGCATGACAAACGGGGTTATTAACTCCCAAAAGAAGGAAGCGATTCTAAACAGCTGAACCGAGTCGTTAGTGATGAATCCTTTAGAACTGATCATTGAACGGATCATTGAAGATTTATCATAGAGAGTGGCATGGTGGTACAGGGGGTAGTTTTGGTCCATCACAGCTCAAGAGGGCCTAAGCTAAGGTTCCTGTCTGTGTGGTGAGGAGTTTCACATGTTCTTCCAATGTTTCCTCTGGGTTCTCTGGTTTCCTCCCACTTCCAAAAAACTGAACTGCGTACTTGAAATCGCTCCTAGGTTTGTGGGAACATGCACATGTGCATGGTGCCCTGTAACGGACTGGCATCCTGATGTCTGGAGTGTATTTCCAACTCACTCACAGTATTCCCAGGATATAGAGGTTCCGGGATCCAGTGCAATCCTGAACGAAGGAATGCTCAATCAAGCTCTAGAATGATCGAGAAAACTCAGATGACTGAAAAGTCACTCCTTTGAAGATCGTACATATCTCTCTCTCTCTCTCTCTCTCTCTCTCTCTCTCTCTCTCTCTATATATATATATATATATATATATATATATATATATAAATCATCTAAAGTTAAAGAGCATTTTACAGAAAATTCTGCAATTTGTTTGCTTTTCTTTCTTTCTCAGTAGCCATGAGGGATGCACCCTTTTGCACATGTTTACTGTTACTCCATCACACTTGTGCACTTGCACTATCACACAGCCCAGCTTGTAAACTGCAAGTGATCATATCTGAGTGAACTTCTCTAAGCCTGTAGAATTAGGCGCATAATTAAGGGAAGGGGAGGAGTGTGCACTTTTCTTTGCCTTTGCTGCGCGTGAGGAAAGTGTGTATATGGGGGTAGAAGCAGGACAGCTGCCATGCGGATTGCAGACTTGACGTGAAAAAGACAGGACAGCAACTGTTACTCAGTCCTGAAGCTTATAAGCTTTTATGGTGCAAGTTTTGAGACGGGTATTTTCCTGAATAGGAACACACACACACAGAGAGAGAGAGAGAGAGAGAGAGAGAGAGAGAGAGAGAGAGAGAGAGAGAGAGAGAGAGAGAGAGAGAGAGAGAGAGAGAGAGAGCACGAGCACACAGCTGCAGGCGCGCGCGTGCTTCACGTGCGTTTTTTATTCCCGACAATTGATTCCGGAAGAAAATCAAATATTCCTCAAAACAGAAGAAGTTCATTAATCAACTGTTGGTACTGATTTATTTCTAATGTAATGGAACCATTTTTAGCACCTCGGAGCTCATAAGCATGGATTCATGTTTGAAGAGACTGAGACAAGAACTGGTACGTATGCATAGGATATGATATGCATTCACTGTTTGTTTGTTTGTTTGTTTATTTATTTATTTTTAACCCCCCCCCCCCCGTAATATAGGCTATAGAATCTATTGCATGCTGAGCCAGTGTTATAGGACTTATTTGGGTACTGGTCCAACAATAAATCCCATAAAGCGTTACAGAAATACAGTGTAAATCGGCTGTTTCTCTGACTGTGACATTTGCACGCGCTGTGCACGTCGTTGTTTACAACCAGCACGTTTATACAGATCTCGTGCAATACGATGCAATTGTAAGTTGTTTATAAATTATTACTGCCAGAATGAGTGCATTCGTTAAGATCCAATTGCATACGCTATTTATTTTTATTTTATTTTATTTTATTTTATTTTATTAGCGCACGTGCTGTAGGTATACGTGCTTTCAGGTCAGATGGAGTGGTTTCCGTTGCTGTTTGGTTGGTGATTTAAGGCTTGAATCTTGGCATGTTTTTATAAACACGGCGTCATTTATGATGTCACGAGTGACGTCAGCCTCGTTGTTTCAATCTGGATTTCCACACGTTTTCATTGCTTTGGAGTATATTCATTGTGAGTCTTTTTTTGGAGTGTATTACAGTGTTAATAAATAAATAAATGTAAAAAATGAAGAAGTTACTGTTACTAGGCCAACGTTGATTTAATTTCCTGTAACAGCACATTCCCAAAGTGTCTTGTTCCTCTAATGCTGCAGGAGACGTGTTACGATTGATTACAATTGATTAACAAATAACATGCTGTAGCTATTTTGTGACCATTTATTTAAAAAAACAGTTTATTATTGTACTTGGATTTTGTGGAGCGCCTGTCGTATGAAGGGATTGCTATGGAAGCGATAACATAGTCGAAAGAACACATTCGTACAGGCTTGTGATCAACAGATCAACACCTTCTGACCAATCAGATTGAAGAATTCAACACTGCTGTGGTATAAATTCGTACATTACAGTAGCTACAGTCTTCCGTTTAGTGCTTGTGTCATCCATTTTGAAAAATTCAAACTCTGCCCATTCGCTTTTCGCTAGTCAAGGCGATTGTAAAAATGTATCGAACGGTCCACGGTTCTTTTTTTATTTATTTTGACATGCAGTCTTCAGCCTTTCAGAACAGAGTTATTGAAACTAGACCCGAGTCTTCCTGTGATCCTATCCTAATGGAGTTACTCTCATACTCCTGGGCATGGCACACCACCAGGTCACTTCTGGAGAGACTCCACCAAATTACTCCCATGTCTACCAGCTGGCATTGAGATCAGGGGTGACATGCGTGTGCCAGAGTGCATCATGGTTGCAATTTATAAGTTTGCTAACATGGTAAGGGGGCGTGAAGGGCTGCGGCCTGGAGACACAGATGCATTTCGAAAGGAGCACAGCCGTCCTCCTGGGCTTCCTGAGGAGAAAAGTCTGGCACTCGGGCTGTTTGTTGCCAGAGATGCCACATGGTCATATCTCTCTGTCTGGCTGCCACTATAGCAAAGTAGTTTAACTTGACTGAAAGTTGTTCATTCTAAGATCAGTGCATTGCTGCATTTTCTGCGTGCTGTTAGGAAACTAGGAAACTAAGCAGCCGTGGCGTTAAGGTTACCACTCCAAAAGTTGATTATTTTCCTGTAACAGCAAGCGTTTTATTCCTTTTACGTCATAGCAATTCTCTACAGATTACATTTTATATTAACCGAAGAATAGTTTTATTAACCGAAGAATAGTCCTAGTGGTACATAATGTGGAAGATCTGTGAAACAAGTTAGGCCCTGTTCATTACTAGGGATGTCACAATACCAAAAATCTTGTAGTCGGTACCGATACCACCAAAAGTACCCGATACCCGATACAAAAGTTGATACCATAGTGGGGTTTCAAAATTTATTAATTAATTACTTAAAAACTCCTGGAGGACATCCTCCTCTGGCTGATACTGGCAAAAGGAGAGCGAGAGAGAGAGATTTTACTTATCAAACACTGTCTGACAATGACTAATACAACAGTTATAAGTGCTAATAACAAGTGCTAAGGTGCACTCCTACATGCACATGCACAGAAACACACACCCCTTATACTCTGAATGCA
Source organism: Ameiurus melas (assembly GCA_012411365.1). Lineage (NCBI taxonomy): Eukaryota > Metazoa > Chordata > Actinopteri > Siluriformes > Ictaluridae > Ameiurus > Ameiurus melas. The sequence goes on from CM022752.1 coordinate 20,256,357, forward strand.
AGCATTAGCTTAAATTCACTGATATGGTTGCAGGCCAAAAAGATTTATTAAAAGCATGAACATTTGAATAATTATTAGTGACATTAGGCTACATGTTGCTGACAGGACACGGGCTGAATGGAGATGCATGGTGGAACATTAGCATCATTAACAAATAACTGGCTATCGCAAACATTACATAGAGTATAACTTTAACTGGTTTCACGGCAACAGTGCCAGCTGCCTCAAATAAACATAATATAGTCTTTCAGGTGCTTCGCCAAATTCCAGGTGTTTCCTCGCTTTGTCTGAAATGAACGATAACATCTGTTGCACACTGGCAACCAACGCTACCTTTCCACTCAAAGAGCTTTCCTATCTCTGCCTCTCAACGAGTCGGGGCAGAGCTAAACTTGTTAAGCTAAGCTAATCCTCCGTAGTTTTTCCCCATGTGCTTGTAGGCGTTCTTCTACTTCTTTACCACTTAGGACCGACTAAAACACTTACGCATATTTGCTGCCCCCTTCAGTTACGGAAGAATTGCAACATCAGTACCTTAATTACCAACGGTACCTACTCTACTGCAGAAAAACAGGTAGCGTCACGTTTTAAGAATGTCGGTACAGACTTGGTACCGAAGTATCGGTTCTCGTGACATCCCTGTTTATTACTCGTATCATAGCAGTTCAAAATGCAACTTGTCATGATACAGAGAAAGTATCTAAAAAAACTAACTCCTCATATGTAGTGTGGTAACTGGGTAAAGGGTTGTAATTAATAAAGCGCTGGGAAAAAGAGAAAACCAAAACCATGAACGTGCAGTTTCTCAAGAACTTCCACAAAATCAACAAACCTTTCAATTATCCAACAAATCTGTTGTATTTAGTGATATTAAAGTGTACACAAATAGAAACGCGAAAGACTATTTAATAATAGAATGCTGCCATGTTGAAATTATAAAACGGATTTCCTCCTGGAAAATTCTAAACGTTTTAGCTACTTTTTGAATTGGAAAATACGAGTTGTTGTTTAAATGACTACTCGGCTACTCAACTACTCAAAAACTTCCGGTTTTGACTTGTTCCAGTCCTGACTTGCTCATGAATGCCACATACTGTAAGTTCTTCATCGCCTGCTCTTAGAGGTTTAACTTTAATGACTAAGCTAATTCTATGCCGCCTGTCAGGCACAAGTGTGAACATGATTAGAGGTCACTGAGGTCAGACTGTGTGTGGCAGGAAGGTTAGGCTTTAACCCCTGCAGGCTATTTTGACTGACCAAGGCTATTTTGACTGACCACCTTCAGAAAACCTCGCTCTAGTTCTAAAGTTTGATTTGCTTGTGGCTTTGTCGTTTCAATTCAAATTTCTTTGTATTGCGCTTTTAACACTGGACATTGTCTCAAAGCAGCTTTACAGAAACATATAAACACAGCGTACAGATTTTAAGTGTGTGAATTTATCCCTATTGAGTGAGCTGGTGGCAACCAGCTCACTTATGAGGAACAACTCTATAAGATGATATGAGGAAGAAACCTTGAGAGGAACCAGACTCAGAAGGGAACCCGTCCTCATCTGGGTAACAACGGACAGTGTGAAAGTAAAGGATGGTACTTCAAGTGGTACCATCCTCAGTGATCTCCAGGCCGCACTGCTTGGAGTCATCTGCAGTGGCAGAATGTAACATCCAGTTGATGAGAGCTCCATCCAGAGGAAGGGCATCAGGATGGATCAGGCAGGTCCGGAGAGCAGAAGAGTCAGGATAACTGGCATCTCCGTAATATCAGTGGATTGTGATTTTTACCACTGTATCACCATGTAGATCACGTTAACAACATCAATCCAACATGGAATAAACATTGACTAGGTTTACATGGACAGCATTAATCTAATTATTGACCTTACTCTGATTAAGATAATAAGGGGATTAAGGTGTTTACATGAGTCACTTTAAGAATACTCCTTTCATGTACTCGTTTTACATGTTATAGATCATAATTAGATTAACAGCCCGCGTCATTACGTCACCGCGCCATGCCGTCCGACGTCCCTCCAGAATTTCACATATCAGCATACAGTTCGTCATCGTTATGGTACCGTATACAGTTTTGGGGGTTTTTATTGAATTTTTTACGAACGCTTTAATATAACAGTTTATATTGTAGCCGAGATACAAGTATTTTTCCCTACTACAGGCCTATAGCATGCGGTTTGGGACATCTCTTGTTCGCCGTAAAACGGTTGCGCTGCCGTGTCTGATCATGTCCTGTCGCAAAATGCGGTGAAAAATCCCACACGACGTTCAAAATGTGATTAAGGTGTTTACATGTCTGTAATACACGTCCATAATGCGACTAAAACAGTACTCCACCTGTCTTAATTAGATTATCGCACTCTGGAGAACTGGAGAACTCTGGAGCTACGTGAGGTGGCAACGCTAAACAATCAAATATAAATAGAAATTTTATTGTTATTTTTCTCTGGAGAACCAATGTCCTCCTCCAGGTTCTTTATTACTTTATTTTCATGATTTACCAATGTCTCAAACATTTTAGGTCCTCAAAGCTGCGTCTCACCATGTTTTTTTTTTTTTATTGAAAGTAGGTGGAGTGCCCTCGGCTCGCAAAACAAATGCTGTCAGAAAACAAACGCTGTAATAAAAGTTAGCGTCAGATGTAAGAATGGGCCTGATTTGAGCCAGGTCTCTGTTCCATGGTCTGTTCCTCCGCCGCTCCTGTTCTTCACAAAGCCCTTCCTTCCCGCCAGCTAAAATTGGCTTGGATTCTGGCGACAGCTGCGGCTGCGCTTACGTGTTTATTGTGCTGGAGATGCTGCCGATAACCTCTAACGACCAGCTCTGGACATGCACAAGGGACTGTGAACATACACACCCAAGTCAATTTAGCCTGCATGGATTAAGGCCGATTACTCAGCCCATCAAGGGGAAAAACACGCAGCTGGAGCGCCGAAATTGCCATATTCTGTTATGTTAAGTCTGAAAGATTTGCATCCAACTGCTGAGCCAATAATGATGAACGGTGCGGGAGGACAGATTAAGATAAAAAAAAAAAAAAAAACGTAAAGTACTCAGTTGAGTGCTTTTGCTAATCCCTGTTCCTTCTTTCCTTCCCTTTGACTTGATGCTTCAGTTATCACGCTACGTAAATCTCATACGCTCCAGCTTTTATCAGTATGAGCTTACACTATACAGTAGTATATAAAGTGTCTGGCTCTGATATGCAAACCAGCGATGATTATTTTTAAATTTGGCCCAAACAGCTTTGATGATATGCGCCTCAGTGCTTCGTTTCGTCCTTAAATAGGTCAAAAGGAAATGTCTCCATCTTATCACATGGAAATGCATGCAAATGGATTTGCTGGATTTGCAGAGCATTTAATCAGTGCACACACAAGATATTTTTAACCTCATGCTTTAAAACAATAATAATAATAATAACAATAATAATAATAATAATAACAGATTCCAACAAGTAACATGTTTTAGCTTGGTCTTGTGTCAGTAAGATGGTGTCTGGATCCCATTTCAACTTCTGACCTTTGCAATTCATATTCCCTGAGCAGGATGTAAAGTAAGTGCACTCAATTTCCAGCACCCTGAAAAGCCCTATTTACTCTCATGGCATGAAATAGCTTAGTTTGCCCACGCAGTCTCTGTAAATGCCCTCATTAATCAGTGTGACCGCCATGTTCAGATGTGCTGTTTCATGGGTCTATTGAAATGTATTAAGTGTCAGTGATGACCTTACTACATGTCTGAAACTCAAAAATGCATACAATAACATAAGGTTTTCATAAATTGAGCGTTTCCCTTTGCAAAAAATTGTTTTCAAAACTATTGACACCCCCAACGTTAATAATTGATGAAGCCTCCCCTCCTTAAATTGTGACCTTTAATGTTTTTATTTAATGTTTTATTTTAACGATATTTAGCTAGATTTTACAATTATTAACAGCATATTAACTACACATGCTCACTACATAGGGTAGTGTGCTATATACGAATATACCAGTAGAACACAAACTATAACCCTAACTCTAGTGAATTGATCAGAAGGTTGATTGATCAGAAGGTTGATTAAGTTTCTATAACAGCAAATCTGATAGTAGTTCTGTCTACAAGGATTTATAACAGAAACTAGCTTGTTTCTCGTACATTCCACAACATTAAATGTAACTAAAAAATTAAAAAAGCACTATGTACCATTCTAAATAAATAAATAAATGCAATCACTGGCAAATTGCTGTTAGAGTTATGAGATTTGCTTGTATTTTTCTCATTTGTAAGTCGCTTTGGATAAAAGCGTCTGCTAAGTGAATAAATGTAAATGAGATTAACGTTCTTTGAGACTCACTGTTATAGGACAGTTACTAAGTTACCTCAAAAACATCCTGTTGTAATTATTCTAGTACATGTTTTATTCTTTACATGTTAGACTTTAAATGCAGGCATTGGTTATGCTGGATAAATAGTATAAATAAAGTACAGTATGTTGTCAATTAATCCTCGAGATGCCCTATGAGCATGTCCTAGCGCAGGGGTTCCCAAACCTTTCCAGGGCAAGGCCCCCCAAATGGCATTAACATTTGACCGAGGCTCCCCTTCTGCAAGATGTCTTTAAAACACATTAAAAAAAACAGACTTCTGAATATATGCTTCTTTTTTTTAATTAATAATTACATCTTACATCTTTACATTACATTACATCAGGAATTGATTGTATGTGTGTGTGTGGTTGTCTGAGAGTGAGAATTTATTTTTCACAACAAATTGTGGAGGTCCCCCAGGCGCCCCCTGGTGGACCCCATTTTGAAAACCACTGCCCTAGCGTATAGCTTGCAACCAATGCCTTTCGTTTGTTTGAAGCGTATTTCCTCCCGTGCCCTGACATTTACATGTTCATTAATAGAGCTCATCAAAGTGCCCTTTTCAATCAAGTGAGGAGGCTACTAGCAAACAGAGCATTGTTAGTCTGCACTTTAACGGGGGACATGAGTACAGCAGCAGAATAAACATCCGAGCTGATGCAGGAAAATGCCAAGGCCATGCGATAGTTGAAGGAGATGCAGGATTTAATCAGAAAAACACATCGTGTCTGGGTGGAGTTGGTGCTAACAAGGCATGCCTATTCAAAAGACTGCTTTCAATAAGGGATGACAATCTGATGTTTAAAAAAAAATAGAGTAAAAATTCTGTTCAAAATTGTACAAAAAAACTATGGTTTCAATTATATTTTACCCTCAACAGTACAAACACTAATTACTTATCTAAAAAAAAAAACACCATTAAAAATGAAACATTTGGTATGAAAATACATTACATGCATGAATTTGTTAATACTGTCAGGAAAAATGGATACTAGATAAAGACTTTACCAAATTAAAGCATATTTTGCTGTAATTTCACAATTCCAATATTCGATTGTTCTACTGCCCAGCCCTACTTTCCAGTCTTCCAATGAAATGGCCTCCGTGATGCTCTCCTGCATTCATATTTGAGTAAAAACACCCCACACGAACAGATGTTCAAACTAGTCATGTCTAGAAACGCACACGGCTGCCATCTTGTAACATGCAAACACGACACTGAATTATTCAAGAGCAATCTTTTTGAAAGACGTAAGCATCTGTAATGGTGGAGCGTTGCAGTTTATGTGGTGATGCCCACAGGATTGCGTAATCAAACTATCCAAGCTATTATGTTAAGCAAACCCAGTGTCTAAAGACATTTCATTATTTCTAATGAACTCAGCCATGTGTGTGATGTACACAGATGGAGAACAAGCTAATTGTTATAATTAAGTGTAGCTACATTTTCCATGGAACTAGCACAAATAACAGCGCTTTTTATATCAACAAATAAAATGTCCAAGGTTTATAACATGGAGTTTCCCCATCATGATTAGATGATAAACTAAAATATGAATAGTGCTGGACATTCTTTCTTTTATGGTTTCGTGAAAAAAAAAACATTCTACCACATGCATGGTCTATTATTAATATAGTAATGTTTATAACAGGTTTAGAAAACACTGAACAGGTCTTTAGGTGCTAGAAGGATCCAGTAAATTTTGTAAATGATGTGTTTTTAAGGAATATCTGCCTTTTGGTGCTCTTTATTACCTCCTGTCAAAATATCAATTCTACTACTGGTATTGTCCATAATGTAGTCAGTAATTATTTCAAGAGTGAGTAAAACACAGTCATGCCATATGGCATCCCTCTACTACCCCCACACTGTCACTCTCACCAGTTTCTGTCAATCGATTATGCTTGAGTGAACTGGCCCCTCTGTTTGGGATTAATGTCTAGACGTGTCCTATTGGGTGCCAGAGCAGAACAAGGTCTCCAATTGGCAGAAAGTGGCATATAGGGCTAGCAAACTTGGCCTCTGAAAGGTGAGAGGACTAGAGACTGACAGAAGGGAGGAACTCCCCTGTGTGAAAGATGATGCAAGGTAAGTCGATAGTCTCTTTTTGTGTTTTGGATTACATGTAAAATGCCGTCAAATAAGATAATTGAGGGATAATGGTGCGCAATTGGATAAGTTGAAAGGAAATACACACCCAAAATTTGTTGTTTAGGAATTACATTATCAGCAAGAAAGATTGTATTGGAAGTAGCGTTAAGTGGTTGTTGAGCGCTGTGATATGACAAGCAACTAAACCTTCCACTATTTAGAAGATGGGTATAGATGTGTGGTTGACAAATGGTATAGTTTAATATATATTTTTAATCCAGAAACATATATCTATTTAATAGATCTTCTTGATAAGGTTAAAAAAATGCAAAGTGATAAGTAATCACAGTCTTAAATAATGGGTGCTTCAAGGTTTCTTGTGACAGTTAACAGTTGTAGCTTTCTAAAGGATTTCTTTAGGATTGTCAGAGATTTTTACATAGAATATTTGGATCATTCTCTTGATGAAGAAATTAAAGGACCCATTTCGTTGCTACTCTCTTAGAAAAAAATATCAAATATAAGAGTTTTTGGTGTGTCCCTCTGGCTGGGGGGACCACTGAACGTTTTATGTACTACCCTGCTACAAAGTGTCTCACTATCAGAAAGGATTTCCAATAAATATATAATATATATATATATATATATATATATATATATATATATATATATATATATATATATATATATACCCTTAAGAGTGCTTAGAAACCTTAAATATTCAAAAAGCCCTTGAGAAACAAATTTTCTAAGAGTGTTCAGCACTTACCAAGATCAGCATATGTCATGTTAATGAATTCCTTTAATTATCCATTCCTTTGCCTCTGCCCTCTGCAGCTTTCTATGAAAGAGGCTGGTGATGGTCTTCACGCTCAGATGAACTCCATGATGGGAGCTCTTCAAGAACTCAAACTTCTCCAAGTCCAAACTGCCCTTGAGCAGCTGGAGATCTCGGGAAAAAAGAATTGTGCGGCTCCACCCCCAGCTAAATCCATTAACTGTAACTTTGAGCCTCAAGACCAGGAACATCCATTATCCAGGAACATCCGTCCATTCTCTGGCCAAGAAGATAAAGTTCAACTTCATCACCTACATCGCAGTAGTGTCGGGACTTCACCATCTACATCCAGCCTGGAGAGTGAGGGTTTGCCTTTGCTCAAGAAGATCTCAGGATATACTGCCCCACAAGTTGAATATTGTGGCCCAAAAATGTGTCAAACACCAACAGACCTCCAAATGCACCCACACTCATCCCGACTTACATCAGTGGATCTGTCTGGGATTCTCCATAGCTTGTCTCGAGAGGGACCATCCTTGGATAGTGACTACATCGAAGACAGCTTGGACGACTCTAGTGATTGGACATCCTCTCTCATGAGTCGCAGCCGCAATCGTCAACCCCTGGTGCTTGGAGACAACGTGCTTGCTGACCTGGTAGGCAACTGGCTTGACCTGCCTGAAGTGGACAAAGACTGTCTTGAAGGGGGAGAGGGAATCAACAGACCAGACTCCCCAGCTCATCCGCTCTACCTCAGCCGATCCCAAGAGCTCTGCAAAAGGTTCTCGCTGACAAGCAATATCTTTAAGAAGTTTCTGCGTAGTGTGCGACCTGACCGAGACAAACTGTTGAAAGAAAAACCTGGTTGGATGCCAGCAGGTCATGACTCTGAAGCAGAGCTTTTCAAGAAACCCAAGAAAACCACCAAGGCCAAGGGTAGATTCTACTTGCCATTTTGGGCAGGGGGTGGACAGCAAGCAAAGGGTAGATTGTGTCCTCAGCCAGCAGAGGAGAGAGGCCATTTATTAGGACTTTACCTAGGTAGGAGACCTACAGATGCAGTGGAAAAGGTCCAGCCTGTGCTTGATTACCATACAGCTGTTTGGGTTTAACAGTGATTTTTTGGATGACGAGGTGGGAATTCAACATTTGCGCAGAACTGAGTAAGATTAAAAATCGATTTGGTTTGGACTTCGTCGATGACAATCTATCAAAGCCTTCAGGGTGTGAAATGAGATATTTTTCTGACGAACAGCACTCGCCTCTCAGTGAGAATTCAAATACCTAAGACACTTCTCTTGATATGCTAATATTTTTTTCGTCTTCACTCTTTCTTGTTTTAATCTCTTCAAATCTACTTTCTTGTTTTAATCTCAAATACAAATCTACCATGTTGTCTGCACTGAATTACCACGGTATTCATTCAAGGCAAATAGAAGTTCCTCTCGACTATGAACTTCTGTAAAACTGTTCAGCGTGTTTACTTTCGGATCTGCTTTTAGAGGCATTATGTACAGTATGGCACAGATCTTCCTCCCAACACTTACATGTAGACCTGCCTTTAGGATCTTATTGTAATAGGAGAAAAGTGTCAAAAAAAAATTTTATTCACCTACAAATGTAATATCATGTTTGTGCCGATACTGTTTAATGGTTTATTTTCTTATTTAAACAATTAGCTTGTGCAAATGGATCAAATACAAAGGTTAATAGTGTACAATGTTCTAAACCCCCCGCCCTTCCCCACGCCCCACCAAAACCTTGAGATTGCAGAAAATCAAAAAGCTACTGCAAAAAAACAGGTCTGAAATATGCAAGAGGATGTAGCTCCAACTGACAAGGTCACCATTATTTATTTTACACGACATAATAATCACTTTTGAATTTTATATAATCTTGAAGAGGGGGGGGTATGAGGCTACTGGTGGCTTGACAGTTGAAAAAAATGTACACAAGTACTTACATTGAGTAGAAAAGCTGTGGTTTGGGTTGGGTTTTTTTTTCCAGATATGAAATATATTTCAGCATCATGCAGCATTCACAATTCATGACACGACCGTAAAATAACGAGGAGAAAATGCTGATACACTAAAAGCCATTCTGTGCTCTGAGGGTGGAAATGAGCTGTCGACACTTTTCTACCTTAGTCACAAAGTACTTTTGTACCTAACTGGGGTTTATACAGTGGAAATGGTCATGGAAATGTAGAAATCGTTTGTTAAGCCTGTATTTTGTTGTCTTGGGCAAGGTTTTTTTTTAGCAAGTTATTGAAATCGGTGTATATATACTGTGAGACCTGTCTGTTGTTACAATTTCAATAAAAATGTATATTTCTTTATATATATATAAAAAAAATAATTATATATATATATATATATATATATATATACATATATATATATGTGTGTGTGTGTGTGTGTGTGTGTATATATATATTTATATTGTCAGTGATGACCTTACTACATGTCTGAAACAATAACATAAGGTTTTCATAACTTGAACGTTTCCCTTTAAAAAAAATTTTTTCCATACTATTGACACCCCCCAACGTTAATAATTGATGAAGCCTCCCCTGTAGAGAGAAACGCATCGAACTTGTTCCCATCATGTCTAAGAAGATTGGAGATTTTGGACCCTCCTCATTACAGAATATTTTAAGTTCATTTATATATTCTTATGTTTATGTATATAGACATTCTCTTTAATCTTTATAACAGGTTCAAATCTGGGGACTGAAATGGAGTCCTGTGTTTTCTTTTGAGGTAGGGTATGTAGGGTTCATTTTGTTCAAACACATTGTTACGGTTCGGGCAGAAACTTTGATTATGGACTCCTTGGACCACAACACACAATTCCAACTGTAGCTCCAGTGTGGGAGTCAACTCCAGGTTTGGGTTTCAGAAAGCGCCAAACAGCATGTTGTTATTGAGGCGCCTAGTAGGGTAAGGAGGCGGAATGAGGACAAGGGAGGCACGCTTCTAATCTACCTGTGGAGATTATTTTATTTAAATCGACACAGTGTTTTTCTAATATAAATATTACACACACAAAGTTACTGTTGCCATTGTCTGTTCATGGTCAAGGTTGATGGAGTTGTTTGCATCCTCTCGCACTTGCTGTCTCATTAACTGCACACAGGTGTAGATACTCGCTCATTACCTGCTAATTCTCCATGATATCCTCCCCTGCTTCACATCTGGTACTCACACCCCAGTTGCTACAATGAGTATTACATGAGTTGACCAGATGAATCAACAAAACTCACTCATTCACCCACTGTCAGTAACCACTTTATGCTAGTCAGCTATCGCAGTGTATCCGGAGTCATTCCTGGGAAAACTGGAAACAAGTAAATTACAGGCATGTTTTTGAGATATGGGAAGAAACCAGAGAACCCGGAGGAAATCCATGCGGACACAAGTATGGCATGCAAAATGCCATACAGACAGTAACCTGAGCTCAGGACAGAACCATGTGCCATCAACTATACTGCAATTCTTTGAGTAATAAATAAATAAATGCTTTTAGTGAATTGGTTGACGTGTCCATTGTCACCATTCATTAACTTCTCTACACCATTTAACAGTGTTTTACTTCTTATAAACACAAATAAAAATGTCTAAACCACAATCTCCATTCAGGGCAGCCAGGTGCAGGGTTGGATGGGAAACTGAGCAGCTCTTCCCAAGCTCGAGAACCCGAGGGCTGCAGCTGTCGTCTTCCTCACAGACTCCTTCTCTTCTATCTTCCCCTCGAGACTGAGAGAAAAAGAGCGAGAGGGATGTGAGCACTCACTAACTGGATGACTGCTTTCCTCTGTCCTTCCTCACTCCATCCCCCTTCTTCCTGTCTCACTGTCTGGGCAGCTGCCTCTCTCTCACTGCCCCAAGAAGTAGGACAAAGCAGTGACTCCGTCTCGTTGCACAATCATGCTCTGTAACCCGACAGCATGCGGTCGATTTTTCTAGACATAGTCCAGTGTTGATAATGGGATTAAGGTGGGATTGATTCTGAGATTGATGAGTGAGCGAACATGTTCGGAAGGAGCCGGAAAGAGAATCGAGAAGTGGATCAAATTCCCAATCTCACAAATTCATTCTTCCTATGTCAACGTCTTCAGCTGTTCCAGCCAGAGCTTTACTGCAAGCCGCCGGAATGTGCTCACATTTCACTTTTTATATTTATCACCAGAGAGAGAGAGAGAGAGTGGTAAATCAGACCTTCATCAGACCTCCTGCTGAGTTGCATTTCCAACACCCCACACTCACAAAGCCATATTAGACAGTTCACTTCCAAAATCACTTTTTTTTTATATAGCAATCCTGTTCACATCTGGGTAGATCTTAAAGATGTTAGAGTCAACTACATAAATATTAGCACCCTTTCCACGAGAAAGTGCAAAATCATTGTATAAAATAAATAATTTCCTTATCCTTAATTCTCATCAGACTCTGATCTATAACCAATAATATCCTAAAATATTCATATAAGATCCTAATATGGCATATACTAAAAAAAAAAAAGCAGCTGTTGTCAGTTAGCGTTTGTGTTTCATGCTGACATGACAGGTGGATATTTTTACTGCTATTTCAACGATCTGAAACATGAATAATGGTTAGCTCAAAAAACAAAAGAGATAGAGTTTCCTTTCTCATTCACCATTTTCCAGTGACATTTAATGAGAAATCCAGCACAGAAGCAGTGAAGACATTGGTGCAAATGTTGGACTCAAAGTCCCAGACGAAGTCATGCTGAGTTATGGCTTTGCTAGTTCTACGATGACGTTGATGGTGGTATTAGCACGAAAGTTGAAGATTTGCAAGCTAATCTCTTTGAGCAGAGTGTACAGATGAGAAGGTGAGAAAGCTGGACAGATTTCTCAACACTAAAGCGCCACTGTATCACTCTCTTTAAGTAGAGATGAAGCGAGGACTGTACTACTATCTGCAGGAAGTCGAACAAGATTGTTGGTAATGTACGAAATTTAAAATAGTCCAACATATTAATGAAAGAAGTGGTAAAAAACAGAGTGATTTTAAACATCATTAGCACTCATTATAGACAATGTATATACATAGAGGTGTACACGCTCTCAACACACATGTACATGTTCACACAGAGCTTCTGATCAGCTGTTTACGAAGCTGTTTTTGGCCTGTGTGGAGAGCAAAACACTCATGCAGTGAGAAAATCAATAAACAGGAACATACTCACTAATGGGAAACTTGGCACACTGTTACAGTATATGAGCTGTACATGTTTTATCCGGGTGGTGAGAGTGACGTATCCATCCATTAACACATAACAGAATCAATGAAATTAGTAAATGAAA